>CM067167.1:21572435-21840751 GCA_034093135.1 Erigeron breviscapus
TTTGTGGTGTTGTGATTTAATCAAGAAAGTGTCTAGATTTTGGTGATTTGGGATTGTTAGGAGGACCGAGTTTTAGCTCAAAGATTGGAACTTTGGGTGTCTTCCCGGATAGAGAGATTCTAACTTGAATCTTATTGCATCTTCTATAAGGAAATCTTCAAGGGTATGTTTTCTTGTATTCTCTTGAGCTTTTGTTTGACGAGATGATCCATGGGTTAGATTTCGGTTAATAGAAAAATTTTAATATGCTATTGTTATTGCTATGCATGCTTCCGTTGCGCTAGATAGAACCGAAATCCTTCAGTGGTATCAGAGCCACCTCGTTCAAACTTTAGTTTTTCCTTTTAATGGGTTGTCTAGATTTGCATGTATCCATATTTATGTTTGGGGCTCTTATATAAAATAGTTAAAAGAAAAGAGAAGGAAAATAGTATTACTAAAACTTTTGGTTGGGCTCGGCGGCTGGAACGAACAGAAACAAACAAAAGGGTCTTGAAAAATGTTTTTCACTTTTACTCCCATTTTGGTCGGCCGATGATAGCACCCCAGCAAGTATTTAATTTTATTTTGCCATATTTTTCTTTTAGTCCTTTTAGCTCCTATATTTTGGATACTTCAAATTGTAGGAACTCATTTGATGTTATGTTGTTATTGTGATATCGGTAGTAGTATGCCAATGACCCTTGTGTGATATGATGTTTGATTGTGTATTATTTATTCGGGATGAATGTAATAATAATTAATCAAACGGCTTGCATGTCGTCTTTTCATTTTACCGATGTATTAATTAACGACAACTTGTGTCGTTCTCTTTCTATGTATTTGTAATAGTATAGAAAGTAGTATAGATTTATTTCTTGAAAATGTAAAGAGACTTGGAGATTAGCATCATGAAGATGGAATCGTCAAGAGAGTGCAAGCAACAAGGGAGTCAAAGAAGGATGGTGATTTTAGTGGGAGCCATTGCTCCTACTTACCATGTCCTTAGCTTGACCTTGTTTTTCCGTGTGGTGGCTCACTGGGAAAACGCATAGGATTTATGGCATACCCTTGTGTGATATGATGTTTGATTGTGTATTATTTATTCGGGATGAATGTAATAATAATTAATCAAACGGCTTGCATGTCGTCTTTTCATTTTGCCGGTGTATTAGTTAACGACAACTTGTGTCGTTCTCTTTCTATGTATTTGTAATAGTATAGAAAGTAGTATAGATTTATTTCTTGTAAAATGTAAAGAGACTTGGAGATTAGCATCATGAAGATGGAATCGTCAAGAGAGTGCAAGCAACAAGGGAGTCAAAGAAGGATGGTGATTTTAGTGGGAGCCATTGCTCCTACTTACCATGTCCTTAGCTTGACCTTGTTTTTCCCGTGTGGTGGCTCACTCGGAAAACGCATAGGATTTATGGCATACTACCGATATGTTTGTGTGTGATGATTATTTTGTTTAATATATTTGTCTTGACTATGCTTGCAAGAAAATCGTTTTAAAACATATAAAATAATTATCTATATTGGTTTGTTATAATGGATTAACAAACGCAATATTGTTTTTATATATCAAATTGGTTTGGTTATAATGGATTAACAAACACAAAGTTTTTTTTAATATCAAATTGGTTTGGTTATAATGGATTAACAAACGCAATAAGATATTGGCAAAATTTTAAAATTGTATAAAATGTTTTTGCTATAACAAAACAAAAACCCGTTTTTCAAATGTAAACTTTACGCTATCCATGAGTAGTACCACATTCGAACCTCCGACCTATTGTGGTTCGCGATAACCCGAGAGTCTTGGGCCGGATCACAATTGGGTGTTGGCAAGGGTGAGGTGAAATTCGCGATAACCCGAGAGTCTTGGGCCGGATCTCACGTGTAGCTATCATGGACGGTTTACAATCTGGACTTGTGTTCCGCGGCGAACCCGACACAAGAAAGGATTGGCGTAGGAGGGATTAAACATGCAAAGAATTCTACAACCCTCCCACTGTTCGGTTGAGCTAAGTTCTTTTCAAAGAATTCAGCATATCGAGCAACGCGAACAGTGTTTTTGACAGGATCATAGAAGTCGTAACCCATCGTTTCCTTAGGGTATCCGACAAAGATGCACTTAGTAGTTCTGGGTCCAAGTTTGTCAGGCGTATCGCGCTTCACAAGTGCCTCACATCCCCAGACTCTTAAGTAAGACAGATTAGGGATATCTCCATGCCATAATTCATATGGTGTCTTGTCAATCTTCTTTGTTGGAACCATATTGAGAATGCGTACAGCAGTCTCTAGAGCATAATCCCAAAACGAAATTGGGAGAGTTATAAGGTTCATCATAGATATCACCATGTCTAGCAAGGTTCGATTTCTCCTTTCAGACACTCCATTATGTTGAGGAGTGTATGGAGGAGTAAGCTGTTGGACAATTCCACACGCTTTCAGATAATCCTTAAACTCTTGGCTTAAGTATTTACCACCTCGATCTGAACGAAGAATCTTGATGGTTTTGCCGAGTTGATTTTCTACTTCATTTTTAAACTCTTTGAATGTTTCAAACACTTCATGTTTATGTTTAAGCAAGTAAACATAACCATAACGACTGAAATCATCTGTAAACGTTATGAAGTAGCTAGCTCCTTTTCTTGACACATGTCTAAATGGGCCGCAAACATCGGTATGAATGAGTCCAAGAAGATCTTTAGCCCTCTCCGGTTTATGCAGAAAAGGTTTTCTAGTCATTTTGCCGGAAACACATGACTCGCATTTATCAAACGATTCATCATTTAATTGTAAGATCCCCTCACGTTGGAGTCTTTCAATGCGATTTTTGCCAATGTGTGCAAGACGACAGTGCCAAAGATAGGTAGAGTCCAAGTTAGTCTTGGCTCTTTTGCTAACATTATACATTGAATTATCATTTAGTGAATCACAACCACGCATATCAATTTCATAAATACCATTATTATCAATAGCATCAAAATAATGAACATTATTTTTAGAAACTGAAATACCATTATCATTAAAAACATTAATGAAACCGTTGTGTTTTAACACTGAAACTGAAACTACACCTCTAGTAATAGATGGCGCATAATGACAATTGTCTAAAACAATAATTAAACCGGAAGGAATAACTAAATGATATTCTCCAATAGCTTCAACAGGTGCTGGTAGACCATTGCCCACGAACAGCTGCAAAGCTCCGGGCTTCAGCTTCCTCCTTTTCCTAAGTGCCTGTAATTCATTACAGATATGAGTTCCACAGCCAGTGTCATAAACCCATGATTTACGCTTAGTAAAGGAAAATAATTCAATAGTGAAGATACCTGAAGCACTAGCACTGCTAGCTTGCTTCTTCTTCACATTCAACTCGGCAAGATACTTGGGACAGTTCCTCTTCCAGTGTCCGACTTCATTACAATGATGACAGGTCTGGTCTTTTTCCGGATGCTCTTTTTTAGCCGGAGGGGTTTTCTTTGGTTTGGGGGAATTAGCAGCTTGCTTACCCTTGCCCTTACCATCAAACTTGCCTTTAGCTTGGTGCGATTTCTTAGCTTTCTGGATCCGACCCCCCTTTATCATAAGAACATTTGGGTCATTGGCCTTCTTTGGAATCGTCTTCTCATATTCAATGAGCATAGCATGAAGTTCAGTGACGCTCTTTTTCATAGAGTGCATGGTATAGTTTTGCACAAAGCCCTCAAATTCCTTAGTAAGGGATTTGAGAATCATGCCAACTTTTACCTCTTTATGATAAGCGTACTCCATCGAATCCAATTTGTCAAAAATGCTCTTCATCTTGAGCACATGACTGCTAACCGATTTTCCAGATTCAAGTTTCATGTCATGGAGTTCCACGACTAAGTCGAATAGTTCCACTCCAGCTTGTTTTTCATACAAGGATCTAAGTTCTCTGATCATATCATATGGAGTGTAATTCTCGAATTGTTTCTGAAGCTCGGGAGACATGCTCGCAAGCATCAAACAACAAACTTCATTGAATCTAGTGTATTGAACTCTATATTCAGTTCTTTCAGCTGCTGTTTATTCAGCACCTGGTTCGGTTGGCCATTGCCTTTCAATGACATCCATGCGTTCTTCAACTCTTAGAACAATTCTCAGTTGACGATACCAGTCATTGAAATTTGATCCATTAAGTTTTTCTCTTTCAAACATTTGCCGAAAAGCATTGGTGTTTGTAGGAGGATTCATTGCCATCTACAAAACAGATTAAGTTCAAAAATCAGTATTTTTGATAATAAATCCTTAAGAAATCAATTACCCAATGTTTATAAAATAAACAATTAATTTCATTAAGGCTAGGATCCAATTGACATACACTCATTTCATCAGTTGATCTGCTAGAAATGATTGTACTCAAAAGGTAAGTGAGGAGCAGTAATTGCATTACATGTGCAATTCCTAGTAAGAATGGGACCTACAAATTACATTTGATTCATCAAGTGATTTGTAGTCATGTTTTGTCCCATCTTTTGCCACGGGTTAAGGTCTCACCGCTTAACTCGCTTTAAGTCGTCCAACCAAGAACGCGCAAATTTGTCCACCACTGTGTACCAGTGAGTGGGATTTGCCATGCAACTGCCATTTCACCACTGTATACCAGTGAGTAAAACAACAGCCACAAGTGTCCTTTACAAGTTGGATGGCAATGACTTAAGTTTATTGGGTCAATCAATTTGATGTGTGATCAAAAAGTTATGTTTGAAGATTCATGCATATCTTCTAAACATAATATGTTTATAGAACTCATTTTTATTGCCTTTAAATACAAAAGAGCTCGGTAGCTCCATTTGAACGCACAAAGAAGCGCAAGGGCAATGGTTTGCGATGGACGCAATTAAAAACCCGCCCTTTTAGGAGGCTAACGCACTCCGACTTATACCTCTCTTAGAGTTTGTTCAAATGGGTGAGCCGGTGTATCTTTTGATTTTAGGGCACCAATTTTATAAACAAAATCATTATTTCAATGTAATTTAGTCAAGTTTAATTTTCGAAAAACAATTTTGCACACAATTTTCTTAAAGGGCAAAACTAAACATACTAAATATAAACACGTAACAATTAGGTATCCATCCCCGGTTAGGCCACTATGGTTTAAGATTGGCTCCCATTTCTCAAGGAAAAGGACCACATACATCAAGTAAACTTGATTGCGTAAGCCAAAATTTAATAACAAATTTATCACATAAACACATAAGGTGCTGATTTGAAAAATCCAGCAGCTTCACGACCCATTTAGGCCTAGAGGATGGCCGAACTGGACTTAGCACAGAACTAAAAAGTTGTAGCCCTATGAGTCAAGTATCTACTGTTCAAAGGACGACTTCTAACTCCTTACGGATTAAAAGATATGATCGTTTTAGTGGACTGGTGTCAAGCAGCAACATTAATATATAATTATCACTTTCAAACATTTGCCGAAAAGCATTGGTGTTTGTAGGAGGATTCATTGCCATCTACAAAACAGATTAAGTTCAAAAATCAGTATTTTTGATAATAAATCCTTAAGAAATCAATTACCCAATGTTTATAAAATAAACAATTAATTTCATTAAGGCTAGGATCCAATTGACATACACTCATTTCATCAGTTGATCTGCTAGAAATGATTGTACTCAAAAGGTAAGTGAGGAGCAGTAATTGCATTACATGTGCAATTCCTAGTAAGAATGGGACCTACAAATTACATTTGATTCATCAAGTGATTTGTAGTCATGTTTTGTCCCATCTTTTGCCACGGGTTAAGGTCTCACCGCTTAACTCGCTTTAAGTCGTCCAACCAAGAACGCGCAAATTTGTCCACCACTGTGTACCAGTGAGTGGGATTTGCCATGCAACTGCCATTTCACCACTGTATACCAGTGAGTAAAACAACAGCCACAAGTGTCCTTTACAAGTTGGATGGCAATGACTTAAGTTTATTGGGTCAATCAATTTGATGTGTGATCAAAAAGTTATGTTTGAAGATTCATGCATATCTTCTAAACATAATATGTTTATAGAACTCATTTTTATTGCCTTTAAATACAAAAGAGCTCGGTAGCTCCATTTGAACGCACAAAGAAGCGCAAGGGCAATGGTTTGCGATGGACGCAATTAAAAACCCGCCCTTTTAGGAGGCTAACGCACTCCGACTTATACCTCTCTTAGAGTTTGTTCAAATGGGTGAGCCGGTGTATCTTTTGATTTTAGGGCACCAATTTTATAAACAAAATCATTATTTCAATGTAATTTAGTCAAGTTTAATTTTCGAAAAACAATTTTGCACACAATTTTCTTAAAGGGCAAAACTAAACATACTAAATATAAACACGTAACAATTAGGTATCCATCCCCGGTTAGGCCACTATGGTTTAAGATTGGCTCCCATTTCTCAAGGAAAAGGACCACATACATCAAGTAAACTTGATTGCGTAAGCCAAAATTTAATAACAAATTTATCACATAAACACATAAGGTGCTGATTTGAAAAATCCAGCAGCTTCACGACCCATTTAGGCCTAGAGGATGGCCGAACTGGACTTAGCACAGAACTAAAAAGTTGTAGCCCTATGAGTCAAGTATCTACTGTTCAAAGGACGACTTCTAACTCCTTACGGATTAAAAGATATGATCGTTTTAGTGGACTGGTGTCAAGCAGCAACATTAATATATAATTATCACATTGTCAAACAATTAATTAATAAAATAATCAAAATAATTACATAAAAAATTCGAAAAATATGAAACCTTAACCCCCCTTCAAGTTTTGATTTTTAGGTAATTAAAAATCACATGGGTGGCTCGTGATACCACTGTTGGAATATATAACTAAATATCATTATTCACGAGTACGCAACGGAAGCAAATCAAACCATGTAATCAAATAATTAACCTTGAAATAGGATTAAGGAATACCTCTTAATGTAGATGATAAAGTAAAGAAACTTTAAAAGGATTTGAAGTAAATCCCTCTACGATTGCACACACGATCCACCGATATAGGTGTGCTAGCACTTGATCACGAACCGAGCAACCTTTGGCTTGATCTCCTTCTTCAAAACCGAAAAATTCGAAAAATGTGAAACCTTAACCCCCCTTCAAGTTTTGATTTTTAGGTAATTAAAAATCACATGGGTGGCTCGTGATACCACTGTTGGAATATATAACTAAATATCATTATTCACGAGTACGCAACGGAAGCAAATCAAACCATGTAATCAAATAATTAACCTTGAAATAGGATTAAGGAATACCTCTTAATGTAGATGATAAAGTAAAGAAACTTTAAAAGGATTTGAAGTAAATCCCTCTACGATTGCACACACGATCCACCGATATAGGTGTGCTAGCACTTGATCACGAACCGAGCAACCTTTGGCTTGATCTCCTTCTTCAAAACCGAAAACCAAAAACCCAAAGGGTTTTCCCTTGGTTTGGCCATCCAAAAGAATGAGAGGAGAGAAGGAGATGAAAGGTTTTAGGAGTTATAACTTTGTAGTTTTGTTGTAGAAAACCATAAGGCTACCTTTAGTATTTATAGGTAGGTTTAAACTTGGCCATCAAGTTTAGGGTTTCACTAGGAAACCTAGTAGGGAGGCCGGCCCCCTATATGCTTTTCTAGAACCTTCCCTAATCGTTTTAATTACAATTATCTCCTTACTTTAACGACCGTTAGCTAGTAACCGTTAAATATTAACGACCGTTCGTTAACTTATTCGTGATCCATATTAATTAATAAATCAATTAATATTAACTATATTTGAATCGAGACGTGTGACCCCGTAGGCTCAAATCATTTCCGGACATACGTTCATTTTACGTGATCACATACTAACAGCTCCCATTTGAGCTCGTAACAAATGAAGGTAATAACATTGGTTAGCGTCTAGCAACACGCCAATGCTCCCAGAAATATTTAAGTATAGTTTCTTAAAGTATATTTAAATGGTTGAGGCATTTATTATCCCTTTGTTCAGATACCGTGTTAAACATGAATATGGATCAATGTCATTTCATGATTTAACGATTCTGTTTCTCATTTCATCACTACTTAAGATTACCAAACATAATCCAGACACATCTGGATTCATTTGGACATGGCCATGTAAACATCTTAAATAGTCCCAATGAGGGGCCCAATGGTATCATTCTGCAACTATTAGTTGGAAGAACAAATCCTGTATTGACTACACGTGTCAGTCATCATACTTCACTACACTTTCTGAAAATAGCCCTTTATGTACTCCCTTATTCAGGAGAGTTAGAACTATATCAAGTAAGTGCAATCCATACATGCTGACCTGCTTGTATCTCAAGTCAAAGGATCAATAAAGTAACCATTTACGAATTTTCAAAAGGGCTTGGAGAATCTTGGGGCGTACGACATGCTTACACAATTGAAGGACATGTTCCAAGTGCAAGCAAAGCAAGAACGATTTGACACTGTCAAAGCTCTCGTTTGTTGCAAGATGGCACCGGGCAGTAGCGTGAGTGTCCATGTACTCAAGATGAAAGGGTACATAGACCAATTAGAGCGCCTTGGTTTTCCCATTAGTCAAGAGCTTGCTGCGGATTTTATCCTTAACTCGTTGACTAGTGCGTTTGATTCATTTGTATTGAACTACAACATGAATAACATGGAGAAAACCATAATGGAGCTTCATGGCATGTTGAAGACCACCGAGTCTGGCATGGCCAAGACCAAACCTGCTGCCACTGCCGTCTTGACCATCAAGGAAGGAGGGATACGCAAGAAGAAGAAGAATGGACCAAACGGTAAGGGTAAGGTAAAGGTTGGAATTCCCAACGCCAAACCCAAACCTAAGGGCATAGCCTCTACTTCTTCTCGCAAGATCCCACAAGCCAAGGATCCTAAGGAGGCCGAATGTTTCCATTGTGGGGAAATTGGACATTGGAGGCGTACTTGTCCGGTGTATTTGAAAGACCTAAAGGAGCTTCGGGCCAAAGGTGTCGCCGACCCTTCAGGTATGTTCATGATTGAACTTAACAATACATCTACTTCTGATTCCTGGGTATTGGACATAGGTTGTGGTACTCACATTTGTACAAATGTGCAGGGACTCACAAGAAGTAAGAAGTTAAGGACCGGAGAGCTTGATCTAATCATGGGGAACAAGAATGTGTCCTGGGTTGAAATGATTGGAGATTACAAGCTTGATTTTGATTCCGGTTTATGTATTGTTTTAAGAAATGTTTGTTACAGTGCCGATATGGCAAGAAACATTATCTCTTTTGATGCTTTGTTTAATGATGGTTTTGATTTTAAGTTTGATAATGGATCAATTCTCGTTTACAAGGATAATGTATTTTATTTTAAGGCTAGTCCTTGTAGAGGCATGTAACACCCGACATTTAAAAATATCGGTTTTCAAAAACTTTCACCTAACGGTGTTAAATTGCGGAAGAAAAGACTTTAAAAGTCAAAACCGATAAAAACTGTTCGGTTTCTACATTTAGTTGGTGTTACATGCAATACCATCAAATAGTTTAAAATGAAAACCCAACGGTTGTCCAACACAAAACAACCGTTCAACAATACTACTTGAATTCGACATCAAGTACGAAATGTAAATAAATGTCAAAAGAGATAATCGTCTATGGGTAGCTAAGTTCTCCTGCATGCATCTACCCAACTCTCACTCTTCCTGCATCAACTAGTCCTTCAAGCTAAACCTGAGGGAACAACCACATTTAAGAAACAAGTGTTAGCTAACGAATTAGCTAAGTAAGATAACACTAAGTTATTAAAACATTTGTCCAATTAAAACAATCTTCATTATTAGACAAGTTTATTTAGGCACAACACACATCACACGTTCACACATAACTGCATATCAACTTCATATCAATCAGGATGAATCCCCCTAAATGTGTCTATCCTTCATTTTATTCACACATTATCACACGTATCTTCGTTAACTGCATATAAGTGTAACATAAGTCACACCCGACTAGATGCTTCACCAAAAGGCGAGTCATACTTCGTCATTAAGGAATGGCAAGCCAATCCAAGAGTAATCCGTATGTGGAGGTTGGTCAAACCCCTCGTATTACTCGCCCTGCATTATAATAACCATGTTGCAAGGAGCCACCCAAGCAACAACTACGTTAACGCACTCGTCCGGCTAAGACCAGTACGGGTTAAGCTTAACACTTTCCCTGCATTATATTTACGAGCTCGGTTTCACACATATGGTTTAGGTAACACACATTCCTTCCTAAACCGTCACACACATATAGTCTAGGTAACACACATTCCTAGACATTCACACACTTTATCATAATTACGTTTGGATCCTTAACACCCCAACAATGGCGGAATCATGGGATGTCGAGAAATAGCACATATGAGCATGGAAATTACATAGAGCAACACTAAATGGTTTATTGTCAAACATATCAAACATACAATAGTTCAAACCAAGGTAACCTCATAAGGTTTACATGCAAATCACACAACAATATTTTTACATAATTTCATAAGTTCATCCCCAAACAAGGGGGCATATGGGTCAGAGACCACATGAATACTAAGTCGCCTTATCTCTAGCATCCAATTATTCCTGATTTCTGAAATTACCCTGATTACCTGAAAAGTGTACTAGCAAGTGTCAACACAAGGTTGGTGAGTTCGTAGGTGTCAAATAACAACATCAATTATGATAATATATCAAGTACTTGTACAATATCATAGAGCAATAACAATACTTACTGTAAGCTCTTTGTGTTAGGCATATGTTCACACAACAATCATTTCTTCAAATACAATAATTAAACAACTATGCCAACAAGTACCAATGATATCAGTTCAACCCATCATTATCAACATATATCACACAAGGTTCCCTCCAAAACGGGGTGTGCACATCATCAAATATCGCACAAGGTTCCCTCCAAAACGGGGTGTGCACATCATCAAATATCGCACAAGGTTCCCTCCAAAACGGGGTGCGCACATCAATATCAACATCATCTGTAACATCCGTGAGTTTTGACCCGTTGACTTTTCGGGTAATATGACTAACAATTTAAGTTAATGAATTATTTGAGTCGTTTTGTGAATTAAATGACAATGTGTTATATTCGGGTCGATAATATGTTTCGATCGGTGTTTAAATGTCTAATGATTGTGTTTTGGCTTGAGAAGAGAAACGGGTCGGCCCGTGGGTCACCCACGACCCATCAGCCCCTTTGACCCATTTCTCCCCCCCTTATCTCTTCCCTTGCCTTTCATTCTCTCTTCTACCTCTTTTCTCTCTTTTCTCTCTTTTCTCTCAATTCTCTCTTTCTCTCTTTTCTCTCTTTTCTCTCTTTTCTCTCATTTCTCTCTTTTCTCTCTTTTCTCTCAAGTAAAAAGGGCAAGACAAGAACCCATTTCATTTCTACTTCTATCTATCATCGATTGGTGTTTTGGAACTGGTATAACACTAGAATCATAGTCTTCTATACCTCATTATCGTCATATCAAAGAATCAAAGGTTGAAGTTCTTGCATTTTACCCATTTTGACCTAATTTCGGGTTTGAGCTCAAGAAGGAAGTTTTGGTAAGTCTAATTCATCCCATTTACTTCTATTTATGTTAGCTTACTCGTTTCTAGTCATCTCGTACATTTACAAGTTCTAAATCGCCTTAAAATGAGTTTTGGGTCGAATTAGGGTTTGGCTAGGTTTTGATCGATTTGGAGAATTTGATGATGTTATGGATGGAGATACGGGTTTGGGCAAGTGTATTTAAGTGTTAGAAGGTCAAATGTATCATCAAAATGAGTCCTTTAGCCTTACAATGCGATTTAGGGTTTTGGTTCATGTGGAAATAGGTTTTGGTTCTTGTTTTTCTGCACAACTGCTGCTGGTCGTGTTGCTGCCCAGTAAGGGGCGTAACCTACGGCCCTATGGGGCGTAGGTTATGCTAGTTATGTTTTGACTGGGCGTAGGTTACGGCCCTTTGGGGCGTAGCTTACGCCGAATGCTCCACCTTACGCCCAAAAACCCACTGTTTACGCCACTCCAGACACCAAAACCTTCATTTCTAGAGGACCGTAGGTTACGCCCAGTTTGACCGTAACTTACGCCAGTTGTTTTCTGACCACCGTACCTTATGCCCCTTTTGACCGTAGCTTACGCCTGGTGGTTTTGAACCACCGTAACCTACGCCAGTTTAGGGCGTAGGTTACGCCCCCTTTGTTGCTGAATTTCCTGTTTGACCTAGTTTGACTTCCAGAACCCTATTAACGCCTCGAGCATCATTCTAAATCACTTCTTAACTTATTTAACAATGATTAAGAGTCTTAGAAGTCACTTAACGTCGAGAACCACTTTGGAAACTAATTAGGGTTTTGTCGTGAAATGGGTTTTGGTTCATGTGGAAATAGGTTTTGGTTCTTGTTTTTCTGCACAACTGCTGCTGGTCGTGTTGCTGCCCAGTAAGGGGCGTAACCTACGGCCCTATGGGGCGTAGGTTATGCTAGTTATGTTTTGACTGGGCGTAGGTTACGCCCCCTTTGTTGCTGAATTTCCTGTTTGACCTAGTTTGACTTCCAGAACCCTATTAACGCCTCGAGCATCATTCTAAATCACTTCTTAACTTATTTAACAATGATTAAGAGTCTTAGAAGTCACTTAACGTCGAGAACCACTTTGGAAACTAATTAGGGTTTGGCTAGGTTTTGATCGATTTGGAGAATTTGATGATGTTATGGATGGAGATACGGGTTTGGGCAAGTGTATTTAAGTGTTAGAAGGTCAAATGTATCATCAAAATGAGTCCTTTAGCCTTACAATGCGATTTAGGGTTTTGGTTCATGTGGAAATAGGTTTTGGTTCAAGTGGAAATAGGTTTTGGTTCTTGTTTTTCTGCACAAACTGCTGCTGGTCGTGTTGCTGCCCAGTAAGGGGCGTAACCTACGGCCCTATGGGGCGTAGGTTATGCTAGTTATGTTTTGACTGGGCGTAGGTTACGCCCCCTTTGTTGCTGAATTTCCTGTTTGACCTAGTTTGACTTCCAGAACCCTATTAACGCCTCGAGCATCATTCTAAATCACTTCTTAACTTATTTAACAATGATTAAGAGTCTTAGAAGTCACTTAACGTCGAGAACCACTTTGGAAACTAATTAGGGTTTGGCTAGGTTTTGATCGATTTGGAGAATTTGATGATGTTATGGATGGAGATACGGGTTTGGGCAAGTGTATTTAAGTGTTAGAAGGTCAAATGTATCATCAAAATGAGTCCTTTAGCCTTACAATGCGATTTAGGGTTTTGGTTCATGTGGAAATAGGTTTTGGTTCTAGTTTTGGTTCTTGTTTTTCTGCACAAACTGCTGCTGGTCGTGTTGCTGCCCAGTAAGGGGCGTAACCTACGGCCCTATGGGGCGTAGGTTATGCTAGTTATGTTTTGACTGGGCGTAGGTTACGCCCCCTTTGTTGCTGAATTTCCTGTTTGACCTAGTTTGACTTCCAGAACCCTATTAACGCCTCGAGCATCATTCTAAATCACTTCTTAACTTATTTAACAATGATTAAGAGTCTTAGAAGTCACTTAACGTCGAGAACCACTTTGGAAACTAATTAGGGTTTTGCCGTGAAATTGATAAGTCATGTATACGTGTTTATGAATGTTGATGTGAATGTATATGTTCGATATTTAGGTGTTGGACGTGAAGTGAACATTGTACGGCAATAACTTGACTCTATATCAAACTTAGCTTTTCTTAGCCGATCGAGGTGAGTTTCGTATCTCCCTACTCGCTTGAGATTCGGGCTGAAAAGTGTAAACTTGCGTGTTTACTTACGTTGTCGATTGATTGATTTGGTTGATGTACTTCCAAGTATACTTACTTGATGAATGGTTCCACGTACTTCCAAGTGTCATACACTTGAGATCGCGCAATGTACGACGTACTACCAAGTTGTTAGACTTGAGAATATTGTGTTGGTAGGGGTTTTGTTGTTGTCATGGTACTCTTAGGATGCGTTATCTGATGCCTAATTGTTGGACATACCTTTTATGCATTCTGCACTTACATTGATATTTACATCATTTGTGCATACTTATTACACATTTACAAATAATGGTGTAATCTTGTTGTTGGACGATATTGTGTTACTTAGAGGCTCGCTGTAAGTCATGTCTAGCCTCTACTCGTATATTGTGATTATTGACGGTGGTTCCTTATGGACCATTACTACGAACTCACCAACCTTGTGTTGACTATGCTTAGTACGCTTTTCAGGTTATCAGGTTATTCCAGGGCGTGGAGTTGATTGTTTGCTTGCTGTTTGAACCCGGACTTGGACTTATATGGATCAAGGATCCATTTGCCTTCTTTTGCTTTGTACTTAGGACTGTTAGCCATCTTTTGATGTTCTTTTGTAAACTTTGATGGTTACTTGTTCCTTATGTATTTTGATACTTGTTATTCGTATTGTATGGATTCACTGAATCCTTTAATTGCATATAGTTCATGTTCTACATTAATTCCACCTTGTGCTATATGATTTCCGTAATATTTCGAGCCTTGGCTTGGGGTGTTACATCATCAACAACATCATTATCAACAATTACAACAAACACAATAACTAAATCAAGGTACTGGGATCAATTCCCATAAACACTCACATAAGCAGTTATCTATATAAGTATATAAAAGTATTTAATAATAGTTTTACATATTTACGCACTATTGCTAATAATTCATTTTTCGCAATAGTGGCCATATTTCAATATTCGTATAAAAACGATATTTAACGTATTTAAATGCAAATATGTATTAATTGAGTATAGAAATAAGTTGACAAGCATTTCAATACATAACATATAGTTCTAAAATCATAGAGCAAAGTATAGTAAGGTTTTATAAAAACACTTACAATAAAGGAGAGTTTATGAACTCTAAGATCAAACTTTCGACGTACGAAGAACACGACTTCTGATTCAAATGAAATTCTTTCAAGGCTTGAACTTGTTTACTTAATAATTGAAGATTATTCCCAACCCAAATTGAGTATTATAACTAGAACTTTTGAAGATCTTAGAGAGATTTGTTGATAACAACTTCTCTTGACGATTTTCGGCGAACTTTGAGATCAAAGCGACTTTGTTTATATACCATAATAAGTATATAAAAGTATTTAATAATAGTTTTACATATTTACGCACTATTGCTAATAATTCATTTTTCGCAATAGTGGCCATATTTCAATATTCGTATAAAAACGATATTTAACGTATTTAAATGCAAATATGTATTAATTGAGTATAGAAATAAGTTGACAAGCATTTCAATACATAACATATAGTTCTAAAATCATAGAGCAAAGTATAGTAAGGTTTTATAAAAACACTTACAATAAAGGAGAGTTTATGAACTCTAAGATCAAACTTTCGACGTACGAAGAACACGACTTCTGATTCAAATGAAATTCTTTCAAGGCTTGAACTTGTTTACTTAATAATTGAAGATTATTCCCAACCCAAATTGAGTATTATAACTAGAACTTTTGAAGATCTTAGAGAGATTTGTTGATAACAACTTCTCTTGACGATTTTCGGCGAACTTTGAGATCAAAGCGACTTTGTTTATATACCATAATAAGTATATAAAAGTATTTAATAATAGTTTTACATATTTACGCACTATTGCTAATAATTCATTTTTCGCAATAGTGGCCATATTTCAATATTCGTATAAAAACGATATTTAACGTATTTAAATGCAAATATGTATTAATTGAGTATAGAAATAAGTTGACAAGCATTTCAATACATAACATATAGTTCTAAAATCATAGAGCAAAGTATAGTAAGGTTTTATAAAAACACTTACAATAAAGGAGAGTTTATGAACTCTAAGATCAAACTTTCGACGTACGAAGAACACGACTTCTGATTCAAATGAAATTCTTTCAAGGCTTGAACTTGTTTACTTAATAATTGAAGATTATTCCCAACCCAAATTGAGTATTATAACTAGAACTTTTGAAGATCTTAGAGAGATTTGTTGATAACAACTTCTCTTGACGATTTTCGGCGAACTTTGAGATCAAAGCGACTTTGTTTATATACCATAATAAGTATATAAAAGTATTTAATAATAGTTTTACATATTTACGCACTATTGCTAATAATTCATTTTTCGCAATAGTGGCCATATTTCAATATTCGTATAAAAACGATATTTAACGTATTTAAATGCAAATATGTATTAATTGAGTATAGAAATAAGTTGACAAGCATTTCAATACATAACATATAGTTCTAAAATCATAGAGCAAAGTATAGTAAGGTTTTATAAAAACACTTACAATAAAGGAGAGTTTATGAACTCTAAGATCAAACTTTCGACGTACGAAGAACACGACTTCTGATTCAAATGAAATTCTTTCAAGGCTTGAACTTGTTTACTTAATAATTGAAGATTATTCCCAACCCAAATTGAGTATTATAACTAGAACTTTTGAAGATCTTAGAGAGATTTGTTGATAACAACTTCTCTTGACGATTTTCGGCGAACTTTGAGATCAAAGCGACTTTGTTTATACTAGAACAATCAAGTGTTCTTTGAAACTTATAACAAGAAGGGGGAAGATGATTTTAGACTTATAGAATGCTAAATTGAGAGAGAATGAAGTTTAAGGTGTGAGTTTTTATGAGAACTTAAACCTAGTATTTATAGTAATTGAAATGGAGTTTAATATGATAAAATTTATGCATATACATCATCCATGACACATTAAGTCCGAAATTAATCAACCAAATACAGCTATGATTCATCAATTAGCTGGAGATTTGAAGGTTCCAAGTTGTAGCAAAAGTTTGTGGTGTCATGGAAGTTAAAAACCTTAAAGACTTATCATGTAAATTTTTGGAAATTACTATTCATTTTGGCCTAACTTTTACTAGGATTTTTCCAAATTTTTCAAGTATTATTTTGTGAAATTAAAAATCATATTAAGGTGTCTTGACACTAGTTATTAGGTTCTAGGAAGTTTCAAGCAAATCCGAGAAAGAATCGATCGAAAAAGCAACGTTTTACATATATATCCATAAAAGTTTTGTCGGATGTCTACTAGTAACATTATTCAACTAATAAATCAAATATAGCTTGTGACAATTTCACGAGTATTCCTACTTTCCATAAAGTATGTCGGCTTCGTCCCATTAATGGAATTATTAGATAACCACCGACACTGTTTACCGTACATTATACTTAAGGTTTTGTATATACATTTTCCTTGTTAACACAGTTACTCAATTATCGTCTATAATATATTTTCCTTATCACATATGGGCCAATATCATGGTCTTGTAACATGGCTTAATCACATCGAATCATTTACAATATCTGAATCCATCTAAATATTGTAATTAGCCCAACTCATATATATATATGCACCAAAAATACCCAAAGTTTTCTTATATTCATAAGGTTTGCCATTATCATATATAACAAGTATCGGACCAAAATGGCAAATGTTACATTATTCCCCCGTTAAAGGAATTTCGTCCGCGAAATTTAATCTATTTGTGACTTTTCAAACAAGTGAGGATACTTAGCTTTCATTTGGTCCTCGCGTTCCCAAGTAAACTCGGGTCCTCTCCGTGATTGCCAACGAACCTTAACAATTGTATACCTTCTTTTCTTTAGTTTCTTAACCTCACGTTCCATTATTTCTACTGGTTTTTCTACGAACTTTAACGTGTTGTCGATTTGAATCTCGTCCATGGGCACATGGTGTGTTGGATCCACCAAACACTTACGCAAGTTCGACACATGAAACACATCGTGTACACCACTTAACTCTTGGGGAAGTTCCAATCGATAAGCTACACGACCGATACGCTCTGTTATCTTAAACGGTCCAATGTACCTTGGTCCTAGCTTTCCTCGTTTCACAAAACGAACCACACCCTTCCAAGGGGAAACTTTCAACAATACGAAATCACCCACATTAAACTCCAAAGGCCTACGCCTTACATCAGCATAACTCTTCTGACGATCACGAGCCTTATTCAACTTCTCCTTGATTTGAGAGATCACCTTAGTGGTCTCAATAATGATTTCAGGTCCAATAAGTTGACTCTCACCGATTTCTGCCCAAGCCAAGGGCGACCGACACTTTTGACCATAAAGTGCATGAAAAGGAGCCATCTGAATGCTCGTGTGATAACTATTGTTGTAAGAAAACTCAACCAATGGGAGATGTACATCCCAATTTCCTCCAAAATCAATCGCGCAGGCCCTTAACATATCTTCCAGCGTTTGAATTGTTCTTTCGCTTTGACCATCAGTCTGAGGATGAAACGTCGTACTCATATCTATTCGAGTACCCAAAGCCTTCTGGAAGGCTCTCCAAAAGTTAGAATTAAAACGGCCATCTCTATCAGAGATAATGGAGATTGGCACTCCATGTTTAGACACCACTTCTTTAATATACAAACGGGCCAAAGTATCAGATCTGTCGTTCTCTCGGATGGCTAAGAAATGAGCTGACTTAGTCAACCGATCAATAATTACCCAAATGGTATCATGGCCACTACTAGTTCTAGGTAACTTTGTGATGAAGTCCATGGCAATTTCTTCCCATTTCCATTCTGGTATCTCTGGTTGAACTAGTAATCCAGGAGGCTTTTTATGCTCAGCCTTCACTTGTAAACACGTGAGACACTCGCTTACATACCTTGCTATGTCTCTCTTCATTCCCGGCCACCAATATAAATCTCTTAGATCAAAATACATTTTGTCTGATCCTGGATGCACTGAATAGGTCGATTTATGTGCTTCATCCATTATTAGTGATCGTAGACCACCAAATACAGGAATCCATATTCTATCAACAAGATACAAACCATTATCATTTTTCCTATCAAACTGTTGTTCCAACCCATTAAGTTCTTCTCCTAGGAAATTTTCCGGTAAAGTTGCATTCGCTTGAGCCTCAATTATCATATCACGTATACTTCTTTTCACAACGAGGCTCATGGCTCTAGCTCGTCTTGGCTTCACTCGTTCTTTTCTACTCAAAGCATCAGCAACAACATTCGCCTTACCAGGATGGTAGCGAATGACACAGTCGTAGTCACTAAACAATTCTATCCACCTCCGTTGTCTCATATTCAATTCACTTTGATTGAATATATGTTGTAGACTTTTGTGATCAGTATAAATCACACTTTTGGTACCATACAAGTAGTGCCTCCAACACTTTAAAGCAAATACCACTGCTCCCAATTCCAAATCATGAGTGGGATAATTCTTCTCATGAACCTTTAGTTGTCTAGATGCATAGGCAATCACTTTACCCCTTTGCATTAATACACATCCCAACCCTTGACCCGAAGCGTCACAATACACCACAAAGTCGTCAGCTCCTTCTGGGAGACTTAGTATCGGCGCATTACACAATTTGTCTTTCAATGTTTGAAAGGCTTGTTCTTGTTTCTCCCCCCAGTCAAACCTCCTTTCTTTCTGAGTCAACAAAGTAAGAGGTTGAGCTATTTTTGAGAAATTCTCGATGAACCTCCTATAGTAACCTGCCAATCCAAGAAATTGACGAATCTCTGTAGGCGTCTCCGGTCTTCTCCAGTTCTTCACTGAATCAACTTTACTTGGATCCACATGAATGTCATCCTTGCTTACCACGTGTCCAAGGAAATGGACTTCCTCCAACCAAAACTCACATTTGGAGAATTTAGCATATAACTTCTCCATTCTAAGTAACTCCAGAACTCTTCTCAAATGATTTGAGTGTTCTTCTTTCGATTTAGAATAGATAAGGATGTCATCGATGAAGACAATGACAAACTTATCCAAATATGGCTCACAGACACGATTCATCAAGTCCATAAACACCGCCGGTGCATTAGTTAACCCAAAAGGCATCACTGTAAACTCGAAATGCCCATATCGCGTTCGAAATGCCGTTTTAGGAATGTCATCTTCATGCACACGTAACTGATGATAACCTGATCGTAGGTCAATTTTTGAGAAATTCTCGATGAACCTCCTATAGTAACCTGCCAATCCAAGAAATTGACGAATCTCTGTAGGCGTCTCCGGTCTTCTCCAGTTCTTCACTGAATCAACTTTACTTGGATCCACATGAATGTCATCCTTGCTTACCACGTGTCCAAGGAAATGGACTTCCTCCAACCAAAACTCACATTTGGAGAATTTAGCATATAACTTCTCCATTCTAAGTAACTCCAGAACTCTTCTCAAATGATTTGAGTGTTCTTCTTTCGATTTAGAATAGATAAGGATGTCATCGATGAAGACAATGACAAACTTATCCAAATATGGCTCACAGACACGATTCATCAAGTCCATAAACACCGCCGGTGCATTAGTTAACCCAAAAGGCATCACTGTAAACTCGAAATGCCCATATCGCGTTCGAAATGCCGTTTTAGGAATGTCATCTTCATGCACACGTAACTGATGATAACCTGATCGTAGGTCAATTTTTGAGAAAAATCGAGCTCCTTGCAATTGATCGAAAAGGTCATCAATTCTTGGGAGCGGATATCGGTTCTTCACTGTCAACTTGTTCAGCTCCCGGTAATCTATACACATACGAAAAGACCCATCCTTCTTTTTCACGAATAAAATTGGTGCTCCCCATGGTGACTGACTTGGGCGGATAAAACCCTTCTCTTGCAGTTCTTGGAGTTGTGTCTTTAACTCTTGCATTTCTGACAATGCTAATCGATATGGAGCTCTGGCTACAGGTATTGCATTTGGAATAAGATCGATACGAAAATCGAGTTGACGTGACGGGGGTAAACCTGGTAAATCATCTGGAAACACATCTGGAAATTCACGAACCACGGGAACCGTCCCGATCTCGATCTTCTTTACTACGGTACTACAAATTTTCCCAACTGAAGACTCCGATTGTTCACCTTGAACTTTCAACACTTCACCATTTGACAACGGTATTCGTACTACTCTATTACTACAATCAATTATTGCTTCAACCGCCGACATCCAATCCATACCCACTATAACGTCAAAACTACCGATTTCGAAAGGCATAAGATCGATAAAGAACAACTGACCATCTAACACTAAAGTACAATCATGAATCACATGACTAATCTTAGCTAACCCACCATTTACCATTTCAATTTCAAAGAAGTACTTCAAAGGACTCAAAGAGACATTCAACAACGGAATAAAACTAGTGGAGATAAGACTATAATCGGCACCAGAATCAAATAATATGGTGGCATATTGATCATTGAGAAGAAAAGTACCTGCTACCACGTTTGGGTCATTACGAGCCTCGACTGCATTCACTGCAAAAGCCTTTCCTCGTGGTTGTTGCCCTTGCTGTCCTTGTTGCCCACGATTGTTATTTGGACCTGTGATTTGAAGTTGGTTCGGATGTACTGCTACTTGAACTTGTTGCCCAATCCATTATGGACACGTATTCCTGAGGTGGTCGGTGCTACCACACTGATAACATGATCGATTGCCCTGTGGCCTTATTGCATTCAGAGGGGCCACATTGAATGGGGCACCCTGTCTACTTCTACACTCCCTAGCCAAATGTCCCATTCGGTTGCATTTAAAACAAGCCCCACATCTTATAGTTGTAGGATGATGAAGGTTACACTTTGCACATAAGGGAAGTGATCCAGTGTATCCTTTCTTTCCAGTCTCAGTTGCCACAAATACTTTACCCCTGTGTTGGCGTTTATTATCAAATCTCCCAGCTTTCTTGACACCACTCGATTCTGCAACATCTTTCCTTTTGTTACTGACTTTGGGAAGAGTCCCATCTTGTATCAACTCTTCAGTCATAGCTTCAGACCTTTGAACAGCTTGTTCAAGAGTGAGTGGTCGAACAGCAGCCATGGTTCCTTTAATTTGGGGAACCAACCCACGAAGATATTTTTCGATACATTTGGAATCTGGTGAGACTAGATGTGGAACTAGTCTTGACAACTCCTGAAAATGAGTGGTATAGGTAGCATGATCACCACCTACCATCTTATGATCCAGAAATTCTCGCTCCATCCTTTGTAATTCCACCGCTGTACAGAACTTGTTTCGCATTGCCTCCTTGAAATTATACCAAGACATTGCTTCGGCTATTTCCCTGCCTATTACACACTGATGATTCCACCATGATAGAGCATCTAGAGTAAAAGAGTGTGCTACATATTTGACCCTCTGTTCCGGGGTACATTCACTGATGCCGATCACTGCTTCCATCTTTTCTAGCCATTGAACGAACTTGACTGCTCCACCTCTGCCATCATAATCTTGAACACCACAATCTCTAAAGTTTTTGTAAGTACACCCATTTCGTGCACCGTTTCTTGGCCTTCTCGGTACATTTCCAACCCTAATTCCTTCGTCAACATTTTCGTAATACTCACCTCCACCCTGTTCATCTTCAGCATTAGTTTGTACAACATTAGCAGCTGTAATTACAGGCTCAGCATTTGTAGTTCTCTGTGCCAAAACAGTATTAACCACTTGGGTGATCATGGCAATCATTTCTTGATTCATTTGGTTCTGAGGTTGATTGATCATAGGTTCGGTTATAGCATTACCGAGACCCTCTCCACGACCACCTCGACCACCACCTCGACCACCACCTCGACCACTACCGCGGCCACCTTGACCTCCTCGGCCTCCTTGGCCTTCTTGACTCTCGTCGTTAACTGATGTTCTTCTCGTTCTCACCATTTCCTAAACACACACGTAAATCTCAAAGTTCGTACAAATGGTACTTCCAACGGTTCGTTACTATATTTACACGTATATCTCTTAACACTCTAGATTACATAGTACAACAATAAATATCTTGTTCAAGTATCATTCCACATCATTCAAATTCAAATTCTCAACATATCATCTCATAAATATAATAATACATAAACTATTGTAGTTAAAAGTATGGTCCGAATCTAACTTCAACATTCAATACATTAAGGGTGTTTGTATACAGGTGATACCAGCGGCTTTCCCTCCACACCGTTTAATATATTGAATGGATGTTGGGACTCGGTTCCGTTATGCCCTTTAAGTATTGGTTGGGTATGTATACAGGTGATACCAGCGGCTTTCCCTCCACCCAACCAACGCCCATTAAGCATACCAGTTTACCTACCACATTTTAACTACACATGTGCAATCCATGATACCATAAACTGTCGTAAAGTATGGGGGTAATCATAGAAACGTTGATCAGGTTTTTCTATGATATCGCCATACTTTACTAGTTATTGTTATCACTTCATTTTGCTAATACCTAATAATATCACAAATCTCAAATTAATCATACATACTCAACTTCATCATTTCACATTCTTTTCATTATACGAACATCACCAGTGTACACTTTAAAGGGGTTCACATACGTTTCACATTGCACTATGTTATTAAAACATTTGTCCAATTAAAACAATCTTCATTATTAGACAAGTTTATTTAAGCACAACACACATCACACGTTCACACATAACTGCATATCAACTTCATATCAATCAGGATGAATCCCCCTAAATGTGTCTATCCTTCATTTTATTCACACATTATCACACGTATCTTCGTTAACTGCATATAAGTGTAACATAAGTCACACCCGACTAGATACTTCACCAAAAGGCGAGTCATACTTCGTCGTTAAGGAATGGCAAGCCAATCCATGAGTAATCCGTATGTGGAGGTTGGTCAAACCCCTCGTATTACTCGCCCTGCATTATAATGACCATGTTGCAAGGAGCCACCCAAGCAACAACTACGATAACGCACTCGTCCGGCTAAGACCAGTACGGGTTAAGCTTAACACTTTCCCTGCATTATATTTACGAGCTCGGTTTCACACATATGGTTTAGGTAACACACATTCCTTCCTAAACCGTCACACACATATAGTCTAGGTAACACACATTCCTAGACATTCACACACTTTATCATAATTACGTTTGGATCTGTAACACCCCAACAATGGCGGAATCATGGGATGTCGAGAAATAGCACATATGAGCATGGAAATTACATAGAGCAACACTAAATGGTTTATTGTCAAACATATCAAACATACAATAGTTCAAACCAAGGTAACCTCATAAGGTTTATATGCAAATCACACCACAATATTTTACATAATTTCATAAGTTCATCCCCAAACAAGGGGGCATATGGGTCAGAGACCACATGAATACTAAGTCGCCTTATCTCTAGCATCCAATTATTCCTGATTTCTGAAATTACCCTGATTACCTGAAAAGTGTACTAGCAAGTGTCAACACAAGGTTGGTGAGTTCGTAGGTGTCAAATAACAACATCAATTATGATAATATATCAAGTACTTGTATAATATCATAGAGCAATAACAATACTTACTGTAAGCTCTTTGTGTTAGGCATATGTTCACACAACAATCATTTCTTCAAATACAATAATTAAACAACTATGCCAACAAGTACCAATGATATCAATTCAACCCATCATTATCAACATATATCACACAAGGTTCCCTCCAAAACGGGGTGTGCACATTATCAAATATCGCACAAGGTTCCCTCCAAACACGGGGGCATATGGGTCAGAGACCACATGAATACTAAGTCGCCTTATCTCTAGCATCCAATTATTCCTGATTTCTGAAATTACCCTGATTACCTGAAAAGTGTACTAGCAAGTGTCAACACAAGGTTGGTGAGTTCGTAGGTGTCAAATAACAACATCAATTATGATAATATATCAAGTACTTGTAATATCATAGAGCAATAACAATACTTACTGTAAGCTCTTTGTGTTAGGCATATGTTCACACAACAATCATTTCTTCAAATACAATAATTAAACAACTATGCCAACAAGTACCAATGATATCAATTCAACCCATCATTATCAACAATTACAACAAACACAATAACTAAATCAAGGTACTGGGATCAATTCCCATAAACACTCACATAAGCAGTTATCTATATAAGTATATATATAAATACATATATATAAGTACACTTTCCAGCCCGAATCTCAATTGAGTAGGGAGTTACGAAAACTCACCTTATTCTTGATAGTTCAACAGCAAAATAGAAGAGATTGATGTAGTTAACGATGACGAGCGAGTCAACTGGCCACGTTACGTATTCCCTAATTTCAATGTGAATTGATTTATATTCGTGCTAAATTCCAAATATAGATATACAACTATAAGGATTTATTAATACGCTTGTCAACGTGTTTACTTTGTGAGCTTTTATAGATATTTGAATTTATCTTTAAGAATCCTTTAATGTATTTTGTAAATGAAACCTCATTTATGTTATAAAAATTTAAAGGACTAATTTGTCATTTTTGAAACTTGAGGGACTAAATTGTCAAATGTCAAACTTATAAGGACGGAAAATGACAACTTTGAAACTGTAGGGTAAAAATGTAATTTTCCGTATATAATACGTATCCGTAGGATATATGTACTTTAAATAGTAAGATTAATACGAAGAATGTATTAATTTAGTAACGAAGAGATACTTTAAATAGTAAGATTAATACGAAGAATGTATTAATTTAGTAACGAAGAGATACTTTAAATAGTATGTATTATAATCAATACAAAATGTATTGATTACAATGGAAGAGATACCTTAAATGGTAGGAAAAACCAACAAATCGAAAATACGAAATAATTCACAGATAGTGAATAGTAATTATATGAATTTGGATAGTTAGGTATATAACTATACCTTTGTTTATATACCATAATAAGTATATAAAAGTATTTAATAATAGTTTTACATATTTACGCACTATTGCTAATAATTCATTTTTCGCAATAGTGGCCATATTTCAATATTCGTATAAAAACGATATTTAACGTATTTAAATGCAAATATGTATTAATTGAGTATAAAAATAAGTTGACAAGCATTTCAATACATAACATATAGTTCTAAAATCATAGAGCAAAGTATAGTAAGGTTTTATAAAAACACTTACAATAAAGGAGAGTTTATGAACTCTAAGATCAAACTTTCGACGTACGAAGAACACGACTTCTGATTCAAATGAAATTCTTTCAAGGATTGGAACTTGTTTACTTAATAATTGAAGATTATTCCCAACCCAAATTGAGTATTATAACTAGAACTTTTGAAGATCTTAGAGAGATTTGTTGATAACAACTTCTCTTGACGATTTTCGGCGAACTTTGAGATCAAAGCGACTTTGTTTATACTAGAACAATCAAGTGTTCTTTGAAACTTATAACAAGAAGGGGGAAGATGATTTTAGACTTATAGAATGCTAAATTGAGAGAGAATGAAGTTTAAGGTGTGAGTTTTTATGAGAACTTAAACCTAGTATTTATAGTAATTGAAATGGAGTTTAATATGATAAAATTTATGCATATACATCATCCATGACACATTAAGTCCGAAATTAATCAACCAAATACAGCTATGATTCATCAATTAGCTGGAGATTTGAAGGTTCCAAGTTGTAGCAAAAGTTTGTGGTGTCATGGAAGTTAAAAACCTTAAAGACTTATCATGTAAATTTTTGGAAATTACTATTCATTTTGGCCTAACTTTTACTAGGATTTTTCCAAATTTTTCAAGTATTATTTTGTGAAATTAAAAATCATATTAAGGTGTCTTGACACTAGTTATTAGGTTCTAGGAAGTTTCAAGCAAATCCGAGAAAGAATCGATCGAAAAAGCAACGTTTTACATATATATCCATAAAAGTTTTGTCGGATGTCTACTAGTAACATTATTCAACTAATAAATCAAATATAGCTTGTGACAATTTCACGAGTATTCCTACTTTCCATAAAGTATGTCGGCTTCGTCCCATTAATGGAATTATTAGATAACCACCGACACTGTGCCACCGACACTGTTTACCGTACATTATACTTAAGGTTTTGTATATACATTTTTCTTGTTAACACAGTTACTCAATTATCGTCTATAATATATTTTCCTTATCACATATGGGCCAATATCATGGTCTTGTAACATGGCTTAATCACATCGAATCATTTACAATATCTGAATCCATCTAAATATTGTAATTAGCCCAACTCATATATATATATGCACCAAAAATACCCAAAGTTTTCTTATATTCATAAGGTTTGCCATTATCATATATAACAAGTATCGGACCAAAATGGCAAATGTTACAGGATCCTTAAACGTGCAAGTGACATGGCAACCTAATAAGTCTAGTGAGCTAAGTGTACAAGCCATGTAAGCATGCATATATCACACATCAACTTCATTTCTACATTTTATGCATAATGAGATACTTCGTAACGCTACATAAACTGCATAACAATATACTACATTAAGCCATACTTCATTTCACTACATTAGGGACTGCATTTCAGGTCTCATGGTCAACTACATAACCCATAATACCTCCCGTGTAACCCCATATGCCCACATGCAATATAAAGATACCAAATGGAAGTATTTATGATTTGAAACCAGCTTTTCGTTGAATCCCCCAGCGTGTCAAGTAGTGTATCTTACCTCGGCGTAGTCCACAACAATCAACAACTAGTCACTGTGTAAAGCAACTATGCTCGTCTACCTATAATTAGTAAACGATTATTAAACAAGCTACATACTCACGTCATTAAGGCCAATAACTAGACCCACATACTTTAAAGACTCACTTAAGATTCAGGTCTAATCTGCGTGTCAAAACGATGTTACGGTTCAAAACTATAATTTTGCTGAAAACTGGTGAGTTGCGCCGCAACATAGAGTTGCGCCGCAGCTCAAGCCTCCAGTTGCGCCGCAACACATTATGTTGCGCCGCAACTTATTCTTCTGGAATTGAGTTGCGCCGCAACTCCCCTTCGACCTGCACTTTTACAAAAATCGCTTTCATCCCCAATTTGACCCCAAACGACTCCAGGTCTATAATACAGATTCAATACACCATAATCCTTCATATTTAGACCATTACAAAGCATTTCAATCATTAATTACACCATATATGGCTTTAATCCATCAAAACCACTATTAATTTTCATTAAACGATTCCCCCATAATCCAATAATTATTCCTAATGACTCATATAATCAAAAGGACCTGAAATCAATGATTTAATACCTGATCTACCTGTAGATGACAATAGGGATGCAAAACACTTGGCTAAACACAACCGATTCACACTTTGGAAGGATTTTCGGCTTGCAATTGGTGGAGGAATGCTATGGGGCGGCTTAGGGCTTGTTTAGAGAATGTATTGGCTGCAAATTATGATCTAATGACACCCTCTAATTCCCTAATCCCGTTTTTAGTTTTCCTCATATGTCAAAATCAACCCCCAAGCTTCCTAATCCTTCATTACTAGTCAAAAACTACCCTAGGGACCACATACAACATAAATACTTCTTTAGATGCCACTACATAGGCGTTTAACTACATTATATACACACAAATCCTGCTTTATACATTTTAGGCTTTCAAACCTCACACACAATCACACTTTAACTACATATATGCATTAAATCTAATATAGACTTAACGACACACTATGTTGACTTAACGACGTTAGTCAACCGTTAAATAAAAGGTTCGGGATGTTACAAGGCATATTAGAAACCACCGTTAAACCAAGTTATAGTTCAATCAATAACATTGGTTCATCCAAAGATGGTTTGGATAAGTCGTATCTATGGCACTGTCGTTTAGGCCACATAAACAAGAAACGAATTGCCAAACTCCAATCGGACGGTAGTTTGGAATCATTTGATGTTGCATCTCATGATGATTGCGAGTCTTGTTTGTTGGGAAAAATGACAAAAGCACCTTTCAAAGGAACCTGCGAAAGGGGCAAGGATCTATTGGAGTTGGTACACACTGATGTGTGTGGTCCGTTTAGATCGGCTACTAGACACGGTGAACGGTACTTCGTTACATTTACTGATGATCTCAGTCGATATGGTTATGTTTATTTAATTAAGCATAAGTCTGAAACTTTTGGAGTGTTCAAGACGTACCAAAATGAAGTAGAGAACCAATTGGGCAAGAAGATTAAGATTCTCCGATCTGATAGAGGCGGTGAGTATCTTAATCAAGAGTTTCTCGGTCATCTAAGGGGTTGTGGGATTATCTCACAATTAGCTCCTCCAAGGACACCTCAACTTAATGGTGTGTCCGAAAGGAGGAATTGAACATTACTTGATATGGTTCGATCCATGATGAGTCGTGCAACGCTTCCAATCAGTTTCTGGGGTTATGCTTTAGAAACTGCCGCAAGGATCCTTAACCTCCTCCCAACCAAGAAGGTTTCCAAGACACCAAATGAAATATGGCATGGCAAGCCTGCTTCGTTGTCATATTTAAGAGTCTGGGGTTGCGAAGCTTATGTTCGTCGTGAGACTCATGATAAGCTCGAACCTAGATCACATAAGGTGTTCTTTGTAGGTTACCCAGCTGATTCTTTTGGATATTTGTTTTACAACCCTTCGGAGAACAGAGTTTTTGTGTCTCGAAGAGGAGTGTTCCTTCAAAGGAACATCATGTCCAAAGAAGTCAGTGGGAGTCCTATTGATCTTGAAGAAATTCAAGAACCAATTGGTATGGAAACCGATATTGTCCCTAGTTCTCTTCCAGAGGTCGACGAACCTGTTGTTGAAGAGGAAGCTGACATACAGCCACCACCTGTACGCAGGTCTGATAGAGAGCGACGTGCACCCGAAAGACTTGATTTAAACATATCTATGGGTGACGAAGCGCATATAGATTCTGACGAACCTATCTCTTATCAGGAAGCCATGGCAGGCCCTGAGTCTGCTAAATGGCAGGAGGCTATGGACAGCGAGATCCAATCCATGCACGATAACCAAGTTTGGAGCTTGGTTGATCATACACCAGGGATTGAAACCGTTGGGTGTAAGTGGGTCTTCAAGAAGAAGACTGACATGGATGGGAATGTACACACATTCAAAGCCAGACTGGTGGCTAAGGGTTACACGCAACGATATGGTGTAGACTACGATGAAACTTTTTCACCAGTGGCCATGTTGAAATCCATTAGAATACTAATTGCCATAGCTGCGTTTTATGACTATGAGATATGGCAAATGGATGTTAAAACTGCTTTCCTGAATGGCAAGCTAACTAAGGATGTGTTTATGACACAACCTGAGGGTTTTGTACATCCTAAGTATCCTAATAGTGTGTGCAAGCTTCATAAGTCCATTTATGGGCTTAAGCAAGCTTCTCGTAGTTGGAATCTTTGTTTTGATGAGAAAATCAAAGAATTTGGTTTTATCAGAAGCGAAGATGAGTCATGTGTCTATGTCAGGTCGAGTGGGAGCGTTGTAGTCTTCCTAGTCTTGTATGTTGATGACATATTGCTCATGGGAAACGATATCCCGACATTGAAAGATGTCAAAGCTTGGCTAGGGAAATGTTTCTCCATGAAAGACTTGGGAGATACGACGTATATTTTGGGAATAAAGATCTATCGTGATAGATCTAGGAGACTAATTGGACTGAGCCAAAGTACATACATAGACAAGATACTAAAGAAATTTAGTATGCAAGACTCTAAGAAAGGGTGTGTTCCTATGAACCCTGGCATACCATTGAGCAAGTCTCAATGTCCTACTTCTGATGGAGAAGTGACCAAGATGAGTCGTATCCCATATGCTTCGGCTATAGGATCGATCATGTATGCCATGATATGTACTAGGCCTGACGTGTCGTATGCTTTAAGCATGACTAGTCGTTATCAGGCCAATCCTGGCGAGGCACATTGGATAGCAGTCAAGAACATTCTAAAGTATCTTAGGAGGACTAAAGAGATGTTCTTGGTCTATGGAGGGGAGGACGTGCTGAGAATTAAAGGATACTCAGACGCTAGCTTCCAATCAGATAGAGATGATTGCTCTTCACAATCTGGGTTTGTGTTCACTCTGAATGGGGGCGCAGTTACTTGGAGAAGCTCCAAGCAAAGCACCATTGCGGATTCGACGACAGAGTCGGAGTATATAGCGGTCTGTGAGGCAGCTAAAGAAGCTATGTGGATTAAGAAATTCATCGGGGATCTAGGCGTAGTTCCTACCATCCTTGATCCCGTTGAAATTTTTTGTGATATTGTGAGTACGGTTGTCTTAGCAAAGGAACCGAGGTCTCAAAAGCGCACAAGGCACATACTCCGAAAGTATCACTATGTTCGTCAAGTTGTTGCCGATAAGGACATTGTCATTAGTAGGGTCGACACAAGTGAAAACTTGGCCGATCCATTTACCAAAGCTCTACCTCAAGCCAAACATGAGGCTCATAGTAGATCTATTGGAATTCTTATTGTTGATGATTTAGTTTGATTGTATTAACTATGTTAATTTGACGCTTAGAACATTATGTAATAGTTTATTGCAATTGATTTGATGATTTTATATGGAGATTATAAAATACGCATGATGCGATCATTTCATTGCATATTACTATGTTCTATTTTGCATGTTTTAAACTCCATTGAATATTAATTCATGAAATTCCACAGTCGGTCATTCTCTAATGGAGAGAGAAGTGAATTAAGGCTGATATGAAGTGTAGTATATAGATTTATATGACACTACATTCATGAGGAACTTGATAATGGATTCAAGGTTCTGGAGTGACCACACTTAGGAATTACTTCATGGTTCATGTCACAAAGTAATTCTAAGATGGCAACACTTTTATCCTAAAGTGGAGATATGTGAGAATCTTGACACATCTAGTGTCATGCTTTGACCTACATCTAACGCTGTGCGTAAATGCCAGTCATAAGGGTGTGGATTGGGTATTGACATAAATGTGGTAGACGTCTACATAGTCGAAGCAATTTGTTCCTTCTTCCTTGAGCAGGTTGAAGCGATATCTCTGGGCCCCTCGCTGATTTGTGCTGATAATAAATGCATGGCCGTGCTAGAACTGAATCATGATGATTGCAGTCTATTTTGATCACTACAAATCTATATCGAGAAACATAATCTTGAACGGTTGTGAATGACATTAACCATGTCACACGTTCAATTGGATATCTAGAACAAAGGATAAATGTTGAAAGAAAAAAAACTAATAGGAGTATAACAATGATGATGCATTCGTTATACTAGGTATGTCTTCAAGACACACCGATATTGTCATGTCTGTGCAAGTGGGAGTCTGTTGGATATATGCATACAGGTTGGCAAAAGGTTTGACCGTGGTGCATTATAATTCAAAGATATGCCCATGACATGAATAATATAAAGTCCATTATCCTATTCGGTCACACGCAAAGGCCGATCGATAATCGATTAACGTACCTTCTTCAAAGAGAGATTAATTAATTAGACATTATGTTATTGGTCTAAGTTAATTATTTGTGAGTTTGTGTTTGTTTAATTAATTAGTTAAATTGTTAACTAGTAATTAATTAAACATGTTGTCTATTATTTATATGTGATTATATAAGTGTGTTGATTTATATATTTATAAGTAACACATTTTATTAATACATAGACATATATAAAATAGACATCTTATTTAAAATACATGTACATATTTATATGCAAGTATTTTAAACTACAAAGGAAGAACAAGAGACATGTATGGGAACATGCTTACACTCCATCGGTTGGTGCACTTTTGCTTTTTCCATATAGAAAACACACTCAACAATTCTCTCATGTTACTCTCCTCTGTCTGGCTGTCTTCCCCACGTTCTCTTTAAAAGAGAATAATACCCAAAATTAATGATAGACAATAAGAATCATTCTTGCATTCATTTACTAGTTCATACTTCATATATCATAAGAGTATTGAATTAGTTCAACACACAAGTTTTGTGGTGTTGTGATTTAATCAAGAAAGTGTCTAGATTTTGGTGATTTGGGATTGTTAGGAGGACCGAGTTTTAGCTCAAAGATTGGAACTTTGGGTGTCTTCCCGGATAGAGAGATTCTAACTTGAATCTTATTGCATCTTCTATAAGGAAATCTTCAAGGGTATGTTTTCTTGTATTCTCTTGAGCTTTTGTTTGACGAGATGATCCATGGGTTAGATTTCGGTTAATAGAAAAATTTTAATATGCTATTGTTATTGCTATGCATGCTTCCGTTGCGCTAGATAGAACCGAAATCCTTCACATCTTTATTGATTCGATTCTTTTCCTGATCAAATAGTATAAGATTGTCTTAATATGAGCATGATTACAGATTTACAGTACGTATCCAAAAGTAGGAAATTGGTAGTGACTTAACCATTTGCAGAATTTTGTCTCTCACTTCCTTACTTAACCAATGTGCTCCCGGAACATTAAACCTCACATCGACCTTTTTAACTGCAAACAAAAAAGGTAAATCTTAGATATAATCAGAAGAAAAGTTTCAAGTAATAGAATTACTGAAAAGATTTCAAACCTTTGTTCACATTTTGACCATCAGGTCCGCCACTCCTAGCAAAGCTCACTGTAAGATGATCAAAATCACGAAATAAAGTAACAGAAATTTCCCGGCCGAGAAGAATTTGACCATCCATCCGATATTTTGCTTCTGCAGCATCAGCAGGGTCCACAAAGTGAACATAACCAACCGGTGGTTCACTGCACAAAAATTACAAAAATTGGCGTCTAGATAACGTCAAAAACAAGATGTCTTAACCTAGGATTGTGTGTGTAACTCGAGATGTACCTGAGCCACCTTGCAACCCATGGTTCCCTGCACAAAAGTTACAAATAATGGAGTCAAAAACTAGAAAACGCCAAAAACAAGTTGTCTTAACCTAGGATTGTTTGTGTAACTCAACATTTATCAATAAAACCAATTTTAACACTTGAGAACCAAGAATGTAATTTTGCATAAACCAAAATTCCCAAACAGGCCCTTTATTATTTCACCTTACAGACAAGTTATTTCGGGTAACATGAAATGCCATTATCATAAGCAGATACAGACATAAAACAAGCGCATGGTAGCTGATCTTACTGGTCAGTCTAAATATGACTTGAATTTCTTCAAGACTTGAAAGCCTCCAAACGTACTCATAAGTGATTTTTCTTCATATACACACCACCTTCAACAGACCTTTTACTATTTGCCTCTTACTACTTCAATATATCAAAGAACCTTTCATATCTTATTGGTGTCTTCAAAACTTTTACCTCTTCACTGTTCAATTCTCAAAAACTTGTATTTAAAGTTCCCAACTGGAGCCGTAATAATATGGAGGGATGGCGAAAAAAACCTCAAACCCGATGAGAAAACCCGATACCCGAGGGCAGGTAGTAACAAATTTATGGTGATTATTAGCAGAGATAATGACATTAAATGGACTTTGTTGTACACTTACGCATTTGGCTTGGTGTAATAAAACTACATATGTTAGGTAATTAGGTTCTGGTTTTTGCCCCACTAGGGTACCCCGATAAGATCCCCAGCGGGTATCAGGTACCTTTTGCTAATAGTATATGGTATTATTAACAGGGGGAAAAAGTGAAAAAATAGATCCGTTGACATCAACCTATATAACTGGATCAGATTAAAGCTAATAGCACCCGGATAAAGAAGCACAAACATTTTTAAAACACCAATGTGAAACAAAAGCAGGGGATTGAGCAAAAACAGTACACGAGTACAGAGTTAAAACATCAAGAATGAAACGGCCCATTTGAAATACTTTGGAAGGTACAGGCGATAACCTAGTAATTGAAAATTAAACTTATATCATAACTCGAGCACACTTAAAAACAATACCCAATCCCATCAAAGGCAACGTATTTACATGATCGATCTCACTTACCAGCGATAACCACAATCCGTTGGCAGATAAACGTCCTTTAGAGGACCAAATTGTTCAAACGCCATTCGAAGATCCTCTAGCCTGCATTATATCACAGCATTAATAAACAGTAGTTAACAAACATCTTTGAGCATTGTAAAGAAAAAACATAAAAAATGAGTGGTTGAGATTTAAGAGTATTATAGGTATTAGGTAGAGATGTTTAAATTAGTGAATAAAGAAGAGGGGTAATTTAGGTAGTTCAAAGTTGTAATTTGAGATTTAGAAAAAAGGACTCCTTTATTATATAGGAGTAAAGATATAACTACACGTAAAATAAATGAAGATTTCTATTAGATACCCACTACTAAACTACATATACATATATATAACAATTACAATAATATATAAAGAAAACATAGTATATGGTATTATTAACAGGGGGAAAAAGTGAAAAAATAGATCCGTTGACATCAACCTATATAACTGGATCAGATTAAAGCTAATAGCACCCGGATAAAGAAGCACAAACATTTTTAAAACACCAATGTGAAACAAAAGCAGGGGATTGAGCAAAAACAGTACACGAGTACAGAGTTAAAACATCAAGAATGAAACGGCCCATTTGAAATACTTTGGAAGGTACAGGCGATAACCTAGTAATTGAAAATTAAACTTATATCATAACTCGAGCACACTTAAAAACAATACCCAATCCCATCAAAGGCAACGTATTTACATGATCGATCTCACTTACCAGCGATAACCACAATCCGTTGGCAGATAAACGTCCTTTAGAGGACCAAATTGTTCAAACGCCATTCGAAGATCCTCTAGCCTGCATTATATCACAGCATTAATAAACAGTAGTTAACAAACATCTTTGAGCATTGTAAAGAAAAAACATAAAAATAAGCCGATGATAAAAATAAATAAAAAAGAAAAGAAAAGAAACTAGAAAAGGCAAGAAATAAGTTGATAATTACAGACCGACAATCATAGTGAATATTACGAACTACTAGAATAGTTGGAAGATCTGTGTAGCTCCTTGTTGATGGTGGTGAAGCTGGTGGGTAGCTCCTTCTACGTCCCATTTTCAAACTCTCTGCAACTACTTTTTATAATACGAGAAAATGTACCCACGCGTTGCGGCGGTGAGATGGTGGGGTGACAGGTCACAGGAGGTGATAAGTCATAGAGTGTGATAGTCAAATGGCTTAGCCGTACGGGCTCCGCCCTCGGATTTAAAAATTCGTCGAAAGTATATCGAATGACATCTCTAATGAAAGAGCATGAAATTTTAAGAATACCCATATAATTTTTATAATTTATCGATATACGGTTTTTGAGATAAAAGATTTTGAATGAATTAGAGGAATAAAATGGTTTTTGGATGAGAGAAAAAAAAATGAGTGGTTGAGATTTAAGAGTATTATAGGTATTAGGTAGAGATGTTTAAATTAGTGAATAAAGAAGAGGGGTAATTTAGGTAGTTCAAAGTTGTAATTTGAGATTTAGAAAAAAGGACTCCTTTATTATATAGGAGTAAAGATATAACTACACGTAAAATAAATGAAGATTTCTATTAGATACCCACTACTAAACTACATATACATATATATAACAATTACAATAATATATAAAGAAAACATAGTATATGGTATTATTAACAGGGGGAAAAAGTGAAAAAATAGATCCGTTGACATCAACCTATATAACTGGATCAGATTAAAGCTAATAGCACCCGGATAAAGAAGCACAAACATTTTTAAAACACCAATGTGAAACAAAAGCAGGGGATTGAGCAAAAACAGTACACGAGTACAGAGTTAAAACATCAAGAATGAAACGGCCCATTTGAAATACTTTGGAAGGTACAGGCGATAACCTAGTAATTGAAAATTAAACTTATATCATAACTCGAGCACACTTAAAAACAATACCCAATCCCATCAAAGGCAACGTATTTACATGATCGATCTCACTTACCAGCGATAACCACAATCCGTTGGCAGATAAACGAAATTTAAGATAAAGTAGCGCAGACCATTCATTCCTTTTGAAAAATCCACCTGCAAAACCCAAAACCCAAACTCATACCAATACATAACATATATAGATACAAGTATTCACTACAGATCAGAGAAAAAGTAGTGTAACTTTTGAAAACCCCAACTGCCTGCAAATTCTAAAAATACACTATCAAACAAAATTCAAAGAAAGTACGCAATTCTTGAAAAACCTAACTCTTGCAAAATCTTTAGCCACAAATGCGTAACACGTATATACATATAATATTTTAATTTATATATACATCTATCAAACAAAAAGCAGAGACAAAGTAGTGTAATTCTTGAAAACCCACAAATATATAACACATATATATACAATAATCAAACAAAAGTCAAAGAAAGTATGTAAATTTTTATATATAAATTCAACTATCAAACAAAAATCAGAGAAAAAGTGGTGTAATTCTTGAAAACCCACATGATATATGACAAATATATACAAGAATCAAACAAAATTTACAGAAAGTACTTGAATTTTGAAAACCCACTTGCAAAATCTTTAGTTACAAATACAGAACACATATATACATATAATATTTGAATGTATAAATACGATTATCAAACAAAATTCAGAAAAAAGTATAGATACGATACCTTTGTGTATGTGGGAATATGAGATGAAATCAGAGATTGATTTCTTTGATGAAATTCTTTCTAGAAAGAAACAGAGTATGAATGAAATCAAGAAAAATCTTGAAGAAAATTGGGGGTGTTTTGTTGCTTCAAGAAAGTAAATTTCAATTTTCGTCCCTGAACATGTCGCATTTTGCACTTTCAGTCCCTCGAGTTTAAATGGGAAAAGACATTAATGCCCTCACGTGTTTTGCACGTGCGGACGTTAACGGCTAAAACTTAACACCGTTTGGCAAAAGGACTTCAATTGCAAAATGTTGCCAACTTTAAGGTTAAAATTGTAATTTTTAAACGTTAGGGACGAAAAGTGCAAAAGCTGTCAACTTCAGGGACGAAAAGTGTAATTTACCTTTAATCTATTAAAAACCATGGGGGCCAAACATTTATATATATATTAAAAAATTAGTATGTGAGGGTGTAACACCAATTGGATGTCTATATATATATATTCCATGTGTTTATATATATATATATATATATATACAAGTGACTAAGTGTGTGTATTTTTATAGAGAAAAATTTGTAACGTAATAATAATAATAACAATATTAATAATAATATACACAATGAATAAAAGTGGTTGTTGCAGAAAAGAGTTTGAAGTAAAAGAAAAGGAAAAAAAGAGTACCAGTCAGTCAGTGTGGGTTAGACGACGACGACGAACAAGAATTGGGGTTTTATTTATGGGGGCAAAGTTTTTCAGACGGGTGATGATAATTTGGATTTTATTTATGGGGGCAAAACCTACCTTTTATACTTGTCATTGCCTTGGATGTTACGTTTATGCCAATTTTTTTCAAATTTATATACTGTATTTTTTTAAGTTGTGAATTCCCGAAATCATAAAATTGACCACTTTCAACTTTTGATTTTTTTTTTTTTGTTTACTTAATTGGTTATATAAGAAAAATCTAAAAACACTTCCAAAAACATTCTAAAAACATTCTACCTCACAACTCCACAAACAAAACCAAACACTACTTCCTCACTCACTCACCCATGACCCAACAATGCTACATAATTTAACCCTTGCGTCAAGTCATCAACAATATGCACTTAAAAAACACACACTACTCTCCCATTTCATTCAGCCAACAATGCTGCATAATTTAACCCTTGCATCAAGTCATCATTTCATCAACAAAATGCACTTTATTATCATAATTGTACTTTCAGTTTTCGTGTTATTTAATATGTTTTCGCGTTATTTAATATGTTCATGATTTGGCCAAGTGTTTAAAGACGTTGCTGATTAAGTGATGATGAAGAAACATTAAAGTATGAGCCTCATCGTTGTAAACTGGTAATTAATTTATTATTGGGCTTAATATGGATAAAATGACTGATCCTTTTTGCAAATATAAAAGTTGTATAATGCTTATTTATGGATAACATGAGTATTCCTTTTGCAAAAGTATAAAGTTATATAAAGTATAAGTTTCGATGTATCCTTTTTAATTTCGTGTTGTCTATATACATCAATTAAATGTAATTTATTTATAGATATATATTGAACCTTTTGTGTTTCATTTTTGAAAGAATAGTTACAAGCAAATTCTTGAAATGGAGGCACAATGGCAATTCACCCAGTTGCTCTGGCCAACAAAGACCTACCTACTTTGCCCATTTTAGTCTCCTCTCAGCCTTCAAGTCATGGATCACTTCAGGTTTGAGGAGCTCCAACAAACCAGAACATTTTCCTAAACAGTCAACAATATGTTCTGTACTTCTTTCTCATACCATCCATGATCATGCACAGAAACACACATCTCCCAATTTATGTGCTTTTATAATTATTAATTCACCTGCAAAAACATATGAAAGTTGCTCTTAAAAAAACTAGACTGTTAATTTTATTCCAAATAATATCTCGTTATTCACTCATCTACGTCTTAACTAGGAAATGACAGTGTCTTGAAATATGACATAATCTTTCGACATACTCCGCACATACTCAGCAAATTAATCTACTTCATAGCCAATCAGTTGACGCTACGTAGATATGGTGAAAAAATGAATCCCTTTACATCAAGGCACCTAGATATGTTTGACTTATTAGATATATTGAAGTTTTGATGCCCACCATTTCTATCGGCGGAAAATAAAAGTAAGAAATCACCTAATTTTATCCTATCATTCTCATTCGGAAATAGCGATTGAATGATTTATAAGCATAAGTAAGAGAGTAATATGGTCTTACAATGAACTATGCTAGTTGAAAGTTTGAAACGTATTGCCGTTCGGTACTAGTCATAACTGTCTCGGCTTCTTCTCAATGCTTTCTTCTGCGAAAGGACCTTCTTATTCTGAAGCCTTTTGTGCTAAAAAAAAAAAAAAAAAAAAAAAAAAAAAAAAAAAAAAAAAAAAAAAAAAAAAAAAAAAAAAAAAAAAAAAAAAAAAAAAAAAAAAAAAAAAAAAAAAAAAAAAAAAAAAAAAAAAAAAAAAAAAAAAAAAAAAAAAAAAAAAAAAAAAAAAAAAAAAAAAAAAAAAAAAAAAAAAAAAAAAAAAAAAAAAAAAAAAAAAAAAAAAAAAAAAAAAAAAAAAAAAAAAAAAAAAAAAAAAAAAAAAAAAAAAAAAAAAAAAAAAAAAAAAAAAAAAAAAAAAAAAAAAAAAAAAAAAAAAAAAAAAAAAAAAAAAAAAAAAAAAAAAAAAAAAAAAAAAAAAAAAAAAAAAAAAAAAAAAAAAAAAAAAAAAAAAAAAAAAAAAAAAAAAAAAAAAAAAAAAAAAAAAAAAAAAAAAAAAAAAAAAAAAAAAAAAAAAAAAAAAAAAAAAAAAAAAAAAAAAAAAAAAAAAAAAAAAAAAAAAAAAAAAAAAAAAAAAAAAAAAAAAAAAAAAAAAAAAAAAAAAAAAAAAAAAAAAAAAAAAAAAAAAAAAAAAAAAAAAAAAAAAAAAAAAAAAAAAAAAAAAAAAAAAAAAAAAAAAAAAAAAAAAAAAAAAAAAAAAAAAAAAAAAAAAAAAAAAAAAAAAAAAAAAAAAAAAAAAAAAAAAAAAAAAAAAAAAAAAAAAAAAAAAAAAAAAAAAAAAAAAAAAAAAAAAAAAAAAAAAAAAAAAAAAAAAAAAAAAAAAAAAAAAAAAAAAAAAAAAAAAAAAAAAAAAAAAAAAAAAAAAAAAAAAAAAAAAAAAAAAAAAAAAAAAAAAAAAAAAAAAAAAAAAAAAAAAAAAAAAAAAAAAAAAAAAAAAAAAAAAAAAAAAAAAAAAAAAAAAAAAAAAAAAAAAAAAAAAAAAAAAAAAAAAAAAAAAAAAAAAAAAAAAAAAAAAAAAAAAAAAAAAAAAAAAAAAAAAAAAAAAAAAAAAAAAAAAAAAAAAAAAAAAAAAAAAAAAAAAAAAAAAAAAAAAAAAAAAAAAAAAAAAAAAAAAAAAAAAAAAAAAAAAAAAAAAAAAAAAAAAAAAAAAAAAAAAAAAAAAAAAAAAAAAAAAAAAAAAAAAAAAAAAAAAAAAAAAAAAAAAAAAAAAAAAAAAAAAAAAAAAAAAAAAAAAAAAAAAAAAAAAAAAAAAAAAAAAAAAATTTATGGGGGCAAAACCTACCTTTTATACTTGTCATTGCCTTGGATGTTACGTTTATGCCAATTTTTTTCAAATTTATATACTGTATTTTTTTAAGTTGTGAATTCCCGAAATCATAAAATTGACCACTTTCAACTTTTGATTTTTTTTTTTTTGTTTACTTAATTGGTTATATAAGAAAAATCTAAAAACACTTCCAAAAACATTCTAAAAACATTCTACCTCACAACTCCACAAACAAAACCAAACACTACTTCCTCACTCACTCACCCATGACCCAACAATGCTACATAATTTAACCCTTGCGTCAAGTCATCAACAATATGCACTTAAAAAACACACACTACTCTCCCATTTCATTCAGCCAACAATGCTGCATAATTTAACCCTTGCATCAAGTCATCATTTCATCAACAAAATGCACTTTATTATCATAATTGTACTTTCAGTTTTCGTGTTATTTAATATGTTTTCGCGTTATTTAATATGTTCATGATTTGGCCAAGTGTTTAAAGACGTTGCTGATTAAGTGATGATGAAGAAACATTAAAGTATGAGCCTCATCGTTGTAAACTGGTAATTAATTTATTATTGGGCTTAATATGGATAAAATGACTGATCCTTTTTGCAAATATAAAAGTTGTATAATGCTTATTTATGGATAACATGAGTATTCCTTTTGCAAAAGTATAAAGTTATATAAAGTATAAGTTTCGATGTATCCTTTTTAATTTCGTGTTGTCTATATACATCAATTAAATGTAATTTATTTATAGATATATATTGAACCTTTTGTGTTTCATTTTTGAAAGAATAGTTACAAGCAAATTCTTGAAATGGAGGCACAATGGCAATTCACCCAGTTGCTCTGGCCAACAAAGACCTACCTACTTTGCCCATTTTAGTCTCCTCTCAGCCTTCAAGTCATGGATCACTTCAGGTTTGAGGAGCTCCAACAAACCAGAACATTTTCCTAAACAGTCAACAATATGTTCTGTACTTCTTTCTCATACCATCCATGATCATGCACAGAAACACACATCTCCCAATTTATGTGCTTTTATAATTATTAATTCACCTGCAAAAACATATGAAAGTTGCTCTTAAAAAAACTAGACTGTTAATTTTATTCCAAATAATATCTCGTTATTCACTCATCTACGTCTTAACTAGGAAATGACAGTGTCTTGAAATATGACATAATCTTTCGACATACTCCGCACATACTCAGCAAATTAATCTACTTCATAGCCAATCAGTTGACGCTACGTAGATATGGTGAAAAAATGAATCCCTTTACATCAAGGCACCTAGATATGTTTGACTTATTAGATATATTGAAGTTTTGATGCCCACCATTTCTATCGGCGGAAAATAAAAGTAAGAAATCACCTAATTTTATCCTATCATTCTCATTCGGAAATAGCGATTGAATGATTTATAAGCATAAGTAAGAGAGTAATATGGTCTTACAATGAACTATGCTAGTTGAAAGTTTGAAACGTATTGCCGTTCGGTACTAGTCATAACTGTCTCGGCTTCTTCTCAATGCTTTCTTCTGCGAAAGGACCTTCTTATTCTGAAGCCTTTTGTGCTCTGCTGCTGCAGCTCTGTGTAGCAAAGGAATACTATATTATGGATATTGATGTTGTTTACAACATGAAAGAAAATAAAAATACAGCAACGGGGTTGCCAGAAAAGAAAGGTGTTATTTTAGCAACTTAATTATGTCTTACTTAAACTATTGATGTGCAGGTATTCTTGTTTAGGACCTCAACTGCTCACTTTGGATTGTTCAAGGACTAAAGATGTGAAGACTAAAGACTTGGAAGCAGAAGGACTAAAGGAGACAAGAGAGAAAACAAGGAGGGCCATTTGAGTAGTTTCTGTGCCTATATAATCTGCACACCTTCCATCTTGGATAGCCAACATTCCCTGCCATCATTTTCTAATTTCTGACCGTTGTGTCATAATATTCTCTCGATGTAATCGTTAATCGTTTTCTGGCATTTTAGGGTTTGTTCATATCAAAACTATTTCTCTATTACTTGTATTAAACCTATTATTAGATATTAATCGTATGGCTATTTTATCCTATTTTGTTCTTGTTATTGAGTCATCTAAGATAATCATCAAAGCGTTTATAAGCTTTAAGTAATTTTATCATGGTATCAGAGACAGGTTGTTTCTTGATTCAGATCTGTGTCTGTTTCAATTGATTCTATTTATAAAATTTTTTAATTTTTATTTTTAGGGTTTATCTCGATTTGGGGGTTTTCCTTTTTTAGGGTTTATTCTCAATCGATTGATCTTATCTTCCGCAAGTCTCTTTTATTCTTGATTGAACATTGCTCCTTTTTAGGGTTTGTGTTCAATCAATTGATTTTCCATATTCTGGTTCTCTCCTTCTTATCCATAGGTTGTGTGAGTGTTGAATATTGATACATCTTCTTCTGCTCGTGTGTGGGACTCCTCTTTTTTAAGAGTAGTAGTCTTGCCATTTGAGTAGTTTCTTTTGGTTTCCATTAGCAGATCTGATCTTTGTAGATCTTACTCTCTTCTTGAAACCTATATTATGGTGCCTTACATAAAGGAATACTCATATTCCTTGTTCCTGTCCCTTTATTGAGTTATTGGAATTACTGTTGGCGACCCCACTGTAAGTCTTCCTTCCTACCTTGTCAGTAGCAAATTCCTTCACACTTGGAGTGCTCTGGGTGTGAAGTGTTTGGCCTATAGGCTTGGATTAATTTTTTATTTGGTTCTTTATTTCTAACCTTTTCTTGGTAGAAGAGAGGGCTCTGGATAATACTTGTCTTGAACACTTCAGTGTTCCTGAATCTGGTTCCTTATCTTGTTGCTCTTTAGGTTTCTGTGTTCTTGTGTTTTATTTGTGATTATCTGTCTGCTTGTTGTGCAATCATGGCTGAGGTTGATAATGATGTCAATCTTGATGGTTTTGATATTGGTAATCCTTTTGGAACTATGATAAGCAAACTAGATTTTGGTGATGAACTGTACTTACATGCTAGTGATACTATTGGTACACCTTTAATCAGTTTTAAACTAAAGGGAACTGAAAATTATAGGGTATGGGCTTGTGCTATGGAACTTGCCCTTGAAACCAAGAATAAAATGGGCTTTGTCACTGGTACTTGTGTAAAACCTACTAATAATGAAATTCTTGCTAAACAGTGGGACAGGTGTAACTCTGTTGTGTTGTCATGGATTCTTAGTTCTGTCACTGAAGAATTATACTTGGGTCAAATTTTTTCAAAAAATGCCAAAAATGTTTGGGAAGAACTTAAGGAAACTTATGACAAGGTGGATGGATCCATTATCTTTAATCTGCATCATAAAATACACTCTCTGACTCAAAATGGATCTTCTCTTTCTGAATACTATCATAGACTAAACTCTTACTGGAAACAGTTTGATGCTCTTGTCAAGCTTCCTACCTGCACATGCAATGCAGCAAAGGAAATTCAAGAGCATCATCAGCTTTTAAAACTTATGCAGTTTCTTATGGGTCTTGACAATGTGTATTTGCAAGTTAGAAGTAACATTCTTATGAAAGATCCTCTGCCCACTGTCAAGGCTGCTTTTGCCATTGTGTCTAGAGAGGAATCTCATAGAGCTGGCAACTCTAATGACAATTCCTCAAAACCTCATAACAGTGCCTTTGTTGCAAAAACCTTTGATGGAAAAAGATCTTTTGGTAACAGAAACTTTAACAATTTTAACAATAAAAACAGTTTTGAAAGCAGGCCCTTTGATAACAATAGAAATTTTGAGAAAAAAGGATCAAGTAATAGAAACTTTGATTCACCTCAGTGTTCTGGTTGCCATAGGTATGGGCATACCTTGGAGAAATGTTTTGAAGTTGTTGGTTATCCTGCTGGATATGGCAGAAATTCTAATGCTAGAAAGAACAATAACCAATCTTTTTATAGAAACAATAATAATGCTGTGTTGAGTGATCTGTCTAGTACTTGTTCTCCATCCAGTTCCAATTCTGGAACTGATTCTAATACTACCATGACCCTCACTTCTGAACAATACACAAAGTTGATGAATTTGTTAAATGACAAGGCTCCCACTAAAGGATTACAAGCCAATTTGGCAGGTACATTCTTTAATTCTAATTGTTTCTTCAATTCTCACTTTGACCAGTTTTTCAGTTTTAATACTAGTACTAAGAGTAAAATGTTTGAAAATGGATGGATCACTGATTCTGGTGCTAACTCTCACATGACATGTAATGAAAGTTTTTTGTTTAATGTTCATGATATCTCTGGATTGGGTCTTACTGTGGGTCATCCTAATGGCACTAAGGCTAGGATTTTAAAAATTGGTGATTTGAGACTAAATGAGTGCATTGTTCTGTTTGGGGTCTTATTTGTTCCAGAGTATTGTGTAAATCTTCTGTCTGTATATAGCTTAACTAGAGATAGTAAGGCATTTGTTGGTTTTGACCAAAACAGTTGTATTATACAGGACTTACAAACCCAGAAAGTGATTGGGAGTGGTAGACAAAATGGGGGCTTATATATTTTCCAAAATAAGTATAAAGGTACTAATGTTGTTAGTAATCACATCAATATTGAATGTCACCTTTCTACCCATGTCTGGCACAATAGACTTGGTCCACCCATCTGATCATGTCTTGCATACTCTTGGAAAACAATTAAACCTTGATAAAAATATTGTCACCTCTCCTTGTGAAGTCTGCCATAAGGCCAAGCAAACTAGAGACCCTTTTCCATTGAGTGAACACAAAACTCACTCATTAGGTGAATTAATTCATATTGACCTTTGGGGGCCCTATAAAGTGCAAACCAGAGAAGGATACAAATCCTTTCTCACTATTGTTGATGACCACACCAGGGCTGTTTGGGTATATCTTTTGAAAAGTAAGGATGAAACATATGAGAACTTTGTAAAATTCCACAGTTTTCTTAAAACTCAATTTAAAAGAGACATTAAGGTTGTTAGAAGTGACAATGGGAGTGAGTTTATCAATCAAAAGATGAACTCCTTCATGAATCAACATGGGATATCTCACCAAACCTCTTGCACTTATAGTCCCCAGCAGAATGGGGTGGTTGAAAGGAAACATAGACACTTGCTCAATGTTGCAAGAGCTCTTATGTTTCAAGGGGGAATACCTCTTTACCTTTGGTCTGACTGTGTCCTAACTGCTACTTATTTAATCAACAGGTTACCATCCTTTGTGCTTTCTGGAAAATCTCCTTATGAATTAATTTATAAACATGAACCCAGTCTCTCCCATCTTAGGGCATTTGGTTGTCTCTGTTTTGCTACTATATTAAATAATCATGATAAGTTTTCCAGCAGGTCTGAAAAATGTGTGCTTATTGGTTACTCAAATGAAAAGAAAGGTTACAAGCTATTTAGCTTGGACAATAAGACTATCTTGTTTTCAAGAGATGTCAAGTTTTATGAAAATGTTTTTCCTTTAAAAATGGCCAGTGGTTCTCACAAACCAACTGATGATAATAATGTTAGTTCTTTACTTCCCTCTGATTCTGTTTTTCTGAATAATCAAGATACAACCAATGCCCAAAAACCCAATGATGAAGGGAGATCCAATGACAATGAAAGTGATGGCAGCAATGATGATCCCTCTGGTGGTACACAGTCTCCTATTAGAGATCAATCTGATTTCTGTGATGGAACTGATGAAGCTGCTAGGGATCAATCTTTGACTGTAACACTTCCAGATGATGAATACAATTCTTCTGAGGGTAACACCAGTAATGACACTCATTCAATACAAAGGAATGATCCTGTTGATGTTCCTGTTATGCCTAGGAGATCTTCTAGAATCCCTAGAACTCCCAAACATCTTAATGACTTTGTTCTTAACACTAAGACCAAGCATAACATTGCCAACTTTGTTTGTTATTCTAAGTTGAATTCTGAGATTACTTGTCTTGTGACCAATTTGAATAAACATCATGAACCTACCTCTTATCATGAAGCCTGTCAAGACCCCTTGTGGGTTGAGGCTATGAACAAGGAAATTGCTGCCTTACATGAAAATGGAACTTGGGAAGTCACTGATCTCCCACCTAATAGGGAACCCATTGGATGCAAGTGGGTGTACAAAATCAAGTACAAATCCACTGGTGAGATAGATAGATATAAGGCAAGGCTTGTTGCCAAAGGGTATTCTCAAAGAGTGGGAATAGACTTTGATGAAACCTTTTCACCAGTGGTGAAAATGGTTACCATTAGATGTTTAATGACTGTTGCTGTGCATAATCAGTGGCCTATTTTCCAACTTGATGTTAACAATGCCTTCTTGTATGGTGACCTTGATGAATGTGTTTACATGTTGCCTCCTCCTGGTTATCACTCTAGTTCTGACACTAGGGTTTGTAGACTAATCAAGTCTTTGTATGGGCTCAAACAAGCACCTAGGAAATGGAATGAAAAATTGACATGTGCTTTGACTGAGTATGGCTTTGTTCAAAGCAAAAGTGATTACTCCTTATATACTAAAACTGTTGATAGAACTATTGTCATTCTTCTTGTCTATGTAGATGATATTGTCATTACTGGCAACTGCTTGAAATCAATTGACCAGTGTAAACTGTTTCTTACCACTAAATTTTCAATTAAAGATCTAGGAAAGTTGAGATACTTTCTTGGAATTGAGATAATTGACACTGAAGATGGTCTCTGTATGACACAAAGGAAATATTGTTTAGATTTGATTGCAGAATTTGGACTGCTTGGATGCAAGCCATCCCAAACACCTGTTGAACCAAATTTGGTTCTTAATGATAAGGATGAAACTGATAAGCCTTTAAGCAATATGACAGAGTATCAAAAGCTTGTTGGTAAGCTTATTTACTTAACTCTCACTAGGCCAGACATTGCATATGCTGTCCATATTCTAAGTCAGTTTATGCACAACCCTCTTGAATCTCATCTCAGAATTGCCTTAAGGGTTCTGAGGTACCTGAAAGGATCTCCAGGTAAAGGTGTTCACTTTAAAAGGAACACATCTCTTAACCTTACTGCCTATGTTGATTCAGACTGGGCCAAGAAAGTTACTGCCAGAAAGAGCATAACTGGTTTCAACCTCTTTCTGGGTGGTTCCTTAATCTCTTGGAAAAGCAAAAAGCAACCCACAATATCCAGGTCCTCTGCAGAAGCTGAGTTTAGGGCTCTTGCTTCTGTTACTTGTGAAATCATTTGGGTTTTGAAAATTCTCAAGGACTTGGGTATTTATGAACAAAACTGTGTTCAGATTAAATGTGATAGTAAGGCTGCAATACAAATTGCAGCCAACCCTGTATTCCATGAAAAAACCAAGCACTTTGAGCTTGATTTGTTTTTTACAAGAGAAAAGGTCATGCAAGGGATTATTGAAATTGTTAAAATTGCTTCTGAACACAATCTTGCTGATATCTTCACCAAAGGGTTGCCAAAAGCACAACATAATGTTTTTTGTAACAAACTTGGTCTTTATGACATCTTCCACAATTAAGTTGTGGGAGGGTGTTATTTTAGCAACTTAATTATGTCTTACTTAAACTATTGATGTGCAGGTATTCTTGTTTAGGACCTCAACTGCTCACTTTGGATTGTTCAAGGACTAAAGATGTGAAGACTAAAGACTTGGAAGCAGAAGGACTAAAGGAGACAAGAGAGAAAACAAGGAGGGCCATTTGAGTAGTTTCTGTGCCTATATAATCTGCACACCTTCCATCTTGGATAGCCAACATTCCCTGCCATCATTTTCTAATTTCTGACCGTTGTGTCATAATATTCTCTCGATGTAATCGTTAATCGTTTTCTGGCATTTTAGGGTTTGTTCATATCAAAACTATTTCTCTATTACTTGTATTAAACCTATTATTAGATATTAATCGTATGGCTATTTTATCCTATTTTGTTCTTGTTATTGAGTCATCTAAGATAATCATCAAAGCGTTTATAAGCTTTAAGTAATTTTATCAAAAGGCTTACAATTTAGTGATTTTCTTTACTTGTTCTTCTGATGGAGGTGGTGGGACATATGAAGCAGCCTCAATGATAGCCTAACATATTCATTTCATTAAAATCATCATATGCAAAGATAAAATCTCTAACAATGGTGAAACTATACCTGTATTTTCTCCAAGGCATCCTCAATGTTACCCCTGAAGATACAATATTTCAAGCATGTAACATGGTTTTGCAACACAATAATGAAAAAATAAAAAAGTGAATGAACAGTGGATAGAATTTAACTTCTGTGTTCTGGTCTTTGTGGAGGAGATCACAAGCTCACCATCTTTATTGATTCGATTCTTTTCCTGATCAAATAGCTTAAGATTGTCGTAAAATGAGCATGATTACAGATTTACAGAATCCAAAAGTAGGAAAGTGAGTTAACCATCTGTAGGATTTTGTCTCTAACTCTCTGACTTAGCCAATGTGCTGCCTGGACATTAAACCTCATATCCACCTTAGTGTTAACTGTAAACAAAGTGGAGACAGTAAATCTTGGATATAATAAGAAGAAAAAGTTGAAGTAAAAGTATTGAAGTAAAAGATATCAAACCTTTGTTCACATTTTGACCACCAGGTCCGCCACTCCTAGCAAAGCTCACGGTAACATGATCTAAATCACAAAATAGAACCCATGAGGAAATAATTGCATCTAGAGCCAAAAAAATGAATTGAGCATTATATCAACTCGTATTCTATGTGTGTCAAAATGAAAACATTTACTTCGAGTATAGAACTAATTTTGTATATTACATGTCCATAAAACTCGTTATGTATGATAAATCCTCTTCCAACTACCTTACACACTTTAGATCGATCTTCTAAGTTCTGCCCATCCAATAAATCAATTTGTGATAAAAGAATAAAATAAAAAAGAGCTTGCTTAACAGCCAGTGCATAAATAATAACTATAGTCAATACCAATGCCACCAATGTTAGATAAACATTCTGGAGCAAACCACCAATGTTAGAGAAGAAGATGATTAGCCTAAAACTATAAAATAAGATAATCAATACCAAGTTGTACTTTTGTACAAACAAAAAGTCCTTCCGCTATCCCTGGAGGGCCTATAGCTATGGGTCAGCTTCCATCCGTGTAGACAGGGCATTAGAAAGTCTCAGGGACCAACGAGGCTACGATCTGACACAAAGCAGTGTACAAGATATGGAATTTATGCGTTGATGGACTTCCCTTTAAGGTAAAAAGGAATCTAGCAGTGCTTCTATGGTACTGCTAGGATATACCATAGACATGTCTTTTGGTTACAGATGCCCGTCAATGTATCAGCAAAAAAATCATCATAGATCTGGCGTTTCACAGTTATACAGCCATACATGTTCAACTTCATTCGTTTACTTGGGAAGAACATGTAGCATAAAATCGATGGTTATGTATTAATTTTCAACATATTGCATAGTAGATGGAATGATCTCCTAGAAGTTTATATCTATGGATCATTATAATAGCCAAATATTATTCATCACCTAAGTATAACGAGTTTCAGTTTAGGGATTTTACATAATTAAAAAAATAATAATAACAATCTAATATTAGGTGGTATAAAATGCAAAATACATAAAATTAGTGTATGTGGAAATTACCTAAGGTAATTTTAGGAATAGGTTCATTGGCTCCAGTAGACCTTTCTATGGCTTCACACATTTGCTGTTGAACCTGTGATAGCCGCGCCGACGCCTTCTTATTTCCTCCTCCGTTGGAATCTGAAGCCGCTGCGCATCGAAAGGGACTGTAGCTGATTGGACGGCGGGGTGAAAGAAAGAGAACCCTCCTTGGGGAGTTCCAAAGGAGTGTGGCCGGTGATGGACATCGGAATATTCCCATCCTTAACACCCCCATCATTCCCGTCGCCATTCACTATTTTTATTATTTATATTATTCAATAGAAGATTAGAACCTTTCTCTGTTCCAAACTACTCCAGATGCTGCTAACTTAACTAGTCGGGTATATAATATATATATATATATCTTATTTAATATAAGGTCTTCAAAGAAAAAACAAACACCACTTAAATACGTGATTGATTTTATATGATGATGCCCAAAGGCTTTTTGCTCATTTTGTTAAAAGAAATTATTGTTTGTATATATATATTAATATTAATATATATATATATATATATATGGGGAAGTGAAGGTGGTGCTGTTAGGCACCTAAGTTGGGTGAAATCCCTCTCACATGCTAATTTTTTAATATGGGAAAATTAGGGGGGGCCATTATTTATGATTATATATTTATAGATTAAAAAATTAGTATGTGAGAGGGATTTCACCCAAGTTGGGTGGTGCTGTCTCACACCTTCACTTTTCCCTATATATATATATATATTTGAGTCCAAAAATGGTCCATGTAACTTACACATGTGTAAGTCGTGGTGGCGGTGGTCGCCGTCGCCGGAAAATCATGGTGGTGGTCGGAGATGATGGTGGTGGTGGTAGGAGGTGGTTGGAATTTGAGGAAATGGAAGAAAATCAATGGACTCAAATTGGACTCAAAATAAGCTGGACTCATTTTATCTTTTCCCTATATATATATATATATAATTATTATATATATATATATATATATATAGTGAAGGGATCAAGTGAGAACAACATATATGGTGAGAACCGTGAGAACCACTAAAAATCCATCTCTAAGGGCTTTGCCCTTAGAGTTAAGGGCTACGCCCGTACCGTATACAACCGCCACAATCTCTTGGATCGCCGCCCATCAAATCCATACCATTCTCATATGCGTCCGGTGACAACCCCTTTAGAACGGATGAGGGCAACGCCCGTACCGTATCCATACGTTTTCTTAACACGTAACCATATGATTTTTTACAAAAAAAAAATTTTTTTTTTTTTTTTTGGAATGGGTTTTTGTTAAAAGAAAATAAAAAACAAAAAGAAGTTTCAAAAAATGAAAAATAAAAATTAAAAAAATAAAAAACCACACAAAAAAGAAGAAAGAGGGAGGAAAACTAGTGGTTCTCACGGTTCTCTCCATATTTGTTGTTCTCACGTTAACCCTACCCTATATATATATATATATATAAATATATATAAAATATATATATCAAAGGTAAAAGTCAAAATAATAAATAACAAAACAGGTGAAAAATAACAAAACATGAACAAAACAAATTTAAAAGAATAAATTTTTTTGTAGTAGAAGAAGAAAGTCATAATCAAACTACAATTGACAACAAACAACTAAAAGAAATGAAAAATAACAATAACATAACAATTCAATATTAAATAATAAACAAACACGAACAAAATACCAAAAATAAAATTAAAGTGATATAAAAAAAACCGTATGTTTCTGTTTGTTGAGAAGTTTACTGAACTTGATTTGTTTATTAAAGATAGGAAGGAGAAGAATAATATGAATGAGAATGATTAATAAAAATTTAGGTTGTATATATAATAATTTTTAAAAAAAGGTAATTGGATGGTAAATGTATGTATATTTATTAGCAGAGTGTTGAGGATGTTATATATCTTTAAAGTTTAAAAAGAATTGTTTTGATAGACAAAAATTTATGATAGAGTTTTAAATATAATTATCTAATTAATAAACAAATAAAAATTAAAAAATCTAGAAAAAAGTAGAGAACTCTAGAGTAATTAGAAGAGAGTTTTAGACTTAAAAAAAGATTTAAGGGGTGTAAAGTATACCCCCAACCTACTCTTTTAGTTATAATATAGATTATATAATAGCATGTAATTATAGAGTACAACTTTGGATCTTTTAGTTAAAAAATAAATTCTAAATCATAATCACATAGATAATAAAAATATCGGTTTATTTGTACTATATAAATAAATCAGATTGATAAATAAATTATCATCTTGAAAAAACTTATACGATTATACATGAAAAAATGTCACTTTTAAAAGATACATAACAATGAATATTAAAAAATAAAAATACAATCAAAATATACATAAGCATAAACCTTACCCGAATCAAAACCATAATCGTTTTAGAGCTGTTTTTTTCCCATCATTTATAGCTTTTTTTACGAAAAAAGTATTAGAATTTAAATATCAGATAAATACTAAAACTTGAAAAAAAATCATATGTTAAAAGAATGATTTTGTTTTAATAGATTTAAATAAAATTAATTTCTATAGTGAATTTTTACGGATATAAAACAAAAAAAAAACTAAACGATAGAAAAAATAGTTTTAGTGATTATAAAATTGTTAATAGATTGGACTTTGATAATTTGTAAATAGAAAGTTTATTTTACAAAGATAAAGATAGAAATAAAATAAAAAAGGTAAAAAGGAGTAAGAGCATCTTCAAAGGTAAAAATTTTTATAAAAAAACTATCATTTCAATGGCAAAAGCTTGAAAATAACTTAAAGTTTTTTATATTACAATTAAATATGTATAAGAGAGAGTGTCATAGCTTGAAAATTTTCAAGCTTTTGTCAAGAAAGCTTTTACACGCAATGATAAAAAAATAGCTTTTTCTAATAATAAAAAGTTTTATAAAAAAGCTTTACAAAATTGTCATTGAGGTGCTCTAAGAGAGAGAAAAAATAAAATATAAATTCAAGTGTTTTAAGTGATGTCAATTGTATCAATATCCTCGTTTAGTTAAAGATAGATGTTTAAAAATCATTTGTGTACGTTTGGATTGGTCTATGTTGGTTATAAATCTATTTTAATATTTATAGCTTTTAAGAAAGTAGTTTATAAAAACAATTTATCAAAATGAGTTTTTATAAACTTAGAAACCTATCCTAACACTTAAACTTGAGGTTCTTTGAAAAAATAATTGTATTCGCATGAAAGGCTCGAATACGATCTCAATACGGAATGGTACCAATGGTGTTGAGCGTATTTATCTTGAATCCTAGCCCAATACGGATGTCCGTATTGGGTATTGGGCTTTGATCAAAAGTGCTGATGGAACATCAAAGTTAATGATCATATATGTAAAATAAAAAATTTAGGAGTAAATCTGTAATTTCGTGTAAACCATAGGGACTAAAAGTGTAATCAAATGTTAAATTTAAAATGAAAAAGTATAAAAGTGAAATCCTCCACATGGGCTCTGATTCTGGTATTTTTTTTTCATTTCAGGCGGTGAGTGTTGAAAAATATTGACCCCTTCATTATTATTACTATTATTATAATCGCTACCATTAATTATTAGTATGTAATGATTTCAGTTTTAAGTTTTAAATTATCATCATCATTAGGGTTTCTATCTTATCCAGCATCTATTAATTAATAATAATTAAACATTCATTTTTTTTTATAAAACTCAATTGTATATTCAGCATTGTGTTATTTTAATTTTAGGGTTTATTATCATTATATTTCAGTTTTAAATTTCAAAGGATGGAAGAGCAGTTTGTACTGAGAGTGCCACCGTCCGTCGCCGAGCGAATAGAACGCCTGCTAAACGAAACCGGTTCCGATGACAAGTCCCTTGATTTATCATTCTCTGGTGACATTCCCCCCCTATACCTTTACTTACACATTGTATCTATAATACTTTCATTAACAACTTTAAAATCTGTGATTTTGATCGTTTTATGGACTTTAAGTTTGCACATTCAATTTATTCGGTTTACGTACTGCAGAGGATGGAAGGAGTGGCTCTTTTGTTATAGGCAACGATAGTTTTCCGGCTTCCCTTTTGGACCTTCCTACTATTTTGGAATCATACAAAACTTATGATGACAATAATCTTATCAAGACAACGGATATTGGCCAAGTAGGCAATGATTTTCGCTTATATCTATACATTGTTTCACATGAATGTTTTTGTTTCGTTTTCTGATGAATGTATCGTTAATGTCGTAGATGATTATGGTTAGAGAAGAGGGTGATATTGGTCCAGATGTGGTGGAGTATCGTCATGGTCTTACCCCACCAATGAAAGATGCTCGAAGGCGGAGATTTCGCAGGGAGCCTGATCTAAATGTGCGATTTTTTTTTTAAAATTTCTTTTGAACATTTTTGTACTAAAAAGTTCATTCTATATTGATATTGATATTGGTACTCATGTTTTCAATGCAGCCTGAACTTGTTGAACGAGTTGAGAAAGATCTGCTTAACATCATGAATGGTGGAACTGCTGAAAATCTTGATATCCTTTCTCTAGTGTCGGATTCACTTGCTTTAACGTACTCTTTCTCTAGTGTCGGATTCACTTGCTTTACGTGTCTCTTTACTACTTTAGTGTAAATTACCTATCCAAGAATTCATTGCAGGATTTCTGGTCTGCAGAGAATCATTGAGGTGCAAAATCCTTAAAAGGATAGTTTTTAATATATATATCCTATTTGTACCATAAATTCCTTGACATGAGGTTTCACATGTGGATATGACCGAGCAAGATGAAGTTGGTGATGAGAGTGCTCGTAACACTATGAAGCAAGCAGCGCCATTACCTGCAGCAAACCCAGATGTTTCAGAGGCCGTCACAAATGCTGGGGAACCTGAGAGAAGTGATTCTGATGAATCTGATTATTCAATTTGATTTGGGCATATCGCTCAGAGCAACAGATAAATACAACTCAAAATCTGGTATGCTCATCGTTGTAATATGCTAATAATTTTTTCCCTGTCTTTAGCATCCCTTGGTAGATGCAAACTCTGGTTAAGTATATTCAATGATTTTTGACAACTTATATGGGTAGTGATTAAATTTTTTCAGTTATATACTTTTTATACTAGCACCATTTTAGAGGACCATGGAGGAGTATCTAGTACAGTAATATAGTTTAATGTTTAGGTTATTTTCATAGCAAGGGTATTCTTTTAGTCTGATGTTTTCTCCTTAATTTCCACTTGTTGGTAGTGATATGGTTAATTAGAAAGTTGTTGGAGGCCATCTGCCCTAGACATTGGAGAAGCTATAGTGAACGGGAGATGTTAGGCAACATACAAGTAATAGTAATAGGACATGAATGGATTTTGACAATAATGAAAATACGAATGAAATGCTCGATCTTCCTGCTTAAACCTAGATACTGTTAGAGTTAGTCTCTCTACAATGATGCCCAGTTTAGCCCGGTATCAATGAAATTAAAAATAATCCTTTTTTGTGGTGTTGTTTTATCATGAAGACAATTTTGTTAACTATTCTACTCTTTGAAACCGGCAATGCCTATTTTTATTGCCTGATAGTTATCCCTAATTCTAATTTCTAACTAATTACAGTTTACAGTATTACATCGCTGGGTATTGTCAAGACTTGATATTACCCCATTTACCCTTTTTTTTTCTGTTTTAAAAAATAGTAACATGATGTTCTGTATCTTCTAGATTAATTTCCGTGGCTGGGTTGGTGCCTAAGTGAGAACTGTATCATGAAATCTGCCATTAAGATCTTATATGCGAGTTGATAATTATATAAAATGAGGCCTGTCTGGAAATACTTTAGGGAAGTTACAATCTAGCATTTTTTAAGATTAACATACCCAATTATGCAGCCCATAGTATGGACTATAGAATATAGACCCCCAATTAGATTCTTGGGCTAGCCCACAGTTGGATATCCATGTTGGACCTGATAATTTAGTACCAATGTGCTTCTCTATGGTTTGAACAATGGATAATCTTGGACCTTCTGTCACACTCTTTGACAGTTTGACATATTGCTCAATTGCATGGTGTGAAACTGTGAATGACCGTGACCTACTTTATTAATTATTTTTAATTTTATATTAACTGTTTAATCTTTTGTCTGAAGATAATGTAATTCATTTTGCTATATCAAGTTACTGAACATGGTAGTTAGACATTGTTCGTATATGTGTAGATATTCAAACACGTAGCAGACAATTACAACGCTAATAGCGAGGATGAACACATATCTGCCGAAAGAGGTCATAGCATAGACAACTTTATTTATTGTTCTTCTTTTCCAAAACAGTTAGCTAGTTTACATCAAATATTTCAAAGAGTCGACATATTGCGGCAATTATCTCGTATTGGGGTCGGGAACAGCTTCTGGTTGAATGAGGATGACAGCCTAAGATTAGGTGTAGTCCATAGTGTTTATTGCTTCAGCATACATGCCTTAAATAATGTTCTAACAACCCATAGATCCGCTGTACTGTCGTGTTATCTTTCTAACCCCATGTGGTATTCAAGTCGCTATATCTGACTAGAGTTGTTAGAAGATGATCTGTATGATCTGTGTTGAACCCGCCACACATTCATGCACGCTTCAGAATCGTATACATACACTAATACATATATACATGCCACTCGAAATCTAGACAACGTTGAATGATTTTCTAGCCCATAAGCGTTTGTTTGTAATATTGTCGATTAGACTTATTAGCTAGGTTTGACTAACAGGCATCACTGCATCAGTATTTAGAAATCATGAAGTTAAAGTTGTTTAAGAGCATCTATAGGCTAATAGGCCATTGTATTTGTGTTATTAAATATGGGTGTTTGATGCATATGGTGTGTATATTTTAATGTGCATGAAGCATGCTTAGAGCCAAAGTTGCACATTGAGAATCAATATGGTGATTTGTGATTCACATGATAAAGGTCTATAGGCCACCGTGTATACGAGCTATTTTTGACCCAGAAAACAATAGTCAATGCAAAACCACACCAAATGGCTGTAAAGGTCTTTTCTGTCTCACCCACCCTATGCAAGCAGTACTAATTGTATTGGGGCATTGTACAATTCATTACAGCATGATAGTCAATACATAGATTTACATTCTTAAAGTTATATTAGGGTCTGGAAAGTCAACACCTTTTTGATATAATTTCTTTTGGAAAGTTTTGGTGCAATTTGGTGAATGGGGTTTAGACTTGGTATGTATTTAATCCTTGGAGTTGACTTTTGTGGCAAATACCATTAAAAAAATACATGATTAAGCTTTAGTTATATATATTACATTACAAACGAGGATCAGGATATACCAACTCAATTATTTGATAATTTAAACTTTGTGACAAATCCCTTTAACTTGACACTTTGTCTCATTTGATTCAACTTGATCTTTGTTTAGGATGTTAATGATCATTTGGTAGGAGTAGTCATGAATTCGTATTTACTTACTGTTTTATACATATTGTCATGTTGTAGAGAGACCAGGGAAATTTGCGGAGGATGAATTGTGTTTCCTTGTTTATCCACAAATTTCATGTCAGTAACTATCTATTTAGGTAGCGTAAGATTGGTATAAAACAATGCAGATGTAGAATCTCATATGTTGATTAACCGAATAGTAGAATGTGAATGGAATGACATATTTCATTGTACGAATAATGTTGATTTTTGTCATTATGATTCGACGATGGATGGTTGTAAGTTAAGAAGTCAAACTCGAAGAGCAATGGAAAAGTCAACAGGGAGAGAGATGAATTACACATATATTTAGTAAATATCTGTACATTTGAAAAAATCAACATCTCGTAGTCACTAGATGTGTATAATATAACTATATTGAATTCCTCGTGACTTTCTGGCAAACATAAATTCTACTACTACTACTACTATTCTAAGTCCAAGTATCCTTGTAAATTACTAGTCGAAGTAAATCAGACACTGACAGGTCAATGGGTCTCCCTCCCTCCCTAATGTATGTATGTAGATAGATATATTTTGTTTTTATATAAGTGGACCCTGTTTATATCAAACCGAGATGGCCATAAGTTAATGCCAGTATGTATGCCTCACCTAATTGCCCATAAATCGTCGGTGTCCTGGCCGGTCAAAAACGTAACCAACAAGTGTATACTTGGACTAAGTGGGTGTGTGTCTATTTCATTGGATGGAATTCAAAAGGTAAATCAATGAAAAGATTTGGATGTTTCGATATATTTATTCGTTTGCTTTACCTGTGATTCTGAATTTATTATATTTTTGTGAGTCACTAATCTGGGACCAATTCCACTACCATACAGACTTCGCTTGATAAAGCTTTATTTAAAGAAAATTGACATAACTCTCATGAATTGTTTACACATATCAAAGATTTAAAATAGGTTGATTGTTTAGTAAGTTATGGTATTAAATTGTGATCTGGAACATGCCGTCTTTGAGGTGCGTGAGGTGTTCGATCGTACGCGGCCTACTAATGTTATGGTGTCAAAATGTTATATTAGAATTTAAGGGTTTGTTAATTTGTGTCTTTGAGTGTGCCAATGATGTCATTATTTCTTTTAAATTCTTATTTTCATATCACTTTTTCTTTCGCACACATTCCCAACCAACAATAAAATTTTATTATTCTAACACAAATCTTTTATTAAAAAGAAAAAAAGAAAAAAAGATTTAAATCTGGCCCGACTTTTCCCCACATGAGACCCGTTCTCTTCTCACGTTCTCGGGAGAATTTGGCGAGCACGCCCCCGGTTAGCCTCCCCATATGTTATGAGATTAATAAAACTCAACTTTTTTTAAAAAAATATGCGTTTATAATTTACTTGGCAAATGTTTAATAAATTAAAATAATGAGAATTATATGCATTAATTTTTTTTTATTTTAATGGCAACTTTCATTGAGCTATCAAAATCTTTACGCCCACTAATTAGACCAATAAAACTTCCTAAAAGTTGTTTTAAAAAAGCTAATTTACATATAGGGTTTTGTTAAATAGAGTAATTAAGCACTTGATAAAAAGTGAGTTTTCTAATCTTTATTTTTATGTTTTATGTTTTATAACATTAGAATATCATCATATAAATATATATGCTGGTTTAATCAAAATATTAAAATGTGACATGATAGCGAAGGTCCCGTTGATACTTGATGGAGACAGATGGAAAAATTGTTTAATATTAAGTTATGTCTCCAATTCATTTTACATTTGTATGAGTTTATATGTAGCACAATATTAGTTGTGAATGACCTTTGATCGAGACATAAATTATTACACTCAATAATGTTTCTATTGTTAAAATGAAATATTGTTATTGTTTATTTGTTTAATATGATAATTTGTAGATTTTAATATTATTCTGGGTTGCTTATGAAGTTTAAAATTTATATTTTTTTGTAACTATTTAATATAAACTTTGAGTGGAATCTAATATAATTTTACTAGCATCTTTATAACGATACTGCCTTAAAAAAAAAAAAAAAATCTTTATAACGATACAAGTCTACTTTATCAATTTGGTTCAACCGATTAAACTATTACGGAACGGAACGGGTTCAGCTTATAAAAAAAATATTTTGAAACCTTGGCTTGATCCTAATCTGTTCACGGTGTTAAAATAAAAACAATGCAAATCGTACAAAGTGAGTTTACATGGTACAATTAATAAGGGTAATGATATTCGTATCATGTCTTTTGATACATTTACCATCACTGTGCATTAGCCAGTTGTACAGTATGCATAAACTATTGTATTTTATGGTAAATACATCAAAATATTTGGTACTAATATCACTTCCCAGTTAATAAGGGTACAACAAAAGCATTATTCAAAGATGGAATAGAAGCCGTACGGAAAGTTACACGTCGTAGATGACGATAGCTTGTTTGTCGTCGGTGCCGCCGCGTTCTAGCCGCATCCACGTGGGGGTTTAGTAGCGAACAGTTGGCATCATTACTTCTTTTATTCTAACCCCAACAAAATGAAAATTATGGACTATGGAGCGAGCAGCTTATAGATAAATAAATAGGTGGTAGTAAGTTCTAAAGAAATCTATTAATCAATTTCAACTAATATAAAATAAGTACATAAAAAAAGATAATTGGATAGCAACCCCTTGATCTCATGTACCATTTGGTGCCCACTAATCCCCCAGTCAGGCTAGTGTCCAGGTGAATCTCAACCACTTAATAATCCCCTGATTATCTCAAGTTTGTCTTTGGCAAGATTCGAACCCAGAATCACCCCTGGAAAGTGGCGGCTGGTGGCCGGCTATTACCCATACATAATGACACACGGTCAACTCATTTTTGAGTTTAAAACAAGGAAAATGATAAATATTACTACTGAAAAGTCATTCTAAAAAATCCTTCTAATCATAAGATTGTTATAACATTTGGTAGAAATAAAGGATGAAATTGAAAAAAATGAGTAGATTACACCTGTCATATTTTAAAACTTTTAAAATGATTATTAAAAAAATATACTTCGTATCATTTTCCTTAAAACGAACTTATAAGATTTCTTCATGTTTTATTGTTAACATATAAGTTTGTAAACTTTTGTTTGTAATTAGTTATTAAAAATGTTGATAGATTAGAGACATTTAGGCTTGAACTCATGTGAAATACGTTAAGGTCAAAAACCTTACCAATAAGACGATACTGCTTTAAAAAAAAAAAAAAAAAAAAAAAAAAAAAATCTTTATAACGATACTGCTTTAAAAAAAAAAAAAAAAAAAAAAATCTTTATAACGATACTGCTTTAAAAAAAAAAAAAAAATCTTTATAACGATACTGCTTTAAAAAAAAAAAAAAAAAAATCTTTATAACGATACTGCTTTAAAAAAAAAAAAAAATCTTTATAACGATACTGCTTTAAAAAAAAAAAAAAAATAAAGGATGAAGTTGAAAAAAATTGAGTAGATACTGTTTAAAACTTTTAAAATGATTATTAAAAAAATATACTTCGTATCATTTTCTTAAAACGAACTTATAAGATTTCTTCATGTTTTATTGTTAACATATAAGTTTGTAAACTTTTGTTAGTAATTAGTTATTAAAAATGTTGATAGATTAGAGACATTTAGACTTGAACTCATGTGAAATACGTTAAGGTCAAAAACCTTACCAATAAGACGCTAATCTGGTTGTCGTGACTCTTTATTAGCCAGATTAGAATTATTAATTTTTGTTTGATATAAGTTATAAGGTTGAAGCTTGTAATTATTTATAGTAGGGTGAAAAGAATGGTTTTGATTAATTACTATACTATAAGTGTGTCAATTCTCAAAGATGGGTTATTGTATGTAGTTGATGAAGATAAGCAAATTATATTTATTTTAAAACCTTTTAAAGTGCAATAGATTATAAAATAAATGTATATATAAATTAGTCCGAAAAATAAAAGCTCATTTGCACACTAGCAAAAACATATGCAAGGAATATGGTTATTGTAACACCCCGCCTTACCACAACACAATATTGTCCGCTTTGCCTGCAGGCTCACGGCTTTGTTTCTGGTTGCTCGGGCAAACTTCCCAGAAGGGTCACCCATATGGCATTGCTGCCGCCCGAGCACGCTTAACTGTGGAGTTCTCCTCTCATCCACAGCAATACGCCCAAAACGCGTTGTGTGAAAGAACCCGAACTCATTTTAGGAAAATAAGAGATTTTTTTTTTTTTTTTATAAGCCCCCACTGCGCCGCAGTGGAGGTGTACACCTCCCACTGCGCCGCAGTGGGAAGTTACGGAAGCAGACGACCAAACTTCCCCACTGCGCCGCAGTGGGAAGTTACGGAAGCAGACGACCAAACTTCCCCACTGCGCCGCAGTGGGGTGGAAACACTCCCACTGCGCCGCAGTGGGATATTTCGGACCTCAGCCTGCAGTTTTCCTGCAGGTCTAAAACTTGTGAAAATCATAATCCAAACTTCAATCTTGCACAACCTTTTACTAGTCATGTTCAAACCTTAAATCCCTTTACCCAACCTTAAAATGAGTTAAAGATACGTGATTTAAAATCCCGAAAGCTTTTATTTGATCAAGTGTAGCATTTACAACGAAACGGGTCAATTACCCAAGTTGACACATTACAAAAGACGACATTCAAAATTGGAAATTTCGGCATGACCCATTCGTAAAATCATCATCCAAACCTGTTACGGATTATGAGTTCTCCAAAACACATTTAAACAAAATCAATACATTACGACTACAAAACGACCCATTTAAAATACCCAAAAACTCGAGTCTAACCCTAGACATTATAATAATTTTCCAAAAGGACAAAACAAGAGTACAAAGAGCCGATAGTTCAAAGGGGTCACTATGGGTCCTATTACCAATTCCATTATCCGCATTTAGCTAAAGCAATCAATATCCAAAAAGCATCTTTAACTTCAATCTTTACATTACTTAACTTTCTTCCGCATCCGGGACAACCTATAAAAAGGGTAAACAACTAAAAAGTAAGCAAAGCTTAGTGAATAATCTTGCATACGTTTATACCTACGAAGGAGGGCAATGCACAAGGACTGTTGCATATAGACTATGACACCGTCGTGTCATATCTATAATACTCACTTTGCACGCTAAACAACATATATGGATCCATTAGAGAATATCGGGGTTCTTAGGCCCCGAGAGGTTCTTAGGCCTTTTCTCAAAACAACAATAGGGGTTCTTAGGCCCCGGAGGTTCTTAGGCCTCATAACATTTGACCCCACCCGGGTCTAGCCAAATCAATTACCACACATGAAGATCTCATTTCAACATGATGTGGTCAATTGACCCAACGTAAACATAAAGGTATGCAAGAGTACTCACCTCCTCCGCGACAACCAAAATCATAAATCAACAAGACCGCAAGTACACAATACGTATGCCTCAACCTAGCAATAGTTCACAATTTACACATATAAGGTCATCAAGCTCAATTATCTCAAACACAAGGCTAACAAGCCATACATTACTACCTTTACTAGCATTTCAATGCCCAACCCAACTTTTACAATCTTATAATAATCTTGGGTTGGTTCACATAACATGTACTTCTTATATCATTTTCAATTGGCCAAGAGTTACTTTCATATCAAAATCGTCATTTTCATATTTGACCTAGCAGACTTCAAACAAGTATAACTCAAGTTCTACTTACTCTTTTAACATGATTCCAGTGGCCAAATTTACATGACACATATATCTACCTTTTATCTTTAGTGACCAACATGTGAATTGTCTTTCAAAGATGACTTCTGGTCGTTCTAAAAACCAACACTGCTGCTGTTAAACAGCTTTGACCTTACTGACTTCAAATGACCATAACTTGAGTTCTACATAATATTTTGACCTCATTCCAGTGGCCACTTCTTCTTAACACATTTTAGCACATTTTATCTTCAGTGACCAACACAAGATTTGACTCATATACGTGAGTTTTACTCGTTTTAAAAACTGACACAGAATCAATTTTTGCTGAAAGATCAGCATGACGCTACTGAATTCAAAAATTCATAACTGGAGTTCTACTTCGTATTTTCAACCCATTCCAGTGGCAAAATTTGCTTAACACAAAAAAAAAAAAAAAAAAAAAAAAAAAAAAAAAAAAAAAAAAAAAAAAAAAAAAAAAAAAAAAAAAAAAAAAAAAAAAAAAAAAAAAAAAAAAAAAAAAAAAAAAAAAAAAAAAAAAAAAAAAAAAAAAAAAAAAAAAAAAAAAAAAAAAAAAAAAAAAAAAAAAAAAAAAAAAAAAAAAAAAAAAAAAAAAAAAAAAAAAAAAAAAAAAAAAAAAAAAAAAAAAAAAAAAAAAAAAAAAAAAAAAAAAAAAAAAAAAAAAAAAAAAAAAAAAAAAAAAAAAAAAAAAAAAAAAAAAAAAAAAAAAAAAAAAAAAAAAAAAAAAAAAAAAAAAAAAAAAAAAAAAAAAAAAAAAAAAAAAAAAAAAAAAAAAAAAAAAAAAAAAAAAAAAAAAAAAAAAAAAAAAAAAAAAAAAAAAAAAAAAAAAAAAAAAAAAAAAAAAAAAAAAAAAAAAAAAAAAAAAAAAAAAAAAAAAAAAAAAAAAAAAAAAAAAAAAAAAAAAAAAAAAAAAAAAAAAAAAAAAAAAAAAAAAAAAAAAAAAAAAAAAAAAAAAAAAAAAAAAAAAAAAAAAAAAAAAAAAAAAAAAAAAAAAAAAAAAAAAAAAAAAAAAAAAAAAAAAAAAAAAAAAAAAAAAAAAAAAAAAAAAAAAAAAAAAAAAAAAAAAAAAAAAAAAAAAAAAAAAAAAAAAAAAAAAAAAAAAAAAAAAAAAAAAAAAAAAAAAAAAAAAAAAAAAAAAAAAAAAAAAAAAAAAAAAAAAAAAAAAAAAAAAAAAAAAAAAAAAAAAAAAACACAATAAGCTACATTTTCTTTTTAGGACTCAACAAGTGAAAATTCTGACATGGGGGTGTTTAACTCGTTTCAAATTCAGGGACAGAATCTGTCCAGATTTTTGTTCTTACTTCCATTCATCAAAGTCTATCATGCAACCTAATTACAACCCTAGCTTGATTTCAAGTCATTAACCCTTTATAAGGAAAAACCCCCAACTCTTATCAACTCAAGAACCCTAATTTAAAATTGATTTAAATGGCCCATTTCATCAAAACCCCAAATTGATTACTTGTATGAACCCTAATTTAATTATAATAGAAATAAAAGTATACCTTTGAGCAATAGCAACTAGAATGTAAGAATTACAAATCTCCTTCTTCCTTTCATGTAATTTTCTACATATACACACATAAGCATCCCATTTTCCCCAATTTAAAAGCTTGAAGACTTGATTGCTATTATTATTATCAATAGAAGGATTATTAGATTTAGATGAGAACTAGAATTTCACACTCCAAGAAAAGGATTGAGAAGAAGAGAAGAGTTATTGGGGTGGAAATATGACTCACAAGAAGGAGGGAGTTGGCTGGCATCCTCACTTGATGCCACGTCCTATAATATTTTTGGTGGGTAAAATACCCGCTATCCACTAAAGTTCCAACTAAATTAACTCCGTATCTAAAAATAAAATACTAGGAAACTATTTTAATATTAAAACTATAATAAAGGTTAATTTCCATTGGTCATAAAAATTCGGGATGTTACAACTCTCCCCCACTTGGAACGGATCACGACCTCGTGATCCAAGCCACATCTTGCAACAACCTTTAAATTTCATTAATACATCATCATTCGTCCATGCTTTCATATCACTTTGTACTACCGTAAAACTTTAAATCATATTCTTCTTAAAACGTTTCTTCACAGAGACATTAGGGTTCTCGATAATTTCTTATTTTAATTCATTTTGAAGATTGATTTCTTTTAATAGTACACGTAAACCTTGACGATATAATGCTTCATAAAACGAGGAACGTGAAAGGTAGAATGAATTCCCGGGAGTTCTTCGAATAAATCTAAGCAAATAATAACCTTGTTGACTAGAACACGTATTCAAAGTCGATCTCGATAAGTCTCTCCCTCTTATCCACATAAGATTCTTGCTGATCACAATCCGCTTTGAGTTATTATCTTATCATTTTAACCTTCTTTATCAGTGTCATGTCCATACACGTGTTATAGAGCTCTAGTTACTCCGTTACTCTCCAGAGATTAAGAGATCCACACAATCCACCATGCAATATTCCATACGGTGACATCATAATTCTAGCGCCATAGTGGTTGCTATACGATTATCCCAAAAAGAACAAGTGTAAATTCTATGCTCCGCCAAAGATCAACTACTCGTGCTCACCACACGACTTAAAATTTATTTATATTATTTATTTATTTCTTTTATTTTTTATTTTTTTTTTTTTTATTTTTTATTTTTTTTGGAAGATTCTCTCCCGCGACCATCCACTCTAGGGTAACACGCAATACTTATCGATCAACTTGTCTATATTTTTGACATTTACTTCAAAAGCATGAAGCAAAACTCGCATATCTACCAGAAACATTGAAGTCGGAAACTCCACGCCTCGCTCCTATTTTCTCAACATACATGTTGACTACAACTCCTGTCTGGTGAGCATTCATATTTGGTAGGGTTTCGTGGAGCAAATTCGCTTGATTCGATAAAGAGAGGATTCTGAGTTCGATCATGATGTCTAATAAGATTGCATAACTATTTAGAAAATATTCCGTGTGATTCGAATTCTCGATTGTTTAGGTTCTTGTTGCAAAATCTTCACTTGAGTCACCTCGGGGTAACACCAAACTTCATTGACGTAATCTTTGGAAAGAGTTAGTCAACTCTTAAAACAGTTGTTCGAAAAGAAAAGAAAGCACTTAAGACTCATATGATCGAAATCAAGTGGTAAGTTTGACATTTTAATTGTAAAAACACCAAAATTTTAGAGTGAAAACAACTCCGGTGGACTTTAAACCGCGAATGAAACGATTCTTCTTGAGTTCTTTTAGTATTTCGTTCCACTTCTCATTCTTTTCTCCTAGTTCACTTCACATTCTTTCTAATTAATTCGGTCAACGGCGAGGCTATCTTCAAAAAGCCGAAAGTAACGCGACATTTATCACCTGTCAACTACGAAACTTCTAATCTATATTGATCTTGTAGGCTGTCTCCACTTCATCACCGCGCTATTCCAGGCCGAATCAACCTCGATCCCTCTTTTGGGTAATCACACGATAAGGATAATTTTCACTTCTCTTAATCTGCTCATCCGACGATTTGACAGGGAAGTCTCCCTTTTTATAATATCTCCTTTACTTCGCGTAAACGAACTTAGTAACCGTGTTGACTTTTAGAATAAACATTGTCAATGAAAACATTTACGATAACGAAACCATTGAGGTTCGTAAGACTCATGAAAATTTGCAAAATCATGGATAAAATCGAAGAGCATAACTACAAATTCAAACTTCTCAAAACAAGTATAGATAGCTTTTCCGGAAACATCTTCATCGCTCGTCTTAAGTTGATGATTAAAAGGAATGAAAATTCGTCTTAAAATAATAAGAAGATCGAGTAGAACATGATTCTTGTCGACGGGTACTCTTCTTCGATTGTTACTTTATTGAGCTCACGAATAGATAAACGCACGCGCATAATGTCATCTTTGCTTTTATCAAAAGGATAATCATTCCTCTCGGGAACGATTAGATCGATTAAAATTCATGAAAAGGCATTAAGAAAAATCACGACATCAAGAGTATTCTCCGTAGACCGTGGTTTCCATTCGGCGTCGATGATTCAAATATAAAAGACCCGACTATCATACAACGATTATCAAAACGCACGAGCAAAAGTACCAACAGAAACCGGCCGTTTCATTTCTTCCACCGAAGACAATTGTTTTCTTTATGCTAGGAATATTCAACTAGGTCTCCTCCTCCCTTTGTGAAATTAGGAATCATTCACGCTTAGCCTATCTATTCTCAAACATTATACCACACGCTCCCGAAGGAAAAGAGAACAAATTGGTTCAAAGATTTTAGATTAGGTTTTAACTTTTATAACTACCATACTTATCATGTATTAGTCCCTTGTAACTATATCATCCTCAGGTTCTCACTACCCAATGGTCTTACACCAAATAATAACGATGCCATGGGTCTCACTACCCAATGGTCTTACACCAAATAATAACGATGCCATGGGTCTCACTACCCAATGGTCTTACACCAAATAATAACGATGCCATGGGTCTCACTACCCAATGGTCTTACACCAAATAATAACGATGCCATGGGTCTCACTACCCAATGGTCTTACACCAAATAATAACGATGCCATGGGTCTCACTACCCAATGGTCTTACACCAAATAATAACGATGCCATGGGTCTCACTACCCAATGGTCTTACACCAAATAATAACGATGCCATGGGTCTCACTACCCAATGGTCTTACACCAAATAATAACGATGCCATGGGTCTCACTACCCAATGGTCTTACACCAAATAATAACGATGCCATGGGTCTCACTACCCAATGGTCTTACACAAAATAATAACGATGCCATGGGTCTCACTACCCAATGGTCTTACACCAAATAATAACGATGCCATGGGTCTCACTACCCAATGGTCTTACACCAAATAATAACGATGCCATGGGTCTCACTACCCAATGGTCTTACACCAAATAATAACGATGCCATGGGTCTCACTACCCAATGGTCTTACACAAAATAATAACGATGCCATGGGTCTCACTACCCAATGGTCTTACACCAAATAATAACGATGCCATGGGTCTCACTACCCAATGGTCTTACACCAAATAATAACGATGCCATGGGTCTCACTACCCAATGGTCTTACACCAAATAATAACGATGCCATGGGTCTCACTACCCAATGGTCTTACACCAAATAATAACGATGCCATGGGTCTCACTACCCAATGGTCTTACACCAAATAATAACGATGCCATGGGTCTCACTACCCAATGGTCTTACACCAAATAATAACGATGCCATGGGTCTCACTACCCAATGGTCTTACACCAAATAATAACGATGCCATGGGTCTCACTACCCAATGGTCTTACACAAAATAATAACGATGCCATGGGTCTCACTACCCAATGGTCTTACACCAAATAATAACGATGCCATGGGTCTCACTACCCAATGGTCTTACACCAAATAATAACGATGCCATGGGTCTCACTACCCAATGGTCTTACACCAAATAATAACGATGCCATGGGTCTCACTACCCAATGGTCTTACACCAAATAATAACGATGCCATGGGTCTCACTACCCAATGGTCTTACACCAAATAATAACGATGCCATGGGTCTCACTACCCAATGGTCTTACACCAAATAATAACGATGCCATGGGTCTCACTACCCAATGGTCTTACACCAGATAATGACGATGCCATGGGTCTCACTACCCAATGGTCTTACACCAAATAATAACGATGCCATGGGTCTCACTACCCAATGGTCTTACACCAAATAATAACGATGCCATGGGTCTCACTACCCAATGGTCTTACACCAAATAATAACGATGCCATGGGTCTCACTACCCAATGGTCTTACACCAAATAATAACGATGCCATGGGTCTCACTACCCAATGGTCTTACACCAAATAATAACGATGCCATGGGTCTCACTACCCAATGGTCTTACACAAAATAATAACGATGCCATGGGTCTCACTACCCAATGGTCTTACACCAAATAATAACGATGCCATGGGTCTCACTACCCAATGGTCTTACACCAAATAATAACGATGCCATGGGTCTCACTACCCAATGGTCTTACACCAAATAATAACGATGCCATGGGTCTCACTACCCAATGGTCTTACACCAAATAATAACGATGCCATGGGTCTCACTACCCAATGGTCTTACACCAAATAATAACGATGCCATGGGTCTCACTACCCAATGGTCTTACACCAAATAATAACGATGCCATGGGTCTCACTACCCAATGGTCTTACACCAAATAATAACGATGCCATGGGTCTCACTACCCAATGGTCTTACACCAAATAATAACGATGCCATGGGTCTCACTACCCAATGGTCTTACACCAAATAATAACGATGCCATGGGTCTCACTACCCAATGGTCTTACACCAAATAATAACGATGCCATGGGTCTCACTACCCAATGGTCTTACACCAAATAATAACGATGCCATGGGTCTCACTACCCAATGGTCTTACACCAAATAATAACGATGCCATGGGTCTCACTACCCAATGGTCTTACACCAAATAATAACGATGCCATGGGTCTCACTACCCAATGGTCTTACACCAAATAATAACGATGCCATGGGTCTCACTACCCAATGGTCTTACACAAAATAATAACGATGCCATGGGTCTCACTACCCAATGGTCTTACACCAAATAATAACGATGCCATGGGTCTCACTACCCAATGGTCTTACACCAAATAATAACGATGCCATGGGTCTCACTACCCAATGGTCTTACACAAAATAATAACGATGCCATGGGTCTCACTACCCAATGGTCTTACACAAAATAATAACGATGCCATGGGTCTCACTACCCAATGGTCTTACACCAAATAATAACGATGCCATGGGTCTCACTACCCAATGGTCTTACACCAAATAATAACGATGCCATGGGTCTCACTACCCAATGGTCTTACACAAAATAATAACGATGCCATGGGTCTCACTACCCAATGGTCTTACACCAAATAATAACGATGCCATGGGTCTCACTACCCAATGGTCTTACACAAAATAATAACGATGCCATGGGTCTCACTACCCAATGGTCTTACACAAAATAATAACGATGCCATGGGTCTCACTACCCAATGGTCTTACACAAAATAATAACGATGCCATGGGTCTCACTACCCAATGGTCTTACACCAAATAATAACGATGCCATGGGTCTCACTACCCAATGGTCTTACACCAAATAATAACGATGCCATGGGTCTCACTACCCAATGGTCTTACACAAAATAATAACGATGCCATGGGTCTCACTACCCAATGGTCTTACACAAAATAATAACGATGCCATGGGTCTCACTACCCAATGGTCTTACACCAAATAATAACGATGCCATGGGTCTCACTACCCAATGGTCTTACACCAAATAATAACGATGCCATGGGTCTCACTACCCAATGGTCTTACACAAAATAATAACGATGCCATGGGTCTCACTACCCAATGGTCTTACACCAAATAATAACGATGCCATGGGTCTCACTACCCAATGGTCTTACACCAAATAATAACGATGCCATGGGTCTCACTACCCAATGGTCTTACACAAAATAATGTCACACTTCATTCGCATACATTCAACATTCATCAACTATTCAACATACTTTCTCCTTATAAGTGACAACCATCTTTTAAACTTATAAATCAAATTCCACTTTTATGGCCTCATTGCCGATTATTCAAGCAAAACTTTTGCTCTATCGCATTGGCATATAAACAAGCAAATACACATTAGCATACATTCCACGTTTACTATGTATTTATCATACCTTCTTCTTTACTATCATCAAGCAATATATTAAACTCATAAACCAATCTCAAATTTTCAATTCTTACCATTCAATAAACCAGTTAGCATGCAAAGCTCATATTCTATCATACTTAGATATCAACGAGTAAAATCATAAAACAATTCACATTGCCAAATAAGGTCTCCAACCTATGGCTTCACACTAACATACTTCCATATTTAACGGACTTAACTTGAGCTATTCTAGTATGTGATCATAATAACGCTGCAGTCATTATTATAATTACTTATTATAACACCTCAAGTGAACTTCGCTAAATACTTCCGTATGTCACTAGAAACCGAACTATACACATAAGGCCAAGTCACGTCTATGGTTTAAGTCTAGGTATCCGTGTAATAATAAAATACCTAAATCCCTTAAACCACGGCTTTGATACCACTTGAAAGAACCCGAACTCATTTTAGGAAAATAAGAGATTTTTTTTTTTTTTTTTATAAGCCCCCACTGCGCCGCAGTGGGAAGTTACGGAAGCAGACGACCAAACTTCCCCACTGCGCCGCAGTGGGAAGTTACGGAAGCAGACGACCAAACTTCCCCACTGCGCCGCAGTGGGGTGGAAACACTCCCACTGCGCCGCAGTGGGATATTTCGGACCTCAGCCTGCAGTTTTCCTGCAGGTCTAAAACTTGTGAAAATCATAATCCAAACTTCAATCTTGCACAACCTTTTACTAGTCATATTCAAACCTTAAATCCCTTTACCCAACTTTAAAATGAGTTAAAGATACGTGATTTAAAATCCCGAAAGCTTTTATTTGATCAAGTGTAGCATTTACAACGAAACGGGTCAATTACCCAAGTTGACACATTACAAAAGACGACATTCAAAATTGGAAATTTCGGCATGACCCATTCGTAAAATCATCATCCAAACCTGTTACGGATTATGATTTCAAATGACCATAACTTGAGTTCTACATAATATTTTGACCTCATTCCAGTGGCCACTTCTTCTTAACACATTTTAGCACATTTTATCTTCAGTGACCAACATGTGAATTGTCTTTCAAAGATGACTTCTGGTCGTTCTAAAAACCAACACTGCTGCTGTTAAACAGCTTTGACCTTACTGACTTCAAATGACCATAACTTGAGTTCTACATAATATTTTGACCTCATTCCAGTGGCCACTTCTTCTTAACACATTTTAGCACATTTTATCTTCAGTGACCAACATGTGAATTGTCTTTCAAAGATGACTTCTGGTCGTTCTAAAAACCAACACTGCTGCTGTTAAACAGCTTTGACCTTACTGACTTCAAATGACCATAACTTGAGTTCTACATAATATTTTGACCTCATTCCAGTGGCCACTTCTTCTTAACACATTTTAGCACATTTTATCTTCAGTGACCAACATGTGAATTGTCTTTCAAAGATGACTTCTGGTCGTTCTAAAAACCAACACTGCTGCTGTTAAACAGCTTTGACCTTACTGACTTCAAATGACCATAACTTGAGTTCTACATAATATTTTGACCTCATTCCAGTGGCCACTTCTTCTTAACACATTTTAGCACATTTTATCTTCAGTGACCAACATGTGAATTGTCTTTCAAAGATGACTTCTGGTCGTTCTAAAAACCAACACTGCTGCTGTTAAACAGCTTTGACCTTACTGACTTCAAATGACCATAACTTGAGTTCTACATAATATTTTGACCTCATTCCAGTGGCCACTTCTTCTTAACACATTTTAGCACATTTTATCTTCAGTGACCAACATGTGAATTGTCTTTCAAAGATGACTTCTGGTCGTTCTAAAAACCAACACTGCTGCTGTTAAACAGCTTTGACCTTACTGACTTCAAATGACCATAACTTGAGTTCTACATAATATTTTGACCTCATTCCAGTGGCAAATTTACATGACACATATATCTACCTTTTATCTTTAGTGACCAACATGTGAATTGTCTTTCAAAGATGACTTCTGGTCGTTCTAAAAACCAACACTGCTGCTGTTAAACAGCTTTGACCTTACTGACTTCAAATGACCATAACTTGAGTTCTACATAATATTTTGACCTCATTCCAGTGGCAAATTTACATGACACATATATCTACCTTTTATCTTTAGTGACCAACATGTGAATTGTCTTTCAAAGATGACTTCTGGTCGTTCTAAAAACCAACACTGCTGCTGTTAAACAGCTTTGACCTTACTGACTTCAAATGACCATAACTTGAGTTCTACATAATATTTTGACCTCATTCCAGTGGCCACTTCTTCTTAACACATTTTAGCACATTTTATCTTCAGTGACCAACATGTGAATTGTCTTTCAAAGATGACTTCTGGTCGTTCTAAAAACCAACACTGCTGCTGTTAAACAGCTTTGACCTTACTGACTTCAAATGACCATAACTTGAGTTCTACATAATATTTTGACCTCATTCCAGTGGCCACTTCTTCTTAACACATTTTAGCACATTTTATCTTCAGTGACCAACATGTGAATTGTCTTTCAAAGATGACTTCTGGTCGTTCTAAAAACCAACACTGCTGCTGTTAAACAGCTTTGACCTTACTGACTTCAAATGACCATAACTTGAGTTCTACATAATATTTTGACCTCATTCCAGTGGCCACTTCTTCTTAACACATTTTAGCACATTTTATCTTCAGTGACCAACATGTGAATTGTCTTTCAAAGATGACTTCTGGTCGTTCTAAAAACCAACACTGCTGCTGTTAAACAGCTTTGACCTTACTGACTTCAAATGACCATAACTTGAGTTCTACATAATATTTTGACCTCATTCCAGTGGCCACTTCTTCTTAACACATTTTAGCACATTTTATCTTCAGTGACCAACATGTGAATTGTCTTTCAAAGATGACTTCTGGTCGTTCTAAAAACCAACACTGCTGCTGTTAAACAGCTTTGACCTTACTGACTTCAAATGACCATAACTTGAGTTCTACATAATATTTTGACCTCATTCCAGTGGCCACTTCTTCTTAACACATTTTAGCACATTTTATCTTCAGTGACCAACATGTGAATTGTCTTTCAAAGATGACTTCTGGTCGTTCTAAAAACCAACACTGCTGCTGTTAAACAGCTTTGACCTTACTGACTTCAAATGACCATAACTTGAGTTCTACATAATATTTTGACCTCATTCCAGTGGCCACTTCTTCTTAACACATTTTAGCACATTTTATCTTCAGTGACCAACACAAGATTTGACTCATATACGTGAGTTTTACTCGTTTTAAAAACTGACACAGAATCAATTTTGCTGAAAGATCAGCATGACGCTACTGAATTCAAAAATTCATAACTGGAGTTCTACTTCGTATTTTCAACTCATTCCAGTGGCAAAATTTGCTTAACACAATAAGCTACATTTTCTTTTTAGGACTCAACAAGTGAAAATTCTGACATGGGGGTGTTTAACTCGTTTCAAATTCAGGGACAGAATCTGTCCAGATTTTTGTTCTTACTTCCATTCATCAAAGTCTATCATGCAACCTAATTACAACCCTAGCTTGATTTCAAGTCATTAACCCTTTATAAGGAAAAACCCCCCTACTCTTATCAACTCAAGAACCCTAATTTAAAATTGATTTAAATGGCCCATTTCATCAAAACCCCAAATTGATTACTTGTATGAACCCTAATTTAATTATAATAGAAATAAAAGTATACCTTTGAGCAATAGCAACTAGAATGTAAGAATTACAAATCTCCTTCTTCCTTTCATGTAATTTTCTACATATACACACATAAGCATCCCATTTTCCCCAATTTAAAAGCTTGAAGACTTGATTGCTATTATTATTATCAATAGAAGGATTATTAGATTTAGATGAGAACTAGAATTTCACACTCCAAGAAAAGGATTGAGAAGAAGAGAAGAGTTATTGGGGTGGAAATATGACTCACAAGAAGGAGGGAGTTGGCTGGCATCCTCACTTGATGCCACGTCCTATAATATTTTTGGTGGGTAAAATACCCGCTATCCACTAAAGTTCCAACTAAATTAACTCCGTATCTAAAAATAAAATACTAGGAAACTATTTTAATATTAAAACTATAATAAAGGTTAATTTCCATTGGTCATAAAAATTCGGGATGTTACATTGTGTTATGTAAGACCAATGATATTACTTATAGCCAGGATCCCCCTTGTATGTCAGCGATGTATGCTTTCACACCCCCTCAACACAACTCAACGTCCTCGTTGAGTTATGCAAGTGCGTCATGAGTGTAATATTTATATGGAGTTAATTTTCATATGTTTATTCTTTAGCTTTCGTATTCATTAAGTTGTGATATTGGTCATACACTTTTTATTTCACAATTATTATAAGATTTATATATCTTTAGACTACCCGTCCAATGGACGGGCCTGAGCACTAGTATTTATATAATCTTGACACTATGTTGTATCCCTAGTGTGCTCTACAGCTTGCAGTTTCATTTATTTATTTTTGAAAAAATATATATCCATCCATAAAGAAATATACAAAAGTTTAACTTTTAAAACCGAATGTAGTTAAGTTCCCGCCATCTTCTAAACACCTTCTTTGCTACCACCACGTGTTTGGCAAAGGGCTTTTTGAGGCTTCTAGAAGTTTAAATGTCCCAAGTTTTTCAAAATAAGACCTTTAAAATTGCACCCCTGTTTTTATATACATTTGAGATCAAAACCTTAACCCCAAAAAGCTCTTAAAAGCCCAAGGATTCTTAAAGTAGAAGTTGTGTAAGAAAGATTGAAATAGAAGCGTCAACTCCCATTTTCAAGCTCCAGCTTCAAACCCCTAGCCACAATCTCAGCTTGAAACTTTTGTGCCAAACATACATTACTATTACTCATCTCTAACCGAAACCACTTACAACACTTTCGTATTAAATATTATTTCTAACCATTAAGTTTTAAAGTCTCAATTTCATAAGGAAAATGATTAATCCTCCATTCCTCCTAAATATTAGTCAAAAAAACCTCCGAAAACTTACAAATGTAGCATGTGGATTTCACTTATTCTCTTTCCTAATCTTATACTTTGATCTTTTCAAGTTTCATCATCTTATTGTTAGAAGGATTTTTAAGCTAATGAGTTAGGAAAATATATCATCTTCCATTTCATAATATACTTTTAATTAAATTTCACTTTCTATCCAAGCCAAAAAAACAAATACCAACACATCCTTGATTATAACGGTAGTAAAAAAAACATAATATACCATTATGATAACATCAGATATTCAGATACAGTTGAAAATTAAACAAAATATATATTTATTATGTTATATTATGCAGGTATTATGTTAATCTTTATAAGTAAACATGCATTTATTCTACATATATAAATGCTTTAATTCTTAAAATGTAAAATAATATTTTCACTTTATTTATAAGTTAACAATTAGATGAAGGACCCGTTCTTTTTTTAATCATTAAGTGTCGAGTGTATTAAGTGGCTGAATGTATAAATAATGTCTGTATGTATTAAGTAAAATAAAGGTAATTAATAGTTATTTTTGTTTATTAAGCAAAAAAAACATGAAAATTGACTGAATGATTAAATTCTTAATTATCAACTTTATTAAGTAAAAAATAAACAAGGTCGAAATTCTATATACTTTTCCACAGAGGTGAGTATTTGGTTAGAGAGACTATAGCTCACAATCTTTTAATTTACAAATTACATCCAACATCGTAGGTTCAAACCATTAGGTTGCAATCTTCTGCTTAACGGGTCAATGAATGTATTTTAAAATTTATTGAAAAAACACAAGATGCAATACTTTTCTTTGATAATATGTAGAAAGTTATTAATACGTGTCAAATTTAAGAAAGAAATAGGAGTAATGTCTATGATAATTAAGAAGAAAGATAATACGGAGTATATTATTCTTTTTTTTTTTTAAGTTAGCAACAGATATATGGCTAATACATCCACGTGGATGCGTCCATGCCGGTTCGACTCCTGACAACGCCCTAAAGGGTTTGTTCCTCATGTGTTAGATGAGTATAGCGTTACTAAGGTTCCCTCACCACATTTGTATGTGACATGATTCGAACTTGAGACCTCACATGAAGATACCAAATTGTGAAAAACCCCTGATCATTGGGCTAACACCAAAATGGCAATACGTAGTATATCTTAAGAAGAAGAACAAATTTAACAACCATTTACTTATTCGAGGAAAAGTTTTGTTATGAAAAAGGGGAGCGGTGTGAATACGATGTAATATTAGCTGGGGGTTTGATTTAACTTTTGCCAGCAAATTGGTCAAATACTATCATATACTACTACGGTTAGGACCAATAAATAAATTAAAGTGACTGATCATTTTTTTCCCCCTTGAAACAGAAAAGTGAGTGATCATTGATATATGATTGAATGGTAGTATATTATGAAAACGCAGCCCGTATCCCGACCATTTAATTTTGTTATCTCGACCAAAACTATTTGCAGCGATTATCGCTGCAAATAGTCGTGCCACGTCAGCATCCACTAACCACCGCCATTATTGCTTTGACCTTTTGACCAGACAATTTGCGGCGATTATCGCTGCAAAAACTTGAGTGGGGCCCAAAAATTGAATCAAAACTGCCGACTCCTTCCTCCTTTCATTATCATCAACGCCAAAACTTTCTATCCTCTCCTTTTTCTTCCTATTTTCAATCCGGCCATACCTAATATTTTCCCCCATATATTAATTCCGGCCAACCAATATTCCAATCCTTTTCACGACGAAGTATTAGCAGCGACCTACCTGGATTTTCTAGAAATTTTTCCAGCCATCGCCGCCGCGGGTCTGAGTTTTCCGGCCAGTTTTCCGGCAATTTTTCCGGCCACTTTTCCGTCGTATTATTAGCAGCGACATTTGGTTCGTTTTTTCCGGCTCTCCTCCCCCAACTTTTCCGGCCATCTCATATTTTGGTATGTATTTTCCGGCCATATTATCCCTTTTTGATTGTTATTATTTTGTTTTGATAGTTAATTGATGTTATATAAGTGTAAAAAATAAGTTAAAAAGAATATTAAAGATTACGTAGATAAAACATATGAGTAAACTATATTAGTATAAAAAACAAGTTTCTATAAAACTATAAAAATAAGTATTAAAAAAAGTATAAAAGTAAATATAAATATATAATTATAAAAAACAAAATTTAAAAAGTATTATAGAAATAAGTAAAAAATTTAGATTAAAATAAATATAAAACTAAATAAACAGTAAGCATAAATAAAAAGTATAAAAATAAGAATTAAAAGTAAGCATAAAGTAAAAAATATAAAAATGAAGAATTAAAAGTAAGCATAAAGTAAAAATATAAAAAGAAGTAATTAAAAGTAAGCATAAAAATAAGAATTTATAATTATAAATAAGTATTAAAAAAGTATAAAAGTAAATATAAATATATAATTATAAAAAACAAAATTTAAAAAGTATTATAGAAATAAGTAAAAAATTTAGATTAAAATAAATATAAAACTAAATAAAAAGTAAGCATAAAGTAAAAACATATAAGAAATGAAGAATTAAAAGTAAGCATAAAGTAAAAGTTTTAATAAAGATTACGTAGATAAAACATATGAGTAAACTATATTAGTATAAAAAACAAGTTTCTATAAAACTATAAAAATAAGTATTAAAAAAAGTATAAAAGTAAATATAAATATATAATTATAAAAAACAAAATTTAAAAAGTATTATAGAAATAAGTAAAAAATTTAGATTAAAATAAATATAAAACTAAATAAACAAGTTTGTATAAAAAGTACATACAAAAACGACATTTAAAAGGTTTAAAAACTTCATATAAGCATAATACAAGTTTTAAAAAGTATATAAATATAAAAAAAGTAAAAAAGTAAGCATAAAAATAAGAATTTATAATTATAAATAAAAAAAAGTATAAAAGTAAATATAAATATATAATTATAAAAAACAAAATTTAAAAAGTATTATAGAAATAAGTAAAAAATTTAGATAAAATAAATATAAAAAAAGTAAAAAAGTAAGCATAAAAATAAGAATTTATAATTATAAATAAAAAAAGTATAAAAGTAAGCATAAAGTAAAAACATATAAAAATGAAGAATTAAAAGTAAGCATAAAGTAAAAGTTTTAATAAAGATTACGTATTAAAAGATTAGTAAAAAAGAATTAATATAAAAAATGAAGAATTAAAGACTTCGTAGAAAAATAAGTTACAAAAAATTAATATGTGATAATTTTGGATCTTTCTTAACCTTGATCATTTTGTTGTATGTAATTTTAAAATGTGTATAATTTGTTTTGTATTTTGCAGTATAAATGGCTACATATCACGGCGGTGATGGTGGTAATGAAGACCCTCGTAGACCATGGTGGAGGAAAGCCTGGGGCTGCAAAGGGAGTGGCGGTAAGAAAAATGGTTGTTTATAGTTCATTTTTTAATTAATTAGGTTTATTTACTAATTTATTTTTTTTAGCCCCAAGAAAGGGAAAGGGGAGGGGGCCCGGTCAGAACCTGAACTTAGAGGAGGAGTTCGCGAAGAGAGGTCGTCTAAGCATAGACTTTGACACGGCCCATTTTAAGACGTGGCAGGCGATCGGTGATAACGCCCCCATGTACAAGAGCCTGATTGGCACCCTGATCTGAACCGTCCCGCAGACTTACGACTCATGGGACCATGTGCCTCAGGATAGAAAGGCATTTGTTATCCCGACTCTAAACGTACGCCTCCATCATAATTTTTAATTTGTTGTATGATGTTTGTATAAATTTTTAAATTCGCTAACTACTACTTTAAAATTGCAGACTAGGTTCAAGTTGGACCACTTCATCGACACCCCTGACCCCCTAGACCCTATCAGGCAGGGGTTCAGGCTGGCTGTCGAGGCCGACTGCAAAACTGAGTATCGGGGCAGAAAGAGCCAGTTCAAGAGAAAACACTTTGAATCCAAGGGGGGGCCTGAAAGCTGTTCCACAGTTGGAGCAAGCTGCTCCTCCAGAGGATTTGTCGGCGGAGGACTGGAGGGCGCTATTGAGGTACTACCAGCGGGAAGACCGGGTGAAGTTGTCGGCGACAAACAAGACGAACAGGGGCAAGCAAGTTCTTGCGGGGACCCATGGACGACAGTCCTACTCTCAGTACGTCCACCAAGAAAAGGTCTGTTATTGTTATGAAATATATACTTGTGAAATATATACTTGTGTTTAAACATATAGGTTAAATAATGTATATTCTTATGATAAATTGACTTCGGTGCCCACATATTCACTCTGTCTCCCACTTTGAGCCCATTGTGGTTGGCTTTGAGGTTCTTCGAAGAAACTAGCAGTGTCTGCGAAAATTGAACTGGTGCCCACATATTCACTCTGTCTCCCACTTTGAGGCCATTGTGGTTGGCTTTGAGGTTCTTCGAAGAAACTAGCAGTGTCTGCGAAAATTGAACTGGTGCCCACATATTCACTCTGTCTCCCACTTTGAGGCCATTGTGGTTGGCTTTGAGGTTCTTCGAAGAAACTAGCAGTGTCTGCGAAAATTGAACTGGTGCCCACATATTCACTCTGTCTCCCACTTTGAGGCCATTGTGGTTGGCTTTGAGGTTCTTCGAAGAAACTAGCAGTGTCTGCGAAAATTGAACTGGTGCCCACATATTCACTCTGTCTCCCACTTTGAGGCCATTGTGGTTGGCTTTGAGGTTCTTCGAAGAAACTAGCAGTGTCTGCGAAAATTGAACTGGTGCCCACATATTCACTCTGTCTCCCACTTTGAGGCCATTGTGGTTGGCTTTGAGGTTCTTCGAAGAAACTAGCAGTGTCTGCGAAAATTGAACTGGTGCCCACATATTCACTCTGTCTCCCACTTTGAGGCCATTGTGGTTGGCTTTGAGGTTCTTCGAAGAAACTAGCAGTGTCTGCGAAAATTGAACTGGTGCCCACATATTCACTCTGTCTCCCACTTTGAGGCCATTGTGGTTGGCTTTGAGGTTCTTCGAAGAAACTAGCAGTGTCTGCGAAAATTGAACTGGTGCCCACATATTCACTCTGTCTCCCACTTTGAGGCCATTGTGGTTGGCTTTGAGGTTCTTCGAAGAAACTAGCAGTGTCTGCGAAAATTGAACTGGTGCCCACATATTCACTCTGTCTCCCACTTTGAGGCCATTGTGGTTGGCTTTGAGGTTCTTCGAAGAAACTAGCAGTGTCTGCGAAAATTGAACTGGTGCCCACATATTCACTCTGTCTCCCACTTTGAGGCCATTGTGGTTGGCTTTGAGGTTCTTCGAAGAAACTAGCAGTGTCTGCGAAAATTGAACTGGTGCCCACATATTCACTCTGTCTCCCACTTTGAGGCCATTGTGGTTGGCTTTGAGGTTCTTCGAAGAAACTAGCAGTGTCTGCGAAAATTGAACTGGTGCCCACATATTCACTCTGTCTCCCACTTTGAGGCCATTGTGGTTGGCTTTGAGGTTCTTCGAAGAAACTAGCAGTGTCTGCGAAAATTGAACTGGTGCCCACATATTCACTCTGTCTCCCACTTTGAGGCCATTGTGGTTGGCTTTGAGGTTCTTCGAAGAAACTAGCAGTGTCTGCGAAAATTGAACTGGTGCCCACATATTCACTCTGTCTCCCACTTTGAGGCCATTGTGGTTGGCTTTCAGTTTCGTCGAAGAAACGTGATTGTGTGCTCACGTACTCACTGTGTCTCCCATACTGGCCTTCTCCTAATAATGACGGCTGCGAAAAACGATCGGAAAACCCCCCCATGGACTGGGTATCCTGAAAAGTCGGTCGGGAAAATTGAACCGACTTCGATTTTTGAAGACCGGAAGGTGTTGTATTTGACGCTGGTATGTTAATGTCGGGCACCTGCAACAAATAATAAATCAATTAATTAGACTTCGAAGTATACTAACAAATAGGGTGCACTTACATAACAAAATCAATTAACTATATACTTCGAATTATGATTGGACGTACTTGAGGTATTTTTTTCTTTGACCCGATTGGTCTTCCACGTTTATTTTGAATAACGGAAGGGTCCTTAATTTTGGTTCTCCCCGGATAGACGATGTCTTTTAATTTTGAAATCCAGTTTTTCCGATTGGGCTTCGGTTGTTGCTTAAACTGGACCTTAACATCCTCTACTAAATCGTCGATAGCTTCGTCATCGTCGGAGTCTTTTCGATGATCATTGTCCGGTAGGCACGTCGACGGTGTCAAGTCTAGCTTTCTCCAAAAGTCATTTATGTTATGCACCTCAACACGTTTGCCTACATTTTTGAAAAATAATTATAATATTTGTGCATTTACCCAAAAAAACATCAATTAATTATATTCAGATAAACTTACTGTAATGCATGTACGCAGCTAGACGGCAGGCACATGGAAGCCCACAACTAATCCAAACCTTACACCCGCACTTTCTCAAGTCTTTACCGATCTGACTTTTGAATCGTTTAATTTCGTCGACCATTATATTCAGAGCTGTCACAGACACAACACAAAGCAGGTCTTTCAAACATGGGTAGTTGTGTTTACCAGATCTATAAATCCTGCTTTCCTCCAGTTGGCCCTTGATTTCTGTATCTTGTCCGAGGAGGATATCATTAACACATTCAATTATTCTGTGAAATGTACATCTCCCCTTCAACTCGGACTTCAGGAGTGAATGCTCAGCCTCAACTCTGTTGGTAGTGTAGTTACGGTAGTTGAGATGCTGATCGACCCAAAAGGACACAAACTTTTCCTTGTACGGGGAAAGCCACTCCTTCTGCAGGTACTTGTAAACCTCTGTAAATTTAACATTGGGTTAGGATGTGTGGATATATGTGATTTACCAAAAAAAATAAAAAAAATTCATGTGCACTTCACTTACTGTCTAAATCTTTTCCCATCTTCTCTTTTAAATCTTTTTCATTTTGGGTGTACTCTTCTAGTGTGCGCGACTCATAAAGTTTTTTCCACCATCCGTAAAAAGGCCCCCATTTCCCTGCCCCTTTTAACGATGGCATGCTAAATTTTTCGATGTTCCTCCATATGTGGACTCTACAAAGTAAATGGTATGCTTCCGGCATAACGGTTTTGCATGCTTTCATGAGCGCCAGATCCCTGTCCGTGAGTACCACGCGCACACCAAACCCTTCACCTAGGTCGACTTCAAACACTCCAACACCCATCTATAATTATGCTCCTGTTCGCTTATGATAAACGTGTATGATATGCTGAAGGTCCTGTTTGTTGGAGTGACACCGACGATCTCGACCAACGGCATGTTGTACAAGTTGGTTTTGTACGTGGCGTCTATTTGGATAACATAAGGAAATGCACGCCACAACTTAAATGATGTCGGATGTATAAAAAACAGATTCTCCAACCGACCAGATACACTGTTTGTGGTATGATAATACAAGTAATTATGCTCCCTTAGCAAACTGAACATAACCTGCGCCGGTTGAACAATATGGCGTACGTATGTCGTTTCAGATACTCTATCATAGTAAATAAATAAAAGAATATGTAAATTTTATATACGTAACCTGCATTGGAGTGTTCCCATGTTTTTCGGCCGCCTTCTTCCGTAACGCTTTTTGAAAATTGTAAATGTCTTCACTGCGGGTCAAGTTTCCTGGAAATTCTTCTTTCAGCAGCTTTAACATCCTACGGGGCGATGTACCGCGATGATATTCAGCTTCCACAAATGATCTCTCATCTCCAGTCAACCTTCTTGCGTACGCGTAACCCTCCAGATTACTAGCTGGATAGTGATTATGTGTGTCGTCTATAACGGTTACCCTCCAACCACCATCACTTGTCAAACGGCCGTCCAATCTAAAGGGGCACTGACATTTAAGTGTCTTTTTAACGAGCCCGATTGTCCTATTATCTATTTGCCCAGAAAGATTACAGACTATGGTCACTTTATTTTTGACACCAGCTAAGTTGGAATTTGTTCGTCGTTTGATTAACACATAACCAAGCTCTTTTGCTATTCTTTTGGCCCAGTTGAACACTTCTTCGTGTGAATCGAACACCTAAAATAGTTATTTTTAAAATTATCATTAAATTATATACTTATAAATATCTAACATTTTACATATGCAATAAATTTAACAACGAAACACATTAAATAGTACTAAAATATAAATTTAAGTAACTAAGTGGTTTTTTTTTTTTTTTTTTTTTTTTTTTTTTTTTTTTTTTTTTTTTTTTTTTTTTTTCTTATTTTTACCACTTAACTTATTTTTTTTTTTTTTTTTTTTTTTTTTTTTTTTTTTTTTTTTTTTTTTTTTTTTTTTTTTTTTTTTTTTTTTTTTTTTTTTTTTTTTTTTTTTTTTTTTTTTTTTTTTTTTTTTTTTTTTTTTTTTTTTTTTTTTTTTTTTTTTTTTTTTTTTTTTTTTTTTTTTTTTTTTTTTTTTTTTTTTTTTTTTTTTTTTTTTTTTTTTTTTTTTTTTTTTTTTTTTTTTTTTTTTTTTTTTTTTTTTTTTTTTTTTTTTTTTTTTTTTTTTTTTTTTTTTTTTTTTTTTTTTTTTTTTTTTTTTTTTTTTTTTTTTTTTTTTTTTTTTTTTTTTTTTTTTTTTTTTTTTTTTTTTTTTTTTTTTTTTTTTTTTTTTTTTTTTTTTTTTTTTTTTTTTTTTTTTTTTTTTTTTTTTTTTTTTTTTTTTTTTTTTTTTTTTTTTTTTTTTTTTTTTTTTTTTTTTTTTTTTTTTTTTTTTTTTTTTTTTTTTTTTTTTTTTTTTTTTTTTTTTTTTTTTTTTTTTTTTTTTTTTTTTTTTTTTTTTTTTTTTTTTTTTTTTTTTTTTTTTTTTTTTTTTTTTTTTTTTTTTTTTTTTTTTTTTTTTTTTTTTTTTTTTTTTTTTTTTTTTTTTTTTTTTTTTTTTTTTTTTTTTTTTTTTTTTTTTTTTTTTTTTTTTTTTTTTTTTTTTTTTTTTTTTTTTTTTTTTTTTTTTTTTTTTTTTTTTTTTTTTTTTTTTTTTTTTTTTTTTTTTTTTTTTTTTTTTTTTTTTTTTTTTTTTTTTTTTTTTTTTTTTTTTTTTTTTTTTTTTTTTTTTTTTTTTTTTTTTTTTTTTTTTTTTTTTTTTTTTTTTTTTTTTTTTTTTTTTTTTTTTTTTTTTTTTTTTTTTTTTTTTTTTTTTTTTTTTTTTTTTTTTTTTTTTTTTTTTTTTACATTTCATTAAAAAAGGAAAAGATAAATTCGGTATAAAAAATACAGTAAATTCTTTTAATGCAAGTATTCTTTATATTAAGTGGGTAAATAGGTGATTTTAAACGTTAACAAGGATAAATATGATAAAATCCCTTTAATTATACCTCATCGGTGTGGAAAGCCCTAGCGTCGTAGTCAAAATGAGGGGCCGCCTCCGGAATATCAAATTCTTCATCAGGTTCTTCTAAGTGAAACTCAAAATCTTCCGCACCCATTTCTCCCCATAAACTCTCAAAATCCATCTGAAATATATATACATATACATAAACGGTATGAAAAATTTAATAACATATATATACCTATATATTATAAACATATATACATATATATATATATATATATATATATATATATATATATATATATATATATATATATATATATATATATATATATAGAAATTGAATTTGAAAGCAAAATGGTATGAAGCGATAACGAAAACGGATTCATATCATATATATATAGTATAAAAGCAAAAAGGAGTTTTGTCCATATCCAACTATTTGCAGCGATTATCGCCGCAAATAGTCGAAATGGACAAAACACACTGTTGACTGTCATAGTCAACAGTGTACGGGTAAGGACACGACTATTTGCAGCGATAATCGCTGCAAATAGTCTGGTCGAGATACCAGATTACTGGTCGGGTCACCACGCGCCTTATGAAAATCACGAAAGAGTACCATGAAACTTTTATGGTATTACTTGAAATTATAGTACATCATGTATAGCAACATGAATTACTAAACCCAGTCTAACAAATAATTTACACAAACTTCTGTAAAAGATCCACAACTAGTGTTTTTTTTTTAAAAAAAAAAAAAAGAAGCAAAATGTACCCTGTGAGTTAAGTTTACGGATCGTAGGCAAAGGCTAGCGCTTTTCACAAAAAATTTGGATGGGATGTTTTAAGAGCAAGGGAAGTTTGTAGAATTTGTTTATAAAGCAAGGGAAGAGTTTATAACTTTTTTATAGAAAAAAAGTTAAAAACCATCAATTGTGAAGCTTTTTCCCATCTTCCTGTTTCTTTCCGTACACATCAGGCCACTCAACTTCTTTTCTTTTTTCCAAATAAATGAGATTATTTTAATATTAACACAAAGGTTGGCCTTTTGACTTGCCCCGAAATACTTATTCCAAAGCATGAATTCTATATTCATTTGACACGTAAAGGAATGCCTCAACATTCAAAAAGGGTTCAAAGGTTTTATCATTCAAATCTTTCTTTTTAGATACATTCAAACAGGGATAAATATAAACAAACAAACGAATGCAAACACAAGCAAACATCTAAACATCATGTTTTATTTTTATTTTTATTTTTCTTTTCTGTTTCAATAGCGTGTGTGTATGCTTACGGATTTCAACGTTTGATAATTTATATGCATGTGTAGTGATTAATTAGTTTGCATAAACAATAAGTAGCTAGAACGCTAATTAAATTAGTTAAGTTCAACCACGTATGCCGACAATTTATCTAACAACCAAAATGTTCTTAAGTAAACCCCCAACAGTAGATCGACAAATAATGGAGTACTTCATTTAGACTTTTATTATTATTCAAAAGATATTCCATTTACCTAAGGTAAGATTTATGTGGGAACCATTCACATATGAACATATGTAATAATATTAAGTATAACTTAATTTGTTCATATGTGAACAAACATATACTCTTCACATATGAATACCAAATTATAACTTAAAGGTTCTCATGGTTCTTCCGATTTAAATGGTTAACTCATAATCCTTTTCCAAACACAGATATATGTAGATGTCAACAAATTAAAATTAAAATATATAAATAAGATATACCATACCATGTCCTGCAACTAATCAATGAATTTGTTTGAGGTTTGATTAGAAGCTAGCTAGCTAGCTACACCGGCTTTAAAGCACGGGATAGTCAATGAGGTGTGTCAAGTTGTATTTCAATATGCTTTTCTATTATTTTGTAATCTTTTGCGTCGCTCGACTCATGGTATTGGGATTTGGTTTAGACAACCGACTATCCGCTATTGAGTTAGGACTTACGGTGAGAGAGTTTGCTTTTATTCAAATGTAAATTCAAAGATGAAAACCCGAAGAAATTAGATTGCTTGTAAGGTATCGAACGTACATGATAGAGTGGATCTGCTTTCATAATCTAACTGAGATTTAGTCATACATTGTTTAATTGCATGTAGATTGTGAATTAAATCAAGACGACATACAAATACTCGCAATCGCAAAATTTTAAAATCAGACGACAGAATCTTTTTAAGATAGACAAAATCTACTTAATTAGGATCTATAAAGTGCATAATAAAGAAAAAGAAATTTGTAGACAGAGCTTTTCGGTATAACAAAGGATAGAGTAAATTGAAATACTTACTCGATCGTTAATCTCCTTCCAATTATGAAGTTGACAAGTAAATAAAGTTGATTGAGATTGCTTATAAGTTCGAAATAGGCATAACAATGATAATCCGATCAAAGGAATATCCATCCGATCTAAATCCATTGTTGATGGATATTGACATGGGTGAAACTATTTTAGGGTAGAGATAGTCTGAGCTACATAGTTTTCTTATTGGTTCTAAGGATCAACAAAATTTGAGATACTACACTTCTTAATAATATTTATAGCAATAAATCTTATAAACATATATTTCGAAACAATTTGATCATTAACGAAACTTTACACAAATATTAGACTAGTATTAAAATGTCTATGCTACAGATCGATCACTAAAAGTCGTAGTTCCACCACTGTTAATAGATGATGTACGTTAAGTGGATAAATATTGGATGTGAGACGGATATAAATGTTTAATAAAACATTATCACTTTTACAAGATGATGAGCATTTTCACTTTTACTTACCCATTGTCTCCTTCGATGTCTAGGCAAAAAAAGATAAAAATGAAGACGACCATGTTTCGCATTTGACATGAGGGCCCTAGTGAATATGCTTGTAACTCCAAAGTCTTCGAAGTTGTTGGTACAAGTACTTAGTCGTGTTGGTGAATGTTAAAGAATGTGTTTCTATAACGAAAACGATAGGTGGAAAAGATAAATATAAACTCGAAGAAAGAGCGTAAAATGCAAGTTCATAGAAGACTTGGATTTTTCTTCCTGCATTGTGCAGCAAGTATTACTAGTTTACTACCAATGTTTAAAATAGACATTATCTTATTTATTTTGGAGTACAAGAAATGTGTAAAAGATTATGAAAATTTTCAAGTAAATGTCCAATGATGAATTTTATAAAGCTTTCATTTTCTGTGAATCATATATTAATTATTGTTATTGTTATTTTTAAAACTAGAATGGTCACACTAGCTTATGAAATAAAGTAGATTTGTTCTAATAAATCTAATATGGAATCCATTATTTGTTTTGAATATATTGTGTACAAGTAACGAAGGACGGACCCAAGAGCTACACGGAGTGATTCAGTAAAATGGCCGTTTAAAAAATAAAATAAAAAATGATTCAGGTAAATCATTTTTTTAAAATAAAAATATAGTATACACATAATAATATTTAATCTTGTCACTAGTTGAGAGCCTAATGGAAGGTATATATGCATTTTCTTGTTTGATTTATTTTTTCCTAACATATGTTTCAACCGTAATATAACGTGATTTAATTACTTTTCCTGTTAACCATAATGTCATTAAGTATATCTTTCTGAAACATCAAATTATATTGATTCACACATACGTCTCCATACTTCACTAAATACATTAAAACATGTTATTTAATATGGAAGATGAAAATAGCAGCTTTTAATTTTAAACGCGTTTTTAAAATTTTAGCGTTTTTAAAATTTTAATGTGTTTTATAAAGTTGAAAAACTCTTTTTATTTTTTAGAAAATTAGATATAAAAAATTAAAATTAAAAATATTTTTTACAACTAAACACGTCTTGTATATCTTTATAAAATTTTTTACTATAGAATTATTGTGATGCACCTATACTCCACCCACCTCGTAAATCCGTCCCTAACGTGATACTATCTTTTTTCCCCATATTGATCGTGAAACACTGAAACCAATTAGTAACGAGCAGTGACGGCCTTGAGAATTCAAACACCTCGGCCGAACCAATAAAAAAATGTCCTTAATTTCTACCGAATTCAAATATATAAACAACTTTTTTTCATAAATGATAACTATCATTATAACAGAAAATTATATATGCATAATGAGATCATAAATTTAAAATTACATACCATAGTAGTTACTTATAACACATCTTTTTAACATATTATACATTATATATATAATATATATACATAACAAAATCTCGGAAATTTATGCCCTTCAAACTTATGCCCCGACCAGGAATCGAGTTTGCACACCCTCTAGGCTTCCACTAGTAACGAGTAACCGATCTATAGGGACCGATAATTGAAAAGAAAATTTTCGAACCCGTAAATAAGGCTAAAAACTAAATGGGACCGACCAAACAACCCAAAAAAGTGACCAAGTGTGTATCTATCTATTTCTCTCACTAAGACTGCCTCCAATGCATCCATCAATTCTTACTACAAATTTGTCCACTCAGCATGCCACATCAGCTTTTCATAAATTCTTACTACAAACACCTTTTTGACCCCAATGCCAAAAATCACATTCTTACTACAAACACCCACTATTAAATAATAATATATATAATATATGTGAGAGAGGGGAGAGGAGAGAGGAGATTTGTGGGGAATTTGTGGGGAAGGATTTTGGAGAGAGGAGAAAGGAGATTTTTGATGCCACATAGGCCAAATTTTTGCCACATAGGCTACAAATTTGCTACAAATCTCCCATTGGAGGCAGTCTAAACTCACCCACAAACACCCCGAAACTGCGTCATAGTTTCTGTATAAATATGTTCATCTTCCTCCCCCTCAAATTAGACATTTTTTATTTATTTCCTCCCACACCGTTCTTGATACAAACAAATACATATACTACGCATACAAAGTTCATTCTACAAACCCCTCATTATCTCATCAAGGTAACCACTCTTTTTGGGCTTTCTTCTTCATTAATACATTATGATATACTGTTTTTTTTTCATCTGTTGTTTTATGCCTACCAATCTTTACTGTTCAAGATTTGATTTTTTTAAAAACTGTTTATGTGATTAGCCTTATTTACTGATTTACTGTTAGGTTAGTTAGTTTAGTTTGGGTGCCTTTGTAAAACTTTCTTCTTTTATAAGTTTTTTGCTACTTAAGTGATATCACAGCTCATTACAATGCATCTTAGTTTGGTGTTTGTTTTTATTAGTTGTCACCTCTAGGCCAGATATATTTCAATAAAAGTGTGTTCTGTAAAAAAATGTAATTTTTTTTTATAAACATGATCTTGATTAACAAACTAATGGAATGTATTAACAGGAAAATCAAGTACTAGAGGCCATTTTGGACTTGCATGGGGTTATCATTTTCGTGCCCATTTGCAGCGTATACCGATATAGAGGCAGCCCTTAAGTCCATAATTTTACAAGATGGTGAAGCTAAAAGTTTGGGGTTATCTTCTAGTTTTAAGATCCAAGATTCTGAAACACCTGCAATGCAGTTAAGGGGTGCTCAAGTAATGAAAATTGAAGGATCTGTTAGCTTTAAACTTGCTTCGGATGTAGCAAACAGATTAAACCATGTCGAAAAGACTGAAATGCCCCCTGAATCCTTAACATCTGATAATGTGTTTGATGATATCGAACCAGAAAGCCCTAAGCACGAGGCAGCCACGAAGCTGCAGAAAGTTTATAAAAGTTTTCGAACAAGACGAAAGCTAGCAGATTGTGCAGTTTTAATTGAACAAAGCTGGTATGTGTTTTTTTGGTTCCAGTTCACATACTTAAGTCATGTAGTGTTTTTGATATATATTTTTTTGTATGATGATACTGAACTTTTGATTTTTGTAGGTGGAAGCTCTTAGATTTCGCAGAACTTAAAAGGAGTTCTATATCATTTTTCGATCTTGACAAACAAGAGACAGCCATTTCACGTTGGTCTAGAGCGAGAACAAGGGCTGCCAAGGTACATTCAGAAACATTATTTGTAAAAAACGAGTATTTACCATGCTGTATTCTAATCACAGAAGTTATTAACTTTCGATATATTGTTGATTTTCTAGGTTGGGAAAGGTTTATCAAAGAATTGCAAAGCCCAGAAGCTAGCCTTGCAACACTGGCTTGAGGCAGTAAGTTAGCTATCCATGAGACTTCACATCGATATTATTTATTCCAATTTTGTTGATTTCAACTCAATTTGTATAACAGATTGATCCAAGACATCGTTATGGGCATAATCTACACTTTTATTATGGAAACTGGTTGCATTCTCAAAGCAAAGAACCCTTTTTCTACTGGTAATTACTTGTCATAAGCTTGAATTTTTATGAAGATTGTTAAATACATAAATTTCTTATCTAATCTATCATATTTTACAACTCAGGTTGGATATAGGAGAAGGGAAAGAAGTAAATCTTGTTGAAAAATGTCCCCGTTCAAAACTTCAACAGCAATGCATCAAATACCTCGGCCCCGTATGTCACCTCTCCATCTACTATTTCTATTTTGTGTTTCTATTTTAACATTACCAACAAATGCTTACCAAAATATTGATGATATTGTGCAGTTGGAGAGGAAAGAGTATGAGGTTGTGATTGAGGGTGGAAAACTTTTATATAAACAAACCGGCGAGTATGTAGACACCACAGAAGCACCAAAAGGTACAAAGTGGATCTTTGTTCTTAGCACCTCTAGAACTCTATATGTTGGCATTAAAAAGAAAGGCTTATTTCAACATTCAAGTTTTTTGGCTGGAGGAGCCACTTTGGCAGCCGGGAGATTAGTTTCCGAGAATGGTGTCTTAAAGGTAATTTTGGTTTTTTATTGCTTTAAAATGGTATTTGATTTCAATAACTATGCTTATCGTATTCTGATTTAGTGATTTGTGATTTTTTAATAGGCAATTTGGCCTCACAGTGGTCATTATCGACCCACCCTAGAAAATTTTCAAGATTTTGTTTCGTTTCTGCAAGAGAATGATGTAGATACTACTTATGTCAAGGTAAAATTAAGGCTCACTAATACTAATATGATACTCGTATGTATTTTTGTAGATAATAATACTGATAAATTTCTTATTATTTTCTTTGTCAGATGGATTCAGATGAGGATGATAAAGAATCTTTGGGCAAACAGGGTAGTAGCCTTCATATTAGAACTAACTCTTCTGAAGAAGATGTGAGCGAAAAGGAGCGCCTGGATACAGCAGAGGTGGTTGTAGAGGATTATCCCTTGATAAGGGACATTGTCATGAAGCAAATTACTTGTATGCCCCTGGAGTCACCAAAGAAATCTAGACTATCTCGATCATCTAGTAGGAAGCTAACTACCCTCATAATACCATGCAAAGATGACATTTTCATGGTCCATAGTCAGGCCGATGAAACGGGTTTCGAGAATTTTGCATCAGAGGCCATATTGGATGGCTATGAGGCAGCCGAGGACTCGTTTGATTCCCATCAAACTCACGCTCAATCAGAGCATGACATGTCAGATGATGAAGAAAACGAGCCAAACTTAGAGGACACGGTTCCTAAAAAATCGATTCTACAAAGGATCGATTCACATAAAGGTACAAAGTCGTTTCAACTAGGGAGGCAGCTCTCCTGCAAATGGAGCACAGGAGTGGGGCCCCGTATCGGGTGTTTGAGGGACTACCCAACCGAGCTGCAATCACATGCATTGGAGCAAGCGAATTTGTCTCCGAGAAGTGCACCTTGCAACCTTAAGTGCACTGATAAGAGTTTTTTCTCAAGAAATTACGGACCTTACAGAACAAGATCTACCCCAAGCCAAATAGGTGACTTTGCAGAAATTTTTTGATACAATTCCATTCTTTTAGGGTGAATATAAAAATTTTGACATAGGAAATTTATTCATTCTTTTTAAAGCTCAAATGTCTAAAGATGTATACAGGCTTAGTTATTCGTTTCCTCCTGCCATATAAATACAGATGTAATAGAAAATTGTAGTTGTTACATATATATGTATTCATTGATAATAACACCCTTTTTAAAGTTGAATCATGAATGACAGAAAGTTCAAATATTTCTCATTTTGTTGACCTTGTACTTTATGCAATCACATTTTTATACTTGTTCTAGTAGTGCATCATCAATATACGCGTGATTACATTACAATAGTACACTACGTTTGCAGCAAGATATATGATTGTTATTCATGAAGGGACTTTGACTTATGATAAGTCAATGTTAAACAAATTTTCAATGGGCTTTGTGTTTACTTGGATTTTATGGGGAAATGGAGGTGTCATTTGCCTGTTGAAACCGTGTATGAAAAGTAAACAAAATATGTGTCACTCTTACCTGCAGTAGACTTGGGCTCTATAAATAATTAAAATGCATTATACCTTTAATAGAACCATATTGGTTCATACGGGGTGGGTCGATGGGTATCCAATTGTGGTACCGGGGCTAAGGTTCCCCCATTACCTTAAGAAAAGAAAGGTGCAAGTGATGTGTAACATGATTCAAGTCAATGTGGTTTGCTATAAAATACAGATCCAATAAAAAGAACCAAATATTCTTGGGCCTAGGTTTTGGTACAGCAATATTAAAAAGGTGTTTAATCATAGATTACTACAAATGGCAGTTGTACTTGTCTGTGGTACCATCTTCAATTCAAAGGCCTCAGATTTCCTTCGAGCAATGGAACATGGTAACTACATGTGATCGAGATGCCCAACCCCCAACTCCATCTTGCATTTTAATATTAAGGATTTGCATTAATTGTAAGTCCTATGATCGAATGAATGGATCTTAATGCATGGTTTCACATTTGGGATTCAATTAAAAAAAATCTTGATTCCTAGTTGCGCATATATATTAAAATTCATCTTATTATTAAACGTTTGTTTGAGTTTATCCATATTGTCATATAAAGTGAAAACTTAATTTGTTAGTTGTTACAATAATAACATAGTAGACTTACGTTGCTTCTTAATTATATGGCTTGCTAGCTTAATTACAGGTCATAAAAAGTGTCATATTTCCGGCCACTCAATTTCGAGCGAAGTATCAAATCCACTGTTAGAATCAATTTGATGCTATATATCAAGTTGAACCACTGGGTAATAGCCTAGTGGCCACCAGCCGCCACTTTCCAGGGGGATCTTGCGTTCGAGTCTTGCCAAAGACAAACTTGAGATAATCAGAAGATTATTAAGTGGTTGAGATTCACCTGGACACTAGCATTGCTGAAGGATTAGTGGGTACCAAATGATACATGAGATTAGGGGGTTCTCATCCAATTACCTTTTTTTTATATATATGAAGTTGTTGGGCCAATGTAACTTCCCTACAAGTATATACATACCCCAATAAAAGTTCACAATTATTTAATTTTTTGAAAAGGATTTGAAAAAATGTATCACAGAAGTGAAGCTTATTTTGTAATCTGTCTATAATAAGTCTATTGATACATAAATTAAGTCACATTTAAGAAATGCAAGGTGTTTATAATATTACATGTAAAGGGGAACAATTTCATCAAACACAATATAATCAAATTGTTTTATGATTATTGTTTGTCTTGAGTTGTAGATCATGGTTCAAAGAACAGACAAGATGACAAAAGAAAGCATTAAGGTGTACTATCTATCTATCTATATATATATATATATGATTATGATTATAGTATATAGGATATGATATTTAAGATTGTTGGTTTATGTCGTTTGAGTTCATGCATGTATACAAGTACAACAATGGTAGATCAATTATGGGGTAATTGATTGTTTTGATGAGTAGAAAGAATCTTATCCACATCCACTTTAAACTGAGCAAATGTATGCTTTTGGGTAGTTGATAATTGGTTAGAGAATCTTGATATCAACCTCATACAAGCCAAACATTTTTTTTTATCAAGCTTTTGATCAGGACAATCGACACCTTTTAGGTTAATATTGTCAACGTCTTAGTTCAAAACGTTGTTAGAATATGCGAACATAAATCGTATAAATATTCACATATAATCACGAGTATGCGCAACGGAAGAATCGAATATGCAATCACATTAATTAACAAAGAGAGAATCGAATCGTGTACTTTATGCAAAGCTTCCAATAAAATCAATAATAATAAGATTATTGTTGTTGTAGGGTTTAAAGTAAACCCCCTCTACGATCGCACACTAGACACCCCTTATACCGTATGCTAGTACCCCGATCACGATCAAACAACCCTTTGCTTGTACCCTCTAAAAGTCGAACCAAAGCAAACCCAAAAACCCCTTTGGTTTTGTTGCTACGGCCGAACCCCAAAGAAGAGAGAAAATAGGAGAGAATTACTTATGTGAAAGAATGTGAAAACCCTTAGAATTTAGCCCTCTATATATAGGGATATTTTTAGGGTTTTTAACCTTGGTGGGCAAGTAATCTCAAGGCTTTCCAAGCCTTGAAATTTTCGGCCCAACCCATTAGGAATTAGAGCCCAACTATAATTTCCTAATTTCACATTTTAACCTCCTTTTAATTAATTAAATAAAATTAACCCTTTAATTTATTTAAATTAATCATTTCGTGATCAAATTAATTAAATAAAATTAACCCTTTAATTTATTTAAATTAATCATTTCGTGATCAAATTAATTAATATATTACTTTAATATAATAATTAATAGTATAGAGTTACCGTGTCATTTCGTGTGACCCCGTAGGCTTAAATTACTTCCGGACATGCGTTTATTATAACGTGATCACATACCAACAGCTCCCACTTGAGCATGTTATCATAAAGGCAATAACATTGGTTAGCGTCTAGCAACACGCCAATGCTCCCGGAAAAATTTAAGGATAGTTTCTTAAATTATCTTTTGAAATGATTTAGTCTTTAATATCCCTTTGTTTCAGATACCCTTGTTAATTATGAATATGGATCAATGTCATTTCATAATTTAATGATTATGTTTCTCATTTCTACAATTAATCAAGATTACCAAATTAGTCAAGACCACCTCTTGAGTTCATTTGGGTATGCGCATACAAACATCTTAATTAATCAATGAGGGCGCCAATTGGTATCATACTTCAGTTGCAAATTTAAGGAACAAATCCTATATTGACTACACGTGTTAGTCATGTCGTTACACTACATTTCTGAAAATAGCCCTTTATTACTACCTTGTTCAGGACAGTTAGAACTATATCTAGAAAATGCAATCCACACATGCATAACCTGCTTGTATCTCAAGTCTAAGGATAAATAAAGCAACCATTTCACGAATTTCACTTAATGACGCCGATCCATAAAATGACAATTCGTTACGTAGGGTAAGTCCGATATTCACCTCTTTGAATACCATGTGAGTTTGGCAGACCATCTCCAAATATTCCCTTAAATATTTCAACCAATCTCTCACATTTGTCTTAGTTTAACTATATTCCCATATAGTTAATCGACAATGGACGTTTAGAATATATCAAAAAATATATTCATGGATTTAAACATGCAAATATAGGACACAATTATTATAAAATGAAACATTCATACCAAGTATCATAATTCATTTATTAAAATAACAATCGTTTAACATCCCATTATCCAAATATCAATCACAGATTTACATGATATAACTAGCAAAATCTAAGACCTATGCCCTCGGCATGCTTATTGAGCTTTCCTTTTGACAAAGCCTTTGTAAAAGGATCTGCTAAGTTACAATCTGTGTGAACTTTGAGTAAATTGATTTCACGTGATTCGATTCGCTCACGAACATAGTGATATCTTATTTGGTAATGTCTGGCACCTTTCTGAACTCCAGGTTCATTGGCAATGATAATTGCTCCCGAATTATCACAGTACAGATCCATAGGTGAGTTATTTGAGGGCATCACGTCAAGCCCAGAAATAAACTTTCTGATCCAGACAGCTTCCATGGCTGCATCCGAAGCAGCTATATACTCAGACTCTGTAGCAGACATAGCAACTGTAGATTGTTTCTTGCTCTTCCAATCTACTGCACCTCTATTTAAAGTGAAGACATATCCTGACTGAGATTTTGTATCATCTTTATCAGTCTGAAATCCAGCATCACAGTATCCAGTTACTTTGAGCTCTGCATCGGGATTTCCTCCATACACCAAGAATAATTCTTTAGTAGCACACATGTACTTCAGAATGTTCTTCACAGCAGTCCAATGATCCTCTCCAGGATTTTGCTGATAGCGGCTAACAATATTTTGCGCGAACGCAATATCAGGTCTAGTGCATCTTACCGCATACATGATAGATCCCACCGCCGAAGCATAAGGAATTCTTTTCATACGCTCCACCTCTTCAGGTGTAGAAGCACCGTTCTTGCTAGATAAATTAAGTCCTTCTTGCTTCGGCAAATTCCCGCGCTCAGAATTCTCCATCTTGCATCTCTTCAAGATTTTATCTATATAAGCACTTTGACTTAATCCAATCAACCGTTTACTTCTATCTCTATAGATCTTGATTCCAAGAATAAATGCCGCTTCACCCAAGTCTTTCATAGCAAAACACTTTCCAAGATAAGATTTAACGTCTTTCAACATTGGAATGTGATTTCCTATTATCAATATGTCATCTCATACAAGACAAGGAAAGTAACATTACTCCCACTAGCTTTGCGATATACACATGGCTCATCAGGATTTTGAGCAAAACCAAACTTTTTGATCTCCCCATCAAACCTTTTATTCCAACTCCTTGATGCTTGCTTCAATCCATAAATGGACCTTTGAAGTTTGCATACCTTGTCGGGATGTTTTGGATCGACAAAACCTTCTGGTTGTACCATATAGACTTCCTCATCTAGAAAACCATTTAAGAAAGCGGTTTTGACATCCATTTGCCATATCTCATAGTCATAGTACGCTGCTATGGCTAAGATGTTCCTAATAGCTCTAATGTCCGCAACGGGAGAAAAGGTTTCCTCATAATCAACTCTGAAAAGTTGAGTATAACCCTTTGCCACAAGACGAGCTTTATAGGTGTGTACATTTCCATCCATGTCGGTCTTCTTCTTGAAGATCCATTTACACCCAACGGTTCTACCATTTGGTGGAAGATCAACCAAGTTCCAGACTTGATTATCTTTCATGGATTTTATTTCCACATTCGCAGCTTCAAGCCATTTTTCAGATTCCGGATCTGATAATGCAGCTTTGAAATTAGGAGGTTCATTTAAGTCTCCTACTACGTGTTCTTTAGACTCAATCATAAGATTTAATCTTTCACGAGCACGTATTGTCCTTGAGGACCTACGAAGTGGAATCGCTTCATCTTCAACTTGAAGTTCATCTTGAGATTCATCTCTTTGAACATTCCCCCCCCCCCCCCCAAGTTGATGATTGCTAGTATTTTCAGAAGTTGACACATCTTCTTGAGCCTCATCAAGTTCAACAATCCTCCCACTGTCTTCTTGAGATATGAGTTTCCTTTCAAGGAACTCAGCAAATCAAGAAACCTTAACAGTGTTTTCGGTAGGAAAGTAGAAGTAGTAACCCATTGTTTCCTTTGGGTATCCTACAAAGATGCACTTAACAGATCTAGATTCGAGTTTGTCAGGCGTATCTCATTTCACGAGTGCCTCACATCCCCAGACCTTTAAGTAAGACAACTTGGGAACACTCCCATGCCACAATTCATGCGGTGTCTTGTCAACCTTCTTGGTTGTACCATATAGACTTCCTCATCTAGAAAACCATTTAAGAAAGCGGTTTTGACATCCATTTGCCATATCTCATAGTCATAGTACGCTGCTATGGCTAAGATGTTCCTAATAGCTCTAATGTCCGCAACGGGAGAAAAGGTTTCCTCATAATCAACTCTGAAAAGTTGAGTATAACCCTTTGCCACAAGACGAGCTTTATAGGTGTGTACATTTCCATCCATGTCGGTCTTCTTCTTGAAGATCCATTTACACCCAACGGTTCTACCATTTGGTGGAAGATCAACCAAGTTCCAGACTTGATTATCTTTCATGGATTTTATTTCCACATTCGCAGCTTCAAGCCATTTTTCAGATTCCGGATCTGATAATGCAGCTTTGAAATTAGGAGGTTCATTTAAGTCTCCTACTACGTGTTCTTTAGACTCAATCATAAGATTTAATCTTTCACGAGCACGTATTGTCCTTGAGGACCTACGAAGTGGAATCGCTTCATCTTCAACTTGAAGTTCATCTTGAGATTCATCTCTTTGAACATTCCCCCCCCCCAAGTTGATGATTGCTAGTATTTTCAGAAGTTGACACATCTTCTTGAGCCTCATCAAGTTCAACAATCCTCCCACTGTCTTCTTGAGATATGAGTTTCCTTTCAAGGAACTCAGCAAATCAAGAAACCTTAACAGTGTTTTCGGTAGGAAAGTAGAAGTAGTAACCCATTGTTTCCTTTGGGTATCCTACAAAGATGCACTTAACAGATCTAGATTCGAGTTTGTCAGGCGTATCTCATTTCACGAGTGCCTCACATCCCCAGACCTTTAAGTAAGACAACTTGGGAACACTCCCATGCCACAATTCATGCGGTGTCTTGTCAACCTTCTTGGTTGGAACCATATTGAGAATGCGAACAGCAGTCTCTAGGGCATAATCCCAAAACGTAAAAGGAAGAGTTGTATGATTCATCATTGATCGAACCATTTCTAACAAGGTTCGATTTCTCCTCTCCGATACACCATTATGCTGTGGAGTATATGGAGGAGTAAGCTGTTGAACTATTCCACAAGCTTTAAGATAATCTTTAAACTCTTGGCTTAAGTATTCACCACCTCGATCCGAACGAAGAATCTTGATGGTTCTACTGAGTTGATTCTCTACTTCACTTTTAAATTCCTTGAATGTTTCAAAGACTTCATGTTTATGTTTAAGCAAGTAAACATAACCATAACGACTGAAATCATCCGTAAAAGTGACGAAGTAGCTAGCACCTTTCCTTGACACATGTCTAAATGGGCCACATACATCCGTATGTATTAGTCCAAGTAGTTCTTTTGCCCTCTCCGGTTTATTTGGAAAAGGTTTGCCCTCTCCGGTTTATTTGAAAAAGGTTTGCCCTCTCCGGTTTATTTGGAAAAGGTTTTCTTGTCATTTTGCCAGAAACACAAGATACGCATTCGTCAAATGATTCATCATTTGTTTGTAAGATTCCATCTCTTTGAAGCCTTTCAATGCGTTTCTTGCCAACATGAGCAAGACGACAATGCCAAAGATAAGTCGAGTCCAAATTGGTCTTGACTCGTTTGCTAACAGTATACATTGAATTATCCTTTAAATCACAACCATGCATATCAATTTCATAAATACCATCACAAGCAATAGCATTAAAATAATGAACATTATTTCGTGAAACTGAAATACCAATGTCATTAAAAACATTAATGAATCCGTTGTTTTTCAACAAAGAAACTGAAATGACACCTCTAGTAATAGACGGTGCATAATGACAATTGTCTAAAACAATGACTAAACAAGTAGGTAAAACTAAATGATAGTTGCCTATTTCTTCTACAGCTGCCGGTAGGCCATTTCCCACGAACAGTTGTAAAGATCCTGGTTTCAGTTTTCTTCTCCTTCTAAGCCCCTGTAAACAATTACAGATATGAGTACCACACCCGGTGTCGTAAACCCATGAATTACGCTTAGAAAAGGAATATAATTCAATTGTGAAGATACCTGAAGTACTGGTCAAACCAGTTTGCTTCTTCTTCAACTCAGCTAGATACTTAGAACAATTCCGCTTCCAATGTCCCACTTCATTGCAGTGATAACATGTTTGGTCCTTAGCGGGATGTTCCTTTTTCGCTGGAGGGGTCTTCTTAGGTTTAGGAGTAGCAACTTGCTTTCCTTTACCTTGATTCTTGCCCTTTCCTTTTGGTTGTTTCCCTTTCTGGATCTTTCCCCCTTTGATCGTGAGAACTTGGGGTGTGGCAGACTTCTTTGGAAGCTTCTTTTCATACTCATTCGCCATGGCATGAAGTTCAACAATGGTTTTATTCATGCTATGCATATTGTAATTGCGCACAAATTCCTCAAAATCCTTAGATAAAGACTTGAGAATCATGCCAATAGCAATAGGCTAAGGATAAGCATAATTCAACATTTCCAATTGCTCAAAATACCTCTTCATCTTGAGTATATGAGGACTAACCGGTGTTCCTTGCTCGTGTCGCAAGTCATGAAGTGTGTCAACTAGGTCGAACAACTCCAATCCCGCTTGCTTTTCGTACAAAGACTTGAGCTCGTTAATCATATCACGAGGAAAATAATTTTCAAATTGCTTTTGAAGATCAGCATTCATGCTTCCCAACATCAGACAAGCAACCTCATTGTGTCTATCATACGCAGCAGTGTATGCAGCCAACTCTTCAGTTGTAGCATTAGCTCCCGGAACAACGGGTATCTGCTCTTCAAGGATTTCAATTTTCTTTTCAGCTCTTAGAACTATTCTTAGCTGACGAAACCAATCATTGAAGTTAGGTCCAGAAAGTTTTTCTCTTTCTAGCATCGACCTGAAAGCCGATTGGTGCATGTTTTGAGAAGGATTTGTTGTTGCCATCTACAAAACAGACAAAAGTTCAATTATCGGTATTTTCGATAATAATCCTTAAGAAATGTAATTTACCCTTGTTAAATTCATTTAACAATTAATTTCATTAAGGCTAGGATCCAATTGACATACAATCATTTCATCTGTTGATCAGCTAGAAATGACGGTACTCAAAAGGTAATCGACGATCAATAATTGCATTCATGCAATTCCTAGAGATATGGAACTTACAACAACACTTTAAAGGGGTATTAAGTGTTTTGTAAACTTGTTTTGTCCCATCTTATGCCACGGGTCAAGGATCTCACATCTTAACTCGTTTTAAGTCGCCCAATTAAGAACATGTAAATAGTCCACCACCGGTCTCACGGTGGAGTGGTAATTTACCTTGTTAAATTCATTTAACAATTAATTTCATTAAGGCTAGGATCCAATTGACATACAATCATTTCATCTGTTGATCAGCTAGAAATGACGGTACTCAAAAGGTAATCGACGATCAATAATTGCATTCATGCAATTCCTAGAGATATGGAACTTACAACAACACTTTAAAGGGGTATTAAGTGTTTTGTAAACTTGTTTTGTCCCATCTTATGCCACGGGTCAAGGATCTCACATCTTAACTCGTTTTAAGTCGCCCAATTAAGAACATGTAAATAGTCCACCACCGGTCTCACGGTGGAGTGGTAATTTACCTTGAAGAGATACAATTCGCCTACGGTCTCACGTAGGAGCGAAAAGCACTCCCAAGTGTTCTTAGCAAAGTGGGTGGCAATGACTTAACATTAAATGGGTAATGCATTTGATGTGAATCAAAAGTTTATGTATGAAGACTCATGCAAATCTTCATAACATAATGTTTAATAAAATCATTTTATAGTCTAGTAACACAAGAGAGCTCGGTAGCTCCATTTGAACGCACAAAAAAGCGCAAGGGCAAAGGTTTGCGAAGGACGCAATTAAAAACCCGCCCTTTTAGGAGGCTAGCGCACTCCGACTTATACCTCTCTTAGAGTTTGTTCAAATGGGTGAGCCGGTGTATCTCAAGGTTGTAAGACTCCAATTTTATTAAAGAAATCTCTATTTCGATAGTTCTTAGTCAAGTTTATTCTTTTCTCCAAAACAATTTTTGCATCACCTTTATAGCTCTTTATAAACACGCAAAAATTAATAAACTTACTAATTACCGAACTAATTTAATCATGTAACAAGTTAAGGTAGGCCACCTAAACATGGTCACTATGGTTCATGCATATGTTTAAAGCCGGCTCCCCCCTCCGAAGAAGAGGACCACATACATCAATTTGCCTTGATTGCGTGAGCCTTTAAACAACTTAATTAACAAGTAATTCACATAAACATGCTGACTGGAAATTTCCAGCAGCTTCACGACCTGTTTAGCCCTGTTTCTGGTCCGATTCAGCTTTCGACCAGAACTACAAAGTTGTAGCCCTATGTGTCAAGAACCCACTGTTCAAAGAACAACTTCTAACTCATTACAGATTAAAAGATATGAATTTTTTAGTGAACTGTCGCAAATCAGAAAAATCACACGAAAAAATTCACTTAGTCACACAATTATCTAATAATTAACCCTAATTATTGGATCATCATGCTTTGCTAAATATATCACTATATATCAGTAAAAATCACAAGTAATTTTGCATGAATTCTTGTGATTTTACTTTTATTTAACAACTTTAAATAATTAAGATACACAAAACATGCAATTTATACAAATAAATCATGTCAATTCACTAACTCAAAACTTGCCATGAGGGTTTCAATCTCCATTGAATTAGGTTAATTTTAATTAAACAAAAAAAACTCTTATTTTTATTTAATTTAATCCGATTTTTAATTAAAAAAAAATAAGAAAACAACTTTTAATTATTTAACAATTAAAAAATCAACCAACCCTTAACCCCCCTTCAAGTTTTGATATTTGTAACTAATAGATCACATATGTGGCTCGTGATACCACTGTTAGAATATGCGAACATAAATCTTATAAATATTCACATATAATCACGAGTTTGCGCAACGGAAGAATCGAATATGCAATCACATTAATTAACAAAGAGAGAATCGAATCGTGTACTTTATGCAAAGCTTCCAATAAAATCAATAATAATAAGATTATTGTTGTTGTAGGGTTTAAAGTAAACCCCCTCTACGATCGCACACTAGACACCCCTTATACCGTATGCTAGTACCCCGATCACGATCAAACAACCCTTTGCTTGTACCCTCTAAAAGTCGAACCAAAGCAAACCCAAAAACCCCTTTGGTTTTGTTGCTACGGCCGAACCCCAAAGAAGAGAGAAAAGAGGAGAGAATTACTTATGTGAAAGAATGTGAAAACCCTTAGAATTTAGCCCTCTATATATAGGGATATTTTTAGGGTTTTTAACCTTGGTGGGCAAGTAATCTCAAGGCTTTCCAAGCCTTGAAATTTTCGGCCCAACCCATTAGGAATTAGAGCCCAACTCTAATTTCCTAATTTCACATTTTAACCTCCTTTTAATTAATTAAATAAAATTAACCCTTTAATTTATTTAAATTAATCATTTCGTGATCAAATTAATTAATATATTACTTTAATATAATAATTAATAGTATAGAGTTACCGTGTCATTTCGTGTGACCCCGTAGGCTTAAATTACTTCCGGACATGCGTTTATTATAACGTGATCACATACCAACAAACGTACTGCTCGTTAACGATTTGTCAACATACGTGAATAAACAGATGCCATATAATCTTATACATTTAGCTACAGTATGGAACTTAACAAAAAGATTGTTAGTCATAATTCAATTATAAAAGTGTGATCATGCTTTCTTGACTTCCAATTTGTGAAGAACATATTTCAGCAAGAATGCTATACTGTCCTGAAATGCATAATGTAACTACACAAGTTGGTTTAAAAACTTGATATATGAAGATTAACAAGTCAAACATGTTACTCAAGGTTCCTATTGATGCTAAAAAGTGCGATAATGTATTTTACTACCAATAATTTTAATGTAAAATTAAACGAGATATGTTACCCGGGCGTTGCCCCGGTAGACATTGCGTTTCTAAACAATTTGATAAAAATAGTTATTTAAATATATTTAAATAAATTTATCTAGAAGAATGAGAAAATATGTTAAGAACATAATATATAACAATAATAGAAACTATATGACAATGAATTATGATATCGATCCTTCTAAAAATCCTCCTAATCGATCCTTCTAAAAATCCTCCTAATCGATCCTTCTAAAAATCCTCCTAATCGATCCTTCTAAAAATCCTCCTAATCGATCCTTCTAAAAATCCTCCTAATCGATCCTTCTAAAAATCCTCCTAATCGATCCTTCTAAAAATCCTCCTAATCGATCCTTCTAAAAATCCTCCTAATCGATCCTTCTAAAAATCCTCCTAATCGATCCTTCTAAAAATCCTCCTAATCGATCCTTCTAAAAATCCTCCTAATCGATCCTTCTAAAAATCCTCCTAATCGATCCTTCTAAAAATCCTCCTAATCGATCCTTCTAAAAATCCTCCTAATCGATCCTTCTAAAAATCCTCCTAATCGATCCTTCTAAAAATCCTCCTAATCGATCCTTCTAAAAATCCTCCTAATCGATCCTTCTAAAAATCCTCCTAATCGATCCTTCTAAAAATCCTCCTAATCGATCCTTCTAAAAATCCTCCTAATCGATCCTTCTAAAAATCCTCCTAATCGATCCTTCTAAAAATCCTCCTAATCGATCCTTCTAAAAATCCTCCTAATCGATCCTTCTAAAAATCCTCCTAATCGATCCTTCTAAAAATCCTCCTAATCGATCCTTCTAAAAATCCTCCTAATCGATCCTTCTAAAAATCCTCCTAATCGATCCTTCTAAAAATCCTCCTAATCGATCCTTCTAAAAATCCTCCTAATCGATCCTTCTAAAAATCCTCCTAATCGATCCTTCTAAAAATCCTCCTAATCGATCCTTCTAAAAATCCTCCTAATCGATCCTTCTAAAAATCCTCCTAATCGATCCTTCTAAAAATCCTCCTAATCGATCCTTCTAAAAATCCTCCTAATCGATCCTTCTAAAAATCCTCCTAATCGATCCTTCTAAAAATCCTCCTAATCGATCCTTCTAAAAATCCTCCTAATCGATCCTTCTAAAAATCCTCCTAATCGATCCTTCTAAAAATCCTCCTAATCGATCCTTCTAAAAATCCTCCTAATCGATCCTTCTAAAAATCCTCCTAATCGATCCTTCTAAAAATCCTCCTAATCGATCCTTCTAAAAATCCTCCTAATCGATCCTTCTAAAAATCCTCCTAATCGATCCTTCTAAAAATCCTCCTAATCGATCCTTCTAAAAATCCTCCTAATCGATCCTTCTAAAAATCCTCCTAATCGATCCTTCTAAAAATCCTCCTAATCGATCCTTCTAAAAATCCTCCTAATCGATCCTTCTAAAAATTCTAATCAATCAACATCAAAACATCCTTAACGACTTCTAAAAATGGAAAATGATAAATCCTCCTAACCGATCCTTCTAAAAATCCTCCTAATACCTCCACTTGTTGACACATGTCATGCCCAACAAGATAGGATAAAACTATTTACAACTCAACCCCCCTCGTACAATTTTTTTTCTTTTTTGGAAGCTAAAATTATGTATGTCATATGCATGTTCTTCTTCTTATTATTATTCTACATACAAACCTTTGTAATCGGTCGTCTTCTCAGCAACTTTGAAGCCGCAAATCATGTGCCAAAAGTGATAAAGAGATCATCACTCGAAGGATGTTGTCTTCAATCAAAGTCACAGGAAAGTAGGAAGCTAAAAAAGCAAAAAGAAATTGAAGAAGCTTATCATGATGGGATTCCACTTGTCTTATTATGTTAGGCAAGTTTTTATAAATTTTTGTATATTGTTTAAATTTATAAACACATGTGTTTATTTGTAAAAACTTACACCCTTTTATAGATTCTTAATTGGTATTTTGGATCAACTCATCAGCATTCCTCTTTCATTGATTTAAACTTATAAAGTAACTCGATTAATAGAAATAACTAGATATGTATAACAATAACTATATTATTATCAGTAACGACGTTTTCATAAGAGCGATGTAATGTTTACAAAAATGACATTTTGATAACTATGAACTGAAGCACAAATTTTTCAAAAGAACATATAGTCTACTACAAAAAGGTTTATCCTTTAGATTTTGTTTTGTTCATTTTTTGTTATTTTTCACATGTAGATCTACTAATTAGAAGGATTTATCATCCTCCTAATTATCATCCTCCTAATTAGGAGGATTGATCATTGTACCAAAAAAATTATTGAATTTTGTTTTGGTCAAATAAATTAGACCCACTACAAACACACACTCAAAAAAACACACACACACGCGCGCACACACACACTTTCAACATGAGTCTCTTGCCCCACTTATGCATCACTTCACATCCACACCACACCAACAAATAACAATCCATTCAAAGTATTACTTGCTATAAACCTCATCTTTATGTGTTCCCCATTCCCATCAATCTTATTATACCTACAAAAGCACAATCTTTTTTCTTTTTATCTTCCTTTTTTTGGCTAAAAATGTTGGAATCTTTTCTTATATTCATGGTCTTCAAGATTCATAATCAATCAACATCAAAACAAAATTTCTCTAAAAAAAAATGGAAAATGATAAATCCTCTTAACCGATCCTTCTAAAAATCCTCCTAACCGATCCTTCTAAAAATCCTCTTAATACCTCCACTTGTTGACACATGTAATCCACTAATTCTCTTTCCTAATCTCCCCTCATGATTTTTCAAATGTAAAGATCCTACTAATTAGGAGGATTTTTCATCCTCCTAATTAGGAGGATTGATCATTGTACCAAAAAAATTATTGAATTTTGTTTTGGTCAAATAAATTAGACCCACTACAAACACACACTCAAAAAAACACACACACACGCGCGCACACACACACTTTCAACATGAGTCTCTTGCCCCACTTATGCATCACTTCACATCCACACCACACCAACAAATAACAATCCATTCAAAGTATTACTTGCTATAAACCTCATCTTTATGTGTTCCCCATTCCCATCAATCTTATTATACCTACAAAAGCACAATCTTTTTTCTTTTTATCTTCCTTTTTTTGGCTAAAAATGTTGGAATCTTTTCTTATATTCATGGTCTTCAAGATTCCTACCAAGAATCATAAAGGTAAGAGCTTTATAATTAAGACTTCATCTTTTTCTTGTTTTTGCTCTCTTTTAGCTCTTGTAATCTTGTTGGGATTTGCTGATTGTGTATTATGTAATAAAGAGTCTATAGATTCAGCTCCATTGGGATTTGAAATTTCAGGGTTTGATAGAAATGTTAAAGTTAAGAACTTGGTGTCAGAAAATGGGGTTTTTGAGTTTGGGTTTTTGGAGAAAGATGGTGGTGAATTTGTTGTGGGAATTAGGTATAATTTAGGCCCTAAATCTGCAAATTTGCCTGTTTGGACTGTTGGCGGTGGAGTCAGGGTTTCAAGTAACTCAACTTTTAGACTTGCCATGGATGGGAGGTTAACCTTGGTTGAAAACCATAGTAACTTTATTGTTTGGAGTAGTGATACGTCGAATTTAGGTGTCCAAAAAGTTACCCTTTTGAACAATGGGAATTTAGTACTAATGGGCAGTGAAAGTAGGGTTGTCTGGGCAAGTTTTGACCGGCCGACAAATACCTTGCTTCCGGGTCAAACGCTCCATTACCCTCAAAATCTTAGAGCCTCTTCCATAAAATCTGTTAGTAGTTACTATACATTCGTGATTCGAGAACCAGAAGGGTTGGCTTTAATGTGGGAAAGTAATATCACTTATTGGACAACCCCTTTGAGTTCATCACCTGCAGCAATCAAAGAAGTTAGATTTGATCCTAATGGTGTTTTAGGGCTTTACGACGACATGGAAAAGATGGTTTGGTCGATATCAAGTAAAGATTTTGGTGAAAAATCAGTGAGTTTAAGGCATCTTAGGATGGATCAAGATGGGAACTTGAGAATTTATTCGTGGGATGACGCTGTTCGTTCTTGGCGAGTTGGCTGGCAAGCCGTGGAAGACCAATGCAATGTGTTTGGTTCTTGTGGGTTATATAGTGTTTGTCGGTATAATTCCACTGGACCCATTTGTGGTTGCTTGTATTCTGACTCATTAGATTCGGGTAATGGGTTTCCGTCACCAGATTCTGGTGCTTCCGGGTGCAAAAAAATGGTTGATTTAGGAAACTGTAAAGCACATACAAGCATGTCAGTTATGAAACAAACGGTTCTTTACGGGCTTTACCCTCCTCACGATATTGATATGATGTTAAGCGAAAAGGAGTGTAAGGAGTATTGTTCTAATGACACCACTTGTTTAGCTTTGACTTCGAAGAATGATGGTTCGGGTATATGCACTTTGAAAAGAACTGCATTTATAAGTGGATCCACATCCCCTTCAATTCCTTCCACTTCGTTTTTGAAGGTCTGTTTAGTTCCTCAAGCTGTTGCAGCCAAGGGAGCTAACCCTAATGCCACCCCAAAAGCCATATCTTTTCCGTTTCAAGTTAACTATAGAAAGTTTATAAGTGCGGTTGCATTTGTAGTTTTGGTAACAGTTTTGGCTATTTTAGTGCTCGAGTTGTTTATTGTTATGTTTGTTTATCATAAAAGGCGATATATCTCTCAAAATAGAGCATTAAAAGGGTCTAAAACGAACATTCAAAATAATGCTCTGATTCGATTGTCCTTCAAGGAGGTACAGGAAATCACATCAGGATTTTCCACTCAGCTTGGGTTTTTTGTGTTCAAAGGTTTGCTTCTCGAAGAAATGGTCGTAGTGGCAAAGGTGCTCGACGTCACAGTTTTATCAGAGAAGGAATTTATAAAGGCCGTGTCGATTTTGGGTGGGACCCACCATCGAAACCTTACGTCTCTAAAAGGATTTTGTTTCGAGGCAAAACATAAGATTTTAATCTACGAGTGCATCCCCAATGGTTCTGTTGATAAATGGTTATTTGATGATAAAAAGGAAAAGAACTGGCAACAAAGAATCGATATTGGTGTTGGAGTTACAAGAGCCCTTGTATATCTACACACCGAGTGTCAATTATGCATACCTCATGGGAATTTAAAGCTTGAGAATGTGTTGCTTGATGACAAATTAGTTCCGAAGGTGACAGATTTTGGGATCAAAAGTTTTTTACAAAGTGGAGATTCCTGTTCTTCATCTAAAGAGTCTCCATCAGAGAAAGATATTTTTATGCTCGGAAAAATGCTGATTGAAATTGTGCTGTTAAGTAGAAATACAGTGGCTGATAGTTTGGACCAAGTGATGGATCAAGTGATGCAAGAACAGAAGTATTTAGACAGCGAGGATTTGAGAGGAGTTGAAAGAGTAGTAAGAATAGCATTGTGGTGTATGCAAAATCAGCCATTTTTCAGACCATCAGTTGGCGAAGTGATGAAAGTGTTAGAAGGTACACTATCTGTTGATAGACCTCCATCAAGCTTTGCATACAGAAACGATCATGATACAGAGATAAACGTTGCAGGTGTTGCAGAAATAGAACCTGGATCCTCAGGGGTAGTTTTGTAATTCCTGATGGCCATGTAGTCTAACTCTAGATGGTAGTTTACTAGCATTTAACTGCTGGGGTTCCAAATTTTTTTCTCAGATGGACCCAGAATATGAAGCTTTGCAGATTTGTAGACACCCTTGAGAGATCTCCAAATCAAGAACTTTCTCTATCAATACTCATGCTTATGATTGTTGTATTCCTTGCTCAGTGTAATTATATATGTATCATATATACTTTGATACACAAACATCTGCAGTAAGGTGATAGTAGTAATTGCATGTTGAAAATATATATGTAACAGGAATATGAATAATCAAAATCAGGTAATCAGCTATAAAAAAAAACCTGAAACAGACTGCAGGAAAATGTTATAGATACTACTTCGGTGTTTGAAGTTAATGTGGTAATCATGTAATCAACTGTTCATGTTTTTGAGAATTCTGAATGTATAAGCATTTACATGTAAAATTACTTTTAGATGATCATAATAAGTTTTGTTGCAATTACTCTTCTAAAGAATGAAACAACTACTCTTTTTGACCCCAAATAATCGGATGAGTTTCATAATACTTGAAAACACAATAATCATTTTCATAAAGCAATAGCAAACATTCGCTATATCGTATGATATATTGGATAAAGAAGACAAATCTGGTGTACAAGTAACCATACAAAGTTTCAAACACAAACTGGGACCTTATGGCACAAACAAACAGGACAGTCGAGTAAAGTAACAACTGATCATCAACCTATTGATTTGGACCAAGAAGCGAGAGAAGGAAGGTCCGATAATGACCAGATGTTTCAGAGTGAACTGCATCATTCAAACTCTTATTATACTTTTTCGGGTACTCGGTCTTTATATATTGCATATCGATCTCAGTTCTTGTGACAATCACCCTTATAAGGGTGGTGTCGTTGGTCCCTAAGCCTTTCATTGACTTATATAGTTCCTGTTAACATTTTCAATACCATATGAGTATTCTGTATTCATATCATAACCTTAAAAAGAAACGGTTGCATAAATATTCACCTTCGCAAAATACTTGGCAGGGTTTTCAGCACATTTTAAGATTGTCAAAAGTGCACGTTCAAATAACCCTGAAGTTTCACTCTTTATAGCCTGCAAATTAGTCAGATATATGTACAAGTCATTAGATTACAAAATCTGGAAAGCATAGCTATAGAAAATAAAGAATCTTTTTAAGGTTTATTGAGAACCTTTTTAAGTGATCCTCCATACATGTCATGGTAGCATGTGTTTATTGCCACCAAATGTGCTCTACTTCTTTCACTAAATATCTGCACGAAGACCTTCTCATCGGTTCCTAGTTTCTTTTCACCAGCCTTGTACAACGCCTTTGCATCTTTTGCAGCCATTTCCCTATCAACTTCCATGCCTTCATAACGCGGTTTGTTTATACAAGCAAGCAAAAGCTGCATCAAAAAAACCAATTTTCAATCAGAAACTGTCTTTCCACCGTCTAAAACACATCAAGAAAACTGTCTTCCAACCTTTTGGTGATCCCCAGTAGCTTGTTGTTCGATGTCATGTTCAAGATAACTTGAGAAAGTCGAGTAGTAAATTTGCTTGAGATGTTGCACTTGGGCAGAAGTCCGGGAGCATATGACATCTGTTACGGCATCAAGATTGATAAAGTCTGGGGTTAACGCCTCTTTTAATAAAACCGCATCCCTTCCTGCTGGATCATGCATCCAAAGCAAAACTGCAGTCTGTTCACATGATGATCGATCTTCATAAGTTAGTCAAACATAAGACTTTCCAAATCCAAATTTCACTTTGTGTCTAACCTTTTATGATCAAATTCATTTCCTATGAAATTTGAATTTATTTTTACAAATCATTTTTATCATTTGTCAAAGTCAAAAGTCAAAACTAGTAAAGTTGACTTCCAAAAGTCAAACTTAAACTCTGTACCTCTAATTTGCCACTTAATTCAGAAGACAAACGTTTGAGAAGGTCATCAGAATACATTGCCCGGTATTCTTGTTGGATATAAGACCGTTGTGTTGCATCTCTATGTGCAAGTATTCCAATAACCGCCGCAGTATCACATCCAAATCCTAATCGAAATTCAAAAAAAAAAAAAAACCATAAAATTTAATCTCACATACATTAAAGACTTAAACCCGCGTTAAATTAAAGGATCGTTAGCGTAACGAGTTTCCGTTTAAACCAGTCCGATTTTTAAAAAACGAAAGGATCAAACCTGTAATTTTGGTATTTAACCCCAAAAAGTCAAGAACATAACTAACTATAGATTACATCAAAAATAATGAAATCCAATCACTACCCATTATAAGAATCATGAAAAAACAAAGTGGGTATCAATTAAAATCAAATTTTGATCAAGTACTTACTACTAGTAATAAATTTTTGAAAGAATTTTTACCTTTGAATGCTTTGTATAATTGAATTGCATCATCACGAGGAGAAACCGGTACCGGAGGAACAGTTAAAGTTGCCATAATTTGATCGGGATTTCAGAGAGAGTGGGTACTTTACAGAATTTGAATAGAAGAAAGACTAATTGGGTGTTGCCAGAATGGATATGGTCAACGTTTTGTTGTCAATTGATTTGTTTTTACGCCATATACCGAGTCCAAATGTGGAGTGTCAGATTGGTTTTTAGACTTTTACACCCAACCGGTCTATATCAACGTATGCGAAAACAAGAAGATTAGTTCCCATTTGGAACACATGTACTTGACTTATTAGTACTTTTTTTTTTTATTATTATTTCTGTTCACACTCAACATAAAAAAATAAAAAATGATATGATTGAAATATGATTCATAAAAGAATTAAAAAGTGATTGTGTTTAATGTAAAAAACAGTATATATCTTCTTACCCATAAATTATATCTTCATCCTTGTGTGATTAAAAGTGTCCTAGAGTACTTATATAACAAGAAATCGCAAAATCGCAAATGAACGACTCAATAACAACTGTTTCGATGACAACTTTGTTCACACGAGGACTCTGTTTAAAAGAAAGAATAAGAACGGAGGTCGAGCGACTATTCAGAATGGATATGATGGGTAAATGCATTAAAAGTATTACCTTGATGATTATTCAAAACGATGAAATCATTTTCGTTAAGACAAAAAGAAGAGAAAAAGTCAAAATGGCACACAAATGGTCATATATATATATATGGTTATTAGGCCACATCAGACTTACTTTTGATGTTTGATGAAAAAAAAAAAGAAAACGACATCAGATATACAGCTAGTGATCGATTTGAGGCTACAATTACATTATAATTAGATCGATCAGTGTGTTTTCTACAAGTAGTTTTTGGCAATGCATGTATTATCTTTATTAGCATTATTACAGATTAATAAAACAAAAGAGCAGAAACATGGAAAATTATTCGAAAACGTACAGATCAACAACTTCCTCATATATATAGATCGATGCGTAACCGGCTGCCATATATATATGCAAACAAGATCACATATAGAGGCTGATGTTGGGCAACCTTTGAGAAGGGATAACCAAGAGTGGTTTCAGTTTCTTTCTTCCAATGTCAATTTTTTCAGAGAGGTCCGGCTTTTCACCCCCGGGAAAGCTCCAATCAAAAGAGTGCAAGAGGGAAGCCAAGAAATACATTTGCAATCTTTTAGCCAATGGAATAGCTGGACACACTCTTTTCCCAGATCCAAACGGCAAGAAGTTCATATTGTATCCATAGTAATCCCCCTTGTTTGCCTGGTCACCTGTCAAGAACCTGTCGGGATTGAATTCCAAGGGATTATCCCAGTACTGAGGATCCCGTTGGATCTTCCATGCATTCACCAAGACAGTGCAACCCTTGGGAACAGTGTATCCACCTAGCATGCAATCCTGGCTTGGCGTTCGTGGGACTAGAAACAGGCCTACAGGGTGCAACCTCAATGTTTCCTTAACCGTTGCGTCCAGGTACTTTAACTTGGCGAGATGAGATTCCTCAACGATGTTATCCATTCCTACGACTTGAGCTAATTCTTCTTGAACCCTTTTCATTGCCTTGGGATTTTGAATAATCTCCGTCATTGCCCATTCTATTTCTATTGCCACCGTTTCTGTACCCACGACCAACGCATCCTGCATTACAACATATATATAGTATTTGCTGAATTAGTTTAGTAATAATCTAGGTAAATGTATGGTATGTAATGTTAGTATATGATCACGTAGAAATGAACGTATGTCCAGAAATGATTTAAGCCTACGGGGTCACACGTCTCGACACAAATGTATTTAATATTAATTAATATATTGAATGTATTTAATTAATATGATCACGATTTCAATTAACGAGTGGTCGTTAAAAACTAACGGTTACTAGCTAACGGCGTTAGTTAAGGAAGGCTTAATTTGTAATTAGGAGATTCTAGAAGTTTCCTAATTATAAACTAAAGGGGGCCGGTTTTAATTAATGAGTTTTTAACTCATTAAGTTTAACTTGTTTTCTTATATACTAATCCTAGTTTATATCTAATACGAATCCTAATCTATGTCAAATACGAAAAGGGTTTTGGATATAAAAAGGAAAAAGGAAAAGCCCTCTTTACTTCTCCTCCTCCCTCCTCAAAAGCTACGGCCGAAGTTCCAAAGAAAAACAAAAGGGATTTCGGTTTTTGTTGTTTGACAAATCGAGAAGAGAAAGCAAACGTTGCGGTTCGTGATCAAGTACTAGCATACGTGCATTCACGTGTCGTGTGTGCAATCGTAGAGAAGTTTATTTTAAACTTTTATAAAGTTTCTTGATTTATTCTCATCAATCAAAGGTACACGTTTTCTATCTTGGTTGATTAATTAACTACATAGGTTTTATCTTCCGCTGCGTGCTTTGTGATTTGATTTGATAAATTGTTATATAACCCAACAGTGGTATCACGAGCCTACTATGTATGTTTTTTAATTACCAATTAAATCAAAACTTGAAGGGGGGTTAGGGTCTTGATCTTCAAATTTTCGGATATATATATATATTTAAATTGTTTTTGTAATTTAATTACATTATTTAAATAAGAAACAAATAATATCTATATTATTAATATATATATGGTTCGAAATTTTCCAGAAAAAAAAAAAAATTGTTTTTTTTTGGGTTCCTAATCCAAGTTTTGATTAATTACATGTTTATGTGATAAATTGCATGTATATATGGTGTACTTTTAATTATTTAATTGTTAAATAGAAGTAAAAATCATGAATTTTTCATGCAAATTATTCATGATTATTACTTAGATATATTGATATGAAATCTTGATCATAAGGGTTAATTATGCTAGATAATTGAATAATTAATTGTGTGACAATGTGATTATGTTTTGTGAAAGTTTCTGTTTGACACCAGTTCACTAAAAAATCATAACTAATTAACCGTAAGGAGTTGGAAGCTGAAATCTTTACAGTAGATGCTTGACTCATAGGGCTACAACTTTTATGTTTTGTGCTAAGCCCAGTTCGGCCTTCTTCAGGGCCAGATTTGGTCGTGAAGCTGCTGGATTTTCCAGATCAGCATCCTGTTTTATGGTAGATAAATTTGTTATAGATATTTTGGCTTACGCAATCAAGGTAACTTGATGTATGTGGTCTCTTTCCATATGAAAGAGGAGCCAATCTTATACCATAGTGACCAAATTAGGTTGATTACCTTAATTGTTAAGTTGTAAATTTAGTAAGTTTAATTTTGCCTTTTTATGAAAATTGTGTGCAAAATTGTTTTTGGAAAAATAAACTTGACTAAATATATTGAAATAAGATTTTGTTTATAAAATTGGTGCCCTAAAATCAAAAGATACACCGGCTCACCCATTTGAACAAACTCTAAGAGAGGTATAAGTCGGAGTGCGCTAGCCTCCTAAAAGGGCGGGTTTTTTAAATCGCGTTTATCGCATACCTTTGCCCTTGCGCTTCTTTGTGCGTTCGAATGGAGCTACCGAGCTCTTTTGTATTTAAAGGCAATAAAAATGAGTTTTATAAACATATTATGTTTAGAAGATATGCATGAATCTTCAAACATAACTTTTTGATCACACATCAAATTGATTGACCCAATAAACTTAAGTCATTGCCACCCAACTCGTAAAGGACACTTGTGGCTGTTGTTTTACTCACTGGTACACAGTGGTGAAATGGCAGTTGCATGGCAAATCCCACTCACTGGTACACAGTGGTGGACAAATTTGCGCGTTCTTGGTTGGACGACTTAAAGCGAGTTAAGCGGTGAGACCTTGACCCGTGGCAAAAGATGGGACAAAACATGACTACAAATCACTTGATGAATCAAGTGTGATTTGTAGGTCCTATTCTTACTAGGAATTGCACATGAAATGCAATTACTGCTCGTCACTTACCTTTTGAGTGCAATCATTTCTAGCAGATCAACTGATGAAATGATTGTATGTCAATTGGATCCTAGCCTTAATGAAATTAATTGTTTATTTGATAAACATTGGGTAATTGATTTCTTAAGGATTTATTATCGAAAATACTGATTTTTGAACTTAATCTGTTTTGTAGATGGCAATGAATCCTTCCACAAACACCAATGCTTTTCGGCAAATGTTTGAAAGAGAAAAGCTTAATGGATCAAATTTCAATGACTGGTATCGTCAACTGAGAATTGTTCTAAGAGTTGAGGAACGCATGGATGTCATTGAAAGGCAATGGCCAACCGAACCAAGTGCTGAATCCACAGCAGCTGAAAAAGCTGAATATAGGATTCAGTACACTAGATTCAATGAAGTTTGTTGTTTGATGCTTGCGAGCATGTCTCCCGAGCTTCAAAAACAATTCGAACTCTACACTCCATATGATATGATCACAGAACTTAAATCCTTGTATGAAAAACAAGCTGGAGTGGAACTGTTCGACTTAGTCGTGGAACTTCATGACATGAAACTTGAATCTGGCAATCGGTTAGCAGTCATGTGCTCAAGATGAAGAGCATTTTTGACAAATTGGATTCGATGGAGTACGCTTATCATAAAGAGGTAAAAGTTGGCATGATTCTCAAATCCCTTACGAAGGAATATGAGGGTTTTGTGCAAAACTATACCATGCACTCTATGAAAAAAAGCGTCAATGAACTTCATGCTATGCTCATTGAATATGAGAAGACGATTCCAAAGAAGGCCAATGACCCAAATGTCCTTATGATTAAGGGGGTCGGATCCAGAAAGCTAAGAAATCGCACCAAGCTAAAGGCAAGTTTGATGGTAAAGGCAAGGGTAAGCAAGCTGCTTATTCCCCCAAACCAAAGAAAACCCCTCCGGCTAAGAAAGAGCATCCGGCTAAAGACCAGACCTGTCATCATTGTAATGAAGTCGGGCACTGGAAGAGGAACTGTCCCAAGTATCTTGCCGAGTTGAATGTGAAGAAGAAGCAAGCAAGCGTTGCTAGTACTTCAGGTATCTTCACTATTGAATTATTTTCCTTTACTAAGCGTAAATCATGGGTTTATGACACTGGCTGTGGAACTCATATCTGTAATGAATTACAGGCTCTTAGGAAAAGGAGGAAGCTGAAGCCCGGAGCTTTGCAGCTGTTCGTGGGCAATGGTCTACCAGCACCTGTTGAAGCTATTGGAGAATATCATTTAGTTCTTCCTTCCGGTTTAATTATTGTTTTAGACAATTGTCATTATGCACCTTCTATTACTAGAGGTGTAGTTTCAGTTTCTTTGTTGAAAGACAACGGATTCATTAATATTTTTAATGATTATGGTATTTCAGTTTCTAAAAATAATGTTCATTATTTTGATGCTATTGCTTGTGATGGTATTTATGAAATTGATATGCGTGGTTGTGATTCAAATAATTCAATGTATAATGTTAGCAAAAGAGCCAAGACTAACTTGGACTCTACTTATCTGTGGCACTGTCGTCTTGGACACATTGGCAAAATCGCATTGAAAGACTTCAACGTGAAGGGATTTTACAATTAAATGATGAATCATTTGATAAATGCGAGTCATGTGTTTCCGGCAAAATGACGAGAAAACCTTTTTCGCATAAACCGGAGAGGGCTAAAGATCTTCTTGGACTCATTCATACCGATGTTTGCGGCCCATTTAGACATGTGTCAAGAAAAGGAGCTAGCTACTTCATAACTTTTACGGATGATTTCAGTCGTTATGGTTATGTTTACTTGCTTAAACATAAACATGAAGTGTTTGAAACATTCAAAGAGTTTAAAAATGAAGTAGAAAATCAACTCGGAAAGACCATCAAGATTCTTCGTTCGGATCGAGGTGGTGAATACTTAAGCCAAGAGTTTAAGGATTATCTGAAAGCGTGTGGAATTGTCCAACAGCTTACTCCTCCATACACTCCTCAACATAATGGAGTGTCTGAAAGGAGAAATCGAACCTTGCTAGACATGGTGAGATCTATGATGAGCCTTACGACTCTCCCATTTTCGTTTTGGGATTATGCTCTTGAGACTGCTGTACGCATTCTCAATATGGTTCCAACCAAGAAGGTTGACAAGACACCATATGAATTATGGCATGGAAATGTTCCTAATCTGTCTTACTTAAGAGTCTGGGGATGTGAGGCACTTGTGAAGCGCGATACGCCTGACAAACTTGAACCCAGAACTACTAAGTGCATCTTTGTCGGATACCCTAAGGAAACGATGGGTTACGACTTCTATGATCCCGTCAAAAACACTGTTCGCGTTGCTCGATATGCTGAATTCTTTGAAAAGAAATTAGTTCCAGAGAACAGTGGGAGATTTGTAGAACTTGATGAGATTCAAGAGGAAGATGTGTCACCTTCTGAAGCTCCTAGCAATCATCAACTTGGGGGGAAAATGTTCAAAGTGATGAACCTCAAGTCGATGATGATGAAGCGATTCTACTTCGTAGGTCCGAAAGGACAAGACGTCCTACTGACAGATTATGTCTGATGGTAGAAGAAAACGTTTTAGGAGATCTCGATGAGCCTCCGAATTTCAAAGCTGCATTATCAGATCCGGAATCTAAAAAATGGCTTGAAGCTACGAAGGTGGAAATGAAATCCATGAAAGACAATCAAGTCTGGAGCTTGGTTGATCTTCCACAAAATGCTCAAACTGTTGGGTGTAAGTGGATCTTCAAGAAGAAGACGGACATGGATGGACATGTACACACCTATAAAGCTCGTCTCGTGGCGAAAGGTTATACTCAACGTTTCGGTGTTGACTATGATGAGACCTTTTCTCCAGTTGCGGACATTAGAGCTATTAGGATTCTCTTAGCCATAGCTGCGTACTATGACTTTGAGATATGGCAAATGGATGTTAAGACTGCCTTCTTAAATGGTTACTTGGATGAAGAAGTCTATATGGATCAACCTGAAGGTTTTATTGATCCAAACATCCCAACAAAGTATGCAAGCTTCAAAGGTCCATTTATGGACTAAAGCAAGCATCAAGAAGTTGGAACAAGAGGTTTGATGAAGAAATCAAAAAGTTTGGTTTCGTTCAAAACCCCGATGAGCCATGTGTATATCGCAAAGCTAGTGGGAGTAATGTTACTTTCCTTGTCTTGTATGTTGATGACATATTGATCATAGGAAAACACATTCCGATGTTGCAAGATGTAAAATCCCATCTTGGAAAGTGTTTTGCCATGAAAGATTTAGGAGAAGCGACATTTATTCTTGGAATCAAGATCTACCGAGATAGATCAAAGCGATTAATTGGACTAAGTCAAAGTGCTTATATTGATAAGGTCTTGAAGCGATTCAAGATGGAGAATTCTAAGCGTGGGTTTATACCTATGCAAGAAGGACTTAGTTTATCTGTCAAACAGGGTGCTACTACACCTAATGAGGTGGAGCGTATGCGAAGAGTCCCTTATGCTTCGGCTGTGGGATCTATTATGTATGCGGTTAGATGCACTAGACCCGATGTGGCGTTCGCGCAAAACATCGTTAGCCGATATCAACAGAATCCAGGTGAAAGTCACTGGACTGCTGTTAAGAGCATTCTGAAGTACCTACGGGCTACTAAAGATATGTTTTTGGTGTATGGAGGAAATCCAGACTTAGAGCTCAAAGTGACCGGATACTGTGATGCTGGATTTCAAACTGATAAAGATGACACGAAGTCTCAGTCAGGATTCGTCTTCGTTCTTAACGGAGGTGCTGTAGATTGGAAAAGCAGCAAGCAAAAAACAGTTGCTATGTCTGCAACAGAGTCTGAGTACATTGCCGCCTCAGAAGCCGCAATGGAAGCAGTCTGGATAAGGAAGTTCATTAGCGGGCTTGACATGATCCCCTCAAGTGACTTACCCACTGATATGTACTGTGATAATACTGGTGCATTAATCATTGCCAACGAACCCGGAGTTCAGAAAGGTGCCAGACATTATGCTAGACGATATCACTATGTTCGTGAACGGATCGAACTAGGTGAAATCAAATTACTCAAAGTTCACACAGATTTTAACTTAGCTGATCCTTTCACAAAAGCTTTGTCTAGGCCCAAGCTTGAAAGGCATGCCGAGGGCATAGGACTTAAATTAGCTAGTTATTTCATGTAAATCTGTTGTTTCGGTATTTGGATAAGGGATGTTAAACAATTTATATTTTTGATAATGAAATAAAGTACTTGATATGTTTGATTTCATTTAATATTAATTGTATCCTATATTTGCATGTTAAATCCTTGAATATTTTAATAAATATTCTAAATTGTCCATTGTCGATTAATTATATGGAATATAATTAAATTAAGACAAATCTGAGCGATTGGTTATATTCTTGGAATATATAATGGATGGTCCCACCAAACTCACATGATATCCATAGTTGATGCATATCGGACTACCCCACTAACGAATTCATCACTTTATGGATCAGCGTCATTAAGTGAAATTCGTAAATGGTTACTTTATTGATCCTTTGACTTGAGATACAAGCAGGTCAGCATGTATGGATTGCACTTACTTGATATAGGTCTAACTCTCCTGAATAAGGGAGTACATAAAGGGCTATTTTCAGAAAGTGTATTGAAGTATGATGACTGACACGTGTAGTCAATACAGGATTTGTTCCTTCAACTTGAAAGTTGAAGCATGATACCATTGGCGCCCTCATTAGGACTAATTAAGATGTTTGCATGGCCGTGCCCAAATAAATCCAGATGGTTCTCGATTATATTTGGTAATCATTAATTAGTTATGGAATGAGAAACAGAATCGTTAAATCATGAAATGACATTGATCCGTATTCATGTTTAACACGGTATTTGAACAAAGGGATAATAAATGCCTCAACCATTTAAATATACTTTAAGAAACTATACTTAAATATTTCTGGGAGCATTGGCGTGTTGCTAGACGCTAACCAATGTTATTACCTTCATTTGTTACGAGCTCAAGTGGGAGCTGTTAGTATATGATCACGTAGAAATGAACGTATGTCCAGAAATGATTTAAGCCTACGGGGTCACACGTCTCGACACAAATGTATTTAATATTAATTAATATATTGAATGTATTTAATTAATATGATCACGATTTCAATTAACGAGTGGTCGTTAAAAACTAACGGTTACTAGCTAACGGCGTTAGTTAAGGAGGCTTAATTTGTAATTAGGAGATTCTAGAAGTTTCCTAATTATAAACTAAAGGGGGCCGGTTTTAATTAATGAGTTTTTAACTCATTAAGTTTAACTTGTTTTCTTATATACTAATCCTAGTTTATATCTAATACGAATCATAATCTATGTCAAATACGAAAAGGGTTTTGGATATAAAAAGAAAAAAGGAAAAGCCCTCTTTACTTCTCCTCCTCCCTCCTCAAAAGCTACGGCCGAAGTTCCAAAGAAAAACAAAAGGGATTTCGGTTTTTGTTGTTTGACAAATCGAGAAGAGAAAGCAAACGTTGCGGTTCGTGATCAAGTACTAGCATACGTGCATTCACGTGTCGTGTGTGCAATCGTAGAGAAGTTTATTTTAAACTTTTATAAAGTTTCTTGATTTATTCTCATCAATCAAAGGTACACGTTTTCTATCTTGGTTGATTAATTAACTACATAGGTTTTATCTTCCGCTGCGTGCTTTGTGATTTGATTTGATAAATTGTTATATAACCCAACATGTAAGATATGTATTTGAAAAAAAATCTAATTATATATATTTAAATTACCGCGAGTAAAGTCTTGGCTTGGCTCAAGGTAAGCGATTTTGAATCCTTGAGATCTAATAAGACCTGCAAGAAATCTTTCTTTCCATTATTATCCTGCTCTAAACTTGCAGCGTTAGATTTGATTCGATCATCAATAACGGTTGAGAAAATCTTATCCAACCTCTTAAGTTGCTCCTTCATGTCTCGCTCAATACCTTGTGGATCAAACCGCGCAAGACTAGGGAGGAGATCCGACAAGTTTGGTTTTGCACCAATCTTGGAGATCTCTGAAGACATTATCTCATGCTGAGCTCCAAAATGGCTATCTTTTACACCCAGCTCATCTGATGTGTTCTCCCATAAAATTCTTGACATGATTCTCGACTCTGTCACGAAAGAAATCTTGGTCATGTCAACTGTGGTACCCATCATTTCATTAAAAATATTCTTGATGGTTTTTCTAACTTCATCCCTTCGGAAAGAGCTACATGCTTCAAGACTCTTGTGGCTTATGACCTCATGGGTGAGTATGTTACGAATTTTACGCCAGTAAAGGTGGTTGGAGTGCACTATATTTTGACCTCCGTAAGAAATAATGGAGCGAGCGACTGTTGCCTTGCAGTGAGTAAAGACCTCATCATGGTCACGAAGCACCGTCTCTGCTACGTCTGGGGTGTTTACGACCACGAAAAGAGTCTTTCCCACTTTAACCTTGAATACGGGACCATAGGTGTTAGCCATGGTTGTGAACTGTCTATGCAAGTCACGACTAAGCAAACTCGGAAGGTACCCAACGATTGGCAACGAAAGGGGACCCGGTGGAAAAGGTGACAAAGAAGAACTTGATGATGAAATCAATAACTTATACAATAAGAAGATTAGTACTAAAATGGTGATAACTGCAAGAGTAGTGAGCTCGTTGTTGCTCTCTTGCCACCACCATGAACCATGATCATTAATAATTATTTGTGCCATTTTCTTTTATTTTTTTACTTTTGTTTAATTTGTTTTTGCTATGAAACAAACCAGATGGGAGCATCTATATATATAGGGTATATCCGCTGGGCAACGAATGCTAAGCTATACATGGATTAATTATTAATAATCTGTATATTTAACAACATGATTCACACGCGATATATAAAAGATAATAATAATTATCTACCAATCTATATATAGCAAGGTTCTAAATTCATTCCTAAACAAATAAGAACATTCGGATGAATTTCATCTTTGATTTATAACCATTAGATCAAATTTAATTATTTCAACTTTGTTAAATGACAATATTAATACTTTTACTTTATATGATTTGTCAAAATATACCCTTTTAATTATTATATTATATTATAATATATAACTAGATTATTTTGATGCATAATACGCGAGATAATCATATTAAATTTTCTTAATAACATACTTTATAGTTATTGATAAAAGATATTGAAATATGATGATATTATAATTCAAAAATATTTTGTATCAAGATATTAATAGAATATGTATGTTATATCATTATATAATGACGATATAAAGTTAAATATAAATACCACATGCCGAAGAGAATAATAACATTTTTATTTAAAAATGATTTTTATTGTATATGACCGTCGGATATGTTTGCTTGACTTTAAATAATGAAGATGTAAGATCAAATATAAATAAAAACATGTTTATTTAGAGTGAATAATATAATTATACAATAAAAATATATTATCTGTTGTAAATCCTTAATAGCAAAGGGATTAACTTCATCACCGTCGTCGAAAGGATTAGGATCGTAATTATATCGACCAGCCATATAATTGATACTTAATTAATTGTGATCAATTGCTAGCAGGAGATGTATGAATAATAATAACAATATGCTGATCAAAATTTGAAGGCTTTGTGATCAAATTGTATGTAGTCTATATGATGAAAATGTAGAGAGATATTTGAGAAATGAATGAGAAATCGTGTATTCCATTAAGTGTTGATGTACAGCCATATATATATTAAATATATACATAATTGATGCCGTGATTTTAGGGATACAATGATAGACCAAGTCTTGTGGCCATATATATGTCTGCTACTCATAACACTCCCCCTCAGACATATTATTAGCATTCATACATTTCATGTTGGATGATTCTTTTCAATTTTTTTGAAGTTATGCTTTGAAATACTGCCTCGTTAAAAACCTTGCTAGTAAAACCCAATGGGATAAAACCATAGCTAAGGGAAAAAGAGTGCAGCACTTGTTATCTCCTTTGATACTTCTGGATCGGGTATGTTGCCTCATTAAAAACCTTACTAAGAAAACCCAGTGGGACAAAAACTTAGTTAAGGGAAAAAGAGTGCAACGCGTATCATCTCCCCCTCATGATCACATTACTTAAATTCGTTTAAATTCGTTGGTTGACATAACCCAATATCGCAAACCAATATCTTTGACTTTATCATAGTAAGTGTCTAGATCAATTCGATTATAGCGTAAACAAACTTGTTATTTTCTCCACATGTGATCCACATATCATACATCATATATTCCATTCGAGTACATACACATACTACATAAGTTACGCTTTACCAATAGCTTAAATGATGTATTATTTTCATGACCAACATGGACTATCAATGCTTTAATTACACTTTTAAATCAATATTGTGATCATTATCTTTAGAAGTTGAGGAGATCCATTCAACATCATATTGTTTACTTCCTGAGGGAAATGTTTTATCATTCACTCCTTCCTGTGGGAAGGTTTCACTTGTTTACTTCCTGAGGGAAGGTTTTATATCATTTTATGATGTATGTAATGGCAATTTTCTATCTTTCCCTTAATGTATGTAATGGCAATTTTCTATCTTTCCCTTAATGTTGGGAATATCTCCCCCTAATGTTGGTAAAACATATACATTTTACATGTTTCAACTCATACCCAAAACAGCCATACTACTGTCGATTAAGTTGACAGGTTCGAACTGAATCAAAGCATAAGTCTACGCATTTCCAGGGCACTTCATTTATCGATGTTTTTTCAACATTATACCCAACATTCTTTGTGGTCTCATCTTTGTGACCATAAACCAATTTCATTTTGGGAGGAAATACAATAAGCTATTTGCCTGATGCGAGTTCATATTATGCCACCAAACTATAAGTCATTCATTTTCAAATGATCATTTAAAATTTATCAAAATTGAATTTGCCAATCTCAAATAATATGCTTACTATTTTAGCTAAGCCATATGTGCAAACTTCAAGTTGCAAATTGATAACCATTTAGACGATGCATCGATTTAAATGCTAAACGGTATCATGCTAGGATATGTGTATCCTTTAATCATTTTAATCATCATAGGATATCCTTAATGGCTTAATCTGTCATGCCATAAGTTTAAAATCATCATATTTTTCTATGACTGCCATATGTGCATGAGGCACATTTATAATGCAAACCAAAAATGGATCTTTGGCAGTTTCTTCAATATATGATCTTTCTTTACAATATGTAAATAATTACACTTTCATCAGTTCTTGACTGAGTATCATAACCACTATGATATATATAAACTCAACAAATTTCTTGTTGATTTTGGGTAAAAATAGAGCGTCCTCTATTAAAAACTTAAAATAGAGCGTCCTCTATTAGAAGTTTTCTACCATTAGGTAATTTAGGTTTTCCCTTGTTTATATATATTTCTCATCATCATTGATTCGGTGTGGTTTAACTAGTCATGCCAATTTATTAAATGGCCATGATCAATATTATTTACTTGCATTTATGTTTCTTTAATACGATAGAATAATGCATCTAATTTAAAATTAGAATTTCAAATTTTCAAATTTTCAAAATTCAAATTCGCTTTTCCCTCTCTTTTCATTCCGACTATTATCATGACTCTTTAGTCTATATAAATAATACCACAATACATAACTCTTCATACAATTTCAATTTATCATTATCTCTTGTCTTAAAATCTAACCAAACTCTTATCCAAAAATGTTGAACCCATTCATGATTATGATTTACATAATCATCTTTGCTTGGTTGATTATTGTGGCTCAACTTCCATGGGACGAAGCTTACCCATGGTTGATCTTATTTATCATCGGTGTAGTTCCTCTACTGTTTGTGGCCACATGGGTTTCTTTGTATGGTTTTTAAATATATTGTAGTTCTAATTGTTGTATTTCCGTTGAATAATGTAACGAGTTGTACTCGTATTGTACGAATAATGAAATACAACTTTTCTTGATTTTGAACGAAATTTAAAATATTTTAATACTGTACATATTACTGTAGTTTCTGGACACGTGTACTTTTAACCGGTCATCGTAACAATTATTTCAATCTACTGTACTTTATGGACACCTGTCCGTTTTTCCAGGTCACGCATGCTTTTTAACCTCTATATAATAACGCGTTTTGTTAATGAGAATACACACAAAATCTTCTTTCTCTATCTCTTTTATTTGCTTAATTCTTCATCTGCAAATTTGTCTTAAGTTATTCCGTTCATAGCCAGCTTGTGTTCTAACAGATCTCCGACTTTATCTTTGGTAAGTTATTTTTCTCGTCTTAGATAATATACTATCTATTTATATGTTCATATAAAACTTTTATCTTTTAATTCATGTTCGCTTAATTTAACAATATTGTTCCACCGATTTATCATAAGATAATGAAAAATTTCGGTGCCTCTTCGAGCGATCCAAAAGGCAAAAGGCCAATGACTCAAGAGGATCTTGAAGATCTTGAAACAAATAGGATCAAAAGGATTAAGCAGGAGGCCGTGATGTTAGGTATTTCCTTTGAAGATTACAAAGTGATGGTAGACGAAGATGTCCATCTTTTTGAGAAACAAACTTCTGAAGATGAAAAGTTAGCAAAACTTTTATCTAAATTTTTAGAAGAGGAGGAATCTATCCTTGTGAATCGTCAAATAAAAGAAGATGAGGAGTTTGCAAAAGTCTTAGCGCAACAAGAAGAAGACAATCTCTCACTAAGGGAGAAGTCCATCTTCGCTATGTCATCTGAAGAAGAAGATGATAAAAAGGAAAATCTTAATGTTCAATCTCTGAGGAGAAGAAAAAGAGATGTTGCTGGTGGAAGCAACATGTCAGGGTCGAGTTCTGACAGAACTCCTAATTCTTGAAATCAAGAGGGATATATAGAAATATTTGGAATCTGTTAAAAAAATTTTTATAAATCATATCTTAAGTTGTCCAGAATGTGTTTTTAAATCAGAATAATATTGTTGATAATGTTTCTTATGTATTTATTATGTCTATTGTTTGACCAAAACTTATTGTAGATAAGAAGAATTCAATATAATCATGGACGCAAGGCAAAACCAGATGATTGGTACTGGTGAATGGGGAACATCAATCGATGATTTTTGCCAAAACTGGCTTCTCCAAAATACAGTACCAACATCTCAGCTAGAACCTTTAACAGAAAATGTCAGCGCATCGTTCCCAACTCTTGTTGATACAGTACATCATGGAGTTTTATCTTCAATCCCAATGAACCCTTTATATCAAAACTTCTCTTTCGATACACCAGAAGCAACATTTCAGTTGAAACCAACATTTCAACCGGAACCATCATTCCAACCAGAATCTTCCGAGGAGGTTAACAGGGCACTGGGTAAACGTCCAATGTCAGACTCGCCCAATCTATACCCCAATCCGATTGGTGACGCATATTATGAGCTCTCAACCTCGAACAGGGTGGAATCGGTTGATACGATAACGAATCATGGACCCGAGTTTGAGAAGCACGTAGAAGACTCATGGGCTTATATTTGCAAGCTTTATAGTCGTAAGAAAAAGTCAACAAAAGTATCGTCCTCGAAAGCCCAAAAAAATGTAAGGTCGAAAAAGCCTTACCAGTTTGTGAAACAAAATACTACTCTGGTAGTATTTGGGGAAGAAATGAACATATCAGAGATGCCAACACCGATATGCTCATGCACAGGTATACCTAGGACTTGTCGCGGGTGGAGTACAGAGGGATGGACCTCCATTTGTTGTACAGCTTCTCTTTCCATGTATCCATTGCCAACATATGTCGGGCCAAATCGTATTGTAAGGTTGCCGGGGAGAAGAATGGGTAGTAGTACATTCTCAAAGGTCATAGAGAAATTATTGTTAGAAGGGTACGATCTCGATTGTCCAATTGACTTGAAAGATCATTGGGTTAAGCATGGGACTAACAAGTATGCATTGAATAGATAAATATGTAATTTTTAAAATTTTCAATCTACTACTATGCTATGCTATGAAATATAATTTTCTCATAGCATTTTATTTGTATCTTTTATTTTGGTATTTATAGTCGTTAGAATTATACTTAATAATCCCTTTGGTTATAAATGCATGACATCTCTTTTTCTTTTAATGTAAAAGAAAAATTGTTTTTGACATACTGTCATTTCACTTTCCCATAGTCATGCTACCATTTCACTTTTCTATAATGCCAAGTAGTAAATAAAGAGAGAATGCAGAGAGAATTTCTTTATTCTCTTCTATTTAAATGAGTGGTTGCGACCACTAAAATGATTCATGTCAAAATTATTTTGACCATGTCCACGGCCTTGTCCACGGCCTTGTTATTATTATAAGCAATATTTGCTTCTGGTATTTTCAATGATCCTGTGGGACGATCTTGATGTTTTTTCATTAATAGCTCGTTATTTTTCTCTTGAATAATGAGAATCATATTCTGGTATTATCAATGATCTGTGGGACGAGCTTGATGTTTTTTCATTAATAGCTCGTTATTTTTCTCTTGAATAATGAGAATCATATTCAACTCAGAATATGTTTTAAGCTTTTTCAATTTTGCCATAAAACACTTAGATCATCATAATTAAAGTATTCCAACTGTAGTATTTCATCGATGTGTTTATGGATAAAGACATCAGCTGTTGCTTTGTCTTGCTCATCACACATTAGTAAACATAATTAAATATTATCTTACATAAATAAGAATTACTTGACATAAATGTAAAAGTTAGGTGCATAAATAAACGTTAGATGCGTAAATAAATGTTAGATGCATAAATAAAATGTTAGGTGCATAAATAAATGTTAGATGCGTAAATAAATGTTAGATGCATAAATAAAATGTTAGGTGCATAAATAAAATGTTAGGTATTAGTAGTCTTATCAATGTTATGTCCATAGCATAGGTCCCCTGTACTGATTTTAATTTATCATAGAAATGAAACAAATAATAAGATAAATATTATTATATATATATATATATATATATAAATATTTTTATATATATATATATATATATATATGAAATTCTTACCTTGAATATGGTGACTTTGATTCGTTGATCTTCTGAGCACTCTCGTGCTGATAACGTGTTGTAAATCCTTAATAGCAAAGGGATTAACTTCATCACCGTCGTCGAAAGGATTAGGATCGTAATTATATCGACCAGCCATATAATTGATACTTAATTAATTGTGATCAATTGCTAGCAGGAGATGTATGAATAATAATAACAATATGCTGATCAAAATTTGAAGGCTTTGTGATCAAATTGTATGTAGTCTATATGATGAAAATGTAGAGAGATATTTGAGAAATGAATGAGAAATCGTGTATTACATTAAGTGTTGATGTACAGCCATATATATATTAAATATATACATAATTGATGCCGTGATTTTAGGGATACAATGATAGACCAAGTCTTGTGGCCATATATATATGTCTGCTACTCATAACATTATCTCTTTTATTTGAAAATAAATAAATAAAGGAGGATATCATATCCCTCTGGAACCACATTAAATCTCCTACATGACCTCCAGTGAAATTTTTGATGCCGGTTAAATATATTCGTTTAATACCCACATGATCTGAACATGAGAACATCTTTAAGTATCAAACCCACAACTCCCAACTCACACTATATGTATTTATTTATTTTTTTTGAAAAAAGTATAAGGGGAATTGTAGTTCAAAAAATGTAAAAATGATAGTTAATATTACATATTATTCTCAAATGTGAATATTATTTATGTAGAGTTATATTTGTATTTTATATATTGTACACTATAGCTTGTCATTAGTTAATAGTATATAGAACGACCTTATAATTGTTTTAATTCATCATGTCTAATGATTAATCAGTTTTAAGGTTAATGAAAATAATCATTCTCGAAATTCTTTCAGGTTTTTTCAATTTTCGTAATTTGCAACAAACTAAAATACAAATCGAATAATTATCTTAGGATGGATAGGGTAATATACTTCTCTAATAAAAAACCGTGATTTTATTAGTAATGCTTAATTAACTGTAAAAAATAGTTTTTACTCATATAATTTGTAAAGACATAAAATTAATTTGTGTATTGTAATTTTATTTAAAAGGTTGCTTTTAATCATGTATTTATATATTATTTAATTGAGTCATTACAATCTGGAATTTTTAAAGTCCCGCCATATTTATGTAAACTTATACGAATTTTAATACAATTTATTTACTAATTTATTTAGAAATAAAAGGATTAAGGACAGGATTATAATATATAATATTGTATCTTATTAACCTCCACCACCGTTTTTGTCTACAAGGCCTACGTATAACATGAATGGCAACATATTCTGTCCAATATGATAATTTTAATTTTTAACAAATAAGCCCTCGAAATTGTTATTATTTGGTGTGATCGCATCTTTTATAATTCACATCGACCTTGCATGATGATTTTGATCAATCTCATCAAATGTGAAGAGATTTATGTCTGTGTCAAATATACGGGTTCTTTATGGCATTTTAAGAATTAGATGAATTGTTAAATATGTAAAATTTTAAATGCAGAGAATATAGGTAAAATCAAGTTAAAAGAATATAATTCTAAACTTTGAACGCATATATTGTATTTTAGCTTTTGTAATACTTTTTGTAGACAATATTTGTTTATATTTTTTAATCTGACATTTGTTGTTTATCATCACCATAGGATACTTTTCGATTTAACTCGAGATATCGCAACAATTGTCCGTACTTAAAACATGACGTTGTAATAACAAACCAACATTTTAAAAAAAATAGTTTATAAAAATTACATTAGCACTTTTATTTCTTATTCAAAACAATTTATCAATTTGCTGGAACAAAATGAATTCTTAAACTCAAAATTTGAAAACTAAATATATCGATTGAAAAATTATATTTAAGATTCGTGATCGAATTAAAAGATAGAGTTTGAGATACAAATAAATGAAAATCGTATATAAAAATCGTCGTTCACTTTGCTAATCATATTAAATATTGGATCTAAGATAAGAATTATTTAGTAAAATCAAGAATTTTGATTGATTAATAGGTCGCTAAAGTAGATTTTTTTAAATATATACACGGTTAGACACAAAACATTATAAAAATTTATATTTCGTAATGAAATCCATATGGATTAGATGATTGTTATTACATGTTAAATGACTACATATTAAAGTATTATATATGTAACATCCGCGAATTTTGACCCGTTGACTTTTCGTGTAATATGACTAACAATTTAAGTAATGAATTAATTGGGTCGTTTTGTGATTTTATGACTATGTGGTATGTTAGGCGGGTCGTCGTATGTGTAGTCGGTGTGAAATTGTGCAACTAATGGTATTGTGGTTGAGAAGGGGAAACGGGTCGGCCCGTGGGTAGTCCATGACCCACCAGCCCCCCAAGACCCACTTCCCCCTTATCCTTTTCTCATTTCTCCTCTTTCTCTCTTTCTCTTCTATTCTCTCTAGTAAAAGAAACCCTCCATCTAGTTTCCATTTTATTCCATCTAAATTGTGTTTTGGAATTGCTATAATACAAGAATCGTAATCATCATCTCCTCATTTTCGCCATCTTTGAAGAATCAAAGGCCAAGTTCTTACCATTTTACCCATTTTTGACCTAAATTCGGAATTGAGCACTAGGAAGAGTTTTGGTAAGTCTAAATCAACCCATTTACCCATTTTTGACCTAAATTCGGAATTGAGCCTAGGAAGAGTTTTGGTAAGTCTAAATCAACCCATTTACTCCTATTTACGTTTGTTCATGTGTTTCTAGTTGATTTGATACGATTTCGAGTCTTTAAAATGGTAAAATGGCGATTTTAGGTAATTAGGGTTTTATTTAGGGTTGGGACGATTCGGCATGATTTTGATGTTAATGGGCGGATTTATGGTATGGGTTAAGTGTGGTTATGTGTAGCAATGCTTATTGATGCTTCAAATTATATTGCAAACGCTTACAAATCGTTTTGGGTTGTTTTTGGGGGTGTTTGGGTTCGTTTTGCTGCATTTTATGACTATGTGGTATGTTAGGCGGGTCGTCGTATGTGTAGTCGGTGTGAAATTGTGCAACTAATGGTATTGTGGTTGAGAAGGGGAAACGGGTCGGCCCGTGGGTAGTCCATGACCCACCAGCCCCCCAAGACCCACTTCCCCCTTATCCTTTTCTCATTTCTCATCTTTCTCTCTTTCTCTTCTATTCTCTCTAGTAAAAGAAACCCTCCATCTAGTTTCCATTTTATTCCATCTAAATTGTGTTTTGGAATTGCTATAATACAAGAATCGTAATCATCATCTCCTCATTTTCGCCATCTTTGAAGAATCAAAGGCCAAGTTCTTACCATTTTACCCATTTTTGACCTAAATTCGGAATTGAGCCTAGGAAGAGTTTTGGTAAGTCTAAATCAACCCATTTACTCCTATTTACGTTTGTTCATGTGTTTCTAGTTGATTTGATACGATTTCGAGTCTTTAAAATGGTAAAATGGCGATTTTAGGTAATTAGGGTTTTATTTAGGGTTGGGACGATTCGGCATGATTTTGATGTTAATGGGCGGATTTATGGTATGGGTTAAGTGTGGTTATGTGTAGCAATGCTTATTGATGCTTCAAATTATATTGCAAACGCTTACAAATCGTTTTGGGTTGTTTTTGGGGGTGTTTGGGTTCGTTTTGCTGCACTGGCAGCTGCTGGTTCTGGTGTGCAGGTCGTCCCACTGCGGCGCAGTGGGAGGGCATAGTCTCCACTGCGGCGCAGTGGATTCTCTCGGCCTCCCTTGCTTCTTAGGCCACTGCGGCGCAGTGGGCATGGTTTGGCTCACTGCGGCGCAGTGGATTTCCTCGGCCATTTTTGCTTCTTAGCCCACTGCGGCGCAGTGGGCATAGTCCTTGCTCACTGCGGCGCAGTGCTTTGTCTCGGGTCCTGGTTCAGTTTGGCCACTGCGGCGCAGTGGACATAGTTCTGGTCCACTGCGGCGCAGTGGATGGGTCCACTGCGGCGCAGTGGATAGTCACTGTGTTTTTATGTGTGTCGCTTTTCAACTTGTTTGGGAATGTATAGTTAACATTGCGATATTATGATGGATAATTATAGGTTGTGGACGTGTGGACCCCATTACTCGTTTGTAATCTTATACTAGCTTCTTTGCCGATCAAGGTGAGTTTCGTATCTCCCTACCCGCTTGGGATTCGGGCTGAAAAGTGTAAACCTGGCGTGTTTACTTGTATTTATTGATGTATTGATTGTTTGACATGATTGTTGGATTGATGTGACGTGCCTTGTCGTTTGTTTGACTTGGATTGTGTTTTCGTTAAGTGTTACTTATACATTAGGATAGACGTACATACATGGAAGTCGGTTATGCATTCATTGGGTTTTAGATGTGGTGGGAAGGCTGCGGGTGACCCTATACATAAGCATCTGGGACTCGAAGAAAGTAAAATCCTCCGAAGTATATGTACGTATAGTTGGTTTATATTGTGATTAGTGATTAATTTTGATTGATGCATATGTTGTGCATATGTCCCACTGTTAGGGGATTTGACTTAGGTATATTGAGATACGGCCTTGTCCCTCTGTTGACAAGTGTGCCCCGTTACGATTATTGATTGTTTGACATGATTGTTGGATTGATGTGACGTGCCTTGTCGTTTGTTTGACTTGGATTGTGTTTTCGTTAAGTGTTACTTATACATTAGGATAGACGTACATACATGGAAGTCGGTTATGCATTCATTGGGTTTTAGATGTGGTGGGAAGGCTGCGGGTGACCCTATACATAAGCATCTGGGACTCGAAGAAAGTAAAATCCTCCGAAGTATATGTACGTATAGTTGGTTTATATTGTGATTAGTGATTAATTTTGATTGATGCATATGTTGTGCATATGTCCCACTGTTAGGGGATTTGACTTAGGTATATTGAGATACGGCCTTGTCCCTCTGTTGACAAGTGTGCCCCGTTACGATTATTGATTGTTTGACATGATTGTTGGATTGATGTGACGTGCCTTGTCGTTTGTTTGACTTGGATTGTGTTTTCGTTAAGTGTTACTTATACATTAGGATAGACGTACATACATGGAAGTCGGTTATGCATTCATTGGGTTTTAGATGTGGTGGGAAGGCTGCGGGTGACCCTATACATAAGCATCTGGGACTCGAAGAAAGTAAAATCCTCCGAAGTATATGTACGTATAGTTGGTTTATATTGTGATTAGTGATTAATTTTGATTGATGCATATGTTGTGCATATGTCCCACTGTTAGGGGATTTGACTTAGGTATATTGAGATACGGCCTTGTCCCTCTGTTGACAAGTGTGCCCCGTTACGATTATTGATTGTTGGTTCATGTTGTCGAATGTTGATTATTGGTTGTGATTGACGGTTATTGATTGTCGGTTTATGATTATGCATTTACATTTGTTTGTAAGCATTGCATACTTTACTGTTGAGCCCTCGGCAGGGGATTGCCGGCATCCTGGTGCATAGATGTATGCACCCATTTTGGATGTAGACCTGACCCCGAGTATATAGACATATATATCTCGATGTTTTTGAGATACAGCCCTGTCCATGGCGATGGCAGAGGGGTATCGTTGCATACGTGATTGAAGGTCACGCTTGGGATAGGCATATTTGCTTATTCATTCATTCGGCATTTGCATTGATGCATACATCATTTGTGCATCCTCATTACACTCTCATTTCCTTTGTGTAATCTTGTTGTTGGACGATATTGTGTTGCTTAGAGGCTCGCTGTAAGTCATGTCTAGCCTCTATTCTTATATTGTGATTATTGATGCTGGTTCGTTATGAACCATTACTACGAACTCACCAACCTTGTGTTGACTATGCTTAGTACACTTTTCAGGTAATCAGGTACTCCCCAGACGTGGTGTTTAGTTGCTTGCTTGCTGTCTAACCCGGACTTGGACTCATGGATCAAGGATTCATTGACCCTCCTTTTGCATTATACTTAGGATCGTTTGCCATCTTTGGACGTGTTATGTTAACGTTGATGGCTATATTGCTCCTGTTGTATTTTGTTACTTGTATTGCTATGTTTTGGATTCACCGAATCATTAATTGCATTTAGTTGTTCTATTGTAATTCCACCGGGTGCTGTATGATTTCCGTGACATTTCGAGCTCCGGCTTGGGGTGTTACAGAATGGTGGCCCATGCAGGTCGTAGAGAATTAGGTGGTTTGACCTAGACTACGACTTAAGTTAAAACTCTTCATATAGCATGCATGGTTAGGAAATTCGTGTGCAATATGAATTTTGTGAATCCCCGTGTGAGTTCGTAGTTAAGACCATTTGTGTGATAGCTTGATTTCAAAGTAATGAATGTGGTCACTATGATGTGTTGTTGTTATTTGTTGAAGCTAATGTGATGATTTAGGGCAAAATGAAGGGATGCCATTAACTTAGTATAATATTGCGGCAACCCTAAAAGAACCCGATCAACTCTTTTATGGTTACCCGATACTATAACAAGTTCATGACATCGTGGATTGCGCACGTGTGGCTTAAAGTATAATAAGGAACCGATATGCTTAATGGAAGTTGATTGGGTGGAAGGTTAGCCGTTGGTACACCTTGTATACATACCCGGTTGATAACTAGAGAGCATATCGAATTCGGATTATACTTTGAATCATTCGTGTTAGTTGTTTAGTTACATGATGAAATGAACATGAGTACTTAATCTAATGATAAAATATGGCAATAAATGCAACGTGACGATATGATATGTGAAAACCCCTTATGATCCTAACACTACTGCCTTAGCATAACATTATGTAATGTGTATGTGGTACCGATATGAGGGCATTGACTACTTGTGTGACTAACATGCGAGCATTTGAGACTAACTCTCGGGTCAACGTGTCACTTGTTTTATAGAAATGGAAAGACCAAGGAGAGTACGAACAAACTATAGGACTGAAGAAGAAGAGCCTCAACCGGAAGCTCAACCGGAAGTACAAGGTGGTAGAGGCCGTGGTAGAGGCCGTGGTAGAGGCCGTGGTAGAGGCCGTGGTAGGGGCCGTGGTAGGGGTCGTGGTAGAGCTCCTGAGCCAAACTTGGCTGAGGTAATCGCTCAAACGGTTGCCGGAATCATGCCAACCATCATTGCTCAAGTTACTGCAAGTCTTGGGCAAAATAATGGGCCCCAAAACAATGAAGCCCCAGAAAATGAAAATAACGAAGATGCTCAACATTATGCCGAAGATAATGAAGAAGAGGAACCCGTGGGAGTTGGTATCGGTATGCCTATGAATAATCAATATGGTGGGTACCGTCAAGGTTGTATATTCAAAGATTTTAAAAGTTGTGGGGCACCGGAGTTTGATGGGAAAGGTGGTCCCACGGAATGTATAAGGTGGTTCGAGGCAATAGAGGCGGTGATAGAAAGGAGCCATTGCACCTACGAAGACCGGATTCCCTATGCATCCGGCATGTTTAGGCATGACGCCTTAAGTTGGTGGAACCAAGAAGTAACATTGGGGCGGACCCAAAATTTGGAGTGGATTGACTTTAAAGAAAAAGTAAAGGCTAAGTTTTGTCCTCCGTACGAGCTACAAAATTTAACAATCGAATTTGCAAATCTCAGCATGGAGGGAGCCGATTATAAGGGCTACGTGAGACGATTCCAAGAGTTGTCTACCCTCATCCCTCACTTGGTGGGTACCGAGTTACAAGCCATCCAAAAGTTTGTATTAGGCTTGAATCCTCAAGTCCGATCATATGTAAACTCTAACATGCCTACTTCCTTGGCTAATGCGGTTAACCAAGCCGGGAGTGTGACTGAAGATTTGTTGAGGAGTGGTGTTTTGAGCAAGTCCTCAACGAACAAAAGGAAGGAAGTGGGGGAGTCAAGTGGGGTAAGGAAAGCGGGAAGGTTTGATCCCAAGAATGCTTATAGGGGTAGGGTGATGGCGGCGGTAGAACCGGCTAGGAGGCCTTATACCGGGCCTCATCCTTTCTGTGGGAGGTGCAACAGGCACCATCCCGCCACCACTCCATGTGGTGCATGCTACAATTGCCACCAAGTTGGACACGCCTCCAAGAACTGTAGGGCTCCAAGAACGGGCCCAATGAATGCGGCTCCTATTCGGGCCGTTCCTCCTCAAGGTAATCAAAGAAGGGGCGAGTGTTTTGAATGTGGTAGCCGTGACCACTATCGTAATGATTGTCCTCGATGGGTGGGGCAACAAGTCCAAGTAGCCGTCCACCCCAATCAACTCCAAATGGTTGGGCCTAATCAAAACCGGGGGCAACAAGGCCACCAAGTGCAACCACGCGGCCGAGCTTTTGCGGCCAATGTAAATGAAGCCCGAAATGATCCTAACGTTGTGGCAGGTACTTTCCTCCTTAATGGTCTCTATGCAACCGTCTTATTTGATTCCGGGGCCGATTTTAGCCTCGTGTCTTCTAACTTTGTTCCTTTGATTGATGTGCATCCATGTGCTCTAAACTATGTGCTTGACATTGAAATGGTAAACGGGTCACTAACTAGAATTAGAACCGATATCCTCTCCCTAGAATTGATGACTTGTTTGATCAACTTCAAGGAGCTAAGCACTTCTCAAAGATCGATCTTCGCTCGGGTTATCATCAACTCCGGGTACATGAAGATGACATTCCCAAGACGGCTTTTCGCACACGGTATGACCATTTTGAATTCACCGTAATGCCTTTTGGGTTGACTAATGCACCGGCGGTGTTCATGGACTTGATGAACCGGGTGTGTCAACCATATTTAGACAAGTCCGTTATTGTGTTCATCGATGACATACTTGTATACTCGAAGACAAAGGAGGAGCATGTTAAGCACTTGCGCGAAGTGCTTGAATTACTAAGGAAGGAGAAGTTGTATGCAAAATTTTCCAAGTGTGAGTTTTGGTTGGAAGAGGTCCACTTCCTTGGTCACGTGGTGAGCAAGGATGGTATTCATGTGGACCCAAGCAAGATTGAAGCGGTTAAGAATTGGAGAAGACCCGAAACACCATCCGAGATCCGCCAATTCCTTGGATTGGCGGGTTACTATAGAAGATTTATTGCAAATTTCTCCCGTATCGCACAGCCACTCACTCTCTTGACTCAAAAAGATAGAAACTTCGAATGGGGCGAAAGACAAGAGAACGCCTTCCAAACCCTTAAGGATATGTTATGTGATGCTCCTATTTTGACGCTACCGGATGGGATAGAAGATTTTGTGGTTTATTGTGATGCTTCGGGGCAAGGGTTGGGTTGCGTTCTTATGCAAAGGGGTAAAGTCATCGCTTATGCCTCTCGGCAATTGAAGGTGCATGAGAAGAACTACCCGACACATGATTTGGAATTGGGGGCGGTTGTGTTTGCTTTGAAGTGTTGGAGGCATTACCTCTATGGCACCAAATGTGTGATTTATACCGATCACAAAAGTCTCCAACACATCTTCAACCAAAGTGAATTGAACATGAGGCAAAGGCGTTGGTTAGAGCTATTTAGTGATTACGATTGCGACATCCGTTATCACCCGGGCAAGGCAAATGTGGTAGCCGATGCCTTAAGCCGAAAGGAGAGAGTGAAACCAAGACGGGCTCGAGCTATGAGTCTCACGGTAGGGCCAAGTATTCGTGATCGGATTATTGAAGCCCAAATTCAAGCGACCCTACCGGAAAACTTTGGAAACGAAAACCTAGACGGTATGGAACAACTATTTGACCGAAAGAATGATAACGGGCTTTACATGGTGGAAAGACTTTGGATTCCTATATTCGGCGATTTAAGGACGCTTATTATGAATGAAGCCCACCTATCACCTTATTCGGTCCATCCCGGATCGGATAAGATGTACTTTGATTTGAAGGAATTATATTGGTGGCCGGGCATGAAGCGTGATGTGGCTAAGTATGTGAGTGAGTGCCTTACTTGCTTACAAGTCAAGGCCGATCACAAGAAGCCACCCGGATTGTTGGTACAACCGGTGATGCCCGAATGGAAGTGGGAGCATATTTCAATGGACTTCATTACTAAACTACCGAAGACAAGAAGCGGCAGAGACACAATTTGGGTGATAGTAGATCGGTTAACGAAATCGGCTCACTTTTTAGCCATTCGTGAAACCGATAAATTTGACACTTTAGCTCGTTTGTACATCAAGGAAATAATATCTAAGCATGGAGTGCCGATTTCTATCATTTCCGATAGAGATGCCCGTTTCAAATCGAAATTTTGGGAAGCCTTTCAAAAAGCCATGGGAACTCGACTTGACATGAGCACGGCGTTTCACCCTCAAACGGATGGGCAAACCGAGAGAACCATTCAAACACTCGAAGATATGTTGAGGGCGTGTGCAATTGATTTTGGTGGAAGTTGGGAGGACCATTTGCCGTTAGTTGAGTTTTCATACAACAATAGCTACCACGCTACTATTCAAATGGCACCCTTTAAGGCCTTGTATGGTAGGGTGTGCCGTTCTCCTTTAGCTTGGGCGGAAATTGGAGAGAGTCAACTCATCGGGCCGGAAATTGTGATTGAAACTACCAAGGTAATATCTCAAATTAAGGAGAAGTTGCAATTGGCCCGTGAACGTCAAAAGAAGTATGCCGATGTGAGGCGGAGACCGTTGGAGTTCGAAGTTGGTGAATTTGTACTTTTGAAAGTGTCGCCTTGGAAGGGAGTCGTACGTTTTGTGAAGCGGGGAAAACTTGCGCCAAGGTATATTGGTCCTTTTAAGATTCTTGAACGGGTTGGGAAAGTTGCTTATCGGCTAGAATTGCCCCAAGAGCTTAGTGGTGTGCATGATGTGTTCCATATTTGTAACTTACGCAAGTGTTTGGCGGATCCTACACATCATGTGCCTATGGATGAAATTAGGGTTGATTCAAACTTGAACTTTGTTGAAGAGCCGGTAGAGATCATGGACCGTCAAGAGAAGAAGCTCAAGAAGAAGCGATACACCATTGTGAAGGTAAGATGGAATGCTAGACGTGGAGCCGAGTTCACTTGGGAGAGAGAAGACCATATGAAGTCCAAGTATCCGCATTTATTTGTAAATTAGGGTTTTGTTGAATTTCGGGACGAAATTCTTTTAACGGGGGAATAATGTAACATCCGCGAATTTTGACCCGTTGACTTTTCGTGTAATATGACTAACAATTTAAGTAATGAATTAATTGGGTCGTTTTGTGATTTTATGACTATGTGGTATGTTAGGCGGGTCGTCGTATGTGTAGTCGGTGTGAAATTGTGCAACTAATGGTATTGTGGTTGAGAAGGGGAAACGGGTCGGCCCGTGGGTAGTCCATGACCCACCAGCCCCCCAAGACCCACTTCCCCCTTATCCTTTTCTCATTTCTCCTCTTTCTCTCTTTCTCTTCTATTCTCTCTAGTAAAAGAAACCCTCCATCTAGTTTCCATTTTATTCCATCTAAATTGTGTTTTGGAATTGCTATAATACAAGAATCGTAATCATCATCTCCTCATTTTCGCCATCTTTGAAGAATCAAAGGCCAAGTTCTTACCATTTTACCCATTTTTGACCTAAATTCGGAATTGAGCCTAGGAAGAGTTTTGGTAAGTCTAAATCAACCCATTTACTCCTATTTACGTTTGTTCATGTGTTTCTAGTTGATTTGATACGATTTCGAGTCTTTAAAATGGTAAAATGGCGATTTTAGGTAATTAGGGTTTTATTTAGGGTTGGGACGATTCGGCATGATTTTGATGTTAATGGGCGGATTTATGGTATGGGTTAAGTGTGGTTATGTGTAGCAATGCTTATTGATGCTTCAAATTATATTGCAAACGCTTACAAATCGTTTTGGGTTGTTTTTGGGGGTGTTTGGGTTCGTTTTGCTGCACTGGCAGCTGCTGGTTCTGGTGTGCAGGTCGTCCCACTGCGGCGCAGTGGGAGGGCATAGTCTCCACTGCGGCGCAGTGGATTCTCTCCTCGGCCATTTTTGCTTCTTAGCCCACTGCGGCGCAGTGGGCATGGTTTGGCTCACTGCGGCGCAGTGGATTTCCTCGGCCATTTTTGCTTCTTAGCCCACTGCGGCGCAGTGGGCATAGTCCTTGCTCACTGCGGCGCAGTGCTTTGTCTCGGGTCCTGGTTCAGTTTGGCCACTGCGGCGCAGTGGACATAGTTCTGGTCCACTGCGGCGCAGTGGATAGTCACTGTGTTTTTATGTGTGTCGCTTTTCAACTTGTTTGGGAATGTATAGTTAACATTGCGATATTATGATGGATAATTATAGGTTGTGGACGTGTGGACCCCATTACTCGTTTGTAATCTTATACTAGCTTCTTTGCCGATCAAGGTGAGTTTCGTATCTCCCTACCCGCTTGGGATTCGGGCTGAAAAGTGTAAACCTGGCGTGTTTACTTGTATTTATTGATGTATTGATTGTTTGACATGATTGTTGGATTGATGTGACGTGCCTTGTCGTTTGTTTGACTTGGATTGTGTTTTCGTTAAGTGTTACTTATACATTAGGATAGACGTACATACATGGAAGTCGGTTATGCATTCATTGGGTTTTAGATGTGGTGGGAAGGCTGCGGGTGACCCTATACATAAGCATCTGGGACTCGAAGAAAGTAAAATCCTCCGAAGTATATGTACGTATAGTTGGTTTATATTGTGATTAGTGATTAATTTTGATTGATGCATATGTTGTGCATATGTCCCACTGTTAGGGGATTTGACTTAGGTATATTGAGATACGGCCTTGTCCCTCTGTTGACAAGTGTGCCCCGTTACGATTATTGATTGTTGGTTCATGTTGTCGAATGTTGATTATTGGTTGTGATTGACGGTTATTGATTGTCGGTTTATGATTATGCATTTACATTTGTTTGTAAGCATTGCATACTTTACTGTTGAGCCCTCGGCAGGGGATTGCCGGCATCCTGGTGCATAGATGTATGCACCCATTTTGGATGTAGACCTGACCCCGAGTATATAGACATATATATCTCGATGTTTTTGAGATACAGCCCTGTCCATGGCGATGGCAGAGGGGTATCGTTGCATACGTGATTGAAGGTCACGCTTGGGATAGGCATATTTGCTTATTCATTCATTCGGCATTTGCATTGATGCATACATCATTTGTGCATCCTCATTACACTCTCATTTCCTTTGTGTAATCTTGTTGTTGGACGATATTGTGTTGCTTAGAGGCTCGCTGTAAGTCATGTCTAGCCTCTATTCTTATATTGTGATTATTGATGCTGGTTCGTTATGAACCATTACTACGAACTCACCAACCTTGTGTTGACTATGCTTAGTACACTTTTCAGGTAATCAGGTACTCCCCAGACGTGGTGTTTAGTTGCTTGCTTGCTGTCTAACCCGGACTTGGACTCATGGATCAAGGATTCATTGACCCTCCTTTTGCATTATACTTAGGATCGTTTGCCATCTTTGGACGTGTTATGTTAACGTTGATGGCTACTGCGGCGCAGTGGACATAGTTCTTCCACTGCGGCGCAGTGGCATGTTTGGTCCACTGCGGCGCAGTGGCTAGTTTGGTCCACTGCGGCGCAGTGGCATAGTTTGGTCCACTGCGGCGCAGTGGCATAGTTTGGTCCACTGCGGCGCAGTGGCATAGTTTGGTCCACTGCGGCGCAGTGGCATAGTTTGGTCCACTGCGGCGCAGTGGCATAGTTTGGTCCACTGCGGCGCAGTGGCATAGTTTGGTCCACTGCGGCGCAGTGGCATAGTTTGGTCCACTGCGGCGCAGTGGCATAGTTTGGTCCACTGCGGCGCAGTGGCATAGTTTGGTCCACTGCGGCGCAGTGGCATAGTTTGGTCCACTGCGGCGCAGTGGCATAGTTTGGTCCACTGCGGCGCAGTGGCATAGTTTGGTCCACTGCGGCGCAGTGGCATAGTTTGGTCCACTGCGGCGCAGTGGCATAGTTTGGTCCACTGCGGCGCAGTGGCATAGTTTGGTCCACTGCGGCGCAGTGGCATAGTTTGGTCCACTGCGGCGCAGTGGCATAGTTTGGTCCACTGCGGCGCAGTGGCATAGTTTGGTCCACTGCGGCGCAGTGGCATAGTTTGGTCCACTGCGGCGCAGTGGCATAGTTTGGTCCACTGCGGCGCAGTGGCATAGTTTGGTCCACTGCGGCGCAGTGGCATAGTTTGGTCCACTGCGGCGCAGTGGCTGTTTGGTCCACTGCGGCGTCCTGGTTCAGTTTGGCCACTGCGGCGCAGTGGACATAGTTCTGGTCCACTGCGGCGCAGTGGATAGTCACTGTGTTTTTATGTGTGTCGCTTTTCAACTTGTTTGGGAATGTATAGTTAACATTGCGATATTATGATGGATAATTATAGGTTGTGGACGTGTGGACCCCATTACTCGTTTGTAATCTTATACTAGCTTCTTTGCCGATCAAGGTGAGTTTCGTATCTCCCTACCCGCTTGGGATTCGGGCTGAAAAGTGTAAACCTGGCGTGTTTACTTGTATTTATTGATGTATTGATTGTTTGACATGATTGTTGGATTGATGTGACGTGCCTTGTCGTTTGTTTGACTTGGATTGTGTTTTCGTTAAGTGTTACTTATACATTAGGATAGACGTACATACATGGAAGTCGGTTATGCATTCATTGGGTTTTAGATGTGGTGGGAAGGCTGCGGGTGACCCTATACATAAGCATCTGGGACTCGAAGAAAGTAAAATCCTCCGAAGTATATGTACGTATAGTTGGTTTATATTGTGATTATTGATGCTGGTTCGTTATGAACCATTACTACGAACTCACCAACCTTGTGTTGACTATGCTTAGTACACTTTTCAGGTAATCAGGTACTCCCCAGACGTGGTGTTTAGTTGCTTGCTTGCTGTCTAACCCGGACTTGGACTCATGGATCAAGGATTCATTGACCCTCCTTTTGCATTATACTTAGGATCGTTTGCCATCTTTGGACGTGTTATGTTAACGTTGATGGCTATATTGCTCCTGTTGTATTTTGTTACTTGTATTGCTATGTTTTGGATTCACCGAATCATTAATTGCATTTAGTTGTTCTATTGTAATTCCACCGGGTGCTGTATGATTTCCGTGACATTTCGAGCTCCGGCTTGGGGTGTTACAATATATTTAAAAGATTGTAATTTAACTTACATATTAAATTTTAATATCATATATATACGGTAGGTTAACTAACCGTATTAAAGTATTTTAAAACATAATAATATTAGCATATTTAAAATAATTTGTACGTATTTAATATACTCATTGAAAAATTAAGTTGGTGCTTCAAATTATGAAAAATAAAAAAAACTAAACCAAAGTTAGGCAGATTACATTGTATAACCATCGGATCATTGTTCATTGGATTTCATGGCGCGCAAATCTAAAGACAGACTACGTACTTCACATGAAATCCAATAACAATGATCGAATGATGATACAATTAATTAAGGGATGTACTTCTTCGACTAGCCATGTACTATACGTTCACCATGAAGAAATTTATTAAACGAAAGCTAGGCAGATTACATTGTATGACCATCAGATCATTGTTCATTGGATTTCATGGCGCACAAATCCAAAGACAGATTACCTCACATGAAATCCAATAACAATGTTCAAATGATAATGCAATTAAGGTATGTACTTCTCCAACTAGCCATGTACGTCCACCATGAAAAAACTAAACCAAAGTTAGGCAGATTACATTGTATAACCATCGGATCATTGTTCATTGGATTTCATGGCGCGCAAATCTAAAGACAGACTACGTACTTCACATGAAATCCAATAACAATGATCGAATGATGATACAATTAATTAAGGGATGTACTTCTTCGACTAGCCATGTACTATACGTTCACCATGAAGAAATTTATTAAACGAAAGCTAGGCAGATTACATTGTATGACCATCAGATCATTGTTCATTGGATTTCATGGCGCACAAATCCAAAGACAGATTACTACTTCACATGAAATCCAATAACAATGATCCAATGAGAATACAACTAATTAAGGTATGCTTGTACTTATTCTCCAATAAGATCTGAAACGAAAATTTAGCTTTTGTATTCTTTTTATTTGTGAAAGACCACATATCATCAACCATTCCTTCCATCTGAAATTAATTAATAGGTATATATCAACTTGGTAAAACCTCATGTGACATATATATATATAGTCATCGGTTTTAAGACCCAAGTTGATCTAATTCGTGAAATCGGAAGGAATGATATATAAAAATGTATGATATGATGTATATATTAGGCCAAGATCAAAACATTGTAAGCTAAAGCATTATCATATCAGAAGAACATGATTAATTCATAGCACACGAAACCAAAGACACATTATTTACAAAAAAAATCGAATTGCAATGGTCAAATTAATGATGATAAAAATTTGATTAAACTTCTTTAAGTTGGGGGGAAAAAAACGAAAGACAGAGAAAAGTGGTGGTTATGGAATGTTTTGGACAAAGGAAACGAGGTTATTTATAGAAGAGAAATGCTACGTTAACTAACATATTACTAACAAGTTTTTTACAAACTGACATGGAAGGTGATGTGGCTAGCCAGGTCTTTAACTCCACCTTTCCTAGTTTCTCTTTCCTAAAAACTAAATCTCCATCTCTTCTAAAAAAACACGGACCCTCAAGCTCTCCATCAATACACAATGAATCAAGTGCATTCGATTTTTTGTGAGGTATTTATTTTTCTAGGTTTTTCTTAATATATGTAATATCTTTTTCGATTGAGGTTATTCATATGACCAGTGGAGTTTTATAGGTCTGTGATGCTCGGATTTATTTTCTAGGGGCATCTCAAACTATTGTAAGACCTAAATCAATTTATTAGTATTCAATTTATACGCTTTTTTTGCCTAATCTTTGTAAAATTACAAAGCCATTTTATAAGTGCATATACATATGGGATCATTAATTTGCCTATCCTTTTTGAGAGATATTTGAAGTCGATTAGTAGCAGTTGAAACTTGTTTTTTGTTTTCATATAGATTTGAGTGCATCTAACTGGGCTCCAAAGTAAGTTATATAACTGGGCTCCAAAGTAAGTTATATAATATGTGTTTGTCAATGTTGCTATTGTAGAAATTAGGAAGTATAGAATATTGTAGACCAGTGAGAAAGCTTCATTAACTTATTAAGGCTGTTAAAGTGTGAATTTGAAAAGGTAGTTCCTTTGTTTGATTATATATAAAATAGTGTGTCTTGCTTGCATTTTAATACTAATGTTGTTCCTTTTCATGAATTGTGTATTTATTTATCTGATAGGTCATGAACGAGTTGCTGAAACTGAATGGTAACATTAATCTTTAGGTACTGGTTGGGCCAACGTTTTCTTTCTTTAAACCGTTTTGTATATTGAACATTTTAATTTGTTTTACAACAAATTCAGCTTGTAATACAACACTTGGTTCAACACAGGTAATTGACTAATAAGTCACGAGGATTGAAATCAGTTTTATGATTACCGTACACTTATAGATTCATTGACCAATTGACCATGGTCTTTCAGGTTTCTTGAAGGTGATTTTGAGCTCATGTCTCACACATGCAGCAGTCACATGTTTGAGGTGGTGAACGAGAACTCCTTATGTGTTGGCATGTCCTTTTTGTATGTATACGAGTGCAGAGCAGAAAGTTTTCATGAGAGCCACCGATGTTGTGATTGCAGAAAATTTTGCTGTTGTATGTTGGGAAAGGTCGTGCTGCTGACATAGGGTGATGTGAAGTATACGAGTGCAGAGCATAAAGATTTCAAGACGATTATCACATCCATTTGTATATGATGAATGCTTGTATATATAGTGAAATTAGTTCTTAGTGCACTAAAGATTCATGTACATGTGAAATTACGATTTTGTGAGAACGTTTTAGTCCCGTTATGTGTATATAAGTTTTCTAATTTTACAAACAATGTGTATATAAGTTATGTGTATATAAGGAATTGCAACCAAATCAATTAAATAGAAGAGCTTTTCATAAAAGTAAAGCTTGGTACTATAAAATATGAATACTGCATTATTCCATCATGAAACATCACTGGGCTAAAAAGCAAACAAAACAAATGCCTTACACTAGATATGTCCCCATCAGTTACTCAGATAATACTCCAATTTGTAAAACCAACCAAACAAATGCACCAAAAAATGAAAAAAAACACAGAAAAATGTACTGGACATCAAAAATAGACAAACTGGATATAGATAGCTAATTGTTGAATTTGGAGGGCTGTTGTAACATCCATGATTTTTACCCGTTGGACCGTGTATGTATTTTGACTAACTATTTTAATAAACAAAAACTTTGGACATAATTGTGTACATTTATCTGTAAATTGAGCCAACTATAAGGTCATATTTGGACTCCTAGAATTAAGCCCGTATTCCAAGACCATGATATTGGCCCATACGTGTTATGGAAATTATATTATAACGATAATTGAGTAACAGTAGTAACGGAGAAAAACGTTTATACGAAACCTTAAGTATAATGTACGGTTTCAACAGTGTCGGTGGCACAGTGTCAGTGCTAGTAATTCCATTAATGGGACAAAGCCGACATACTTTATGGAAAGTAGGAATACTCGTGAAATTGTCACACACTATATTTGATTTATTAGTTGAACAATGTTACTAGTAGACATCCGACAAAACTTAGTTTTGTCATTGTATGCATTATGGTCATGACATGTACTAAAATTGTATTTACATAAATGATACGAGTCTAACAACTAGGAAAATGTCTACCATTTAGCCTTTTCATGGCAAGATTTTATTAAAATAACTCAAGAAAAAGATTTGACGATTTCTTATGTAATACAATAATTAGTGTTGATCAAAAGGGGATTTTGTAAACCAACTCTACTAGTTGACAACTTGCTTTTACTGTATTATGATGTAATATATGAACAACTCTACTAGTGGTAATGGGCAGTGGGCTCTAATCTATAATAGGTTTGTACTCATTCTCATCCACCTAGCATATATACACTTGTAATACTTAGTTTATTGAAGACCATCACTGGTTTCCTTAAATTCTCTCGGCAGATTCAACACACACATATAACATTCATAGTCATATTTCTCATTACACCCCCAACATCTCCCCTAATACCCTTTCTGTTTTTGACAACATCTGATGCTAGTAATATTCAAGCGTAAGTGTTATTCTTTTAGGACTTAAAACCCCACGGATTAGAGCTGGGAAAACAACCCTTTACAGCCCCTGAAGCGTGACCCAGCAACTTCCTATCTCATGCCTTCGAGCCATAGAAAGCTCTAAATCCCAACCATCAAACTCGATCAGTTTTCATAACCATTTGTAAGTTAATTTTGTTTACCTTGTAGCCCTTTATATATAGTTAGCAAATCCCAAAAATATATATATATACGAAGAATTGTCTCTTGGATTGTCGACATATTTCAATCATTTAAATTAAAATATGCCTAAAACGTTTCCATCATAAGATAGTGTTTTCATTATGAATGATTTGTTGTCTTTGGGGGAGTTTTTCAATCAACTTTTAAATCCATATTTTAGTCATAAGCTAGCTCTACGTATCTTTCATACTCATTATTCAACCAAACAAAGATTTAAGTTATGTTATTTTGAAATAAGAAATAGGATAGATTTACATGTGCTTATTGTTTATAAAAACAAATCACGAATTGATATAACAAAAGCAGCATGTGTATTTAATAAAATAAAAACCTGTACTAGTGGGTATATAGCAACATGCTTGTTTAAATTGTGTCATGCTAAAATCCATATCCCAATTGAAAGTGACAAGGAGGTCACGGGTGAAATGCATTGTCATGCTCAATTAATTAAAACAAATAGAATAAGGAGATTTAATGTAAACCTGTCATGTTAAAAAGACGAATATTGAAGATGCAATTAAAAATACTTTCACAAGGTTTAACTTAATAAAGTAAACTCGACATTTAATAAAACGGAACGAAATGATATTTCTTAGGACAATAGTATGAGGCATAGACAAGTACTTTAAGTCCTAGTATTTATTGTCTGAATTGTTGACAGTATAAGACGATTGGACTATTCATGTGATTACGGAGGATTTTCAGAATATATATTGATCTAAGGACGTCAGGTGAGTTTCGTAAACCCTCCCTACTCTAATTGAGATTCGGGCTGAAAAGTGTACATGTATGTGTTTGTTGAATGTTGTTACATGTTTTATGGAATTTGTTGTCGTTAAACGTGCTTGTTGAACATTGTGAATTGTTATATGGAATTGTTGATAAACGTTGTCTTGTATGGATTGTGTTATGATGTTGAACATGCATTTGAAATATATGTAAGTCATGATGTTATACATGCTGTTGAAATATACGTAAGTCATGATGTTGAACATGCATTTGAAATATATGTAAGTCATAATGTTGAACATGCATTTGGAATATATGTAAGTCATGATGTAATGATCACGCCTTTGGAACATATGTAAGTCGTGCTGGAACGTTGTTGAATCGTGTTATGTGTTGATGTTGTACTAACGTATACCCTTTTAGGGTTTTCTTGATGTGATTAGGTATTCTAATCCCCGTATATCGTTAACGGTTGTATTCCCGATACGTTTATTCCTTGTTATATGTCCCTACGAACTCACCAACTTTATGTTGACGCTCTTTAGTACACTTTTCAGGTAATCAATAATCAGAGGCAAAATGGATAATTGCATTGCTTGCTTGTTAGAATTGGACTAGCTTGGACTTCTGGATCCGTGATCCTTATTCTCCCTTTAATGGGTTACTTTTAGGATCAACTATTATCGATTTGAACTTCATTGAACGTGTATTTGATGAATGTTGATGAATGTATACATTTGTACGAGTTTATGGATCGTTTCGATCTTATGTATTCATATAGTTGACTCTACATAATTCCCATGTCTTGCTGTGCTATTTCTAAGTGATACCCCATGATTCCGCCATGTTGGGGTGTTACAGCTGTGTATTCGGAGGATTCAATGATGCATCAGGAAGGCTAACTTGTGATGATTTCTGCACTTGAAATCCTACATATTGCAACTGTGGAGAAACTTGGTGAAACATGTCTCCAGTTGGCACATGATACTGATGATGTTGCATAGGATAACATGGAAGAAATTCACCATAGTGAGGCTGGAAATTAGCATACCCGCTTTGACTTATATCACTACCAGAGTACACATTCTCATTCTGATTTTTCTACAAGAAAAACATACACCTTAAATACTTGAAACAACTATTGATTAATTTTCAAACATAGTAATCACACAACTTTTTAACTGAATATTAGTGTAACATGTTTACCTCTTTTTCCTTCACTGTACGTTTTTTCTTTGGTAAATCATTATCAACTTCACAGCCAACTTCTCCCTCTTCCGCATCATTCAAATCCTGAAATCACAATCAAGCATAATCAAAAAGTTACTCTTCTAATAAGTGAAATATATATATACTTTACATACCTTCTTCTTCTTTTTCGACTTTTTTGTAATAATTTCTTCAACATTGGACTTTAGTCTCTTACTCAAAGGACGACCTTTTCTTCGCACTACCAATGGATCGAGAATCTTTGTGCTATTCTTTGGAGACGTACTAGGCCCCGGGGTACATATGAAGTTGTCATGAACATTTTTTTTACCAGAAACTTCACTCATTATTTCACTGACTCGGTTAAGTACAAAATTACATTTTTCTTCTAATTCAGATGCCAAGTCCGCCACTTGTGAGAAAGCACTACACATTCTACTATAACGACGCCCCTCGTCTGAGCCAACCCAGTCACTATAAGTTACTTTAACCTTAGTATGTCTCCGCTTGACATCTTTTCTCCATCTTCGCAATATGTATTTATCTGGCACTAAATTTATATTCTCATTGATAAGTACGGTAAGTGCATGCCTACACAACATTCCACGGAACTCAAACAAGCGACAAATACATCTCACATCAGATTCTTCCCCTGAATCACCCCTTTTGAATGTAACAGCAAATGGTTTCTTTATTATATTTCCATTAACCATAACATCCTCAATAACTTTATATTCTGAAATCCCATCTTGTGATTTTAAAGAACCTATCCCACAATACATTTTTCCTGTTAATTCTTCCGTTAATTCTTTAAACTTAGCATGGGTGAAAATTTTCCTCATTTGTTCTTCCATGGCATAGCGGGTAATTGGTGGATAGTATGTATTGTAAGAATTAAAATCTTCTTTGTTTTCTTTCTCCGCCCTATCCCTTAATGCATTTTCGTACTGTTCCACAAATTGCTTCAAGGTAGTTTTTTTGTTTACATATTTGTCAAAAAATGCATTAATACTCTCGCTACGTTATGTAGTAGACATCCCTGCCCAGAAGGTATCTTTCACGTAACAAGGGACCCATCTATGTCTTTCTAAATACAAACTTATCAACCATTTATTTTTTTGGAGTTGATACCTCTCTAGCATTATATTCCATGCATCTTCAAATTCACTAGGAATAAAAGAATCATACACAGCCTTTTTAAGCTTGTACTTAATGAATTTGTATTTCTTATGGCTGCCTAACTTTTCAGGTAGTTTTTTCATTATGTGCCACAAACACCACCTATGACGTGCATCAGGAAATACATTTTGTATTGCGTTCTTCAAAGCTTGGTCTTGATCTGTGATAATGGCTTGAGGAGGACGTCCAGACATACACGCAAGCCATGACCCGAATAGCCATGTGAATGTCTCATTATCTTCATTTGAAATCAATCCACAACCAAGCAATATTGATTGTCCATGATGATTTACTCCTACAAATGGAGCCATTGGCATCTCATACTGATTTGTAAGATATGTAGTATCAAATGTGACTACATCTCCAAATTCCTCATAAGCTGCCCTGCACCTCGCATCAGCCCAAAACAAACTCTTTAGTCGATTTTCGTCATCTAATTCCCATGTGTAAAAAAAATCACGATCTGATGATTGAACCTTCGTGAAATAACTTTGAATTGCTTCAGCATCACCTTCTCCAAACTTCAACCGTTTCACTTTGTCAATGTAGTTGCGACAATCCTTTTCCGTAAATGGTACATTTTCATATCCCCCACTCTCCACGACAAAAGTATTGAAACCTTTATTCATTCTTACTCCAGCTCTTTGATAGATTTCAAGTCGTCTTTTGACATTTCGGTTTACAACCCTATGACACCGATAAAAACGTCCTTTGCTTGGACTAAACGCATGATTGTGTTGGAGCTCAACTTTAGACAGATTCCATTTTTTATCAATGCCAAGAACTACATTAACCTTTGCTGGACAATTTGTTTTTGAAACGGGTCGAGGATTCAAAATATTTTTTGATTTGGACACTGACTTCCCAGCCCGATTACATGAAAAAGTGGCATACTTTTTCTCATTATCGGTATAAGAATCTCGTGAAGACCTTTTATAGACTCCAAATCCCTTTTTTTCCCCATAATTTGCATAAAAACTAGCAAGCTCTTCAATAGTATCAAAAGTCATGCCAATTTTTGGTTCTTCAATATCTTCATCATGGTTACTATTGTTACTTTTGTCTTGAGAAAACACATCTTCATGATGTTTATTTTTATCAATACTTATCTCACAATTGGTTTCTTTATCCATGCCATATCGATGATGTCTACAATGAACAAGTGAACAACAATTAAAACAATAAACTTCTGATCAAATGAAAACAATAGCCCAACTTACATGTTTACATTACTCCGAATTAAATGAAAACAGGTTTATTTTTAACACTAATTTGATTTGCCTTTGTAATCTAAGGCTGCATTCTTTTCTTTTTTTATGTAATAATTCAAGATATAACTAAAACATCTTATATTAGATAAAACTTACTCATTCGAAGTTTTTGATGATGACTCTGGTAATGGTGATCGGTCAGAAAGAAAAGGGGAGAAACCTTGATCAGAACCCGATAACAATTTATCATCATCTAGCGGGGAAAAAAGAAAGGAAGAGCAATCTGATAATATATCTTCATCATGTAATGGAGAAGATACAGTAGAAGATTGATTCATGATGATTGGTAGTTTGTGTTATAGAGAAGAAGTTAGGAGCAGATGGAAACCATATTTTTGTGCGTACGCATTATAGACTAAAGAGGGAAAAGAGGGAAAATTAGAGTAGGGTTAATTAACCTAGATTAATATTTTTAATTAATATTTAATGATGTGGATGGGCCACATCACCCTCCATGTCAGTTAGTAGAAAATTGTTAGTAATATGTGAGTCAATGTAGCATTTCTCTTTATAGAATGGATTTGAGGGTAATTTGGTCAAGAAGAAAAATATATCATATCTTTGTGCCATTGGCTGAATGACGGCCAGGGTCGAGGTTTACATGTCTTTTTGAACCGTTTAATTAGGGTTAATTAATTTGCTTTATGAATCAATTAAGTACATACTCCAAACACATATGTCCTATTTAATTTCCCACACATATTCCTTTGTTATTTTTTTTCTTTTTATAAAAGTATGAAAAATAACTTTTATTCACAAATCATCAATTTGTAAACTTGAGAAGTTCCCAATATAAATACAAAGTAGTATTCACATACAAATATTAATGAATTCAAATCTTGCCAACTCAACGAGCAATGTCTTGTCCTAATCTTAAAACCATAAGTAGCTAGTAATCTTGATATCTTGGATCACGTACCCTTTCAACATTAATGTTCATGTTATTAAACCTCACTTTTGCCGTCCATAGCACCAACACGTCATAAATACAACGCCTTTTTTCTAATGTAACTCATTTAACAATACATGTTCATTTAGTTTTCGTCTGTTTGGGTTGAGCCAGCTAGCGGTAGCCTTTAGCAATCAGGTTATCTCGTACAGATTTCTGACTAGAAAGTGTTTAGTTGACTGTTCAAAAAAGGGAGTTTTTAGTAGTTACTTTCTCTAAGTTAATAATCGGATTTGAACTCCAAACTTTCAGATAGATAAACTTCTCTACTTTTTTTTAAACCATCCAAAGAATCAAATACTCATTGACCTTTTTATGATATTTAATATATATCTTTTTGTTAAGTTTAGAATACAAATAAAGATGTTGTGCATACGGATATATTAAAAAAATATATATATGTTAACAAAGCTATTGGTGTCTTAGTGTGAGTTAAGGAGGGGTTTTACCGGAAACATAAGGTCTACAATTCAAATTTTGGTAAGGTATTTTCCTCTTAGAAAAGTTTAATTAAGGGGATCTGCTCGTTGAAGAGATCCCTTAACATTCGCAGGTCACAAAAAATATATATGAAATCTTAATTTATATTCTAAATTAATATATGAACTCTTAATTTATATTCTAAATAAATTAATGTTTCAATAACTATGTATATCTTAATTTTTGTTTTTTGTTGGTTGTCATATGTTTTCAACCTTTCTCATGTATCTGTAAAACAAATAAACATATAAACATCTCAATCTCTTATGCTTAATACATATCAATGGTAAAAAAATCATATGAACATATTATATGAATATATTTATATCCATGACTTATTGTTCAAGTAAACATAAAAACATCTCAATTTTTTATGTTTAATATATATTAATGGAAAGTAAAGATATAAATCTAAACTAATTTAATACTATATGAGATATTAATTAGTAGATGACAATGGAGAGATCAAATGATTCACAATTATATATATACTAAAAACTTATAAGGATTTACAAGTCCTATAAGCATGCAATGTACAAGTCCTAATAACACATGATAACTTTTACTAACTTTCATTTGAACCCCCTATAGTTTCTATCTTTTAACTTTTACCCGACATCAAAGTTTTCGTTTTCATTTTCTTGACACTAAACTTTTAGTTTCGCATGTTTTTATCAAACAACTTTCACATAGTTACGTTTTACTTTTAAACATTTGGTTTATGATTATTTTCATCCGTATTTTTGTATGTATAACGTTTTTAATATATAATAACTTTTTATCATCGTTACCTCTTGCGTTCATTTAACATTTAAAATATTAATATGGGTAATATTCTATGTTTTTATTTATCTTATTATTCCTTTACATTTTTTGTGTGTTAATGTTACATGTTTAGTTGTTTTTTTCTTAGAAAGTTTCTATCTTTTAACTTTTACCCCACATCAAAGTTTTTGTTTTCATATTCTTAACACTAAACTTTGCGGATCTCATGTTTTCATCAAACAACTTTCACACAGTTACGGTTTTACTTTTAAAAATTTGATTTTTGATTATTTTCATCCGTCTTTTTATATATACATAACGTTTTTAATATATAATAACTTTCATTATCGTTATGTCTTACGTTCATGTAACATTTAAATCATTAATATATTATTGTTTATGTTTTTATACATCTTATTATTCTTTTTATATTATTCTTATTGTTATTGTTATATATTTAGTTGTCTTTTTTAAAGTTTGGGTTCGAATATTTGACATAAGTTTGAGTCTAAAACTTTATCGTGTAAAAAACGTATTCCGCGGCAACGCGCGGGTACAATAACTAGTATATACTAAATAAATTATGTATTTTTTTTCTTTTAAATGTATTAGTTGTAACGATATATTATTTTAAAATGGAAAATGATTAATTCTTCCAAATATATGCATAAAAATCCTCTTAAAATCCTATAAATGTGATTTGTGGATTTCACTCATTCTCTACTCTAATCTTATCCTTATCTTTTCAAATATCATCATCCTATGGTTAGGAGGGTTTTTAGGCTAATGAATTAAGAGGATATATCATCTCCCTTTTAAACTAGATTTAGTACTTGAGAATATAAACAACATTACACGAATTATCATTGTTGGTATCGAACTTTAATTATTTTCATTGTACGTAATGAACTTTCAAACTACGGTTACTTGTGGCAACCATATAAGTTGTCACATGTAATGTTACGTTGTTAGTTTGCAAGTTTTATTGTAATTCTCCATATATCGATTATTTGTCTAAGATTTGTTTCCTGTTGAGAAATCAATAATTTGGGTTACAAAAAATCATAGGTACCAAAAAGTCCATTTAAGTCATAATTTAAAGACCAAGGTTGAAACATTGATATTGGTGTTTCTTGGTGTATTTAAATAAAGTAGCATGGTTGTAAAAATCGGCCGTATCGGCCAAAAAATCGGGATCGGATCGGGGATCGGCCGTCTCACGATACGAGTCGGACCGGATCGGACTAAAAATCGGTCAACGGCTCAGAATCGGGTCAACATTGGTGAGACTCGGCCGACTCGGTCAAAAATCGGCTGACTCGGTCAAAAATCGGCTGACTCGGTCAAAGTCAAATGTTTTTTTTTTCTTTTTTTTAAAGCTTTTATTAATTATGTTATTGTTGCTAGAATCATGTTATGTTTAAGTTTGAAGCTTATATATATTTTTAATTTTTTCTTATATATAATTTCAAAAACTATTATTTTATACATAAAAACCCACTATTCACCGATCCGATTCCGATCCGATTTTTAAAAAATCCTGTCTCCCCCCTCGCCGATCCGATCCCGAGTCCCGAGTTTCACAACCTTGTAAAGTAGTAGTAGTTTAAAGTTTGTTTTTAAAATTAAAAAAAAAATCATAATTAACCATGATGATAGAAAGAAAAAAAAAAGTCATAATTTACCGTGCCCTTACAGGGGATCAATGTTTTGCCCATCCATTCATTTGGTAAAATTTTCAAATAAGCATTTTCACCCAAACGCTTTGTATAAATCAAACTAATTCCTCCATTAGAACGAATCGTTTTTTCCTCGCTCTAACGAACTTTTTCCCCCTCTTTCTTCAAAGGATTTTAATAGTATAAGCTACAAAATCACATGTGATTTAGACTTTAGAGTTTCATCACATGCTAATTACCGTCACAAGTAATTTTTAGCCTTTATATACTGATTTAAGTAAATTGTACATAATATAATTAGGAGTGTAAATAGGTCAAGCTTACTCATAAATTACTCGAACTCCGTTTTTAAAAATAAACCTTCTTATTGATTTTAGAAAAAACAAAAAACAATAAAAGCATGTCACGTATTTTTCAAACCAAATCGTACCTCTAAAATAATCGACCATCTTTAAGTCAACTTTAAATTATGGGAGCTCAACCATTTAACAAACAAATCAGCCTAACCACATAATATAATTCTTTCATTAATCTGAACTTTTAACATTAATCCAAATATTGTTCAACTACAAAATGTTCTGCCAAATGCAAAACATGATAAAATTGAAAAGTCAAGGTCTTTAGTTGTATACAACCTAATAGCTCAAGGTTATCTCCAAAATTATGAATAGATTTGCTTGAGTTCTAATTCTGCTTTCAATCCAAACATAATTTGGTTTGGTGCAATATCACCATCCTCAAATCTTCAATACTTCACTTTTACTCCACTCATTACATTATTAGTACATCACATTCTATTCCATTACTATTAATTTTTCAAATTTATTCATTATTCTTAAATCACTATTCCAACCTCCATTTTTGCCACAATTTCAAGATCTAATCTTTATTCAACAGGTACATTCTTTTTGTTACTACCTTCATTCACATTCCAAGATTTTCACATTATATGCTCCAAGATTGAAACTTTATCTTGAAATTGCTGATTTGGATAAGTGGGGTTTAAAGATTTAGTGATTTTGGGATTTGGGTTTTGATCAAATTAGTGAAATGAAAGGTTTTGGTTCTTCAACAGATCCCATTGGCCAAAATACAATAAAACTTGTAAGCAATGTGGGTTTTTCAGTATTTGTGTTTTCAGTGCTTATAATTACAATTATTGCTGTTACATACAAACCCCCTGATCCATGGGAATCCTCTAGGGCCTTAACTAGGGTATTCACAGAGGTTCAAAATGCTACATTCCAAATGGATAATTCGGTTGTTAAAACCGGTGAAGACATTGGAATGGTTGCGGTTAGCCCGGCTGCATCCCCTGCAGCTGCTCCAGCAGAGGCGGATGCACCCGTGGCCCAAACCGACCCGTTGATTGAGAAATCAGGGGAAAAGGTTATGAATTTAAGTATGGCTACTGGTGGTTGTGATGATACAGGTTATGTCAACTGCTCTGAACCTGGAGTTCTTAGAGCGATCAAGAAGTTTAATGGTAAACGCTTTAAGTCAATAGTGTTTCTAGAGTATCAAACACCAGTAAACGGGTCAAACACGAATGAATGTGATGTTACATGGAGGTTTAGGAATAAAAAAGAGAAATCTTGGAGGAAATATAGAGATTTCAGAAGGTTTAGAATTGGGTATGGCGAAAATTGTACTTACAAAGTGGTAGGTGCAAAGGGTTGGCATTCGGGTGTCAATGCAAAACGTCCAAGAAGCCAACTGAACGCCACAAGAAAAGGTAATAAATCTAAGGTTTCTCCATCTTTCAATGATGATCAGATCAATGACACGATTGCAGTAATTGGGTCGGGTTCTGCTTTTAGAAATGGCAAGTATTTGTATTATTCACGAGGAGGTGATTACTGTAAAAACATGAACCATTACATTTGGAGCTTTTTGTGTGCTCTTGGTGAAGCTCAATACTTGAATCGCACATTTGTTATGGACTTGAGTATATGCTTAGCATCAAAGCATACTTTAAGCAATAAAGATGAAGAAGGAAAAGATTTCAGATTCTATTTTGATTTTGAACATTTGAAAGAAACTGCTTCCATAGTGGAAGAGGGCGAGTTTCTGAAGGATTGGAAAAAATGGGAGAAAAGTCACAAGAAGAAAATCCCGGTTAGAAAAGTTGTGGATTATAAAATTACACCAATGCAGTTAAAGAAAGATAAGAGTACAATTATATGGAGGCAATTTAATAAACCCGAGCCTGAAAATTATTGGTACAGGGTTTGTGAAAGTCAGTCAGCAAACTACATTAAAAGGCCATGGGGTTCACTATGGAAATCAAAGAGACTAATGAACATCGTTTCTGAAATCAGCGGGCAAATGGATTGGGATTTTGATGCTGTTCATGTAATTCGTGGAGAAAAAGCTCAAAACAAAGCAATGTGGCCTCATCTTAATGAAGATACATCCCCTGAATCATTAGTTGCAAAGCTTCAAGGTGTTGTTCAGCCATGGAGGAATCTTTATATCGCTACAAACGAACCATATTACAACTATTTTGACAGATTAAGGTCACATTACAAGGTTCATTTGCTTGATGATTACAAGGAATTATGGGGTAACAAAAGTGAGTGGTATAATGAGACTTCAGTTTTAAATGGCGGTCGACCTATTCCTTTTGATGGGTATATGAGAGCTGAGGTGGATACTGAGGTGCTTTACAGAGCTAAGACGCGAGTAGAGACATTCAACAACTTGACTAAAGACTGCAAGGATGGCATAAATTCATGCTGATGATGTTTTAGATATATATATAGAGGCATCAATCTGAGAGTAGCCATGAATTAGAGTTGATATTGATTGTTGATTTGTTTTTGTTGATTCCATGATCATATTTTTGCCTATATTTGTATTGCTTATTCATGTTCATATGATCTGAATGCTTGTAAAATTTATTAAAACAGGATCTCAATCGATTCGTGTATTTTTATAAACATAAAACAGTCATTCACTATGACAATCCTGAAATAACAATCATCCATAAATGTAGTCATTTGGCTTGATATTACATAACAACGTCGCCCTTGAAGTTCTTCACTTTATCATGTTTTGATTGAGAAACCAGGATTTGGTCATCACACATCTCTTCATTGATCAGTGAATCCAAAAATGAAGAGAGAGCATCATCAGGGTGAGCAGCCAAGCATAGCATCTTGTTTGTCTTTGTTGTCATTGTCATAGTACTGATTCATTTGATCACTGGTGTTGGTGGACTTTGGATTTGGGTTGTTTTCGTGAAAATGTGAAAATGCTTGTAGTTGAATTGCTGAAGAAGATGAGTGGATGCGGTTGTGTTTGGGGTTCAAAGTAAATGATATTGGTTTGTGAGTTTTTGGATCAATCCCTTGGCTGATCAACTTCTTGCTGAGATGGGTGTTCCAATAGTTTTTAATCTCGTTATCTGTACGTCCTGGAATTCTTCCAGCTATTAGCGACCACCTAATCATTGTTAAAATGTTAACGGTTACAAAAATCTGAGTCTATAGTCTATATACCACAACTAATGCATATAAGATAACTTTACCGGTTACCAAGTAGCCTATGGAGACGGAGAATGAGGTCTTCTTCATCAGGAGCAATGTGTCCCCGCTTGATGGAAGGGCTAAGGTAGTTCATCCATCTAAGGCGGCAGCTCTTCCCACAGCGGAGGAGTCCTGCCTTCTTGGGTAATGTCCGCCACCGACCTACCCCTTCTCTACTGATATAACTCGATAACAGCTCATCTTCTTCCTGTGTCCATGGCCCTTTCCTCAGCATTTCTGTTCTTGAGATGTTAGATTTTCAGAAGAGATACAAACACAAATGATTACTAAAGTATCTTCAGAGATGCACTTCCAACCAACTTAAAGACACTGCTGTCAAACTCTTTCTCTATAACGAACATGACACTGCTATATCACACAGTGACGTGCAAGTATTGAATTTCATATTAAAGCCAAACAAGTATTTACACTGTAAACAAACGAAGAAAGTAGTACTCATTAAGTTTTACCCTTATTATCAGTACTACTTTAATTTGTTTGAAGTAAATTTCTAATCAACTGATTGCCTAATTAAGCAGTTTCCCACCACAGACACCATCAGTTTACAACTTTACATTAAATAACACATACATATATTTCAATACTCAGACCCCTAAAGTCCATAGCTACAGAAAGTTCCTACGCATAATCATTTGTACAGTTGTAGCCTATTGAAGTATGCTTGAAAGAAATATCAACTACTCGAGTCTTGTCAGCCTTGTATCGGCATTGTCTGGAACCTTGATATGTTTGTATTTCTGCTCTGGGTTGAACCCCCTAGCGCTCTCTTCCACGCCCCTTGTCACGAGTTTTTTCAATGCAGCAACTCCCTCTTTCAAACCAATATCAATCTTGCCAAGCCCAACAACATATGGCAAGAAAGTATTAGACTTTTTCATGAATAATGTCCCAAAAGATGAAAAATGTATTTTGAGTAAAATTTCAGAATACTACTTGTTTATACCAAGTATATGAATGTGGATCGACTTAATTGATGTAAATAGAAAATTGGATAATAAGATTGAGACAATTGGCTTAAATGAATGACATCTTACTTTTTCTTGAGCTGACGCATTGAACTTTTGGAGCAAATAGGCTTTGGGATCCATTTGACCAGGAGGCTTACCAATTCCTAGACAGTACAAGAAAGGGAGTGAATGATCAATATTATGCATCCAGAAATTTTAAAAATATAACAGATACATAATAGATACCTATTCTCAACCGTGTGAACTCCCGATTCCCACGAAAATGATAGATTACACTCTTCATCCTGACTCAAAATATATTAAACCAACTGACGCAAAAAGATAAATGATGACATTTCAAAGAGATTATTCATACCCATTGTGGCTCCCATGACCTCCCTTGGGCTGAAGCCGAAGAACCCCACATGGTAGATCCATATCATCATGAAACTACAGACACAATAAGCAAACGATTTAGATCAACACACCAATAATAGAGGTGCCAATTTAAAACCATTTAGTTAGAAGTCAATTCAGGCACTTTTTCATATCAAGCATGTCAAACGGGTCAAAAATTGCTCAAAGTGTATTTGAATGGTTATAATCTCTTAATATTAGTCAAAAACTTGATACCGATTTTGAATTAGTATCATTTTTGTGAACATCATTGACACACTACATGGCTGTAAAAACTTCACATTTCAAAACAAAGTGTTTTGAGCCAATGCATCCCGTTTTCAACCATTACCGAGCCCACCCCACCCGCTGAACTTGCCAAACCTACCCAAATGTAAGCAAAAAAGCAATTATTAGTAAGATGCGCGATCAAGATCATACCACCACTACCCGATTTAGAGGCAGTTTGTAATAGGCAGCAAGTGGACCACTCTGCACTTAAAAGAATACATTTTAGGACCAACAAAGGTAAAAACACACAGATTCTTTAGCAAGCCCATTTCATCGGAAACGAAGAACAAACCGATTCACCGCTCAAATTCATATAAGTTTGAGGCTTAGCTAGTAAAACAGGAACACCATCTACAACACCTATCAAACACATTTAATTTAGAACCAAAAAATCACAAAACAAATTTCAAAAAAACAAATAAATGGTGATAGAAAATGAGATTAAAAAAAACATGCCTTGGCCAAAAATAGATTTACAGAAAACTGTATCCATAGAAATGCCTTGTGATTCAGCAAAAGTATCAATCATATTAAACCCTACCTAACCACAACAACAACAACAAATAATGCAAAAAAACAGAACTAGTTATTAAGTGATTTGTAAATATTTAGGGTTTAGATAGATATTATGTTACATTGTGTCGTGTTCCTTTGAATTTATCGCCGGGATTGCCCAGACCGACGAACAGCCACGGGAGGCGGCGTCGTGATGTACAGAATCCACGATTTGTATAGATAAGCTTTTTTAGCATCTTCCCATGAACCCAGTTATCCGATTTGCTATTTTTTTTTTCCTTTCAATTTGGCCGCCAAAATTAGACCGGCTATTGTTCACTTTGTTTGGCTAAAACTTACAGCAGTCACAAATATATACGTTTACTACTGGATAATCTTATCTCTATATATAACTAGCGTGCACGGCCCTCTAAAACCCACACCAAATAGTGTTTTCTAAAGCAGATTTGAAATAGGACTTATAAAAAAAACGTAATATATATCTATCGTGAAAAAGTTACAATGAAAAGTAGCATTTTTTTTTATTTCAAATGGAACAAGAAACACAAACCAGAATCAATAAATTAATAATATTAATTTTTTTATAAAGCATTTTATAAAGGGAAATGATATTCGTACCACAGAATTTGATAAGTTTACCACTGTTGTGCATTGCATACTTGTACAGTATGCTATGAAACATGTACAGTGTGGTAAATGAAACAAAATATGTGGTACGATTATCACTTCTTTTTTATAAATGAAACTTTAGAACTCTTGTTACTATGTGAATGTTGTTATAAGAATTAAAGGTCATAATTATTATCTGAACCATGCTAGCTAAACAAAATATCATTATTCAGGGCAAAACTTAATTATTATCTGAATGTAATTTTCTTTTTCTTCTTGCTTTACTTAAGAAAATAATCTGTAATGACAATTTTTGGATAAAAAATCCTTTTATATAGATGATGTGTGAAATCGAGTTTGTAAATTTATAAACAAGAACCGACCAAAAACCGACTACTACACACTTTCAGGCAGTGGACCTGATCGCATATAGTATAGTAAGTAGTAAGTCCGAGGTCGTTCGCAGGGATTGGTTTTGAAATAATTGTTAGCTAAAGTAGTTTTAGAGAAAGGGTGGAACCGTAGCCGAATTGCTACCTAACTTTTGACGAATTGAAATTAAAGAAATTAAAATGACAATACGATTAAAAGTAAAGAAGTTTCAGACAATATAAATAAAGATCATCCACTTCGAATCCACTTGACTTCAGCTATGATTGCACACGTTAAGAACAAATTCTTTAGAGTTGACAAGATAACCGTGAAAGGATAAAACGCTCACGTGGTACCACCAACCGCTCGCAAATCACCCAAACACCTAAATTGCTAGTTAATTACCCAAGCCGGTACCACCAATGCCTAGAAAATCTCCCCAACAATTAGTTTGATTGATTATCCAAATACCAATTATGTCTATGTGAATTAAAACGTGGTACCACCAACCGTTTCTAAACACGTTTACCAATTAATTCCTATTATCGACTTGACATCCACCGTCATACCATGAACCGGTGACAAACGATCAAAGACAATCGAATTGAAACGATAAATATATTCACCTAGTACCACTAACGATGAACACATAAACCATCAACATCAATAGAATAAATCACAAGGAAATTAATTGATAAAGATCACGACACAACGATAATTGAATCAACTCTTGAATTAAAATTATGCAATCATATCATTCGTCAAGTTTCATCAAAGTGGATGATTAAGAATTCTAGCCACTCATGCTAAATTGAAATTCATAAAGAAATTGAAAGAGAACATATTGTACCAATGATTGTTTTAATTGAAATTGCAAAGACGGAAAAGTAGATACGATCTAGACGGTGTTCTTGAATCTTCAATGAATCCAATTGATGGAATTTGAGATCACCCTTGAAGGAATTCGTGTGTGAACAACCCCTAGAAAGAAAATTCGATGATGAAAAATGGTTTATTATCTTCCTTATATATCCCCTCAACTGATCGGCTGAAAGGGCTAAAACATTAGGTCCCCGTACCGCTGACTGCGGCGCAGTGAGACTGGCTCACTCCCACTGCGGCGCAGTGGCATACCTCTGGAAATTTAAGTTTTTTTTCTCAACCGTTGACTGCGGCGTAGTGGGGCTTCATTCTTCCCACTGCGGCGCAGTGTAAACCCTCTGGAAATTATGTGCCCTTTGCACCCAATGACTGCGGCGCAGTGGGGCTTCATCACTTCCCACTGCGGCGCAGTAAGACTATCCTCCTCAAAATTCCTTCTCGTTAACAGCTCTCGAACACTAGGATTAACATCTTGGCCTAAATTCGTCATAAAGTGCACCAAATGGACGCGCAACCTGCTAAGAACCTGAAAGCACTAACAAACACCATAAACGCGCCAACTGCAAACAAAATTGACTCGAAACACATACGAAACAGGCCATAAATGATGTGGGCGATACATATAAATTGGACACATCAAATCCTCCCACACTTGAGCGTTGCTTGTCCTCAAGCAAATCTGGAAATTAAGCAAAAGTATTCCCTGGTACGAAGCTATATAAACACATTACGGTTATCAAAAAGAAGCCAAACCAAGTATATCAAAGACAAGGACTTTGGTTGAGCAGTTTTAATCTTAAATGAAAACCGAAATGTTTGACAATATCTGAACAATCCATAAGCCTCGATAACACAACTAAGCAAATATGAAACAAATGACTCTATCAAAACTATCCTACTCCAACGAACTTGTTATTGGGGTTGAATATATATGAATAATCACACATTGCTCAGTCGTGATGCATTTCTTACCATAGGCTTGAACTAGGATCATAGCTTCACCGACATGGCGTGAGCACCAAGTACATCATCAAAATATGGCATATAAATCGGTTGTAATGTTAGGCTAAGGGTATTTACAATGGGATTTGGGAAATTTAGGTTAGTGTTAACAGGAAATAACAAAAGTATAAGTTATGTACAAAATAGTCTAATCAAACCCATACCATTGATTGCCACCAACCCATAAGATGCTATCCCGCGAACACACCTCAAAAGCAACAAGCAAACCCGACACCATTGTGGTGTATCAACTTCAAACAACTTAAGAACAACCAAATCTTCCATTCTATTCACGAACCAAATGATACAACAATTCTTTTGACATATAAAAATGAGAAGTACCCACTAGTAGCCCAAGTTCTTTTTTTTTTTTTTTTTAATTGAATCAATTTTACTCTACTAGTAGGCACCCTCTTACAATGATGAACAATGTCTATAACAATATACTTCCTATTTGAACAATCCAAGACATCCCCAATAACTTGACCAATCGACGTATTCCCATAGACCAAGAATATTCCAACTGACAACCCACTGAAGCTCTCCCAAACCGCCCAAACAAACCAACGACAATCAATGGCCCCCAGAGTTAGACTATCGGTATAGCGAGGAAAAGTTTACATATTTAAGTGGATTTATACAAAAAGAAAAGGCTAAGCTCAAAAAGGGTATCTAAATGTATCTTGCACTAAAGATGAGTGCAACAAAGGTTTACAAAGAAAGGAAAATCACTGACCAGAGTAGCCAGCTACACAAAACATGTATGTACATGTATAAAAGTATGTATACTAAAGGTAAAAATATACATAAGCAAGGGGTGAATAGAAAGAAAATACAGTCAAACCTAGTATGCCAATTCGTCATCCAATGTACTTATATCACAAAAGTGATCTCACTGCGGTCTCGTAACGATCACCAGGCCAAGTTCTAGCTCAACACATCACCGGCACACTCATATCAAAGAAAGGAACCCGGAAATGGAATAGATTAACCTCAAACTTGCACATCTTAGTGCAGGGCTCGAAATGGAACCCTTACTCCCGACTTGGGTGTTTGGGATATTTGAGTATGCAAGTAATGTTATCAATCCACAAGGATTAGCCCAATAACCGTTCAGAACACATTTCGCCGATTAAATATGTACCAAGGAAAAATTTTTGTAGTAAAGTTGCTCATTAAGTTATTATGAATTAAGTGACAAAAGCAATTTACCACAAGGACAAGCTCAACAAAAGTTTCAAATCATATCATCTTCCGTCATCCTACCAAATCGAAAACACACCTGCACTTACTAACTAAAACAAGATTAAAACTAACTAATTCAAAGAAAAGTAAAATGCGATAAAATAAACACGGGTTGCCTCCCGAGAAGCGCTTAAGTTATTAACGAGTCTTTAGCTTGACTCGACCAACTTTCAAGTATTCAACTCAAACACGGGGATCTCCTCAAATATCCCCTCGACCTGCTCTTCTTCCAAATATAGCTTAAGTCGATGACCATTGACAATGAACGATCCTTCACCATTTCGCTTAAATAACTCTACGTAACCCGATGGGTATACGTGCTTAATCACAAACGGTCCAATCCACCTAGAAGTTAGTTTAGGTTGCTTAATCTTAAATTTTGACAAGAACAACAACACCTTAGTCCCAACCTGAAACTCCTTCCTACGAATCCTCTTATCATACCAAATCTTGGTCCTCTCCTTATATAGCCTCGAATTCTCATAAGCACCTAACCTAAGCTCATCAAGCTCGTGAAGTTGCAACATTCTAAGTTCACGCGCTTCCATCAAATCCAAATTCAAATTCCTCAACGCCAATATGCCTTATGCTCTATCTCTATAGGAAGATGGCAAGTTTTGCCATAGAGCAACCGGTATGGCGTGGTGCCAATCGGCGTCTTGTAAGCCGTCCTAAACGCCCACAAGGCGTCATCTAATTTTTTCGACCACACCTTGGGGTTATCCCCAACAGTTTTCTCAAGAATTCTCTTCAAAGCCCTATTCGTGTTTTCCACTTGACCACTGGTCTGTGGATGGTATGAGGTAGAAAAGTAATGGACAACACCGTACCTCTTCAATACTTTGGCTAACTGATGGTTTGCAAAATGGGTACCACGGTCACTAATCAAAGCTCTAGGGCAACCAAAACGACAGAACAACTGTTTCAAGAAATCAATGACTACACGCGCATCGTTCGTGGGCAAAGCCTTGGCTTCAGCCCATTTAGACACGTAGTCAACGGCGACAAGAATATACTGAAACTTATTAGACGGTGGGAAAGGTCCCATAAAGTCTATACCCCAGATATCAAAAACCTCACATACCTGAATACTCTGTTGAGGCATTTCGTCCCATTTAGTGATGTTCCCCTGTCGCTGGCAGATGTCACAAGTCTCGACCAAAGTTTGGGCCTCTTTGAAAATCGTTGGCCAATAAAATCCTGCATCATAGACTTTCTTACCCGTGACTGAAGGACCATAATGACCCCCAGTTGGCCCGTAGTGACATGCATCCAAAATCTCTCTAGTCTCAGCTCCAGCAACACATCTCCTAACCATACCATCTGCACAAACACGAAACAAATATGGATTGTCCCAAAAATAATGCTTAACATCTGATATGAGCTTCTTCTTCTGCTGGGATGTGAAATCATTAGGTATCTCACCTGCAACCAAATAATTAGCTATATTTGCAAACCAAGGAGATTCATCAGAGTTAGAAATAAACATCAAAGACTCATCGGGGAAGTGATCATTGATCTCCCCCACGAAGTTCCTCCCGGTGAGGATCTTCCAAACGACTCAAATGGTCGGCAGCCAAATTTCAGCCCCTTTCTTATCCTTTATCTCAATATCAAATTCTTGCAACAAAAGAATCCAACGGATAAGCCTGAGTTTAGCATCCTGTTTCGAGAACAGGTACTTAAGGGCTGAATGGTCAGTGAAAACTATGGTCTTACTCAAAACCAGATATGATCTAAACTTATCAAATGCAAAGACCACTGCAAGCAACTCCTTCTCTGTAGTGGTGTAATTTTGCTGGGCGGGGTTCAACGTTTTACTAGCAAAGTAAATGGGTTTGAAATGTTTCTCAACCCTTTGCCATAGCACGGCTCCCACAGCATAATCACTGGCATCACACAATCTGGAGCTACCATGATAGGAGAATCAGTCAACTTCTCCTTCAATACCTTAAAAGCACTCAAACAAGCATCATCAAAAACAAAAGGAACGTCCTTCTCCAAAAAGTGGGTCATAGGACGAGTGATCTTAGAGAAATCCTTAATAAATCGACGATAAAAACCTGCATGTCCAAGAAAACTCCTTCTCTGTAGTGGTGTAATTTTGCTGGGCGGGGTTCAAAGTTTTACTAGCAAAGTAAATGGGTTTGAAATGTTTCTCAACCCTTTGCCCTAGCACGGCTCCCACAGCATAATCACTGGCATCACACAATCTGGAGCTACCATGATAGGAGAATCAGTCAACTTCTCCTTCAATACCTTAAAAGCACTCAAACAAGCATCATCAAAAACAAAAGGAACGTCCTTCTCCAACAAGTGGGTCATAGGACGAGTGATCTTAGAGAAATCCTTAATAAATCGACGATAAAAACCTGCATGTCCAAGAAAACTCCTTACCCCTTTTCACATTGGAAGGCGGGGGTAATTTGGCAATTACATCTATCTTAGCCCGATCAACCTCAATCCCGGCCTTGGACACTTTATGCCCTAACACAATACCCTCAGTCACCATAAAATGGCACTTTTCCCAATTCAAAACAAGGTGTGCCCTCTCACACCGTTCCAACATCCTATCCAAATTACTCAAGCAAGAATGAAAAAAATCCCCAAAAACTGAAAAATCATCCATGAAAACTTCCATGGAAGTTTCAAGCATGTCTTGAAAGATAGCAATCATGCACCTTTGAAAGGTGCCAGGGGCATTACATAGACCAAACGGCATTCGCCGATAAGCAAAAGTGCCAAAGGGACAAGTGAAAGTGGTTTTCTCTTGGTCCTTGGGATCAATGGGTATTTGAAAGTACCCGGAAAACCCATCCAAGAAACAGAAATATTCATTCCCCGCTAGATGTTCCAGCATTTGGTCAATAAAAGGGAGGGGAAAGTGATCCTTACGGGTGGCATCAATAAGCTTACGGTAGTCTATACAAACCCGCCAACCCGTAATAGTCCTAGTGGCCAAAAGCTCCTTATTATCATTTTCAATGACTGTCATGCACACAGTGGACAGGACTTACCCATGAACTATCAGCAATAGGAAAAATGATTCCTGCATCAAGAAGCTTAATTACCTCTTTCTTAACAACCTCCTTCATATTAGGATTCAGCCGCCTTTGTCTCTGAACAACGGGCTTAACATCATCAAGAAAATCAATTTTATGCTGGCAAAAATCAGGACTAATACCTGGAATATCTGTGGTCTTCCAAGCAAAAGCCCGCTTATGGGCTTTAAGCACAGACAAGAGACGGTCTTTCTCGTCACTCGAGAGTGAGGACGAGATAACCACTGGAAGAGAAGACTCACCTGACAGATATGCATACTCTAAATGGGTTGGTAGTGGCTTAAGCTCCAAGTCAGTAGGTGGTACATCAACAGAGTTAGGTACCCTTGAACTTCCGTCAGCAACAACCTCCTTCATATTAGGATTCAGCCGCCTTTGTCTCTGAACAACGGGCTTAACATCATCAAGAAAATCAATTTTATGCTGGCAAAAATTAGGACTAATACCTGGAATATCTGTGGTCTTCCAAGCAAAAGCCCGCTTATGGGCTTTAAGCACAGACAAGAGACGGTCTTTCTCGTCACTCGAGAGTGAGGACGAGATAACCACTGGAAGAGAAGACTCACCTGACAAATATGCATACTCTAAATGGGTTGGAAGTGGCTTAAGCTCCAAGTCAGTAGGTGGTACATCAACAGAGTTAGGTACCCTTGAACTTCCGTCAGCAACAACCTCCTCAAAAGTTTCATCATCTGGAGGTGACTCATCCAGGCTCAGTGCCAAGACTTCTGCAAACAAAGCTTCATCAGTAATTTCTCCAGATCCTAAATTAGTGATCTCTTCCTCTCCAATATCTGTCTCCATGAATTCCTGAAATTCTTGATCTAATGCATCATCAATGACATCAATCCTGAAACAAGTCTCATCATTAGAATATGAATGCTTGATAGACTTTTCAACATTAAACACAATCCTATCAGTTCCCACGCCCAAAGAGATTTCCTTGTCTTTCACACGGATGATAGCATCCGCGGTATTAAGGAATGGGCGTCCAAGAATAAGAGGGACCTTCGTATCTTCCTCCATCTCGAGGATAACGAAGTCAACTAGAAAAACAATGTGGCCTACTCGGACAGTCATGTTCTCAGCAATCCCAATGGGATACTGAAACGAATGGTCAGCAAGTCTAATACTCATGCGAGTAGGGCGAAGGACTCCCAAGACAACTTGGTATAAACCGAGTAAGGCATCAAATTGATGCTAGCCCCTAAATCAGCTAGGGCTTTACAAGTAAGAGTTCTAATAGAGCAAGTGATAAGGAAACTCCCTGGGTCATCAAGCTTTGGTGGAATGTGGTTCTGCAAGATAGCAGAACACTCAGCATTAAGAAAAGTAGCCTTTGCCTCATCAAATTTCCCTTTGTCTGTCACAAGCTCCTTAATGAATTTGGCATAATTGGGCATCCCCTGAATAAGATCAACTAAAGGAACATTAATATGAACATTTTTGATCATGTCCACAAACTTGTTATATTTCTCCTTCAGCTTTGCTTTCCTGAACCTCTGTGGAAATGGTATATTTGGCTTGTATGGTTTAACCTCTAGAACCACAGCCGATTTTGGTGGAGTGACCGGAGTCTTCACGGTCGGATCTTCCTCCATCTCTATCTCTTCATCAACAATATCATCATCGCTCCCTTTATCCTGCACATCTGAAACAACATCCTTAGGCATAGGAGGTGGGTCATAAGACTTACCAGTGCGAGTGGTGATGGCTTTGGCTTGCTCATTACGGACTGGAGGTGGAGTGTATTTCTGTCCCTGATTAAACTGAGGTCTAGGATTCTGCTGTGTGTTGCTAGGAAGAGTCCCCGTGGGCCTAGCAAGAGCTGCCATCCTACTCTCGAGATCCTTGAAGTTAACACACTGATTTTTCATGTTGATCTCCACCTTCCCGTTTATCTGATCCAACCTCTCACTCAAAGCCTTAGTATCATCCCTGATCATTTGAATGCTAGTGTTTGTTTCAACTTGATTACTAGCCAACTGCTTCATCATCTCCCTCAACTCGGCATTAGGATCGGCATTAGAAGAAGATCCTGATCCTTGGCCTTGCTGAGTCTGCTGTTGAGGCTGATTCTGATAATTATCTCTTTGCCACCTGTTACCTGAAAAACGAGGATTATTAGCCTGAAAAGAAGAGTTATAAGAAGGATTACCTGAAGGCCGGTTCTGGAAACCGGTGTTGCGGTGAAAATTCCCTTGGGGTTGATTTTGAACATAGTTCACATCTTCGGGCGCCCGATTTGGACACTCATCAGAATAGTGCATATGTAACATCCGTGAATTTGACCCGTTTGACTTTATGTGTAATATGACTAATATTCTTATTTAATAATATGATTGGGGTTAATTTGTGACTAAATGGCTAGATAACATGTTTGACGGGTCGACTTATCAATTTATTACATGTTTCGGTACTTGGCGAATAATTGATGTAGTTAGTTATGTGGCGGGTCGACCCGTGGATAGGACCAAGACCCATTTACCCAACTAACTACCCAACCCTTATACCCACCCACCTTATCCTTTCCCTCATTCTTCTATCTCTCTCTCAAAATTCCTTGCAAGAAAACACACACACATGCAAACCTCTTTCTCCCATTGAATCATCATCATCAATCATTGTTGTTTAAGTTGGAGTAGTGAAGAAACATCATCATCTTCATCTCATCTTCATCATATCGAAAATTTGGAGTTTCAAGTTGCAAGAATTATCCATTTGGGTCAAATTCGGGTTTGACTTTTGAAGCAAGATTTGGTAAGTCAAAATCATTTCAATACCTTCATTTTATGTTTACAGACATGTTTCTAAGTCAAGACCATAAGAATCCTTGTTCAAATCGGATCAATAATGTCTTTAGGTTAAATTAGGCTTTTGGTTTTGTGAATTAGGGTTAATCCAAATTAGAATGAAAAATTGATGTTTGAAATGGGTTGATGAAGTGGGTCATGTTAAATTATGTTAGTTTATGTTCAAAATGAGTTTACATGTTCATCAAATCGTTGGTTGAGTCAAAAATGGAGTTTTGGGTGAGTTTGGGTTGTGTTTGGCTTCAAGAAAGTGCAGGTCGACCTTAACCATGCGACTCATAAAGTTTTATGAGTCTCATCACCTGAAGCTCAAAAATCTCTTGTTCACTGCTTCAGTATTTGCGACTCATAAAGTCTTATGAGTCTCATAACGCAGCTTTTCCCAAAATTATATGTCAGACCATGCGACTCATAAGTATTTATGAGTCTCATCAGCTGAAGCTCAAAAATCTCTTGCTCATTGTTTCATTTTATGCGACTCATAATTGTGTATGAGTCTCATGACCTGAAGGTGTCAACAAAATCCATTTCTTTCAATTATATATGCGACTCACAAGTGTCTATGAGTCTCATATCTTCTTAATTCGACTTCTTCCTTTACCAAGACTTCTATGCACTTATCCTTAAGCCTCGTTAAACCTCCTTGAGTCGTTATTAGCCATTCTTATCCAATTTACATTCGATAAACCTGAAATCACTAGCACAACCATAAAAGCTAAGACTTGACTCGTGAATGTAATATGCATGTTGATAGGTGGTGGACACGAGACGATCATTTGACGATTATAGCTTGTTCTAACTTGAGATTGCTCGATTGAGGTGAGTTCCGTAGCTCCCTGCTCAATTGAGATTCGGGCTGAAAAGTGTACACCTATGTGCTTGATTGTTTGATTTGTTAAATTGTTGGATTGTGTTGTTGAATGTCCGATTTGTGCTTGGTTCACGTATATGAATGTGATTGGATGATTATTTAGGACAGTGGTACATACATAAAGGTCGGTTATGCCTTCAAAGGGTTTGAGATGTGGTGGGAAGGCTGCGGGTGACCCTATATATAAGCATCGAGAACTCGTTGGAAGTAGAATCCTCCTAAGTGTATGTACATACTGATTTGATTGGTTGATGATTGATAGATTTGTGATTGGAATGGGTTGAATTATGATGAGCTGAAATTATGCGGGACACACGCAACTGAACTATGTTTCTTTTATGCGGGACACACGCAACTAAACTATGTTCTTTTATGCGGGACACACGCAACTAAACTATGTTCTTTTATGCGGGACACACGCAATTTAACATTACTTGTGCGGGACACACGCAACTAAACTATGTTCTTTTATGCGGGACACACGCAATTTAACATTACTTGTGCGGGACACACGCAACTAAACTATGTTCTTTTATGCGGGACACACGCAATTTAACATTACTTGTGCGGGACACACGCAACTAAACTATGTTCTTTTATGCGGGACACACGCAACTAAACTATGTTCTTTTATGCGGGACACACGCAATTTAACATTACTTGTGCGGGACACACGCAACTAAACTATGTTCTTTTATGCGGGACACACGCAATTTAACATTACTTGTGCGGGACACACGCAACTAAACTATGTTCTTTTATGCGGGACACACACAATTTAACATTACTTGTGCGGGACACACGCAATTTAACATTTCTTTTATGCGGGACACACGCAACTAACTATGTTTCTTTTATGCGGGACACACGCAACTAAACTATGTTCTTTTATGCGGGACACACGCAATTTAACATTACTTGTGCGGGACACACGCAACTAAACTATGTTCTTTTATGCGGGACACACACAATTTAACATTACTTGTGCGGGACACACGCAATGATATATATTATGGTAGAAAGTGGTGACGTGATTGATATGCTTACGATTTATACTGTTATGACGCTTGTCGGGTATTTACGACTAGTGAATTGACGTTGTTTATACTTGTACTCTTTATTGCATTACATTCTCTTTTCATTATGTGGTCTTGCTATGATTATGTTGTGATTACCGGCAATGGTTCCTTGGGAACCATTCCTACGAACTCACCAACCTCGTGTTGACTTGTTTAGTACACTTTTCAGGTAATCAGATGAATCCGAGACAAGATGCTTGATAGATTGCTTGTTGGACCCGGGTTTGGACCTACATGGATCAAGGATTCATTTGCCCCATCTCTTTTGCTTAATGCTTAGGATCGTTTGCCATCTTTGGATTGTTTTGTAAACGTTTGATGGCTACTTGCTCCTTATGCATTTTGTATGAATATTTGTCATATTTCGTTGAATTCACCGAATTCACTTATTTTCATTTAGTTTGCCTACATTAATTCCACCTTGCGCTATATAATTTCCGTAATATTTCGAGCCCTAGCTCGGGGTGTTACAGAATGGTGGCCCATGCGTGGTCGTAGAGAATTAGGCGGTTTGACCTAGACTACGGCTTAAGTTAAAACTCTTCATATAGCATGCATGGTTAGGAATTTTGTGTGCAATGTGAATTATGTGAACCCTAGAAAGTGTACATTGTGAGTTCGTAGTTAAGACCAATTATGTGTGACTTGAGTACAATGTGATGAATGTGGTTAATGTATACATTGATTGAACTTGATTATGATTGAGATGGATATTGTTATTGATTGGTGTTAATTGATGATTTAGGGCAAAATGAAGTTATGGTGTTAACTTGATATAACATTGTGGCAACCCTAAAAGAGCCTGATCAACTGTTTTATGGTTACCCGGTATTATAACAAGTTAATGACATCACGGATTGCACGCGCTTGGTTTAGGGTATAATAAGGAACTGATATGCTAATGGAAGTTGATTGGGTGGAGGGTTAGCCACTGGTACACCCTGTATACAACCCGGTCAATAACTAGAGAGCATATCGAATTCGGATTATACTTTGAACCATTCGTGTTAGTTACTTAGATTGTATAATGTGGTGAACATGAGTACTTAGATTGTTGGTAAACGGTTGTTGTGAACTTGACATGATGATATGATAAATAATAATCCCGTAGGATTCTAGCACTCTTGCCTTAGTATTATGATATGAAATGAATATGTTATATCGGTATGAGAGCATTGACTACTTGTGTGACTAACATGTGAGCATTTCGAGGCTAACTTTCGGGTCAACGTGTTGCTTGTTTTATAGAAATGGTAAGACCAAGGAGAGCCGGAACAAACTATAGGGCAAATTCTCAAGAGCCTCAACCGGAAGCTCAACCGGAAGCACAAAGGGGTCGTGGTAGAGGCCGTGGTGGTAGGGGCCGAGGTAGAGGTCGTGGTAGAGGTAGGGGTCGTGGTGAGGCTCCCGGACCGAATTTGGCGGATGTGATCGCTCAAACGGTCACCAATATCATGCCAACTATTGTTGCTCAAGTCCAAGCAACTCTTGGAGGGAACAATGGGGCACAACCTAATGAGCCTCAAAATGTTGAGATTCCGGAAAATGTGAATAATGAGGGTGCTCAACCTCATGTGGTGTTAGGTGAGGAAGAAGAACCGGTGGGGTGATAACTATATGGCCATGTTTAATCAACATGGTGTGTATCGCCAAGGTTGTTCAATTCAAAGACTTCAAAAATTTTGGGGCACCGGAGTTTGATGGTAGGGAAGGCCCCGTGGAGTGTATTAGATGGTTTGAGAGAATTGAGGCGGTGATTGAGAGAAGTCATTGCACCTATGAGGACCGGATTCCTTATGCATCCGGCATGTTCAAAGAAGATGCTTTAAGTTGGTGGAACCAAGAAGTAACCTTGGGTCGGACCTATAACTTATCATGGGCCGATTTCAAAAACAAGGTGAAGGAGAAGTTTTGTCCTCCCAATGAACTTCAAAACTTGACCATCGAGTTCGTTCATCTCAAGATGGAGGGGGCCGACTATAAGGGCTACATTAGGCGATTTCAAGATTTGTCCACCCTTGTTCCTCACTTGGTGAACCCCGAGACGCGGGCCATTGATAAGTTTGTGTTGGGCTTAACTCCACAAGTCCAATCCCTTGTTAACTCGGTCATGCCTACTTCTATGGCCGAGGCTATTAACCGGGCCGGGAGTGTGACCGAAGATTTGTTGAGGAGCGGTGTTTTGAGCAAGTCATCATCGTCCAAAAGGAAAGAGGTGGCGGAAGGTAGTGGGACGAGGAAGATGGGGAGATTTGACCCAAAAATGCAAACCGTGGAAGAGTGATGGCGGTGGTTGAGCCGCCAAGGAGGGCTTATGCGGGGCCACATCCTTTTTGTAATAGGTGCAACAAGCACCACCACGCCAATATCCAATGTGGAGCTTGTTTCAATTGTAATCGACTTGGGCACGTGTCAAAGGATTGTAGGACACCAAGAATGGCTCCACAACATGTGGCTCCACTCCAAGCTATTCCTCCTCGTGGAAATCAACGAAGAGGCGAGTGTTTCGAATGTGGTAGCCCTAATCACTATCGCAACAATTGTCCTCGATGGGTGGGACAACAAGTTCAAGTGGCCGTCCACCCCAACCAACTACAAATTGTCGGGCCTAACCAAAACCGGGGACAACAAGGCCATCAGGTCCAATCCCGCCAACGAAGCCCGGAATGATCCCAATGTGGTTGCAGGTACATTTCTTCTCAATGGTCATTATGCAACGGTTTTGTTTGACTCCGGAGCCGATTTTAGCCTTATTTCCTCTAGTTTTGTTCCCTTGATTGATGTGCATCCGTGTGCTCTAAATTATGTGCTTGACGTAGAAATGGTAAATGGTGCTCTAACAAAAATTAGTCAAATACTTCGTGATTGTATTTTGACTCTAAACGACGTCGGGTTCTATATCGACCTTATGCCTTTGGATATTGGGAGTTTCGATATTATTGTGGGTATGGATTGGTTGATGGCGGTTAATGCTACTATCGATTTCGGTGAGAGAGTTGTTAAAATACCGTTATCTAACGGTAAAATTCTTAGGGTCCAAGGTGAAACTTCCGACTCCTCAAATTCTAAAGTCTTTAGTGCTACCGTCACCAAGGTAGAATTGAAGACCGTTCCTATTGTTTGTGAATTTTCCGATGTTTTTCCGGATGACTTACTGGGATTACCTCCATCTCGTCAACTTGATTTCCGTATCAATCTCATTCCCGAAGCCGCCCCCGTAGCAAAAGCCCCCTATAGACTTGCTTTAACCGAAATGCAAGAACTAGAAACACAACTTAAGGAACTCCAAGAAAAAGGTTTCATTCGTCCTATTCTCTTTGTCAAAAAGAAAGACGGGTCGTTTAGAATGTGTATCGACTACCGGGAGTTGAATAAGCTCACGGTGAAAAACCGCTATCCTCTTCCTAGAATCGATGACCTCTTCGATCAACTTCAAGGCGCTAAACATTTCTCAAAAATCGATCTTCGCTTGGGTTATCATCAACTCCGAGTACATGAAGATGATATTCCTAAAACGGCTTTCCGTACAAGGTATGGACATTTTGAATTCACCGTTATGCCTTTCGGGTTGACTAATGCACCGGCGGTGTTCATGGACTTGATGAACCGGGTGTGTCGACCTTTCTTGGACAAATTCGTCATTGTCTTTATTGATGATATACTTGTCTATTCTAAAACAAAAGAAGATCATGCCGAGCACTTGCGCGAAGTACTTGAGTTGTTGAGAAAGGAGAAGTTGTATGCTAAGTTCTCGAAGTGTGAGTTTTGGTTGGAGAAGGTCCACTTTCTTGGCCACATGGTGAGCAAGGATGGCATTCATGTGGACCCTAGTAAGATTGAAGCAGTCAAGAATTGGAGAAGACCCGAGACGCCATCCGAAATCCGTCAATTCCTTGGATTGGCGGGTTATTATAGAAGATTCATTGAGAATTTCTCCCGTATTGCACAACCTCTTACCCTCTTAACTCAAAAAGAAAGAAGATTCGAATGGGGTGATAGACAAGAACAAGCTTTCCAAACCCTTAAAGATATGTTGTGTGAAGCACCTATTCTAACCCTTCCGGATGGAGTTGTTGAGAAAGGAGAAGTTGTATGCTAAGTTCTCGAAGTGTGAGTTTTGGTTGGAGAAGGTCCACTTTCTTGGCCACATGGTGAGCAAGGATGGCATTCATGTGGACCCTAGTAAGATTGAAGCAGTCAAGAATTGGAGAAGACCCGAGACGCCATCCGAAATCCGTCAATTCCTTGGATTGGCGGGTTATTATAGAGATTCATTGAGAATTTCTCCCGTATTGCACAACCTCTTACCCTCTTAACTCAAAAAGAAAGAAGATTCGAATGGGGTGATAGACAAGAACAAGCTTTCCAAACCCTTAAAGATATGTTGTGTGAAGCACCTATTCTAACTCTTCCGGATGGAGTTGAAGATTTTGTCGTTTATTGTGATGCTTCGGGACAAGGTTTGGGTTGTGTTCTTATGCAAAGGGGCAAGGTTATTGCGTATGCCTCTCGTTAATTGAAGGTGCATGAGAAGAACTACCCGACACACGATTTGGAATTGGGAGCGGTTGTTTTTGCTTTGAAGTGTTGGAGGCATTATCTCTATGGCACAAAATGTGTGATTTACACCGATCACAAAAGTCTCCAACACATCTTCAATCAAAGCGAGTTGAATATGAGACAAAGGCGTTGGTTAGAGCTCTTTAGTGACTACGATTGTGACATCCGTTATCATCCGGGTAAGGCAAATGTTGTGGCCGACGCCTTGAGTCGAAAAGAAAGAGTTAAGCCAAGACGGGCTAGAGCTATGAGTCTCACGGTAGGGCCAAATATTCGTGACCGAATCATTGAAGCTCAAGTACAAGCAACCCTACCGGGGAATTTCGGCAATGAAAACTTGGATGGTTTGGAGCAACTATTTGATAGAAAAGATGACAACGGGCTATACTTGGTTGAAAGACTTTGGGTTCCCGTTTTCGGTAATTTAAGAACACTCCTCATGGATGAAGCCCATCGATCGCCTTATTCGGTCCATCCCGGTTCGGTTAAGATGTATTTTGATTTGAAATACTTTTATTGGTGGCCGGGTATGAAGCGTGACGTGGCTAAGTATGTAAGTGAGTGCCTGTTGAATCATGGATTCGCTGAAGATAACTTGCTGAGTCAAGTAGTCGCTGACAGCCTCAGCGAGAGGCTTCCTCAGCGAGTCCTCAGCGACCAGCATTATCTTCGAGTTAAAAGGATAAGTTCAATGACTCACCGCCATGCTTTGTAAGTCAAATATGGGCGGGAAGATGAAGATAAAAAGACTGGTCCCAAGGACACGTGTTGCAAGATCAAGATGGAGCCATGTGACCTTGTACCGTTTTGGTATCAAGGAGTTTCTCTTTCATGCCGTTTTGGGAAAGAAACAAGATGAAGAAAAGAGAACTCTGCAGATCTGAAACATCCACCAATAGATAGTTGACAACCCTCATGTGTCAACATCTATTGGGTTGTCATGTGATGTCTCTTCTCTCCTATATAAGACATCACTTGACCTAGCCGCAAGATTGTTGGTTCATTCTACAATAGTCACTTTGTGTGTTTTTCTCTCATTGTAGAATTGTAAATTGTTAAGTCTTTTGTGTGTGCAAAAACTTAACAATATTTCCTTTCTTCTTTATTGTAAACCAACCATGTATTCACCGTTTAATTAATACTACTTATGATTAAACATGTTTACTTTCTTGTCTTTCTTTCTTAAAGTAATTTACAGTAGTTGTTTAACTTAATATAATCGTTGCAAACGTGGGACTTTCAGTTGGTATCAGAGCGGTGGTTCGACACACCGAATCTGATCTGAGTAAAAGTTTGCAAGATTATCTGTCTTTCTTTCTGTTCTTTATTTTTCTGCATCCAAAAACTTTTTCTTTAAATTTTTTTTCTTTTTATTTCTTTTATTATGTCTTCGGTACCTTCTCTGGTAAATACCAGAGATTTTGGGTATGTCTCCATCCCACCAAGGTTCGATTCACATGATTTCGGATCTTGGAAGGAGAGAATGCTCCTACACATCGTAGGAGTTGAACCCTATCTAATGACCATCTTAACCAAAGGACCATATGTACCGGTTCTGGTTACCAGGACACCAGGAGCTACTGCTGATGCTCCTGAAGTTGTCTCTGAGCTTATAAAACCAGAAGTACAATGGACAGATGACGAGCGTAGGCTTGTCAATCTGGATGCTCGGTTAAGAAATCTCATTATTACGACCCTCCCCGATGACATAATGAAATCTGTCATAAAACTTTCTTCTTCTAAAATGGTGTGGGACAATCTGTGTATCAGATTCGATGGTACGGCAGATGTTCTTGCTACCAAGAAAATCGATCTCAAACGTGCTTATGAAGGATTCTTCTCTCTTCCCAATGAGAATCTGGATGGCACGTATAATCGTTTTAAGTGCCTATTGAATGATATGACAAATGTGGGCATAGAGCATAATACGCTCGAAATATGCTACAAGTTCATTGACGTCTTGCCTATCAAATGGCAAGGCTTAAGGCAAATTCTTAGAACGACCAAGCAACTGAAGGAGCATGACTTGGAGTCACTCTATGGCACTCTTCAGTTTGAAGAGAGAGCCCTCGCTCAAACCTTGAGAGCTGAGGCTGAGTCTAAGAGGCATGCTGGTTCATATGCTTCTTCTTCTTCTTCTTCTCTATCTAGTGTCTCTAACTCTCATGACCCTCTTGCCCTGGTCTCTGCTGAAGTCAGTCCTGTCCATCTTGACATGGACATCAGCAGTTCTACCCCCTCTAATGTCCAAGATCTTGTCAATGACCTCGATTTCGAGGAGAGACAAGAAATGTTCTCGGACTTCATGAACTTTGCTCTCATCGCTGGTAAGCGTTATTCAAAAAAATGGAATGGTCGTAGGTCGACTAATTTCCAAAAACCAGTGGTGGACAAGTCTCAGGAAGAATGTTGGAGGTGTGGTCGAAAAGGCCACTACCAAAAAGACTGCAAAGTTTCTATTCCTTCTCTGCAGGCTGCGAAGCCCTCTTCATCATCAGCAAGGCCCTCTTCTGTTAAGCCTGCTGATGAATATAAAAAGAAGTATTATGAGCTTCGTGCCAAAATGGCTGATGTTGAAGAAGCCAAAGCTCCTGCCAAAGGTCTTGTTGCTGAAGAACATGACTGGGCTGACTCCGACGTCTCCGACAGCGAGGACTTTGTCGATGCCATCTGCTTTATGGCACTCGCTGATGACCAGGCGCTGACAAAGGATCAAGTGTGCTCCAGTCAGTGGGCCAACGTCACGATCAAGAAGGTATGTGCTTTTTCCTCTGCCTCTGAAGGGGATAAATCTAAAATTCTTGAATCTCTTACCTGTGACATTCAGTACGTCGAATCTATCCGTGCTGATCTTCAGTCTAAACTTGATTCAGTAAGTGCTGAGTTAAGTGACAAAACTGACAAGCTCAAGGACTTGAAAAATGTCCATGTTGAGCTTGAATCCCAAAAGCTTCTCAACCAAAATCTTTTAATCACCAATGAGAAGCTGAAAAATCAGGTCGCTGACCTTGAAAAAATAGTAACCTCCTGGTCTAAAGCCTCCAGGCTTCAAGACCAAATCTTCAGCTTGCAGGTTCCCGCTCAAATGAAAGCCATAATCGGTGGCGATTATGAGACCGCTGCTATTGTCACAAATATGTTCAGCGATAGACCTACTGCTGAAGAGAGGATTCCTCCCAGTGCTCTTACCTCTCGTGAGGAATTTCTTAAACATTATTTTGTTAAAGGTATGAGCGACTATCATTCTGAAATGAATGATATGCCTCCCTCACCCAGCACTTCCACCTCTTCTTCGCAAGCTGAAACTAGCTCATCAGCTAGCTTTGCGAAGACTGTCTTTCCTGACCATCCAATCATTGACATGATGCCCAATGAGGGCCGTATTCAATATTCCTCTTCTCAAACATTTGAAGGGAATATTTCAAGTGATGGTTTCAAGCCCATTGCTCCTAAGGTTCTCACTGTTAAACCTAGTGGTGGGTTCAATGTTGAACCCTTTAGAAGGAGCAAGGTCGCTGTCCCGTATGACTACAGCACTCCTCAGCGGGTCGCGACTGTCAGTCAAACCGCTGAGGATTCTGCCCTCTCATCTGTCGCTGAACGCCCTGCGTCTCAGCCCTCGTCTTCTTCTAATAATTCTCCTGCTGGCAGAAAAGCTGTTATGCATGAGCACTTGATGAATAGACGAGCTAAGTTTGCTGATGCTCGTTATCAGCAACCTAACTCAGTTTATGTCCCAAAGGGAACTTTTGTCCCTCGTCATCCAAAACCTGTTCAGCAGGTCAGACCTCCTCAGCAAGGAGGTCAGCGAGTTGCTCAGATTCATCATAGTTCTCAGCAACCCCGACCTGTTCAGCAAGTCAGACCTCCTCAGCAAGGAGGTCAGCGAGCTGTTATGAACAATCAGGGCCCCTCATCTTCGAATGCTCAATCTAAGGGTAAATCTATTCTTGGCCCTGTTCCCAAGAATCTTCCTGTTCAGTTCAGGAAGAAAAAGACCTCTTCTTTAGCATCATCTTCTTCCTCAAATCATGAAATTTGTGAGCTGAGCAAGCGAGTCAACGACTTGACCTCTCAACTCAAGGAACTTCTGACTCAAAATCAGAAGGCTGGAAGGAAATGCTACTTATGTGGAGAAAGAGGACACATCGCTGCTGACTGCGATGACAAAAACTCCAGGAATCCTCCTGAAGTAGTCATTCAGCCAAATCTTCCCTCAGCTTCTGCTTCTCATCCCTCCTCTGAAATCTCTGAGCGAGCTTCCCCAGCTGAATCCAATATCAGCTTGGGTGATGAAATTGTTCTTACTAATGACAACATTGCTGAGTACATTGCCGCTCAGCGAATCTCCTTTCCCCAGGCTCATGAAATCATTACCAATGGTAATAACAGTGTGCTTGCTGAATATGGGGAAAATAATCAAATCAGCAACATGGTTGTCCTCAACACTGGAAGCTCTGTCACTTTCACCTCTGAAGATCAGTTCTTCACTAATGAAGTGGCTCGTGACATGCTTCCTGCTCATCAGCTGGCTGACTTCCCAGTTGATCCAAATATTGATCCTAGAGCCCCTCTTCCTCTAGTTTCAAATGATGATGACTTTGCTCATCTTCCTCTCACATCCTCTGCTGATGATACTATCAGCGAGGATGCTCTTAATTCTTCCTAAATCCTTCTTATGTTATCCTGCAGGCCTCGCTAGGAAAAGAAGTGTGGTATTTGGACAGCGGCTGTTCAAAACACATGACTGGATCCAAGGACCTGCTGGATAACTTCGTGGAGACCAATGGTCCCACAGTTGTGTTTGGTGACAATTCTACTGGCCAAACTGAAGGATATGGGTCTCTCTCCAATGGGCTGATCAAATTCACTAAGGTTGCTTACGTGAATGGATTGAAACACAATCTGATCAGCATTAGTCAATTGTGCGATGCTGATTACAAGGTTATCCTTGATAAGCATCAAGGCACAGTGATTAATGTCAATAAAGAAGTAGTCTTGGTCGCTCCAAGAAAAAGAGATATCTACTTAGTAGATTTCACTCCTGTCAAAACTGACAGTGAGACCTGCTTCTTCTCAAAATCTGCCTCTCAAATAAACTGGTTATGGCACAAGCGTATGTCGCATGTGAATTTCAAAACCATAAACTCTTTGGCCAAGAAAAATCTAGTTCGAGGCCTTCCTCCTCTCTCTTATGAGAAGGACCGGCTTTGTGGTGCTTGTAAAAAAGGTAAAAGCCACCGAGCCACCTTCAAGACCAAACAGGCCAACTCTATCAGTGGCTGTTTCCATCTCCTTCACATGGACCTTTTTGGTCCAGTGAATGTCCAAAGTCTAAGGGGTAGCAGATACACCTTAGTTATTGTGGATGAATATTCACGATACACTTGGACAATCTTTCTTCATTCTAAGAGTGATGCTGCTGAGGAAATAATTAATTTCATTAAAAAGATGGAAAACCTCAACAGCATACGTGTTAAAGAACTCAGAAGCGATCATGGCACTGAGTTCAGAAACCACACTCTTGAGACTTTTTGTGCTGATCAAGGGATTAGACAAAATTTCTCTTCTGTTCGCACTCCTGAGCAAAATGGGGTAGCTGAAAGGAGAAATAGAACTCTCATTGAAGCTGCAAGAACCATGCTCAGTGAGTCCTCTCTTCCTAGTAAATTATGGGCTGAAGCAGTTAGTACTGCTTGCCATACTCAAAATAGGTGTCTCATTGTCAAGCGACATGATAAGACTGCCTATGAAATTCTCAAGGGCAAGAAACCTCAAATTGGATATTTCCATGTTTTTGGTTGCCCAGTTTTCATCCTAAATGATAAGGATCACTTAGGGAAATTTGATCCCAAAGCTGACGATGGCTACTTTCTGGGATATTCTTCTATAAGCAAAGCTTTCAGAGTTTACAACACTCGCACTCAAAAGGTAGATGAATCAATTCATGTTACTTTTGATGAAAGCTGTTCAGCTTTAGGTGATCTTCAAAATGAGTCATCTGCTGAAGTAATCCTCAGCGATCTGTCTGACTCATCTGAAGTATCAGCAACACATGATGTTGCTGAACAACCTATCGCTGAGTCTTCGAGTTCCTCACCAAATGATGAGTACATCGCTGCTCACATTTATTCTATAGATCCAGTTGAGCCTCTTCTTCGAACAATTAATGCCACTTCCATTAATGTTCCTCCCTCAACTGAAGCTCAAGATGCTGAATGTGTCGCTGAGGAAACATTTCATGATGCCTCAGCGAATCCTCTTTTAGGAGACACTGAGGATGACACTCCTCAGCAAGAGGTACCCACTGTTCTCAGTGACCCTCCTGTCAGCAACTCTGAGCCCTTGCTAACCATCGATCTCTCGTCTTATACTCCCACTCCCAGTGGTACTACCACCACCGTATCCGCTGTAAATCACTCTTCTATTCACACACCAGCACTCAAATGGACTGCTGATCACCCTCTTGACCATGTGATTGGTAATCCACACAATGGTGTCCAAACTCGCTCAGCGACAAGTAATACTTGTCTCTATGTCAATTTTCTTTCTCAAATTGTGCCTGCCAATATTGGTGAAGCCATGGCTGATCCCTCATGGGTTGAAGCCATGCAAGAAGAACTGACACAATTTAAAAGACAACACGTTTGGTTCCTTGTTCCTCCTCCCTACAAAGAACCCATTGGCACTCGATGGGTTTATAGGAATAAGATGGATGAAGCTGGTGTGGTCATCAGAAACAAGGCAAGACTGGTTGCTCAAGGTTACACTCAAGCTGAAGGCATTGATTATGATGAGACCTTTGCTCCAGTCGCTCACCTTGAAGCCATTCGTCTATTTCTCGCTCATGCTGCTTACAAAGGCTTCATTGTCTATCAGATGGACGTCAAGAGTGCCTTTCTAAATGGTGCTCTTGATGAAGAAGTCTATGTCAAGCAGCCTCCTGGCTTTGAGGATCCAAAGCATCCTCACTATGTCTACAAGCTTAACAAAGCTCTATATGGTCTTAAACAAGCTCCTAGAGCTTGGTATGACACTTTGTCTACCTTCCTTCTTGACCATGGTTTTCGTAGAGGAACCATTGACAGCACCCTATTTATCTATAAGCATAAGGGTGATGTTCTGTATGTGCAGATTTATGTCGATGACATTATCTTTGGTTCCTTATCCACAAAACTCTGTCGAAAGTTCAGTTCTCTTATGTCTAGCACTTTCGAAATGAGTATGATGGGCGAACTAACCTTCTTTCTGGGGTTACAAATCAAGCAGCTTCCCACTGGAATATTTATCAATCAAGAAAAATATATTCGGGATATGTTGCATAAGTTTGACTTCACCCATGTCACTCCAAAACGAACTCCAATGTCCCCTCCTAATAATCTTCATGCTGACCCTGATGGTAAGTATGTGAATCCTACTTACTATCGTGGCATGATTGGGTCACTCATGTATCTCACAGCGAGTCGCCCAGACATCATGTTTGCAACATGTCTCTGTGCTCGCTATCAAGCTTCTCCTAGAGAATCTCATCTCCTCGCTGTGAAGCGTATCTTCAAATATCTCAAGGGTACACCCACGTTGGGTCTATGGTACCCAAAAGACTCCAACTTTGAGCTGGTTGGATATTCTGACTCCGACTATGCTGGTTGCATGCTTGATCGCAAAAGCACCAGTGGAGGCTGTCAACTGTTGGGGGGGAAGCTGACTAGTTGGTCTAGTAAGAAGCAGCACACAGTTTCCATCTCCACCGCTGAGGCAGAATATGTCTCAGCAGCAAGCTGTTGTGCCCAAATGCTTTGGATGAAACATCAGCTTGCTGACTATGATCTGGAATATTCTAAAATTCCAATCATGTGTGATAATACAAGTGCAATTGCTATTACACACAACCCAGTTCAACATTCCAAAACTAAGCATATTGACATTCGATATCACTTTATTCGTGATCATGTCATGAAAGGTGATATTGAGATCTATTTCATTCCAACTGATGATCAACTAGCTGACATCTTTACTAAACCATTGGATGAAACTAGATTCAAACTACTTGTTAGCAAGTTAGGAATGTTGAATGGGGAATCAGCGACATGACTGGTCATGTATGCTAACTCAGCGAGCTTAAGTTAGTCTTACTCGCTGATCTTAAAGCAATGAAGAGCTTAAAAGTCTTCATCTAGTCCAATAGCAAACGGCTGTTGGTAAAGACTTATCAAATCCGTTGATCCCTGTTGCTTTGGGAAAAAGCAAACAAAAGCAATGAAGAGCTAAAAGTCTTCATCTAGTCCAATAGCAAACGGCTATTGGTAAAGACTTATCAAATCCGTTGATCCCTGTTGCTTTGGGAAAAAGCAAATAATAGCAATGAAGAGCTAAAAGTCTTCATCTAGTCCAATAGCAAACGGCTAGTGGTAAAGACTTATCAAATCCGTTGACGGCTGACAGTTTGCCAAAAACTGTAGTCAGCGACCAACGTTAGTTGTTAAGTCGCTGACAAAACCTTAAACCTGCTGAGCATTTAATAATTTTAAATTCTCATTTAATAAAACATAGTATATTTTCAAAACTAAGTGTTTTCAAAGTAACTATGTTGGTGACGTGGCAAAGTCTTGAACCACATGTTTTATAAATTCAAACTGAAAGGTCACCTCGATCTTTGCTCTTGATCACGTCATTTGTCTGTATATGACAGTATGACTGACAGGTTATGACTGCTCAAATACGGCGCGCACTCAAGTACTTTTTCTAAATAAAATTTCCTTTTCTTTTAAACGTTACTCTCAAGATCTTTTTATAATATATATTTGTATAAAACTGTTGTTGATTACAACTGTTCCTCAACTTGAAAAGAGGAGAGAGAAATCATCATGACCCACAACCATACCCTATATATACAACCTTATTTCCATAACCTCATTTTCACGCTTCCTTATAACTGCTCACTCTCTCTCTAAATCAAAAATTTCTCTCTTTATCTGTTCATCTTTTCTCACAGGCATTCTATCAAACACCTTACACTCGTTTCATCTTCTCTCATTCATCCTTACAAAAATCTATGGCTTCTGCCTCAGATATTCCTCAAAACGTTGAGGTTCCTCCCTCTTCCTCTACCGCCGTAGTACAAAACCCACCGGTTTCTGAACCACAAGTTCAGGAACAAGTTCCCATTACTTATCTAAACTCTCCAGTCTATATTCCGGTAAATGTAAATAAATCTTCAAAAGTCTCTTTTTCTCCCTCGAAGTTGATTGTTAAACCTAACAATCATCTTGGCTCGCTTGACGTACCAAAAGGTGCAAAAGGGTATAAGCCAATGCTGGATTTCATCCACGCATCTCCTGCAAACCACTGCATCATGGCGGACCCAGAAGATATTTTTGTCCATCTTCTCAGAGAATTCTGGTGGACTTGTGAATATAATGATGCAAACAAGTCCATCACTGGGTCCGTCCGATAGGGGGAGAAAACAATCACCATCACTCCTGCCTCTCTTCGTCTCACTCTTGGGTTTCCACAAGAAACCAATGATAACAAGTTTGTAGATCCAGCCAATGAAAATGAATGGAAGGCATGGCTGCCATCAATTGGGTATAATTATAATCTAAAGAACCCTCCAGCGATTCCAAGCAATCCATTAAAACACAATCTCCCTGGGATCTGGAGAGTTCTATTCACACATGTGATTCAATGCATGGGTGGAAATTCTGGATCTTACAATCAGGCATCGTCTACATCGATGCCCATAATCCACGCTCTTGCTGAAGGACGGTTTGTGGATTATGCCCAGCTGATCTTCAATGATATGAAGAACAAGACCAGCATGAACAATAGGTCACACACTGTGCCTTTTGTTAGAATCTTTTCTCTCATCTTCAAGGAGGCATTGGGTGAAGAATATGTGTTACCAGAAGCTGACACAATTCCCATAGCGAGAGTAGGCAACAACATTTACAAGCAACCCGCTGAGCATCTTGTTGCTCGCCTCACTCCACATATAAAAGAGGTACTCTTCTCTCTAAACTCTTCTTTATACCCCAAAGACAGCGACTGGGAGGCAACACTTCTTTCTGATGAAGTGGCTGATACGGTCGCTGTGGACGCTGAAATGCCTTCTGAGGCTGGTTCGCTGGTAAACCCCCCAGCGACCTCCAAAGCCTCTAAAAAGACCAAAGTTAAATCCAAGGCAGCGTCCTCAACTCAAACTTCTCAATCTTCACCCTCCGCTGACGTCCCAAAACGTAAGCGGAGTGTATCAAAGGGCCAACCCAAGGTTAGGAAGTCCTCACTGCCCAAGGACGATAGTACCCAAGCCACCCCATCAGCAGCTTCCCAACAAGCTGTTGACGAGTTAAATGGGAGCAGCAGGCAGCCACCTCAAATTTCTGTAGGAGAGGTTGGTGAAGTTATTGGGTCACCCCAGCCCACTAGAGGTCAAAGTCCAACTCCACCCCCAAATAATTCTCCTTCTTCCTCATTACCCTCTGAGTCGTTGACAGCAGCCAGATCACAGGTGATGCTAGAGTCAACAAATTCTACGGCCGATGATATCTTGGTGCAACAACACACTGAGATTGAGGCAACAGGTTCCCCTACCCCAAATACTATTACACAAGTCTCGGAAACTGTTAGTGCAGGGACCGAGACAAACATTCTGGTAACTGAAATGGAAGTTGATGATGAAGATCTGGGCAGCGAGTTTGACCTTCAAGATTATGATGCTGAAATCACACTCGCTGCCGCAGAGGAAAGTGAAGACGAGGTATATATAAGTGGTTATTTGGATGAAGACTTGGGCTATATGTTAATCTCCTCTCCTCCCAATGATGTTGAGGATATCCCAGAGTCGCTGGTTGATATGCCTTCTCCTCCTTGTTCTTCTTATTTGCCCACGGAGTCTCATGAAAAGGTTGGTTTTTATGGCGATTATGTGACTGAATTAAATGAAGCTGAGCTTCAGCGAAGAGTGCTTTTCTGCCAACTTCAAAGAATAAAGCCTGGTGTTTATGTTGAAGTTGAAGAGGTTGATGATGAAATTATTATGGAGGTGCCCCCATTGCACCATCCAGACTTCTTTCGGGTTCCTTGCTCCAGGTACCCTGTTTCGTTAAAAGATCTTAAGGTTCCTTCTGCTGATGAAGAACTTGTCAAAGCTTGCACTGCTATAAATGTGCCTGGTCTGGATTATGTGGAGACCCGTCAGCTGCAAGAATTATTAACAAGAGTGCAAATCTGCCAGAGCCAAGGCAATAGACATGGGTACTTGTATGCCTGGCTAGTAGATCAAATGGCTCAGATTCATGTGGAGGCTCATGAAAACTTTCAGCAATTGATAGCTGGAAAGGATGTGGTGATTGATGAGCTGGCTGAGCTCAAAGGTATGGTGTTTGGGATCACCAAAAATCAAGTCACCCAAACCAAGTCAAATGAGAACTTATTTAGAAGAAACCAAGCCTTGCTGAATGAAAGCATGAAGAAGGTCAGCATCTCTAATTCTGCCATGGCTGCCTCCTTGGACAAGCTGAAAAATGAAGTTTCTTCTTCAGCTCTTAAAGAAATTGTGCCAGCACTGTCTGAACTCTCCCAATCAAATATTCTCTTCACTGCTCAACTTCGCAAACTCGAACAAACTGTCTCTTCCTTCTCCAAACAACAAAACAACTTTCACACCACTCTTACAAATGAAATTTCCTCCCTAAAAAATCAAGTCTTTTCTCGTACCCCATTTCAAGTCGCTGTTGACAAGAAGCTGTTGGAAGAATCTGTCAGCAGGACTAAGACACTTGAAAAAGAGGTTGCTGCTCTTAAGGGAATGATGGGTGAAATGCTGGGTCTCTTCAAGAACAACAAAATGGAAGCAGCAAGTCCCTCAGCTGCTTCCAAGGGGGAGAAAATTGCTGAAGAGGTCCCAGCAGGTCAAACAAATGAAAATGCTCCCCTCGCTGAGATGGTTGTTGAACCGGCAGCAAGTGTCGAGGGGGAGCAAGTGAAAGAAAAGGTGGTCGCTGCTGAAAGTGCATCAGCGAGGCCTATCAATGTTTCTAGTTTCAAGCCAACTGCTGAGTTCCATGCTGCCCTGGAAAAGAAATACGCTGATAAAGGTAAAGCAGCATTGGTTACTCCAAGCAAACCACCAAAGGTTCCCACTTCAGCAAGGGAACAACAAGAAAAGCTTATGGTTGGAGCCTTTCCCAAATCCACAACTGCTACTGCTGAACAGTCTCCTGAAGAAGTTGTTCGTCAACATGAACGGTTAAGCAAGAAGAAAGAAGAGGAGCTGTCTCAGAAATTCATAAGTGAGCAGATTGTAAATGAAGAATTAAAAGATGCTGATGATGAAACGAAAAGATTAGCTCAGCAATCTGGTGGTTTGGCAGCGTTAAGAAAGAATGAAGAACAATTCTTTGCCAAGCGAATTAAAGTTTTTGATGAAGGGCAAGCGACCTACCTCAAATCAAGAGAGGTCTCCTCCTCCTCCTCCTCCTCCTCCTCCTCCTCCTCCTCCTCCTCCTCCTCCTCCTCCTCCTCCTCCTCCTCCTCCTCCTCCTCCTCCTCCTCCTCCTCCTCCTCCTCCTCCTCCTCCTCCTCCTCCTCCTCCTCCTCCTCCTCCTCCTCCTCCTCCTCCTCCTCCTCCTCCTCCTCCTCCTCCTCCTCCTCCTCCTCCTCCTCCTCCTCCTCCTCCTCCTCCTCCTCCTCCTCCTCCTCCTCCTCCTCCTCCTCCTCCTCCTCCTCCTCCTCCTCCTCCTCTCAGCGCTGCCAGACATCCATATCCTCCTCCTCCTCCTCAGCAACCAAGAAGTGGTGTAAAAAGAACAGCTTCTGGTCAAGTGGCTTCTCAGCGCCCATTTGTCCTCAGAGCTGTTCCAAAGACTGATATAGATACTGAGCCACTGCTGAATCTAAGAATGCCTTCTAGGACCTTCTTTATGGATGGTGCCTATGATGACAAGCTGGGAGGATTTTGTTTTTGCAATATCCATGGTCATGAACTCTTCTTCAGGACCAATGAGATTGGAATTGCTCCCTCTGCCTTTCTTTTAAAGATAAGAAAGTATTGTGTTCAGTCTTCCAATGATCCCAAGTTCTTAAAGTTGATTGATCAAGAGCTGCTGAAGCCTGAAAGACAACAAGACAAAGCTTTCATAGAGGCCAAGCAAGAGTCGCAATGGGATTAAGAAGACTTGTAATCTTTGTAATGCTATCTCTATTGTAAAGTTGTTTGTCAAATAAATAAGATCAGCATTCCCTCATATCTATCTATGTACTTCTAAAAGTAACTCATACTCAGCTAAGTCTCCTCAGCGAATAGGGGGAGATTGTTGAATCATGGATTCGCTGAAGATAACTTGCTGAGTCAAGTAGTCGCTGACAGCCTCAGCGAGAGGCTTCCTCAGCGAATAGGGGGAGATTGTTGAGTCATGGATTCGCTGAAGATAACTTGCTGAGTCAAGTAGTCGCTGACAGCCTCAGCGAGAGGCTTCCTCAGCGAATAGGGGGAGATTGTTGAGTCATGGATTCGCTGAAGATAACTTGCTGAGTCAAGTAGTCGCTGACAGCCTCAGCTAAGTCTCCTCAGCGAATAGGGGGAGATTGTTGAGTCATGGATTCGCTGAAGATAACTTGCTGAGTCAAGTAGTCGCTGACAGCCTCAGCGAGAGGCTTCCTCAGCGAATAGGGGGAGATTGTTGAGTCATGGATTCGCTGAAGATAACTTGCTGAGTCAAGTAGTCGCTGACAGCCTCAGCGAGAGGCTTCCTCAGCGAATAGGGGGAGATTGTTGAGTCATGGATTCGCTGAAGATAACTTGCTGAGTCAAGTAGTCGCTGACAGCCTCAGCGAGAGGCTTCCTCAGCGAATAGGGGGAGATTGTTGAGTCATGGATTCGCTGAAGATAACTTGCTGAGTCAAGTAGTCGCTGACAGCCTCAGCGAGAGGCTTCCTCAGCGAATAGGGGGAGATTGTTGAGTCATGGATTCGCTGAAGATAACTTGCTGAGTCAAGTAGTCGCTGACAGCCTCAGCTAAGTCTCCTCAGCGAATAGGGGGAGATTGTTGAGTCATGGATTCGCTGAAGATAACTTGCTGAGTCAAGTAGTCGCTGACAGCCTCAGCGAGAGGCTTCCTCAGCGAGTCCTCAGCGACCAGCATTATCTTCGAGTTAAAAGGATAAGTTCAATGACTCACCGCCATGCTTTGTAAGTCAAATATGGGCGGGAAGATGAAGATAAAAAGACTGGTCCCAAGGACACGTGTTGCAAGATCAAGATGGAGCCATGTGACCTTGTACCGTTTTGGTATCAAGGAGTTTCTCTTTCATGCCGTTTTGGGAAACAAACAAGATGAAGAAAAGAGAACTCTGCAGATCTGAAACATCCACCAATAGATAGTTGACAACCCTCATGTGTCAACATCTATTGGGTTGTCATGTGATGTCTCTTCTCTCCTATATAAGACATCACTTGACCTAGCCGCAAGATTGTTGGTTCATTCTACAATAGTCACTTTGTGTGTTTTTCTCTCATTGTAGAATTGTAAATTGTTAAGTCTTTTGTGTGTGCAAAAACTTAACAATATTTCCTTTCTTCTTTATTGTAAACCAACCATGTATTCACCGTTTAATTAATACCACTTATGATTAAACGTGTTTACTTTCTTGTCTTTCTTTCTTAAAGTAATTTACAGTAGTTGTTTAACTTAATATAATCGTTGCAAACGTGGGACTTTCAGTGCCTTACTTGCTTACAAGTGAAAGCCGATCATAAAAAGCCACCCGGGTTGTTGGTGCAACCGGCGACACCCGAGTGGAAATGGGAAAATATTACAATGGACTTCATCACGAAGTTACCAAGGACGAAGAGTGGTCGTGACACGATTTGGGTGATAGTGGATCGGTTAACGAAGTCGGCTCATTTCTTGGCCATTCGTGAAACCGATAAGTTTGACACCATGGCTCGTTTATACATTAAAGAAGTGGTGTCTAAACATGGAGTTCCGGTGTCTATCATCTCCGATAGGGACTCTCGATTTAAGTCCAACTTTTGGCAAGCATTTCAACGTGCTATGGGTACACGACTTGACATGAGCACGGCGTTTCATCCTCAAACGGATGGGCAAAGTGAAAGGACTATTCAAACGCTTGAAGACATGTTGAGGGCGTGTGTCATTGACTTTGGTGGTAATTGGGATGAACACTTACCGTTGGTCGAGTTCTCTTACAATAATAGTTATCATGCAACTCTAGGAATGGCACCATTCCAAGCACTCTATGGTAGAAAATGTCGTTCTCCCCTAGCTTGGGCGGAGATTGGTGAAAGCCAACTTATTGGGCCGGAGATTGTAGTTGAGACGACAAAAGTGATTTCCCGAATCAAAGAGAGGATGCAAGTGGCCCGTGAACGACAAAAGAAATATGCCAATGTGAGGCGGAGACCGTTGGAGTTTGAAGTGGGTGATTATGTACTCTTGAAGGTGTCTCCTTGGAAGGGGTTATAAGATTCGTGAAGCGGGGTAAACTTGGGCTGATATTTATTGGACCCTTCAAAATTCTAGAACGGGTTGGAAAAGTTGCGTATCGACTAGAACTCCACAAGAGCTTAGTGGTGTGCATGATGTATTCCATATTTGTAATTTACGAAAGTGTTTGGCGGATCCTACTCATCATGTGCCCATGAATGAAATTCGGGTTGATGCGAAGCTTAATTTTGTGGAAGAGCCGATGGAGATCTTAGACCGTCAAGAAAAGAAGCTCAAGAACAAACGCTACACGATTGTCAAAGTTAGATGGGACGCTAGACGAGGAGCCGAGTTTACTTGGGAGCGAGAAGACCATATGAAGTCCAAGTACCCACATTTGTTTAGTGATTAGAGTCTTGTTGAATTTCGGGACGAAATTCTTTTAACGGGGGAATAATGTAACATCCGTGAATTTGACCCGTTTGACTTTATGTGTAATATGACTAATATTCTTATTTAATAATATGATTGGGGTTAATTTGTGACTAAATGGCTAGATAACATGTTTGACGGGTCGACTTATCAATTTATTACATGTTTCGGTACTTGGCGAATAATTGATGTAGTTAGTTATGTGGCGGGTCGACCCGTGGATAGGACCAAGACCCATTTACCCAACTAACTACCCAACCCTTATACCCACCCACCTTATCCTTTCCCTCATTCTTCTATCTCTCTCTCAAAATTCCTTGCAAGAAAACACACACACATGCAAACCTCTTTCTCCCATTGAATCATCATCATCAATCATTGTTGTTTAAGTTGGAGTAGTGAAGAAACATCATCATCTTCATCTCATCTTCATCATATCGAAAATTTGGAGTTTCAAGTTGCAAGAATTATCCATTTGGGTCAAATTCGGGTTTGACTTTTGAAGCAAGATTTGGTAAGTCAAAATCATTTCAATACCTTCATTTTATGTTTACAGACATGTTTCTAAGTCAAGACCATAAGAATCCTTGTTCAAATCGGATCAATAATGTCTTTAGGTTAAATTAGGCTTTTGGTTTTGTGAATTAGGGTTAATCCAAATTAGAATGAAAAATTGATGTTTGAAATGGGTTGATGAAGTGGGTCATGTTAAATTATGTTAGTTTATGTTCAAAATGAGTTTACATGTTCATCAAATCGTTGGTTGAGTCAAAAATGGAGTTTTGGGTGAGTTTGGGTTGTGTTTGGCTTCAAGAAAGTGCAGGTCGACCTTAACCATGCGACTCATAAAGTTTTATGAGTCTCATCACCTGAAGCTCAAAAATCTCTTGTTCACTGCTTCAGTATTTGCGACTCATAAAGTCTTATGAGTCTCATAACGCAGCTTTTCCCAAAATTATATGTCAGACCATGCGACTCATAAGTATTTATGAGTCTCATAACGCAGCTTTTCCCAAAATTATATGTCAGACCATGCGACTCATAAGTATTTATGAGTCTCATCACCTGAAGCTCAAAAATCTCTTGTTCACTGCTTCAGTATTTGCGACTCATAAAGTCTTATGAGTCTCATAACGCAGCTTTTCCCAAAATTATATGTCAGACCATGCGACTCATAAGTATTTATGAGTCTCATGACCTGAAGGTGTCAACAAAATCCATTTCTTTCAACTATATATGCGACTCACAAGTGTCTATGAGTCTCATATCTTCTTAATTCGACTTCTTCCTTTACCAAGACTTCTATGCACTTATCCTTAAGCCTCGTTAAACCTCCTTGAGTCGTTATTAGCCATTCTTATCCAATTTACATTCGATAAACCTGAAATCACTAGCACAACCATAAAAGCTAAGACTTGACTTGTGAATGTAATATGCATGTTGATAGGTGGTGGACACGAGACGATCATTTGACGATTATAGCTTGTTCTAACTTGAGATTGCTCGATTGAGGTGAGTTCCGTAGCTCCCTGCTCAATTGAGATTCGGGCTGAAAAGTGTACACCTATGTGCTTGATTGTTTGATTTGTTAAATTGTTGGATTGTGTTGTTGAATGTCCGATTTGTGCTTGGTTCACGTATATGAATGTGATTGGATGATTATTTAGGACAGTGGTACATACATAAAGGTCGGTTATGCCTTCAAAGGGTTTGAGATGTGGTGGGAAGGCTGCGGGTGACCCTATATATAAGCATCGAGAACTCGTTGGAAGTAGAATCCTCCTAAGTGTATGTACATACTGATTTGATTGGTTGATGATTGATAGATTTGTGATTGGAATGGGTTGAATTATGATGAGCTGAAATTATGCGGGACACACGCAACTGAACTATGTTTCTTTTATGCGGGACACACGCAACTAAACTATGTTCTTTTATGCGGGACACACGCAACTAAACTATGTTCTTTTATGCGGGACACACGCAATTTAACATTACTTGTGCGGGACACACGCAACTAAACTATGTTCTTTTATGCGGGACACACACAATTTAACATTACTTGTGCGGGACACACGCAATGATATATATTATGGTAGAAAGTGGTGACGTGATTGATATGCTTACGATTTATACTGTTATGACGCTTGTCGGGTATTTACGACTAGTGAATTGACGTTGTTTATACTTGTACTCTTTATTGCATTACATTCTCTTTTCATTATGTGGTCTTGCTATGATTATGTTGTGATTACCGGCAATGGTTCCTTGGGAACCATTCCTACGAACTCACCAACCTCGTATTGACTTGTTTAGTAGACTTTTCAGGTAATTAGATGAATCCGAGACAAGATGCTTGATAGATTGCTTGTTGGACCCGGGTTTGGACCTACATGGATCAAGGATTCATTTGCCCCATCTCTTTTGCTTAATGCTTAGGATCGTTTGCCATCTTTTGGATTGTTTTGTAAACGTTTGATGGCTACTTGCTCCTTATGCATTTTGTATGAATATTTGTCATATTTCGTTGAATTCACCGAATTCACTTATTTTCATTTAGTTTGCCTACATTAATTCCACCTTGTGCTATGTGATTTCCGTAATATTTCGAGCCCTAGCTCGGGGTGTTACACCCCACAATGATCACACCCGTCGGCTAAGACCTTAACATCCCTCTCAAGTGCTCCAAACTTAATCTCTTGAGCAGCGAATCCCTTATCCATGCGCGCAGATAGCGCCTGAATCTCTCCAATAACCCCGAGTCATTGCTAGCTTCAGTGTAACACCCATCATTTAAAAATAAGGATTTCCAAAAACTTTTCACCTAACGGTGTTAAAGAATGCGAAAAAACATTTCAAAAGTTCAAACCATAAAATCTAGTTTGATTTGTTCATAAAAAGGTGGTGTTACTCATCACATCATAGAAATAGAATAAATGGAAATCCTACGGTTGCCCAACACAAAACAACCGTATACAAGTCATATCAAAACATAAATGTCATAAAGGAACAAATGTCTAAAATGAGCAGCATCTATGGGTGACTAAAGCATCTTCATATAATCTACCCATCTCGCTCTTTATTCACCATCAAACTTCATCTAGCTTGCTAAACCTGAGGGGACAACATATTTCAAGAAACAAGTGTTAGCTAACGAATTAGCTAAGTAAGATAACACTAAGTTAATAAATCATTTGTCCCATTAAAACTTGGTAAAGCAGCTTTTCATATTAAAGGCACATATTACATATCATCAACATCATATCATATCACCAACATCATATCATATTACCAACATCATATCATATTACCAACATCATATCATATTAGGATTAATCATCCTAAATGTGCCTATCCATCGTTTCGTCATTTCATATCATCACATATCGTCATATAAGGTGTGACTTACGTCACGCATATCATATAGGTGTAAGTTTGTGTGTAGGCGGTCAAACGACCTAACGGGAACCTCACACCCGACTAGATGGATGAGCCATAAGGCGGTCCATCAAGTGTCGTTAAGGAATGGCAAGCCAATCCCGGAGTAGTCCGTATGTTCAAGACATTGGTGGGTAATCACTCCACCCGGAGATACTCAAACCACGTAATTACGTTGCAAGGAGTCACCCAAGCAACAACATATGCGCACCCACCCGGCTAAGGTGAATACGGGTTAAGCTTAACACTTCATCATATATATACGAGCTCGATTTCATCACATATAGTTAGGTAACAATGTCACCTAAACATCACATATAACATCTTTTACGTTTGGGCCCTTAAACGTGCACGTGACATGGCAACCTATAATGTCTAGTGAACTAGATGACCAAGCCACATATAAATGCACATCATAATCATCAGATACTTGCATCACATTTCATTTCATTGCATATCATGACATAGCATCATTGCATATCATGACATAGCATAACATATCATTGCATATCATAACATAGCATTTCATATAAAGGGGAATGCATTTCAGGTCTCATAAGTCGAATACATATCCCATATAACCTCCCATATAACCCGAATACCATTAAGTACACAAGATGTAAGTAGAGAAGTTATATTCTGAAAACCATCTTTTGTTGAATCCCTCAGCGTGTCAAAGTAGTGTATCTTACCTCAAGTAGCACGCAATAAAGGATAGCTAAGTTACCGAACAAAGCAACAACCCTCGTCTACCTATAATTAGTAAACGGCCATTAATACACTAGTCATTTAGACCATAAGCTGGAATTATATATCTATGGACACACTCTAAATTTCAGGAGTAAGCTATGTGTCAAAACGAAGTTACGCTTCAAAACTAAAAACATTTCCTGAAACTGGACGAGTTGCGCCGCAGCTTAACTTGTCTGGAATCCTGTTGCGCCGCAACTCAGTCTATTTGTTGCGCCGCAACGAAGGTCGTTGCGCCGCAACTTATCTTGTCTGGAATTGCGTTGCGCCGCAATATGGTGTTGCGCCGCAATGCCTATCGACCTGCACTTTTGAAATTTGATTTAACCTTCAATTCGAACCCAACCCTCTCCAGGTCGAAAACTCAGTTTCAAAACATCAAAATCCTTCATATTAAGACCTTAACAAAGCATTTCAACCTTTAGGAAAATCATACATGCCTTATTTCAACTAAACCATCACTAATTACACATTAATCCGATTCCCTAATTACCCAATTACAATTCCTAATGATTCTTATTATCAATAGGACCAATAATCAGTAACAATATACCTTTTATACCTGCAATACACAGTAGGAATGAGAAAGGCTAGATTAAACGCTTCCGAAACACTCTTTTGATATCGATTTGCTCAAAGATTGATTAGGGGTTAATGATGGTGGCTAGGGCTTGAGAGGAGGAAACTAAATCTGCAAATACCACTCTAATGACACTCCACAAGCCTCTAAACCCGTTTTTTAGTTTCCTTCTATGTCAAACTTGGTCCCTAAACTTCCATATGGCTCAATACTAGTCAAAAACACCTCTAAGGACCATATACTACCTTAATGCTTCATTAACCACTCCTAATAGGCATATTATAACTTCATAAACATATTTTCATATCATGCATTAAGACTTTCAAGTCTCACATAAATAACATATAAATCACATAAAGGCATTAAATCTAGTAATAGACTTAACGGACATATAATATTGACTTAACGATTCTAGTCAAACGTTAATAAAAGTTTGGGATGTTACATTCAGCCTTTGCAACTCTCCCTTCTTTTGTACCTTTCCTCATCTTCCTTTCATTCTTCAAGAACCTTTCATCATCCATAGTTGAGTTATCCTTTGCCATATCTTCCAAGATCTGATAACCTTCATTGGGCGTAATGTTATTGAAACTACCCCCAAAGGCATATCCCAATTCTCGTTTAGACTTCTTATCTAACCCATCAAAGAAGATCTCCACATATTGTTCCCTAGTCAAATTGTGGCCTGGACAATTTCTCAACATTTCCTTGAAACGAACCCAAGCATCCACAACATCTTCTCCATCATCTTGTTCAAAAGACCTAATCATATTTTCTAACCTTCTTTGAGTTCGGAGTGAGTAAAATTCACCAATAAAAGCCTCCTTAAGTTGATCCCAAGTAGTGATTGAATTCTCTGGTAGATCATTAAACCAATCAAGTGCTTCTCCGGTGATTGAAATGGGAAATGTCTCAAGCTTCACGGCATTCATTTGATTTTGACCATATTGATAAAGCCGAGCCAACTTTTCAAACCTATCCAAGTGTTGGTAAGGATCCCATTTCCTTTTTCTGTCAAATTGTTGCTCTTCTATGCTTTTGAGATGATTTCCCTTCAGATTGAAGGTGTGATCAATGGTTGGAGGTCTAATGGCAGAGCCACGGTTTGTAGGAATAGTTCGAACCCTCTCGCCATAGCGAGTGTCATTTGGATCCCTTGGTGGTTGTTCATCACCCATCTCCTCTTGCTTAACTTATAGATTGAAGAGTTCGTATAAGAAAAACCCTTCCTCGTCCGAATCAGGAGTGGGTTTTGCTATAGGTGAAATGGTGTTGGTATTGGTGTTGTGGGTTCAGTGAAGTTAAACCGACGTCCTCTTGGTCTTCTTGGAGTAGATAATGGACTATGTAAAGGTAGACCCGAAGAACGCAAGTTCATTAACTAAAGGAATATGCATGCAAACACACAACTAACACAAACACGTCAAATGCACCTGTGATAAGAAAAGAAAACTAACCTAATAAAACAAGTAACTTCCTCACGCATGAGAAAGGATCAAACCACTAAATTAACAACTAAATCGGCACACAATCCCCGGCAGCGGCGCCAAAAACTTGATGTGTGAAATCGAGTTTGTAAATTTATAAACAAGTACCGACCAAAAACCGACTACTACACACTTTCAGGCAGTGGACCTGATCGCATATAGTATAGTAAGTAGTAAGTCCGAGGTCGTTCGCAGGGATTGGTTTTGAAATAATTGTTAGCTAAAGTAGTTTTAGAGAAAGGGTGGAACCGTAGCCGAATTGCTACCTAACTTTTGACGAACTGAAATTAAAGAAATTAAAATGACAATACGATTAAAAGTAAAGAAGTTTCAGACAATATAAATAAAGATCATCCACTTCGAATCCACTTGACTTCAGCTATGATTGCACACGTTAAGAACAAATTCTTTAGAGTTGACAAAATAACCGTGAAAGGATAAATGCTCACGTGGTACCACCAACCGCTCGCAAATCACCCAAACACCCTAAATTGCTAGTTTAATTACCCAAGCCGGTACCACCAATGCCTAGAAAATCTCCCCAACAATTAGTTTGATTGATTATCCAAATACCAATTATGTCTATGTGAATTAAAACGTGGTACCACCAACCGTTTCTAAACACGTTTACCAATTAATTCCTATTATCGACTTGACATCCACCGTCATACCATGAACCGGTGACAAACGATCAAAGACAATCGAATTGAAACGATAAATATATTCACCTAGTACCACTAACGATGAACACATAAACCATCAACATCAATAGAATAAATCACAAGGAAATTAATTGATAAAGATCACGACACAACGATAATTGAATCAACTCTTGAATTAAAATTATGCAATCATATCATTCGTCAAGTTTCATCAAAGTGGATGATTAAGAATTCTAGCCACTCATGCTAAATTGAAATTCATAAAAGAAATTGAAAGAGAACATATTGTACCAATGATTGTTTTAATTGAAATTGCAAAGACGGAAAAGTAGATACGATCTAGACGGTGTTCTTGAATCTTCAATGAATCCAATTGATGGAATTTGAGATCACCCTTGAAGGAATTCGTGTGTGAACAGCCCCTAGAAAGAAAATTCGACGATGAAAAATGGTTTATTATCTTCCTTATATATCCCTTCAACTGATCGGCTGAAAGGGCTGAAACATTAGGTCCCGTACCGCTGACTGCGGCGCAGTGGCATACCTCTGGAAATTTAAGTTTTTTTTCTCGATCGTTGACTGCGGCGTAGTGGGGCTTCATTCTTCCCACTGCGGCACAGTGTAAACCCTCTGGAAATTATGTGCCCTTTGCACCCAATGACTGCGGCGCAGTGGGGCTTCATCACTTCCCACTGCGGCGCAGTAAGACTATCCTCCTCAAAATTCCTTCTCGTTAACAGCTCTCGAACACTAGGATTAATATCTTGGCCTAAATTCGTCATAAAGTGCACCAAATGGACGCGCAACCTGCTAAGAACCTGAAAGCACTAACAAACACCATAAACGCGCCAACTGCATACAAAATTGACTCGAAACACATACGAAACAGGCATAAATGATGTGGGCGATACATATAAATTGGACACATCAATAGATATCTTTGAAGAAAAAAATTCTAAAACATTAAATCTTTCAACCTGTTACTTACCCACTCTACTTTCATCCGAGATTGTGTAGTCATTTCCCTGTTGGCTACTCCTATACATGACAATATTCGTATAGTGATAAACTATTCAAGAAATAATTTAACTTAAAAAATCCTTATTAATTATTCAAGTGTCTGTGTAATTTTCCAAAATCATTTTTTTAGATTTGTTTAGATTTAAAAATGATTATTACCATTTTCTATGATAATACAGTAATCAACATCATCACCTTGTTCTAGTACTTCAAAACATTCAAAAAAAATCTTTCAAAGATTTGTCAAATAAAACCCATGCTTTTTTTTTACTCTATCTTAGATTCTAGAAGTCTACAACACCTTAACAATTATCCAACAAGATTATTTGACTTTTGAGTTTCCCATACCTCTATACTTTACCAACTTTTATCTCTGTCACTTTTGAGTCTCCCATACCTCTATACTTTTTTTTTTAATGTTTATGTACTTTTTAAAGGACAATAAGAAAACTTTTAATAGTTTTCAACTTTCACAAAAAAAAAATGTTTTTTTTTACATTATTGCTTAAACGATAAATAGATAACATACAAATGATAATAATATAAATATAAATATTGCAAATATCATCAACCAACTTAGAAAATGTATGAAAATTAAATCACATGAATAATTTACAAATGGGAATGCTTCGAATAACAAAAATAAATTACAAAAATAATTAACTAACTTTTTAATAAAGTTCTCTATCAACCAAAACAACATCTACTACTCCTTTCACCTTGTCTTCAAATAAATCATGCCTAGATTAAACTTTTTTTTTACAAAAGTTACAGAATATATCTCATCAAACTTATTTAAATATAAAAAGGTTCTCCTTTCATTTAGTCTTTCCCTACCACCCCAACCTTTCCCTCCAATCACCTAGTAAAGTAGAAAGGGGATCACAATTTAGGGGAAAATCCACCATCTTTATGCACATATTTAACCTACCCTCACATCATCATGCTCTGTCATCATCAATACATAAACAAAAATCATAAACTTTAATACAATCATAGATTGTATTAAACAAAAAAACAGATGTTAATGCAATGTTTATTAGCCAATTGAGAAAATTACTATGACAAAATATATAAATATATAGAAATGACTATAATGGCAAGTTAAAATCTCTATCTCTATATATATATAAAAGCAGAAAGCGCTCACGTGGCGTTCTCTGAGCTCGCCGTGTCAGTGTTTTCCTACGTGGCGTCACGAGAACAATCCAAGTGACAAGTCATCAGCCACGTATGCAACTTACTTATGTGGAATGTCCACTTAAGCATAATGTATAGCCATAAATCAGCTTTTAATTAAAAAAATTCGGAGGTGGGATCGAACCCATGACCTCCGAATTCTCATCTGTGTATTCCTACCACTTGAACTACCATTGATTTTGTTTGTAAATTGAAAAGCCACCATTGATAAACCCCAATTTTGCGCCTTTTGTACATCAAGTGCGATTTAGTAAAGGAAATAAATAACCCCATATCAATCCCATCGATTGGATTAGAAAAAGGATCAGTGGTTTTGATTTACAAGAAATATTATCAAATCTGATGCATTTTATTTATTTATTTCATCTCAATCTTCTTCTTCTTCTTCTTCTTCTTCTTCACGGTAACTAAGTCATCAATTTTTATCTTTTCTTAATTGATTATTCTCTTGAATAATTTGGTTTTTTATTTTATGATTTTTCTTTGCTGCAGCTAATCATATGACTAAGGTTAAATAACTAAAGAATTCTTTCTTTCAATTTTGGTTTTCTATATATTTTATTATGATTTCGAATGTTTTTTTTTAATTGAGCACAAGGTGTTCGATGAAATGTCTAAGAAAGGTTTCTTATAAAAAAATTATGTAGATGAACCCAAGGTGTTGGATGAGAACTAGGCCATTTCAAGTTGACTTCACGTCAGGTCTGCTTAAGGTTTAATCCGATGTTCATTTGAAGATGTTGTTTTCTGCTGCTTTGGTTGCTATTGTTCGACCTGTTTCAATCAAATTAGTTGAATAATATACAATCTGTGACTAATTGCATTTTCTTTTCATTGATGCAGTATCTCGTGCCTTGGTATAGCGTAAATGTTGTCTGGTGTAAGTGTATTCTTTCGATTCAACCATGTAAGATTGTAAGTGCATTTTCTAGCCCAAAGAATTTTCTCAAACATCATAACGAGGATTACCTAATTATGTTTCATCTCTAAGAGGTCAACTTGGGATTATATAGTATGATTTTGAGATTTGATTTGTATAATTTTGTTTCAAGTTGTGAGATGGTAGACCATATTCTAAGCCTGAGTGATATTGTATTTCAAATGATAGCATTACCTATTGAAAAACATGATACTTAACTCCATTTATGCTCCAACCCTATGTTCGTATCAATCCTTAATGGGAAATAAGAGTGTACAATCGAATGGTAAGATCATATTTAGCACTCTTGCAGTCGTATAATAGGAAAGAAGACACTCAAGTGTACATGAGTACCAAGACTTGATATAGCTGCACACTCAAGAGATCGTGGCAGTATATTGCTATGAATGGTAGGCAAAACTTTTATGCTCATTTTGAATATTCTTAATTAGTCAAATAATATGTGGAAATATTAAGTTATCAACATATGTTATTAACATAAGTAACTAAGTATATTTTTAATAATTATTTTTTAAAGAATAAAATTATATATGATGCGTGGATTGTTCAGTTATCTTTGAATCAAGGTTGCTATAGGTATAATGGTAAGTAATGCCTTGACAAACTTATACCCAAAAAGGAAAACCAATAACTTCAAGTTTGGTTTGACATTATTATTTGTTAAAATCGAGTACTTTTTGGAGATATAAGAAGGATTGTTTCACAAAGTTATTGGGTAAGTAGATTGGGCTGGGCTGGCCATTCATTCTCTCCTTATGAAAAGGATAAACTACTAGAAGTTGACTATTTTTTATGTCGAGCAAGAAATGTTTGAAGACTTTAGTATTGCATAAAAATGGTAATCTTGCTATATCTTGAAAATCTTAAATCTCCAAGTTAGGATGCAGCTTTGGAAAAGAATAACAATTTAGACCCATATTAAAGTTATGTCATAGGCTAAAAGCTCGATACTTGTAAGGCAACTTAAATTGGACTATGAATCCATAATACTTGCTCCTTTTCTTATCTATTTGTATGGCAAGACTACTTACTGTAAAATCTGCTTTCCTCTTGAAAGCTCTTAAAGTTTATTTGCCATTTGTACTCTTCTTATGGCCGTAACTTTGTTGCACTTGAACACATCTGCTTTCAGAGGATTGAGCGTAGATTTGTTCCCAACTTCGAAACGTTCTGATTAGTCTCTCTATCAAATTTAAATATGTATGCATGTTTGGTATGCCATAGGTAATTTCCAACGAAGAGGGAAGAACATAGCCTTGAAGCAAGACACCATGTCTACATGAATCTTAGGACAAAAAATTTTTATTATCTGCCGAATGGTCATAAAATCAATGATCCTTCACTCAATGATATCGATATGTTTTGATCCAAGGTTAAGTGTTGCTCAACTCCATGCTTTTTAGGATGGTCATGGTTCTTTTTCTTTCTTACATTACACCATCTACATTTTTTGTGATCAGACGGGGAACACGAACTATAATAGGATATTAGGATCTGTGGGCATTAGTTACCAAAGAACTCGTGACATGTATAGTTGTTAAGGGATGTGTCAGCGGCTTTTAGATGCAATTGAACGTGTAGGTTTCTTGTATCTGTTACTAAACTTAGGATGATTAGTTACTCTTATATCTTGAATATTTTCTCCAAATGCAACATTAACTGATGACAAATTGTTATATTAGGGATTATTTCATGTTAAGTATACTAGGATTATCACTTCCAAATACAATTCTAGATTCCCCATTACTCTCATTTGATTCCGTGCTTGCATACCTTGTAAATGATTTATTTCATATTTTACATCGGTATATTTACCAATATATTTGGCAAATTTATGTGATTTTGTTTTCCCAAAGTAAGACATGTAGTTATTTTCATGCTTGATTAGTATATGATTTGGATGGATCATATTCAAGAACTTTACGGAGATACAAGGATGCTAACAGTGGACTTACACTTGGAAAGTAATTAGTTGAGCAGCTTTGATATGATCCTTCCAAATTAAGTAATATTACTATTCTGATGAATTTATTTTGAGCTAATAAATAAATTCACAATTGCACATAAGTAAGATACCAACATATCATTTAATACCAATTGCAAGTAAAGGAACTAATGCTTTGAAAATATGTATTCAGGCTCTTATTTAATTTGGTGTTGGAAATTAGCTGACCATTCCTGCCTATTCAAAAGATGGACCAAGGTAAGAAATGAACTGTATGAGTATGACCGTGTTTCCTGATATAGATTCGGTGCAGAAACCGCCTCTCGATACTCAATTTGCTGATAAGAATCTTAGTCCGCTGGCTGGTGAGTTGTGAATAATTGTGTATATCGATGGTTCTTGCTTTTGCTTTGATATTATATCGTAAGTAGGGGTGGCATAAGAAGAGTTGCCGTAAGGGGTTGAAATTGGTCCGAGTAAGTTGTTTTCACTGCATGTCGAAACAGTTCAGGTCAAAGTCTGTAACACCCCAAGCCAAGGCTCAGAATATCACGGAAATCATATAGCACAAGGTGGGATTAATGTAGAACATGAACTAAATGCAAATAAAGGATTCAGTGAATCCATACAGAACGATAAACAAGTATCAAAATACATAAAGAGCAAGTAACCAATGAAGTTTACAAAAGAACATCAAAAGATGGCTAACGGTCCTAAGTACAATGCAAAAGAAGGCAAATGGATCCTTGATCCATATAAGTCCAAGTCCGGGTTCAACAGCAAGCTAACAATCAATCTCCACGCCCTGATTTAACCTGGTAACCTGAAAAGTGTACTAAGCATAGTCAACACAAGGTTGGTGAGTTCGTAGTAATGGTCCAGAAAGAAACATCGTCAATAATCACAATATACAAGTAGATGCGAAACATGACTTACAGTGAGCCTCTATGTAACAAAATAACGTCAACAATCAAGATTACACAAACAAGTAAGCGTGTAATGAACGTGCACAAAAGATATAAGTGTCAGTACAAGTGCCAAATGCATAAACAGTCATAATGCCTATCATATGTGTGAACTACAAGTCACGTATGCAACGATACCCGCCTGTCATCGCAATGAATCAGGCTGTATCTCAAAAGTGTCGATGTATATACGTCTATATACTCGATGTCTGTGGACGTCTCGCACAGGAGGGGGTCTATGCCAGCGTCATGCTTCATAGACGTGTGAGTCTCACTACTCACGGAAGGGTGTCAATGCGTGCCCACCGATCCCACTATTCACAGAAGGGTGTCAATGCGTGCCCACCGATCTCATATATATATATAGTATGCTTGCGTATAAATCGCGTATATGCATCAATCACAATTAAACAATCATTAATCTCAACTCATCCATCTTAAGCCATCAATCACTAATCATCAATCATCGGCCATCAATCACTATTCAAACCAACTATACGTACATACACTTAAGAGGGTTATCCATTCTTCGAGTCCCAGATGCTTATATATAGGGTCACCCGCAGCCTTCCCACCACATCTAAAACCCAATGAAGGCATAACCGACTTCCATGTATGTAAGTCTATCATAATATTAATGAAATACTTAACAAACATAAGCCAAGTCAACCATACGTAATAAACCGTCTCAAACAATCAACAATCAAACAATCAAACAATCAAACAATCAAAAATCAAACAATCAAACAATCAAACAATCAAACAATCAAACAATCAAACAATCAAACATACCCAAACAATCAACACTAATCATCAATCAACAATCAATCAGAAAACACGTAAACAGTCAATCAAACCAACCAAACAATCAAACAAACACGTATATGTACACTTTTCAGCCCGAATCTCTATTGAGTAGGGAGCTACGAAACTCACCTGATCGGCAAAGAAGTAAAGTTTGATATAAAGTCACGTTACAGTCGTTCAATGATCACTTCATGTCCAATACCAAAACTTCCTTTCTGAGCTAGAACCCGATTTATGGCAAAATGGGTAAAATGCTTGAACTAAGAAACTAAATCCCTTGCTAGACGATAATGAGATGAAGACGATGATGATTCTCGAGTTAAACCCAATCCAAAAAACCAAATGATGCTCAAGAAATAAAGAAATAAACTTGGATAGTCTTGCTTTTACACTTAGAGAGAAAAGAGAAGAAGAAAAGGAGATATGTGGTGAAAAAATGAGATAAGGAAAGGAAATGGGTCATAAAGGGGCTGGTGGGTCGTGGATGACCCACGGGCCGACCCGTTTCCTTCTCAAGCCAAAATACAAGTCGTTATACATTTAAACACCGATTAAACACACTATCGACCCGACTATACATACCACATTGTCATATATACATATATATATATATATATATATATATATATATATATATATATATATATATATATATATATATATATATATATATATATATATATATATATATATATATATATATATATATATATATATATATATATATATATATATATATATATATATATATATATATATATATATATATATATATATATATATATATATATATATATATATATATATATATATATATATATATATATATATATATATATATATATATATATATATATATATATATATATATATATATATATATATATATATATATATATATATATATATATATATATATATATATATATATATATATATATATATATATATATATATATATATATATATATATATATATATATATATATATATATATATATATATATATATATATATATATATATATATATATATATATATATATATATATATATATATATATATATATATATATATATATATATATATATATATATATATATATATATATATATATATATATATATATATATATATATATATATATATATATATATATATATATATATATATATATATATATATATATATATATATATATATATATATATATATATATATATATATATATATATATATATATATATATATATATATATATATATATATATATATATATATATATATATATATATATATATATATATATATATATATATATATATATATATATATATATATATATATATATATATATATATATATATATATATATATATATATATATATATATATATATATATATATATATATATATATATATATATATATATATATATATATATATATATATATATATATATATATATATATATATATATATATATATATATATATATATATATATATATATATATATATATATATATATATATATATATATATATATATATATATATATATATATATATATATATATATATATATATATATATATATATATATATATATATATATATATATATATATATATATATATATATATATATATATATATATATATATATATATATATATATATATATATATATATATATATATATATATATATATATATATATATATATATATATATATATATATATATATATATATATATATATATATATATATATATATATATATATATATATATATATATATATATATATATATATATATATATATATATATATATATATATATATATATATATATATATATATATATATATATATATATATATATATATATATATATATATATATATATATATATATATATATATATATATATATATATATATATATATATATATATATATATATATATATATATATATATATATATATATATATATATATATATATATATATATATATATATATATATATATATATATATATATATATATATATATATATATATATATATATATATATATATATATATATATATATATATATATATATATATATATATATATATATATATATATATATATATATATATATATATATATATATATATATATATATATATATATATATATATATATATATATATATATATATATATATATATATATATATATATATATATATATATATATATATATATATATATATATATATATATATATATATATATATATATATATATATATATATATATATATATATATATATATATATATATATATATATATATATATATATATATATATATATATATATATATATATATATATATATATATATATATATATATATATATATATATATATATATATATATATATATATATATATATATATATATATATATATATATATATATATATATATAAATATATATTAATATATATATATATATATATATATATATTTATATATACTTGATTTATATAAATCTTTTATACATACATATATACTTACAAGTACATATATATATATAAAATTACGTATATATATATATATATACATATATATATATATACTAACATACCACATTGTCATTTAGTCACAAAACGACTCAATTATTTCATTAACTTAACTTGTTAGTCAAATTGCACTTAAAGTCAAACGGTCAAAACTCACGGATGTTACATTATTCCCCCGTCAAAAGAATTTCGTCCCGAAATTCAACAAAACACTAATTACTAAATAAATGCGGATACTTAGTCTTCATACGATCCTCTCGCTTCCAAGTGAACTCGGCTCCACGTCTAGCATTCCATCTAACTTAACAATCGTGTAGCGCTTATTCTTGAGCTTCTTGACTTGACGGTCCAATATCTCTACCGGCTTTTCAACAAAGTTAAGCTTCAAATCCACTCTAATCTCGTCCATGGGCACATGATGTGTAGGGTCCGCCAAACACTTGCGTAGGTTGCAAATATGAAACACATCATGTACACCGCTAAGCTCTTGTTGTGACAATCGTCAATTTTCGGATAAACTTTTTAATTTTTTTTTATTATAATTTAATCTATAAATATTAAGAAATATTAAGTATTAAGCTTTATATTAAATAGAAATTTGTCTATTTAATATAATATGTTATGAACAACTAAAATAAGTTGGAATAATGAAAATATTTAAATTAAAGTAAAGGATACCAAATCTTAAGGTATTATTTCTAAAGCCTTAATAAGATCATATTTAAATTTTGACAGTTTAACGACAACTATTTCGATTAAATCACGGACTAAACATCTGACAAACGATGGTTTAATTCTATAAATATCTATCTAAATTATAATATATACTAAGATTATAAAATTCATCAGTCTAGCCGCCCCCCCCCCCCCCCCCCACCCCCCCCCCCCCCCCCCCCCCACCCCCCCCCCCCCACCCCCCCCCCCCCCCCCACCCCCCCCCCCCCACCCCCCCCCCCCCCCCACCCCCCCCCCCCCCCCCCCCCCTCACACACATTTACTTTATTCATAAAATTTGTTTTACGTGAAACATGCAGTACCCTCAATTATATATATATATTTATTTATGATAACATATTATAATTATATATATATATTGTACTTTATTCATAAAATTTGTTTTACGTGAAACATGCAGTACTCTCAATTATATATATATATTTTATAGATATGAATATAGAATATAGATACTGATATATATATACACGACATACCTTGTTTTCTTCCTGCCGACACTATGCGATTTTCTTCCTGCCGACACTATGCGAGTGGTATATTATATGTTTTCTTCCTGCCGACACTATGCGATTTTCTTCCTGCCGACACTATGCGATTTTCTTCCTGCCGACACTATGCGATTTTCTTCCTGCCGACACTATGCGATTTTCTTCCTGCCGACACTATGCGATTTTCTTCCTGCCGACACTATGCGATTTTCTTCCTGCCGACACTATGCGATTTTCTTCCTGCCGACACTATGCGATTTTCTTCCTGCCGACACTATGCGATTTTCTTCCTGCCGACACTATGCGATTTTCTTCCTGCCGACACTATGCGATTTTCTTCCTGCCGACACTATGCGATTTTCTTCCTGCCGACACTATGCGATTTTCTTCCTGCCGACACTATGCGATTTTCTTCCTGCCGACACTATGCGATTTTCTTCCTGCCGACACTATGCGATTTTCTTCCTGCCGACACTATGCGATTTTCTTCCTGCCGACACTATGCGATTTTCTTCCTGACGACATACCTTGTTTTCTTCCTGCCGACACTATGCGATTTTCTTCCTGCCGACACTATGCGAGTGGTATATTATATGTTTCTTTTCTTTCTTGATGAATTCATAACCAAACTACACTCCCTCTCATCTTCATCTCTCTCGGCTATCTCTCAAACACCTTCATCACCTTTCTATCACTCTCGGTTTCACCACCTTCTTTCTCCTTAAACAAAACCCAAGAGCCACCACCATCTTGCTGCTCGACCCATCACCTCGCATGCATCATCACCACCGAACCATGCTACTGTTGTTACTCGTTACTACTACTACTCGACATGGTTGCTGCTCGCTGCTTGTCACCATTGAACCACCACCTTCACCGCATGCAAGTCTAGCTCGTCGACCAGCCATACATATATCTATCTAACCTGTCGACCGTGACCACACCACCCCAACATGTACGTGTATCACTCGTCGACCACAACAAAGCAAAACCCACGAATGATCATCACCTCCAACACCACCTTCACCATTAACAACCACCACGTACAACCACCCCATGACTTCATCACCTTCCACGAGCCACTATCTTCTTCTCGATCATATATATATTCGTAAGTTTGATCATCATCTTTTAAATATATATATATACCTACGTATATATATAGATATATATATATATATAAGTTATATAAATCAAGTATATATATATAATATATATATATATTTATTATATATATATATATAATATTTCATCATCTTTTAATATATATATATATACCTACGTATATATATAGATATATATATATATATAAAATATATATAAAATCAATATATATATAATATATATACTTAATATTAACGATTGTTATAATATATATATATATATATATATATATATATATATATATATATATATATATATATATATATATATATATATATATATATATATATATATATATATATATATATATATATATATATATATATATATATATATATATATATATATATATATATATATATATATATATATATATATATATATATATATATATATATATATATATATATATATATATATATATATTATATATATATATATATATATATATATATATATATATATATATATATATATATCATATCTCATATATATATTATATATATTATATTAATATATATATATGTATATATTTAAAGTTATATATTATATTATATTATTTACAAAATTATATATATATATATTATATATATTTTGTAACTCCACTTTATTTATTTTACCTTCGGGGTAGAATATAAACTCTTTACTGTTATGATGAACACAAGTACTCCAGAAATGTATATATGGTTGATTCTAAGTTGCTCTGTTCACTCAAAGTCCTCACTATCATGAACGATTAATTATGGAAACATAAACGTGGGTATATTGAATAGTACTATTGGGGTAGGCACCCCCATTCGTGTTGGTCATACCAACTGTATACGGATGCATATATATTTGGAAAGCTTAGGGTACCCTGAACAAGGTACCTACTCTGGAGGCAAATAAACACACACTTGTCTAGTTTCGGTTCATGAGCTTAGAACTTGGTATATACAGTTTCAACTCTTGTTTATGTTTGATCCATTGTGTGATCAAATGGTTACTCTAAATCTTGTGGTTCATACTCTGTATTTTGATTAAAAACATATGATACTCTTTGCTGATATTGTATCATAATGATCACACTGAACTCTGGTATTTTTGGAAACTATATTTTCTATATGAAAAACTTATGGAACTCACCAACTTTATGTTGACGTATTTTAGCATGTATTCTCAGGTAACTAGATGATAATCTGTATGGGACAACTTTCCGCTGCATACAACAGACTGGACTATGGCTTACCCTCAGACTCTAGTAAAGACTCGTCAATTTGCTAAAGTCTCTTTATCCACTGTTTAATATTATTTAATATTGATTAAATGTTTTGAAAACAATAAATTTGTATTATAAACAATACAAATCATGTTATGTATAAATTGTATTTTAAAAACGACAACGTTTTGTGTCGTTCAGTATATCTTGTGTTGTGAATCCATGTACGTCATACCCCGTCTGGGGCGGGTGTGACAGTTGTGGTAATTTCAAATCGATAAGCAACTTTTCCAACCCCTTTCGAGGATCTTGAAAGGACCAATACACCTCAGCCCGAGTTTGCCTCGCTTCACGAATCGGATGACGCCTTTCCACGGTGATACTTTCAAAAGTACAAAATCACCCACTTCAAACTCTAACGGTCTCCGCCTCACATCGGCATACTTCTTACGTAGCATGCGAGCTAGTTGGACTATTCTCTTAGCTTGAGAAGTTGTTCTTGTCATTCCAATTACTATTCCTGGCCCGCTACTTTGGTTTTCTTCGATTCTTGGCTCATCCAGTGGAGAGTAACACCTCTACTACCCAATGCTTCGGTTAGTGACATTCGAATACTTGCGTAACAACCGTCATTGCACAAGATTTCTGCCATGGTCATAAGCACATTCTCTTCACATTTGATCAAGTCTCAAGTCGGCTTGAGTACCCGTTGCTCATTGGATGGCTCCCTGAATTGGAGTTAAGCGACTTTCTTTATCTGAAATGATAGAAATTGAATCTTCGTGCACCTACACCATTTCTTCTACATACTAATGTGCCAAGTTGTCAGATTTTACCGGTTTCGTCGTATCGTGACCACTTCTTGTCGTCGGCGACTTCATGGTGAAATCCATTACAATTTGTTTTCCTTCGAATTTCTTTCCCGGTCCTTCACTACCAGCTTATTCGTATCTCAGAAGTCTACAAGGGCTTTGACTACGCGCGCGATGTTAGGAAATTAAGCATATACGAAATTTAAGTTATCGAGATGGGACAAGCCCGGTAAGTCGCCCGGAAAAGCCTCGGGAGACTCAAGATTAACAGAGATGACGTTAGTTTTCAGATTCTTGAGACGGTAGCTCTAAGGATGCTTGAGTTTGAAGACTTACATGGGACCCTAAGAACCTTACCGTTACACAAAGACGTTTTTAGTTAACTCTTTACCACTACCACTAACCGTATTTATCACTGTCATCCAATCCATACTTGCAAAAATTTTCAAAGTTCCAAATTTCCAGGAGCATAGGGCTAATGAAGAGCTTAATATCATTTAAAGTCAACCATCATTGCCAGGTAATTCAACTAGACCTATCTAGCGCATCACAAACCATTTAAAGGATCGAGATCCAGATCTAAGCCTACAGATGTTTGTTAATGAAAGAAGTCTAGTAAGAGAAAGTAAGACTATAATCGGTCCTAGAATCGAATAACATTGAGTTGTAGTGGTCGAGGAGAAAGGAAAGTACCTATCACCGCTTCCGGGTCGTTGCGGCTTCATTAGCATCTCCCGCCAAGGTTCGTCCTCGAGGTTGCACCTGACGGCTTGGTTCGTCGTGGTCTTGGGTAGGAATGGCAACTTGAAGTTGATTATGAGAAGTCGCTACTTGGGCTTGTGGTTCGATCCATCTTGGACAAGCATTTCTATAGTGGTCGGGGCTACCACACACAAAACAAGCACCCTGTTGGCTCCGAGGGTGGTTGGCTTGGGGATAAATGATTTGAAGAGGTGTTGCATTCAATGGTGCCGCTTTCGGTGCTCTACAATTCCTAGCTACGTGCCCGTGCCGATTACAATTAAAGCAAATCCCACATTGGTTAGTGGGAGAGTGGTGAAGATTACACCTGCCACATAAGGGGTGAGGTCCCAAGTAAGTTTTCCTTGCCGGCTTCACCGTCGCCCTGACTCTACCTTTATTATGACCGTTGGGGTCAAACCTACCCGCCTTCCTTGCCTCACTAGATTCTCCAACTTCTTTCCTTTTCGATGAGGCTTTACTTAACATCTCCTCGTTGCCCATATTTACTCTAGCTTCACGTGTTTCGTTGCTTCTTTGAAGACTTGCCGTGACTTGCTACTGCTTGGGCAATCACGGTTGCCAAATCCGGCTCATCGCTATGGCTAGTCGCATTCCTTCTTGGTCCCACCATTATCTATAAGATAAGTAACGCGTTGACCCGAAAGTTAGCCTCACAATGCTCACATATTAGTCACACAAGTAGTTAATGCTCTCAAACCGATGTAATATACTCATTTCATATCATTAAGCTAAGGTAAGAGTGCTAGAATCCTATGGGATTGTTACTTATCATTTTATCATGTCAAGTTCACTACAGCCGTTTATCGTTAATTCAAGTAATCATGTCAATACATCATACAAATAAACTAACTTGTTAACTTCATTCATACAATCGTCCATCTACTAATACATTTTTACACGTGTATTACCAACTACGTTATATCATGCTTACAACCTTGACACTCCCGTAGGGTGCATATCAACATATTTATCACATTGTATTCTAACCGTTTATCAACACGTTTAAGTCGGACAACTACGAAAACATTTACAGCATCAACGTGACCACTACAGGGCATACATACATACACATCACACATGCATAACATATATGTTACTAAATCATACTAGTCAACATGTCATTCCACTACCAAATCCAATCATAGTAATAGTTCTAAAGTTTACGACCCGGGGGTTTGCTTCACAATTTCTCTCAGGTTAGCCGCATTAGTAGCTAGTGTTTTAACACCGACACACTACACACGTTCACTATCTTTTACTAAAGCCGACATATAAATATTCTCAACTAACTGTCATATATCGTGTTATCATACCACATATCATACGTGTTTCATATCACTACACTAAGGACAGCATGTCAAAGTTCTCAAGTAATCGTTATCTATCATGTTCTCGTGCCAAGTTCACAACAATTAACCATCGTCAAAACCAAATACTCGTATTAAACACATCTCATTACAAGCAACTAAAACAAGTCAACTAACACGAGTGGTTTAAAGTATAATCCGAATTCGATATGCTCTCTAGTTATTGACCGGGTATGTATACAGGGTGTACCAATGGCTAACCCTCCACCTAATCAACTTTCATTAAGCATATCGGTTCCTTATTATACTCTAAGCCATGCATGCGCAATCCATGATGTTATTAACTTGTTATAATATTGGGTGACCATAAAAGAGTTGATCGGGTTCTTTTAGGGTTGCCACAATATTATACTAAGTTAATAACATAACTTCATTTTGCTCTAAAGCACCCAACAAACATCAATCAGTAACAATAATCCATATCAATGACAATCAATTTCAATCAATGCACACATTAACCACATTGTACCCATTCCACATTCATCACATTAAACTCAAGTCGTCACATAAGTGGTTTTAACTACGAACTCACAATATACACTTTCTAGGGTTCACATAATTCACATTGCACACAATTTCCTAACCATGCATGCTATATGAAGAGTTTTAACTTAAGCCGTAGTCTAGGTCAAACCGCCTAATTCTCTACGACCACGCATGGGCCACCATTCTGTAACACCCCAAGCCAAGGCTCAGAATATCACGGAAATCATATAGCACAAGGTGGGATTAATGTAGAACATGAACTAAATGCAAATAAAGGATTCAGTGAATCCATACAGAACGATAAACAAGTATCAAAATACATAAAGAGCAAGTAACCAATGAAGTTTACAAAAGAACATCAAAAGATGGCTAACGGTCCTAAGTACAATGCAAAAGAAGGCAAATGGATCCTTGATCCATATAAGTCCAAGTCCGGGTTCAACAGCAAGCTAACAATCAATCTCCACGCCCTGATTTAACCTGGTAACCTGAAAAGTGTACTAAGCATAGTCAACACAAGGTTGGTGAGTTCGTAGTAATGGTCCAGAAAGAAACATCGTCAATAATCACAATATACGAGTAGAGGCGAAACATAACTTACAGTGAGCCTCTATGTAACAAAATAACGTCAACAATCAAGATTACACAAACAAGTAAGCGTGTAATGAACGTGCACAAAAGATATAAGTGTCAGTACAAGTGCCAAATGCATAAACAGTCATAATGCCTATCATATGTGTGAACTACAAGTCACGTATGCAACGATACCCGCCTGTCATCGCAATGAATCAGGCTGTATCTCAAAAGTGTCGATGTATATACGTCTATATACTCGATGTCTGTGGACGTCTCGCACAGGAGTGGGTCTATGCCAGCGTCATGCTTCATAGACGTGTATGAGTCTCACTACTCATATAAGACAGAAGGGTGTCAATGCGTGCCCACCGATCTCACCATGCACAGAAGGGTGTCAAAGTGTGCCCACCGATCTCATATATATATAGTATGCTTGCGTATAAATCGCGTATATGCATCAATCACAATTAAACAATCATTAATCTCAACTCATCCATCTTAAGCCATCAATCACTAATCATCAATCATCGGCCATCAATCACTATTCAAACCAACTATACGTACATACACTTAAGAGGGTTATCCATTCTTCGAGTCCCAGATGCTTATATATAGGGTCACCCGCAGCCTTCCCACCACATCTAAAACCCAATGAAGGCATAACCGACTTCCATGTATGTAAGTCTATCCTAATATTAATGAAATACTTAACAAACATAAGCCAAGTCAACCATACGTAATAAACCGTCTCATCAATCCAACAACTAAACCAATCAATCAATCACCGACTTCCATGTACGTACTTCTATTCTAATACTACAATATCACAAACACATACGTAAACCATTACCCAATCAATCAACACTATCCATCAATCAACAATCAATCAGAAAACACGTAAACAGTCAATCAAACCAATCAAACAAACACGTATATGTACACTTTTCAGCCCGAATCTCTATTGAGTAGGGAGCTACGAAACTCACCTGATCGGCAAAGAAGTAAAGTTTGATATAAAGTCACGTTACAGTCGTTCAATGATCACTTCATGTCCAACACTAAAACTTCCTTTCTGAGCTAGAACCCGATTTATGGCAAAATGGGTAAAATGCTTGAACTAAGAAACTAAATCCCTTGCTAGACGATAATGAGATGAAGACGATGATGATTCTCGAGTTAAACCCAATCCAAAACACCAAATGATGCTCAAGAAATAAAGAAATGAACTTGGATAGTCTTGCTTTTACACTTAGAGAGAAAAGAGAAGAAGAAAAGGAGATATGTGGTGAAAAAATGAGATAAGGAAAGGAAATGGGTCATAAAGGGGCTGATGGGTCGTGGATGACCCACGAGCCGACCCGTTTCCTTTTCAAGCCAAAATACAAGTCGTTATACCTTTAAACACCGATTAAACACACTATCGACCCGACTAACATACCACATTTAAGGCTGGCAAATCGTGTCTTAACAGGTCTTAACAGGTTCGGTGCGCACAAAATTCTCAGCTTTCAAACATGAAAACGACTCATTTAACACTTGTCTTTGATGATTTGAGCGTGACAGTTATTCGTTTTATGTATCAAAAAAGTTAAATGTTGAACTTTAAAATATTAAAAACAATTATTTTTAAAAATAGAAAAAGTTGCATAGTACATTTTTTGCTTAACAGTTACTTTAACAGGTCTTAACAGGTACCCAATTGTCATTTAATCACAAAACGACCCAATTATTTCATTAACTTAAATTGTTAGTCAAATTGCACTTAAAGTCAAACGGTCAAAACTCACGGATGTTACAAAGTCCACCTAAAAACACTTTCTTTTTTATACTTCTCATTTGTTGCTATATATTTTATGTGCTATTTATGATAACAAAAGTACTATTAGTACATTAGCAATCTAAAAGTTCGAGTAAACTAAGTTAAGATGTTGTATTTATTGATGTGAACTTTGGGTCACTTCGTTTGAGAAGAAATCCATCCCAAATTGATATTTTATAAGCAATGAGTCTAAATATCTGTTCATATGGTTTGGTACTATATTTTAGTGCCATTTAAAAATCAACACTTTTAATCACATTATGGAGTATGCTCTTCCACTTAATGCTCATCCGTATAGAGATTTCTGAAGTTTAATTATAATAATCACTACATAATCCATTTTTTTTAAAGGTGAATTTCGCTGGAAATTTCGTGCCTTAGCTACTTATTTAAGATAAATTAGTCAGAAAATAAAATAGACCGGTGCAACGCACGGGTTTCACCTAGTTTATATATCTATAGATAAATTAGAGAGGAAATATTTGATTACTCTCATTAATATTATTATAATATCAATTTGTTTGACACTATTTTCGTTTCAAATATTAGGACCATAGTTGGTTATTGGTCATCTCCATTCCTTTTCAATAAAGAAAAGAAATAGTCTCAAATGTTATATTTTTAAATGGTTCTTGATTGTTTTTATTTATTTCTGTAAATTTTATTCATTGTTATGTTAACATTGTTGTTTTTATATTGACTTTGATATAAAGTTATAATATGTATTTATAGTTAATTTAGTTAATCTCTTTATATTTAATGTTGGTAATTTAGAGCTAATGTGACTTAAATCTTTAGTGTCAATTAAGTTTTTTGCTTATTTGTCATTTTTCCCTCTTTTATTGAAATGATATTACTTATTTAAGTTATTATCTAGAAGTAATAATTACATATCGATTAAATTTTTTACATTGAATTGAAATATGATATAGTTAAAAAAAAATTTCTTAGTCCATTATTTAAGTTATTATCTAGAGTAATAATTACATATCGATTATATCGATTTTTTTATCATTGAATATGATATAGTTAAATTTTTTTTTCTTTCCATTCTTTGAATTTTAAAAGATCTTATTTTACCTTTTAGTTATTAAATACAAAAATTCAATAGACTATGCATTTTTTTGAGATTAAACCCTTTCAATTTATGCTTTATGAATTGAAATTGAACTTATGTTGATGATTTTATCTATGAAGTATATTTTATATACTTTATTATTTGATTTCATTTGATTTTATATGATTGCTTGATTTAGACATATTAAAAAAAATAATTTCATTGATTAGTATTAAAATATATTTATTTATGATATAACTGTGTCTTTACTAAATAAGTTTACATTTGAATACATAGTACGTTGTTACAATATTTCACTGTTACACTCAATTTTAAAAGATGCATAATTCATTTTTAGTTGATTTTTACGATAACATTTATTAACCATGCAACGCATGAGGTTAATCTATTTTAGAATACAGACTTTTATCCTTTTTCTTTTTGATAAGATTACCATCATCATCTTCAACATAAAAATGCTTGAAAAAAATTATTAAAACCAAAAACAAATTCAAGTATAAAAAGAAATTGAACTTATTATCGCCATCAAATCCACACACAAACCCTTCATCAACATCTTGTTGTTTTTGCTTTCTTTCTTTATTCATTTCTTCTGATAATAACGTAATAACATATAGCTTACAATATGAAGAATAATAACAAGCCTTTATCAACACCTTCTTGTCTCATCCATCAACAAAATAAAACCCACAAATCAAACCCAAAAATTAAAACTTGCAAATTAAATTCACACTTTAAAAACATAAGGAAATCAAATTCAAAAACAATCTGGTGTTCAGATCTGAGTTCTTCTACTATATATATAGAAAGAAAATCATAACCTCTACTCACCCAACCATCGTAGCCAACCCTCCCCCCACCAGTTTTCTTTACGAGTCAGAGTTGTTTTCCTCCCGTTGTTGGGCGCCGACGGTGGGGTAGGGAAGGCGACGGACGTGGTGCCGAGGTGTGGTGGTGGTTGGAATTTTGAAGAGAAGTGTGTGTGGTAGAGACTATTGAATAATATCACTTCTCTAGAATATCAGGATGTGTGGGTGGAGGGTGGTTAAATAATAAAAGGAAAATAAAACAGACCAATAGTTGTTAACTATTTGTGCATACGTGGCAGTCTTTTTGCCTTATCACAGTAAAAAGAGGGTTCTTTTCATAATATAGGTAGATAAAAGGAGCTTGTCATGAGATAAGCATTTTACAAAAACTAGCATGGTACCCGCGCAATGCGGTGGCTGTGACGGCGACGGCGGTTTAGTGGTGTCGGTGACGGGTGGTAATGACATCGACAATTGGTGTCGGGTGGTGTAACCGTGTAAGTTGATGCAATGGTGATTGATGTGCAAAATCGAGTCTTAAATTTATAAACAAGATATACCAATTAATCAACTAAAGCACATTGTCGGGCAGTGGACCCGTTCGTGTATAGTATAGAAAAATGGTAAGTCCAGGATCGAACACAGGGACTAATATTTAGGAAAAACGAGCATGGTACCCGCGCAATGCGCAGGCGGTGGCGGGGACGAAGGTCTAGTGGTGTCGGTGACGGTATTATTGGTGGTGGTGGCGGTGTCAAGTGGTGTAGGTTGATGTTAAGGTGATAGTGGAATATTTTAAAAGATAAGGGCTTAGAGTGTAAATTAATTCATTAAGGACAGTTTGATCATTTCGCATGTAACTTTCTTGTAACACTTTTCTTTTTTGCCTTGGGTGATAATCATTATATAGAATTATAGATATAGATGGCCGGCTGCGGTGGTTGCCCGGGATATAATATGGAAAAGGAAAACCAAAGACTTACCAAGATACTCGTATCCTGATCTAAATCTGCTAACCTTCAACAATACCATCATCTTTAAATCTCGTATCCACACCTACTGATACAAACTGAAAAAAGAGAAAGGAAACGGATAGAGGTCAGAAAGCAAAGCTACTACCTTGAAAAGGAATGCCGAATACCACCACCGGAGTGAAAAGACTTCGTAGACTCCTGGCAAACCATTAAATACCTTATAGATTCCAGCTCCCGGTTACGTACTACACAAAAGAATTCACATCATCATAAACTATATTAAAAGGTTTATAATTTGAACCAATTTCGATAAAATCGGAAAGACACATAAAGAACAAGGGATACCAGTCGCGAAACAAAGGTTTAACTCTTTTTTTCATGAGAAAAAGGGACCTTAGGAACAGGCCAACATCAGCTCGGGCAAATGTACCATTTGATATATCCACCTATATCACACAAGAGCATATATTTCTATTTGAAGTAAACAATATTGTTATCACACTTGAAATCAAAATAAATAAAACAGAATACATAAATTTTTTAGAAACAAAGAAATTTTTCAAAGGGATTCATAGAAGCTGTAAGTCGGCATAGTGATTTGTAGAACGCGTATACCTGACCATGTGAAAGTGTGAAGTATATAAAATCCAATAATATACTCTTTGCTAGAATAATGTTAAGAATTTCATCGTAAACTTATAAGCAAGCTATTAAAATGGTGTTTTCATACCTCTGGACAGAAAGCTTTTATGCCACAAATTCAATGTAGTCATGTGCAAGGTTTTTTTTTTGAACATTCAGTCGGAACACGACATCGGGGAAACCTCACCGTAAATGGTGAAGCCTTGCACGTACCCTAGACAACGAGATGTTGACCATGGGCCGTTACAAGTGTTCAGGGAACCACTAAGGGGAGGAAAACCCCCAACTAAGCCGCCCGAAGGCACGACACTTAAATTGGGGTAAACCTTGCCCCCTCCATCTTGTCCAAGGACAAGATATCATAGGAGGATCGGGGAAACCTCACCGTAAATGGTGAAGCCTTGCACGTACCCTAGACAACGAGATGTTGACCATGGGCCGTTACAAGTGTTCAGGGAACCACTAAGGGGAGGAAAACCCCCAACTAAGCCGCCATAAGGCACGACACTTAAATTGGGGTAAACCTTGCCCCCTCATTCTTGCCCAAGGACAAGATATCATAGGAGGACTTGGAAAATATATCTCACAATTTGCCATGGGGAGAATCGAACCAGGGACGTGAAAGTCACCTGGCGCACCTACCACCACTGGACCAACTTGAGAGATAGTCATGTGCAAGGTAATGTACCTAATGATGTTTTTGTAATTGTGTGTGTATATGCTACGTGTAATAAACAAAAAGAAAAGGCCAACATTTGATGTACCTACTCCCCCACTCCACTTTCCCATGTCTCAATCTTTTTGAAAAGGAGCCGTCCATTTGAAGTTGAATAAGCGGGAGTCCTAAATTTAAGAGCCTGTGAAGGGTACAAAGGTAAAATCCCTAATCCCAAAATGAATAAGAATCACTGTTTTTGGACTGGGGTTATAATCTTTATAAGATAGTATAGATGTGAGTTTAATGCAATTCTAAAAGATGAGGGGTTTTGAAAACAGTTAGTAAATTGAGCAAGTTAGTAATTCCGAAAAATTAATCTGAAAGAGAGTTTTTGTTTTAAACAGAAGAATTAAAAGTCATCTACCTTGAATCCACTCGACAACAGTTTGGGTTGCACATAATTAAGCTCAAATCCAATTCAGTTGAAATTGATATGTGATGATATGCTTAACGATATCATATGATATGTGATGATATGCTTAACGATATGATATGATATGTGATGATATGCTTAACGATATGATATGATATGTGATGATATGCTTAACGATATGATATGATATGTGATGATATGCTTAACGATATGATATGATATGTGATGATATGCTTAACGATATGATATGATATGTGATGATATGCTTAACGATATGATATGATATGTGATGATATGCTTAACGATATGATATGATATGTGATGATATGCTTAACGATATGATATGATATGTGATGATATGCTTAACGATATGATATGATATGTGATGATATGCTTAACGATATGATATGATATGTGATGATATGCTTAACGATATGATATGATATGTGATGATATGCTTAACGATATGATATGATATGTGATGATATGCTTAACGATATGATATGATATGTGATGATATGCTTAACGATATGATATGATATGTGATGATATGCTTAACGATATGATATGATATGTGATGATATGCTTAACGATATGATATGATATGTGATGATATGCTTAACGATATGATATGATATGTGATGATATGCTTAACGATATGATATGATATGTGATGATATGCTTAACGATATGATATGATATGTGATGATATGCTTAACGATATGATATGATATGTGATGATATGCTTAACGATATGATATGATATGTGATGATATGCTTAACGATATGATATGATATGTGATGATATGCTTAACGATATGATATGATATGTGATGATATGCTTAACGATATGATATGATATGTGATGATATGCTTAACGATATGATATGATATGTGATGATATGCTTAACGATATGATATGATATGTGATGATATGCTTAACGATATGATATGATATGTGATGATATGCTTAACGATATGATATGATATGTGATGATATGCTTAACGATATGATATGATATGTGATGATATGCTTAACGATATGATATGATATGTGATGATATGCTTAACGATATGATATGATATGTGATGATATGCTTAACGATATGATATGATATGTGATGATATGCTTAACGATATGATATGATATGTGATGATATGCTTAACGATATGATATGATATGTGATGATATGCTTAACGATATGATATGATATGTGATGATATGCTTAACGATATGATATGATATGTGATGATATGCTTAACGATATGATATGATATGTGATGATATGCTTAACGATATGATATGATATGTGATGATATGCTTAACGATATGATATGATATGTGATGATATGCTTAACGATATGATATGATATGTGATGATATGCTTAACGATATGATATGATATGTGATGATATGCTTAACGATATGATATGATATGTGATGATATGCTTAACGATATGATATGATATGTGATGATATGCTTAACGATATGATATGATATGTGATGATATGCTTAACGATATGATATGATATGTGATGATATGCTTAACGATATGATATGATATGTGATGATATGCTTAACGATATGATATGATATGTGATGATATGCTTAACGATATGATATGATATGTGATGATATGCTTAACGATATGATATGATATGTGATGATATGCTTAACGATATGATATGATATGTGATGATATGCTTAACGATATGATATGATATGTGATGATATGCTTAACGATATGATATGATATGTGATGATATGCTTAACGATATGATATGATATGTGATGATATGCTTAACGATATGATATGATATGTGATGATATGCTTAACGATATGATATGATATGTGATGATATGCTTAACGATATGATATGATATGTGATGATATGCTTAACGATATGATATGATATGTGATGATATGCTTAACGATATGATATGATATGTGATGATATGCTTAACGATATGATATGATATGTGATGATATGCTTAACGATATGATATGATATGTGATGATATGCTTAACGATATGATATGATATGTGATGATATGCTTAACGATATGATATGATATGTGATGATATGCTTAACGATATGATATGATATGTGATGATATGCTTAACGATATGATATGATATGTGATGATATGCTTAACGATATGATATGATATGTGATGATATGCTTAACGATATGATATGATATGTGATGATATGCTTAACGATATGATATGATATGTGATGATATGCTTAACGATATGATATGATATGTGATGATATGCTTAACGATATGATATGATATGTGATGATATGCTTAACGATATGATATGATATGTGATGATATGCTTAACGATATGATATGATATGTGATGATATGCTTAACGATATGATATGATATGTGATGATATGCTTAACGATATGATATGATATGTGATGATATGCTTAACGATATGATATGATATGTGATGATATGCTTAACGATATGATATGATATGTGATGATATGCTTAACGATATGATATGATATGTGATGATATGCTTAAATTCGTTATGATATGATATGTGATGATATGCTTAACGATATGATATGTTATGATGAACGGTGGTTAATGATATGATGTAATGATGATATGTGCATGTATATGTGGCTTGTTCATCTAGAACACTAGACATTTTTAGGTTGCCATGACACGTGCACGTTTTAAGGGCCCTAACGTGAAAAGATGATAGATGATGACTAGTTTAGGATAACATAAGAAACCTAAACTAAATGTGGTATATGCTCGAGCTAATTAGATGTCGATAAGTGTTATGCATAACCCGTGCCTGACGGTGGTAATAGGTACGTATAAACCGTGCCTGACGGTGGTAATAGGTACGTCGTGCCTGACGGTGGTAATAGGTACGTAAAGATGGTTGCTCGGGTGGCTCCTTGCAACAAGTCATATGTGGCGAGTAGTTTCGGGTGGCCTGATGACCCACCTAATGTCATGAACATAACGTGCTACTCAAGGATCGACATTGTCTTTCCTTAACGACGCAGATGGATCGTCGAAAGACTTCTCTATCAAGTCGGGTGTGAGGATCCCATTGAGGTCGTATGACCGCCTACACACAAACTCATACCCTATATGATAACTGTAACACCCCAAAGATTTTAAGGTAAAAAGAATTTAACCATTTTTATAGTTTTGGCATTAAATTAATTTCCTAGTATTTTATTTTTGGAAATGGGGTTAATTTAGTTGGAACTTTAGCGGTTAGCGGGTATTTTATTACCCAAAAAGTAAATGGGGCGTGGCAGCCCCATAGTGTGCCAGCCATTTTTTCTGTTGGTGATTCACCATTCCACAACTCCCACCTATTCTTCTCATTTCTTCTTCATTTCTTTCCATTATCAATTCATGCAATTCAATCAAGCTACTCTAAGATCATCATAACAATAACCTCTTAAAATCAAGCAATTGAAAAGCTAGGGTTTGAGGAAAGAAGTGGTGGTGGCCGAAATTCTAGAGGAAAAAGGGGAGAAAAGAAGTTGTAATCCAAAGTCTTGATTTAACTTATTGTTTGTGAGGTATTGATTTTCCTCTAGTTAATTTCCATCTTCTTTTGAAATTAGGGTTCAGGGATGAACCAAATTTGGGGGTTTTGCTAGAAAATGAATTATGGCTAATTTTCCCCAATTCCTTAGTTAACCTAGTTGTCATTGAGTTATGTGTTGAGTTTGATTATGAAATTGATAAGCTTATGTGATAATTTTGGTTATGAGAAAAGATGAGTTTTTACAAGTAATTGAAATGTTGATGAAAATGGTAGGTTGAACTACCTATGATATGGTGGAGGTAAAAAGGAGACTCAATGACAAATGGGTTGGGTTTTGGATTTAGAAAGGCTAGTGATTGAGTATGGCTAGGTTAAGCTAGTCAAGTTGTGATTATAAGCTTATGCATTTTATGACATGATTATAGGTTGAAGCTTGTTTGTGCTTAATCGTTTTAGCTTTGTTGATCTAGTTGCGGAGGAGGTGAGTATATTTGCATACCTTTATGTTTACGTTGGGTCAATTGACCACATCATGTTGTAATGTGATATTCATGTGTGGTAATTGATTTGGCTAGACCCGGGTGGGGTCAATTGTTATGAGGCCTAAGAACCTTCGGGGCCTAAGAACCCCTATTGTTGTTTGAGAAAAGGCCTAAGAACCTCTCGGGGCCTAAGAACCCCGATATTCTCTAATGGATCCATATATGTTGTTTATTGTGCAAAGGTGAGCATGTAGGTATGGCACGACGGTGTCATGGGTTACATGTAATAGTCCTTTGTGCGTTGCCCTCCTTCGTATTCGTAAATGTATGCAAGTATATTCACTAAGCCTTTGCTTATATTTTAGTTGTTTACCATTTTATAGGTAGTTCCGGGAGAAGGAACTAGTGTTGTTGAATTGAAAGTCTTGGTTTAGAGCTTGAAGTGTTTCTGGGAGACGTGAAGGTACTAGGTCATTCTTGGATGAATGACAACTTTTGGTTTAGAGGCTTAGAAATCCCTCTCCTCTTGGCTCTTGGTACATTTTGATTTGATGGTCATACTTTTGTTAAAATTATGTAAAAGTCCAGGAGTAAAGCTTTTGGAAAGTTTGTGAAGTTGCATTTTGGTCGAAATTGTGTCGAAATGGATAAATGACCCACTTGATGGTGTTCATGGGATTCAAAACAAGTTGATGTCGTAATGTATGTTTAAAATGTGTCCATGAAGTTGATATCAATTTCTGAATTGTGTTTTAAGATGTTTGTGTTGAATTTCGAAGGTTACAAACTTGGGCAAGTGTTGAAATGATTTTTAGGTCTGCTGTTTCTGATGCTCACTGCGGCGCAGTGGGGTTGGTTTTGCCCACTGCGGCGCAGTGGGGCTTTTCCAGACCCAGTCAGAGATTTCCCACTGCGGCGCAGTGGGAGGTTCTCCCACTGCGGCGCAGTGGGGTTGTTGCCCACTGCGGCGCAGTGGGAGAGTGTAAAACCCACTGCGGCGCAGTGGGGCTTTTCCAGACCCGAGTCAGAGATTTCCCACTGCGGCGCAGTGGGAGGTTCTCCACCCACTGCGGCGCAGTGGGGTATATATATATAAAAAAAAAAAAAAAATCTTGTGTTTTCGGTTTGTCGAGTGCAGTTCTTTCAATAACGGTAACTTCGGTTACAACTTAACGGTGACCGTTACAACTTAACGGTGACGTTACAACTTAACGGTGACCTAGTCACAACTTAACGAGATGAAGCAAAGATGATGAAATCGATTAGGCACATTTAGGGTCATGAACTCTATGCTTATATGTGACGTGGATATGTTTATATGATGATACGTAATGCCTAATAATGACGTAAAGTTTTAAAAGGAAGATTTAAATGGATGAAATGCTTTGCTTAAACCTGTGTTATCTTACTTAGCTATTTATAGCTAACACTTGTTCTTTTAAATGTGTTGTTCCCCTTAGGTTAAGCAGTGAGATGACGTGTGAAGCTTTGGCGAGCGATGGGTAGACATTCGAGTTGGCTTTAGTTTACCCAAAGACTATGTCTAAACATTATGATGATGTTGTCCTTTTATGGACTCTTATGTAATGACTTTTGTTGCGATTGCTTTATGTTGGGCAATCTTATGGATTTCTTTTATTACTGATTTGATGCTATTAGTAACACCACCAATGTTTCTCAACTGTTTTTCTTTAGTTGAGTATTTTAATAAATCGTTTCCGCATGATTAACGCCGTTAGGCAAAAGTTTTTGGAAATCCATATTTTTACGAAATGGGTGTTACAAGTTGGTATCAGAGATGTAGTTTAAGTGAACCAAGGCCTATTGACCATAGGGTTTGGACTTAAACTTAAGATATGCATGCTAGGTACTCGTAGGATGCCTTAGCTAGTGATGACATGTGATATAGGATGGGTTGGGACGAGCGCGAGTGTGATAGGGCTTATGAGATGTTTACGTTACGATTATATGTTTTAGCCTTATCTTAACAAGCATGTTGCTTTAAATTGCGCTTCTCGACTGTCCCGAGGATAAGAAGGTGTTGTGCGCTAGTCGAACGTTGAAAGAAGGTGCTCGAGATTGGTGGAAGAGCATTACTATTTCGATGACTCCAGTTATGGTATTCGCTAGCTCGTGGGCTAACTTTAAGCAGAACTTTATTGAGGAATAAGGCTATATGATGATTGTTTATTGATATGTGAATATGTGTTTTAGCCTTTATTCTCCCGTTCCTCGTTTCTCCATCGCTAAGTTGTGCTATTGCTATGAGAGACGGTCCTCGAGGTGATCTTCTATTCCTCTAACTGAATTTGATGAACTGGTGCTTTATATCATATGAGAAGTTGTTGAGATGGACAAAGGTTGGAGGATTAGGTGAGTTGGTGTCCCGTCAATGTTGCCTAGCCCATGGGGTTAGTGACAAGGACCGCAAAGGATATGAGATGTTGTATGTGTGCTGAAAATCATGTGAATTGGAATTGATGGGAAAAGAGGCGATACACAAATGTGGTAACGAACATGCGGGTGAAAGGATACAATTACAATTATGGTCCGGAACATAATTGCAAGTGTATCACGACGCGAGCGTGTTTGTATGGCCATACTTGTGTTGACCGATGCACAAAGTAATGAAGTTGGAGAGATTTCTATGTATTGAAACTTTATGTGTCAAGAGTAAACACCATGTTACGATTATTAATGATGGTTGCCTCCGAGTTATCGAGGTATCTGCAGGCAACACAAGACCCTAACTGAAGCTATCAAAGAGTCTAAGAAGCTTGACGATGATTTTGCTTCGGACGAGAAAGTTGAGAAGAAGGATGATGAAAAGAAGTCTGGTAATAAGAGGAAGTTCGTTGGATCTAACCGTTTTGGTAAGAAATTCAAGGGACCTTCGTCCTCTGACAAAGGAAAGACTGAGAAAGATGGAAAATGGTGTTCTAGTTGCAAAGCCATCCATTCTGGTCAGTGTTCTGCTAAGACCCACAGGTGCAATAGATGTGGAGCACAGGGTCATACTGTTGATGAGTGTACTGACAAAGCAAGATGTTACAAATGTGGAGACACTAAGCATCGTATTGCCGACTGCCCACAGATGAAGAAAGACGAGGGAAAGAAAGCGGAAGTTCCCAGGACCAAAACCCGTGCTTATCAGATGACGGCTGAAGAGGCCAAAGAAGACGACCAGAAAATAGTTCGTATCGCTACCCCTGACGGTAAAGGTGTTTGTGTTTATGGTGACAAGAAGCCGGGAAATGTTAAGGTGATCACTATGATGAAAGCTCTTCGTTGTATCCGGCAAACTAAGTCGCATTTCTTAGCCTATGTTATTGACTCTCGTATTGCGAAGCCTTCAGTCTCAGATGTTGATGTTGTTTCAGAGTTTCCTGATGTTTTCCCTGAAGATCTTCCAGGTCTTCCTCCTGATCGTGAGGTTGAATTTTCTATTGACCTCATTCCTGGTGTTACTCCTGTAGCCAAAGCTCCCTATCGATTAGCTCCGACAGAGATGAAGGAGCTGATGACTCAAATTCAGGAACTTTTAGATAAAGGTTTCATTCGTCCGAGTTCCTCTCCATGGGGTGCTCCTATCCTATTCGTAAAGAAGAAAGACGGATCCATGCGCATGTGTATCGATTATCGTGAGCTGAATAAAAGAACGGTGAAGAATAAGTATCCACTCCCTCGCATTGATGATTTGTTCGATCAACTTCAAGGTGCTTCCTATTTTTCGAAGATTGACTTACGATCTGGCTATCATCAACTGAAGGTTGAAGAGGAGAGTGTAGCCAAAACAGCGTTCCGAACTCGTTATGGTCATTACGAGTTCCTTGTCATGCCATTCAGTTTGACAAATGCTCCAGCGAAGTTTATGGATTTGATGAACCGTGTCTGTCGACCATTCTTGGATCATTTTGTTATCGTTTTCATCGACGACATCCTTGTGTATTCAAAGTCGGAAGAGGAACATAGAGAGCATTTGAGGGTTGTCCTTCAAGTCCTCAGAGAGAAAAAGCTATATGCTAAAGGAAGTTCATTTCCTCGGCCATGTCGTCTCCTCTGATGGTATAAAAGTAGATCCTTCGAAGATAGAGGCGATGTCGAAGTGGGAGCAGCCTAAGTCTCCTACTGAAATTAAAAGTTTTCTCGGTTTGGCTGGCTATTATCGACGTTTTATTCAGGATTTCTCGCGCATTGCCAAGCCAATGACTGAATTAACGAAGAAAGGTGTGAAGTTTGTGTGGACCGATGCTCAAGAGAAAGCCTTCACGACGTTGAAAAAGAAGTTGTGTGAAGCTCCAGTCTTAGCTTTACCCGAAGGAACCGATGATTTAGTTGTCTATAGTGACGCATCCATCACGGGTTAGGGTGTGTACTGATGCAACGAGACAAAGTTATCGCTTACGCCTCTCGACAGCTGAAGCCTCATGAGCGTAATTAGCCTACTCACGACCTTGAGCTGGCTGCTGTTGTTTTTGCTCTGAAATTATGGCGACATTATCTGTATGGCACGAAGTGTACCCTATATACGGATCATAAGAGCTTACAGTACGTGTTTACTCAGAAGGACATGAATGTTAGACAACGACGGTGGATGGAGTTATTAAAGGATTACGATTGTGAGATTAAATATCACCCAGGCAAAGCTAATGTGGTTGCTGATGCCTTAAGCCGCAAGGGATATGCGAAGAGTAGGTTATGTGCATTGATTACGAAGGTTGAGTCGAACTTACTGGAACCTATTCGATTGGCTCAAATTGAAGCGTTGAAGGATGAGAATGTGAAAGAGGAGTCTATTGGAAAAAAGAAGAAGAATAGACTCCAAATGGAAGAAAATAGTCGTGGCCTTCGAACCTATAAAGGTAGAATATGGGTTCCTCTATATGGAGGCAACCGTGAGTTAGTGATGGACGAAGCTCACAAAACTAAGTATTCTGTACACCCTGGTGCCACAAAGATGCATGCAGATTTGAAGCCTATTTATTGGTGGCCCAGTATTAAGAACGATGTGATGATGTACGTGCAGAAATGTTTGACGTGCGCTAAGGTGAAAGCTGAACACCAAAAGCCTTACGGGAAGTTTCAGCAACTCGAGATCCCTGAGTGGAAATGGGATCGCATTACGATGGATTTCGTAACCAAGCTACCACGGACGTCTCGTGGTCACGATATGATATGGGTTATTGTCGATCAATTAACGAAGAGTGCTCATTTCCTCCCGGTTCGTGAGAATGCTCCTATGGAGAACTTCGCTATATTGTATATTGAAGAAGTGGTTTCTAAACATGGAGTCCCGTTATCGATTGTGTCCGATCGTGATGCTCGCTTCGTTTCCAATTTTTGGAAGAGTTTTCAACGGGAATTCGGTACTCAAGTTCGTCTGAGCACAGCCTATCATCCGCAGACCGATGGGCAAAGTGAAAGGACTATTCAAACGCTCGAAGATATGCTCAGAGCTTGTGTGATGGATTATGGTGGCTCGTGGGATAAACACCTACCTCTTGTTGAGTTTGCGTATAACAATAGTTATCATGCGAGTATAGGAATGCCACCTTATGAGATGTTATATGGTAGAAAGTGTAGGACTCCTAGTTGTTGGTTGGAGCCCGGGGAAAAGCAATTGCTGGACCCGAATTAGTACAACTTACGGCCGATAAAGTTAACATCGCAAAGGAAGCCTTACGTGTCGCTCGCGAAAGGCAAAAGTCATATGCTGATAAGAAAAGGAGGCCGTTTGATTTTAAAGAAGGTGAAATGGTTTTACTCAAGGTGTCGCCTTGGAAAGGTGTATTACGATTTGGCAAGCGAGGAAAGCTAAGTCCTAGATTCATTGGACCTTTTAAGATCATTAAGAAGGTTAATGAACAGGCATTTAAGCTGGATTTACCTCCAGAACTTAATGGAATTCACCACACTTTTCATGTGTGTTATCTACGCAAATGCCATGCAAATGAAACGGATGTTATTCCACTCGAGGACGTAAGTATTGATCCAAACAAGCAGATTGTTGATGAACCTGTTGCTATAATGGGAAGGAAACAAAAGAAGTTACGACGAAAGACTATCGATCTAGTTCTCATAAAGTGGAAACACAATCACGGCGAAAGTATGACTTGGGAGACCGAGTCCGTAATGCGGGAGACCTATCCCCACCTTTTTGATGGTGAAGTGATTCCGGGGACGGAATCCTCTTAAGGGGGAGGTAATTGTAACATCCCAAAACTTAATCGTATGTGTTGACTAACGTCGTTAGGTCAAATTCTAAGTCCGTGATAAGTTATGTGGTAAAAATGTGTGTTTATGTGTTTATGTGCCCTATATGTGAGATTTAATTATCTTTAATGAGTGACAATAAAGTGGACTTAAAGATGTGTAAAAGGCCTATGTAGTGTGCGAAAGTGCTTTAGTGTGTTATATGTATCCCCAATAGGTATTGTAAAGTGAAATAATGCTTATATGAAGTCCAGGGACTAATTTTGCCAAAGGTGAAAAGTTAAAAATGGGTTTAGGGTGGGATTAGCCTAATCTAGGGTTAGTTTCCAGCCTAAACATAATTAAAAGACAAACACAAAGTATATTCCAAACCTTTCTTGAATCCTTTAGCAAAATCTACAAGTTTTGGGTCATACAATCAAGTGTTTTGCATTGAATCTGTTTGGCTATCATTGATGCAGGTAATCCACGATTATTATTTGTATTTCAGATTCAAAGGTCATATATTAACGAATTAAATCTGATTTTTGAAAGGGGTTTTGATTAAGTTAGGGTTTATATTATGTTTAAGCCAATTAATGTTCTAAACGATGTCAAACGAGTTTGTAATCGATCTTGATGATCAAAAGAGGTCTATGTATGTCAAAAACATGTTTTGGGTGAAGCCAAAGTTGATTGATTTCTGGAAAAATGAAGAACGGAGTCGTTTTATGAATTCTGGTCGAAAATAAGCTTAAATCCGTTTGCTGATGACAAATTCGTTCCTGCAAATCTAAATTCGTTTGCCCCAACGAAGTTTAACTTTGTTTGAGGCCAAATTCGTTTGATGTTGACAGCCTAAAATCATTTGGAACTAATTTCGTTTGATAGGAGCTTATGTTTGTTTGTCAAAATGAAACTCAAATTCGTTTGCTCATATGAAGTTCAAATTCGTTTGTTAAGGAAAGTCCAAATTCGTTCCAGTTAACCTAAATTCGTTTTATGAGGTCTAAATTCGTTTGGCAAACGAAGTTCATCTTCGTTTGAAGCCAAATTCGTTGGTTAAATTCGTTTTGAAGCTAAAGTGAGGTTTAAGAACAAAACTAAGTTCGATAAGGTCCCAAATGACTTATATTTTATATGTTAATGTACGATAGGTGTCGGGGATTACTATTAAGCACTGTTAGCTTTTGTTTGCGCGCACATACTACTACCAGGTAAGATACACTACTTTTGTCACGCTGAGGGTGCAACAAAAATGGTTTCATAAACTATAACCTCCATAACGGTAATGTATAACCTATAATGTGGTTGGGTTGACATGGGAGGTACTCGGGGAATAATGATGACGATGCCTATGCCTAAAATGCTTCCCCGTAGATGCGTTTATGATACGATATGTGATGTTAACGATATGCTTAACGATATCATATGATATGTGATGATATGCTTAACGATATGATATGTTATGATATGCTTAACGATATGATATGATATGTGATGATATGCTTACGTTTATGATATGATATGTGATGATATGCTTAACGATATGATATGTTATGATGAACGGTGGTTAATGATATGATGTAATGATGATATGTGCATGTATATGTGGCTTGTTCATCTAGAACACTAGACCTTTTTAGGTTGCCATGACACGTGCACGTTTTAAGGGCCCTAACGTGAAAAGATGATAGATGATGACTAGTTTAGGATAACATAAGAAACCTAAACTAAATGTGGTATATGCTCGAGCTAATTAGATGTCGATAAGTGTTATGCATAACCCGTGCCTGACGGTGGTAATAGGTACGTATAAACCGTGCCTGACGGTGGTAATAGGTACGTCATGCCTGACGGTGGTAATAGGTACGTAAAGATGGTTGCTCGGGTGGCTCCTTGCAACAAGTCATATGTGGCGAGTAGTTTCGGGTGGCCTGATGACCCACCTAATGTCATGAACATAACGTGCTACTCAAGGATCGACATTGTCTTTCCTTAACGACGCAGATGGATCGTCGAAAGACTTCTCTATCAAGTCGGGTGTGAGGATCCCATTGAGGTCGTATGACCGCCTACACACAAACTCATACCCTATATGATAACGGTAACTTCGGTTACAACTTAACGGTAACTTCGGTTACAACTTAACGGTGACCTAGTCACAACTTAACGAGATGAAGCAAAGATGATGAAATCGATTAGGCACATTTAGGGTCATGAACTCTATGCTTATATGTGACGTGGATATGTTTATATGATGATACGTAATGCCTAATAATGACGTAAAGTTTTAAAAGGAAGATTTAAATGGATGAAATGCTTTGCTTAAACCTGTGTTATCTTACTTAGCTATTTATAGCTAACACTTGTTCTTTTAAATGTGTTGTTCCCCTCAGGTTAAGCAGTGAGATGACGTGTGAAGCTTTGGCGAGCGATGGGTAGACATTCGAGTTGGCTTTAGTTTACCCAAAGACTATGTCTAAACATTATGATGATGTTGTCCTTTTATGGACTCTTATGTAATGACTTTTGTTGCGATTGCTTTATGTTGGGCAATCTTATGGATTTCTTTTATTACTGATTTGATGCTATTAGTAACACCACCAATGTTTCTCAACTGTTTTTCTTTAGTTGAGTATTTTAATAAATCGTTTCCGCATGATTGACGCCGTTAGGCAAAAGTTTTTGGAAATCCATATTTTTACGAAATGGGTGTTACATCGACACGCTGAAAGCAGATATTGTCGCCATGACAGATGATCAACAAAAAATCAGTGAATCCATCAAATTCCTCAAGCGCGACCAGCAGACTCTTCGCTCTTGTACCAAGTCGCTGCTTAAATGCGCCAACTCCACCAGCTACTCCGCCAAAAAGGCAGCCTCTACGAGCAAGTCTGCTGCTGCTAGTGCCAAGAAGCTGAGTGGTCTCATTCCCTCTCTGACCACTCAAGTTGAAAGCAACACCAAGGCTATTCAAGCCTTGGAGAAACAAGTGGCTGATCTTCCAGTTCCCTCAGCATCCTTCACTGAGGAAGATCGCCAGAGGCATATTAATTTGGAGAAAGAGGTGGGGGAAATCAAGAATCTGCTGTCACAACTTGTAAAGCAGAAATCAGCACCGATATCGACAGTGGAAGTTGTCATTAATGATACAACTTCCAAGGGGGAGAAAGTCGATGCTGACATCTTAGCAGCCGTAACTGAAGCGTTTAACAAGGCTGCAGAACATATATATGATGCTACTGCTGAAGAAGTCTTGAATGAAAATGATGATGCTACTGCTGAAGAGGTTCCCCCTGCTGGTGTTGAGGGGGAGACCAATAAAGATACAAGTATGGAAGTTCCCCCTGTTGGTGCTGAGGGGGAGACTGAAAAAGAAGTTGTTACTGAAGCTCCCCCAGCTAGTGTTGAGGGGGAGCAACAAATTGTTAGATTCAATGCACCTCCTGCTGGTGAGTATGAAGCACGTGTTGAGCCAGAAGTTCTCAGAGCCACATGGGAAGCTGGATTCGCTGAAGAAATGTCTAGGGACAGATCAAGTGAAATGTTGCCAATTTTTCATAACAGATATATGGAAAATGCTGAAATTACTCCCATGTCTGAGGCTCGTCGACAACAGCTCACAGCATCTGGTTTCTTTAAACCTCCCACTGCTGCTCAACTCTCTGTACGATCCTCAGCAGGTCATCAGCATCAATTGATAGATGTATTGGCTCTGACTGCTGAGGGAAAAACTCAAGAAGATGCTATCAAAGAGCTGGATAGGATCAAACAAAATGAAGAAAATGAAAAGAAAAATCTTGAGTTTATCAGGCAGCTACCTCTACTGGAAAAGGATCAGCTTGACGGAGAGCAAAGAATGCTGCTGAAATCTGGTGGTGCTGAAGCCTTGTACAGGCAGAAACATAAGGAAGTTGAGAAGCAGCTCAGCGAGAAAAGAGCCAAGTTTGAGGGGGAGAAGGCTAAATGGCTGAAGTTGATGGAGGATAGAAAGAGGCCTCAAAGAATTATTGCTGCTGAGGCCTTCAAAGCTGAAATGGGTCTTAAGACTAACTTAAAGATCTTAAGAGAAGGTGCTGACAAGCCAACCAAGTTGGAAGGGGTCAAACCAACCAACTTGGGTGCTTCAGAATGGGCTGAAGTATACATGCTGGTGAAAGATAAAAAGGCAGCCAGCTACCAGCAACTCCAAGACATGCTGAAAGAATATTTCAAGAAAGCACTGGAGTATGAAACTAAGTTTAAAGCAGATCTGCCTATGCTGAGGCAAGTATTTGGTACTCCAGCTGCTATCTCCTCAGCAGGTCGAAGGGTTCAAAGAAAGAGAAAGGAAGAGCATCGAACTCTGAGAGTTGATCTTTCTCCTATCACTGGTGATGCATCGCTGAACACCAGACTCCCTCCCAGAAGTATCTTTGAAGAAGGAAGAGTGCTTGAAACACCTGCTAGCATATTCTTCACAAACTTCCAGAACAACCAATTGTTCTTTCGTCTGGGACAAAATTGAGAAAGCTTCAACTGGGTTTCTCTTGAACATAAGAAGAAGATGTGCTGAAACATCCAACAATAGATGGTTCATCAGCAAGGTGGATGAGGAGCTGGTTAAGCCTCACAGATATAATGACCCTGTTGTTCAGATTGCCAAACAAGAACATGCTTGGGAGCTTGAAGCTGAAAATATGTAGATGTCTTACAAATGTAAATGCTGCTGAGACAGCTTGTAATGTTTAAAGTCAAATATATAAGACATCTTTTCATCCTTCTATATTTCTTATCAAGTCTAGTACACTCAGCAAGTCTTCTCAGCGAATAGGGGGAGATTGTTGAGTCAAGGATTCGCTGACCAGACTTGGTCGCTGACGTGGGTCGTCAGCGAGTTATCAGCGAGTCATTGACTCTCGTCAGCGGGTGGTTTGCTTTCCAAATTGTTGGTCAAGGCGGGAAGATTTCAAACCAAAAGAAGACAAGAGTCACATGGTGGTTCATCCAACTGTATTTTACCCTAAAAGGAAAAGATGCAGGTGGACCAAAACACAAGGGTTTCTCTCTCATACCCGTTTTGGTAAAGAAGACAAAGGCTCCTGGATCCAAGTACTTAGAGCCAATGGAACGTCGACAACCACCATCACATCACTATCATTATAAGGCTGTGTTGCCCTAATTCCTTTCTATATAAAGGCAACACAGCCGCACCATTATACTGTGTTAGTCACCACAAAGTGTGTGTCACTTTATTTGTAATTGTTTAAGTTTTCCTTCTTTCTAGACTTAGCAATTACATAGTTCATTTGTAGTCTTATAAGACAAGTTGTAATATCGACCATGTATTCATCGTTTAATCAATGATACATATGATTAGACTTGCTTAGATATTTGTATTTGAACTTGTTCTTGTTTATGTTCTTTACTTTCTGTACTTACTTTCTCTCTAGCTTAATCTAAATGACATAAGTGTGCAAATCAAGGACTATCACCTTATCACCACCATCCTACACCACACAACAAAAGGTCCTCATCACCACCTTCTTATCACCAACAAGTAGCTTACAAAGCTCTTAAATCCTCTTTGAAGCCAACAAAATTATCACCACCACTGTTTCATTTTAGCCTTTTTTTTTAATCCTTTTTCTTCTTTTTTTTTTTAATAAATGACACACATTTTAATCTACATAATTATTACTAAACAACCCACATACTCATTAGTCATTACATAATATTATATATATATCACACATAATGTTTACATAATAATTAATCTCATTTACTATATCAAGTTATTTACACTATATAATATTCTCATCAACTTAAATTCATCCCTCACCGCTCAACAAGAATGGCACAAACATACTCGTCGTGATACATTTGCAATTATGTTCCGGACCATAATTGTAACTGTATCATTTCACATGTATGTTCATTACCCTACTTGTGTATCACCATTATACACCCCTCATTGGGTAATCATCAAAACTACACATCTATCACCGTTTCCACACCTCATAACTACTTGGGTTATGGTCACAAACCTCGTGGGCTTGCTAAGATAACCGCAGATTATGTCAGAAAATTATCAACTCATTCACCATCTAATTTCTACATAAAATCAATTCAAGTTTCTACACTCAATCAGTCAATCCTCTTACTCATTACTACTCACAAATTCAAATTCATGACATTTATTAGTTATGACAAAGGGGCATTTGAACAATATCTCATAAGGAATCGTCTATCTAAACTACCAAAGGATTTTGCACCACATATAGTGAAAAGTAAGAAAACCAAGGTTAAGCTACATAAACATGCATATAAAAACAACACAAAAATGCATATAAACTTAACACAAAAGCCTTTATCATACTCTCTCACTCAACCCAAACCCGTCCTAAAAGCAAGCTCCTTAAGTTAAGGTAAATCACCTAAGCTCAAATGCGCAACAACACTACTAGTTTAAGTCCATGACCTACACCTATGGCCAATGGTTCACTTAAACTACTGCTCTGATACCATCTTGTAACACCCTACTTTGTAAAAACGTGGATTTCAAAAAATTTCAACATAAAACATAACTCTGTTAAGTAAAGTGCGGAAGCGACGTTTAAAAATCCCATTTGATCCATAACGGAATCAATAAAACACATTAAATGTTTCAAAAAGGTGTTACCAACAATATCATCGCAATAATTCTCATGAAATCCACAATCAACATAACAAATGTCAAACGGCTAAATAATGTCTACTTAAATAAATGCAACTATGGGTAACTAAAGCCAACGTCCATAAGCTCCAGTAAAAGCTACCCATCTCACAAGCAAGCTACCAAGCTACTGATCATCGTCTAACCTGAGGGCACAACACATTTCCACAAAACACAAGTGTCAGCTTAAAAAGCCGAGTAAGATAACAGGTTATTATAATAAAAGGATTGCCAATTAAAACATTTCAGAAGAAAGTATCTCACGCATACATATAGGCATTAATCACACATACACATTAACAACACAAGGATTATCAATCCTATAATGTGCCTAGCAATCCTCCACAATCCACAATACCACACTACATCCACTGCTCACGTTATCTTCTTTCACACTTTATTATCTCACGTAATCTGCGTATAGTTATGCCATTTTAATCAACAATAAAGGTTTTGTGTGTAGGCGGTCAAAAGACCTCACAGGAAACCTCACACCCGACATGATGGGTAAACCTCTCGGTGGTCCATCGGCGTCGTTATGGATAGGCATAACCAAATCCATGAGTAATCCGTTAAACTCTCGAAGTGGTAAATCACGCCACCCGGATCAACTCTTGTCTCTCGTTGATTTGCTCACACAAAGGTATCATGACTACCCTCGTATGATCTCACGTGCACTACAGTCTAAATAGACTAATAGTGGGTTAAGCTTAACACTTTTCTACATAGCTCACGTAGTGCTCGAGACTTTGCACACTTATTAAAATCCACATTAACTCACGATATATCCACATTAACTCACATATATCCACATTAACTCACGATATATCCACATTAACTCACGATATTTCTGCTTTACATCATTAGGGCCCTTAACGTGCACTGTGACATGGCAACTTAAATAAGTCTAGTGTACTATGTGTACAAGCCGTCAACAATAATCAACAATCACACCACAACACACTTATAACATGCATATCTACAAAATTATGCATAAATAACACCCATAAATACCTCCCACATATATCCCATACCCATCATATGCATGAGATAATTTATCAACATAAAAAGAGGTTATATCAAAACCACATTTTGTTGACAAAAGTATGTTATCTTACCTTGTTCAAAGATAAATATCCATCACCGACCGTGCTGTTGTATAACACCTATAGATACCATAATATTATTATAAATCAACGAATTATCACCAACCATATATTCATCTCATGACTTTTAACGAATAGCATGGATAACTTTTGCATGAATTCCATTAGTACATGATATCATGTACAACGTGACTTTCCCTCATGATACAACCACATTCAAGTTTCTTTGAATTGCTTTATTATACAACAACTTTGTTTATAACTTTATCAATTTAGTTGTAATTTCATTCTTAGATTAAGAATGTATTTTCGCTTTATTTTCTCTTTTACTGAAAGTATCTATACTATCGATACAATTGCAAAAATTAGTACGATTTCTATTATAAAACTCGACCACCCAGGCCCCCTCGTATTTTTGATGTTACTATGATATCTAATTTGAAACTATGAATTGAAGGAGCTATACCTTATAACAAACGGACCTCGAAACGCCTATGATCACCCATTCGAAACTCCAAGGAAACTTGTCTCTCATTCATCATTGGTATTAACATGGCGATGCTCGCAATAGCCTATCATTATATCGTCTCAATTCGATCAATCCCATAAGCACACTAGCGAAACCAGAAAAATGTCAAACAAGAGACACCATCATCGATCTCTCTTTTTAGCTTTCTACTAATTATCTCACAACACACGTATTGCCTTGATGACAAGGCGTATATCTTCCATGTGTGATACAATCATAACCCTTGAACTCGGCTAGGACATGAGATTACTAGTAGCTAGATAGTAGTCATGCGTAATACTACATATCAAGAACCGAATTACAGACATCATCTTTAAGCATTACTAAAGAAAACCAACTCCACAGGTCTGCATCCCCACAACTCACGGAATTCCCCCTCAACATCTTATGTGCGCAACGTTGATAAAGGCTACTCATTAGATACGATATCACACCATGACATCCGTTGATCATCCTGTCTAAGTCTTCGTCCCTCCCTTAAAGTGGTATTCCAATGTAAACTGCGTGAATGTTTTGTACCAAGACTCCAACGAAAACCTTTATCCCTCCTGGCGGCTACTATGAATTTTACTCTAGGGGTCACTTTTGTGAATAAGTGTGTACACGTTATTCACGTACATCATAACCTAAAACTAATCTATTGATACAGGTCGGCCACAAAAGAGACTAAATGATCAAGCCCATTAACCCGTATAGTTTCATCCATTTACATTTAACCACCCTCTTAAATCTCTATTAACATGATTAAAGTAACACTTAAAATGATCTTAAATAATCATTTATCCTCTTTTTTTTTGAGCTTATTCATTTATCTTATATGAGTAGTTATTATATAACTAAATCTCTGTATATAAAGATAAATCATCAAATGCTTGAGCACATTAGTCATTCACACGTAAAAACAATAATGACCTATTACATTTAAATCACATAAGATGTGACGGGAAACAAACAAGAAGATTGGGATGTTACAGGTACCACCAACGCTTGTAAGATCATTTAAATCACCTAATTAATCAGTTTCTTTGTAAAAGCCGGTACCACCAATGCTTAAAACAATTTCCCTAACCAACTAGTTTGTTTGATTATCAAATTAACAATTGTATCTATGTGAAAACAACGTGGTACCACCAAACATTAATCAACACGTTGACAAAATGACTCTTTTTATTAAAATGATATTCACTATCATACCATGAACTAGTGACAATTGATTAAAAAAATAAACAATTGAAATCACATATATATTCAACTAGTACCACTAACGAGGAACATATATATCACCAATATCAAAATAATAATTAATAAAGAATTAATTCATCAAGATCTCGACACAACGATAATTGAAATCAACTTTGAATTAATAAAATAGTGCAACCGTCACATTATGTCTTATTTCATCTCAGTAAATGATGAAACGATTAGCTACTCATAACAAGACAAATAAAACTAACAATTATCACATAAATAAAATTCATAATAATAATTGTATCAATAATAAAGGTCTTGAAATATAGCAACTAGCAACAAGTGCAAAATAAATAAAGGATGGTACGAGAGTCTGCAGATGTGGCGATCAAATCGAATAACAGAAAGTGGCTACTCCTCCTCTGCGTGCTCCCCACGAACGAACAAAAAAAACCAAGAACCCCAAGGGTTCTTTTGCGGCTACACTTCCTGCCGACCTCCCCTAAAAAATGATGTAAAAAAATAGATGTAAACTTAGGATTTTTCCTTCTTGACTTGTAGTTGTAACCTACGTATGGGACTTCTCAAGTGGGCCGCACCCTTCTTTCATTACTTTGTGTTTAGCCCATAATCTTTAATCCGTAATCCATAAATCACGTGGACTTAATTGGCTTCATGTCTCTTTATTATCTAATCCCAATTAGCCTTTAAGTTATGTACTTTATTTGTAGTTCAGGAGCTTCATTCCAGACGAGCCAACAGGATTATATCCTTCAAGTCTTCTTTCCAATGTCGCATTCTTAATCCTTTTAGCTTCAATCTTCATTTACTTCAAAAATAATCTTGATTTAGCAAACTCATGATATTTCATCACAAAGACCAATAGTTCAATAAAAGTACATATTAAGTATAAAGGTCTCTAAAAATAAGCATAAACGGACTATAAAAGAAATGATATCGCATAAAAGTACATATTAAGTATAAAGGTCTCTAAAAATAAGCATAAACGGACTATAAAAGAAATGATATCGCATAAAATAAATATGTATAAAATAGGCGATATCAAATTCCCCCACACTTAAACTTTGCTTGTCCTCAAGCAAATCAAACTTTATCAATCTTAATAACCCAATCAAAATGTGACAAAACGATACATGGGTATTCTGGAAGTTTCAACCAAGTGGTGTTGAATACCAAAAGCAAATGCATTCAAAAATCATTGAGCAAAGTTTAAGCCGAAATCAGGAAAATCCTACCAATCTAGCATAGAACCGTCTTTCATTTACAATCAGAATCCTTCCTATGTCTGTGTTTACCTCTTTAACATTTCTATCCCTCCAATTAAACTTAAACTCGTTCCTACTAAACATACAATTTAATTTACAAGCATCAAAAATTTCCTTTAGCAACATAAGTAATATTCCACGATGATTATTGGTATGTTTGTCCTCTTAAACACTCGCGCCATCAGTTTTCATTCGGTCTATTAACTGGCCTACTTATGTGTCCCATGACAAAATATACTCCCATGGTTTAGAATTACAGCTCTAACCACACATCAGGTGATTATACGAAAGTGTACTTTAAGCGCCTAGCCAGCGGTTCGCTACAGATACGTGAGTATCGTTAAGAGACTTACACTTAGACTCAGGGTTGGGTTGCATATCCAAAGACCATGCTCTAAATACAAACATATACGAGAACAAAAAGTTTATAATTTAATACCGTGAGTTTCTATGAGACCCGTGTAGCGGACTTTCTGCCAACCTATCCCAAGTTGGAAGCTTTAGGTAGACTAGGTAAAACGAGGTTACCCCAAGGACTTACTTGTCCGAATCTCAAAGCCCACATTAGCATTAGACTATTGAAAACGGTTTTGCGCATGTTCCCGCATGTGCCACCCGTTTGATACCGAAGCACCCCAGACACCCCGATATAAAGACCAAACATAATGACTAGAGCCACAACCTATAACATGGGAATTAAGGAACCGGGATACACCGGTGTGCAGTCCATACATTATGTCAAGTTACCCACAAGTATAATTATCACAAAGGTTGTAAATGGAAACTTTCAAGCGTAGTGCCTACCAATACATCATATAGTGAAGCTATTATTCATATTCATTTATCATCAAAGCACAATTTAGCAGGTAACTTAAATTATTTGAAGTTCAGAACAAGCTTATGATCCCTTGGAACGATGAAATGCCACAGACACTAGAAAAGGATAGCTAAAGGTAAATGATCTCAAGTTCTACGCTACCTTACTAGGATTCAATCTTCACTTCTCGTCTTTGCGCTAAACCTATAGCCTCAAAATTTTTAAAACATAACCAAATTGCTAGTAGGGCATGAAAACTTCAAACTTTCTCACTTTTTAACCAACCCGGCTTTTTCTATTTACCTCCCCCCCACACTTGATTTGTACAGTGTCCCCAATGTACAATAAACTAAGGAGAACTATGGGAAGTAGGGAAAAGTAAATATAAACGAATAAAAGAAATCGAAAAGCTTCCCGGGTTTTAATGAGCCTTCCAATATGCTTGGTTGATTCAGAAATTAATTAGCTGTTGAACTTTATCTCAACCTTTTGCATATTACTCCATTCCTACAACTCTAGCAAGCACTCAACAAACATCATCAAATCACCAAAATAAAAGAAAAAGATAATAACTATACAACACAAAATAAAAGTCCTAAATACGAAAAATAAATAAACTAAACTGAAAATCAAATTCTTTTTTTGTGTTTTCTAGGTTTTTTGAATTTTTTTGGATTTTTATGTTTTATAGAAATTAAATGACATTTAAACTAGACAAAAACTTAAATAAAGAAACCTCGGGTTGCCTCCCGGAAGCGCTAATTTTTGTTCGAGTCATTAGCTTGACTCCACCCTTATTTACTAGGTACTGAGGTGTCTCCCCCCACACTTAAGATTAAGTGGGGGTGATAGTAGTGATACATACCTCTGAAAAATAAATTACCTAACCAAATATGGAAAGGAGAATCAATATGCTCAGTCAGAAGTACGTAAGGTTGGAACACACTTGTGGGCTTCTTCAAATAATCATGGAAGTCTAAATGATCATCTTCTTTTGAATCAACTTTCATCATAGACAATGAAAGTGACTCGGCAGTTTGAGCCTCCTGCGCAACTATCTTACTCAAAATATCACCTGACTCCATGAATTCCTCCATAAATTCTTCCATGGTCATGTCACCAAAATCAAAATGTGAATAAGTATCATCTAGCTCACCAAATTCATGCAAGAATTCTTCCATATTCATATTTACCTGTAAAAGTACAAGCAAGAAACCCCGTGAAAAGCAAGTGTGTAACACAAAATAGACTACATAAAAAAAACTAATTAAACTAAATAAAATGAAAATAACACTAAACTATGCTAAACTAAGAAAGCAAGTAACATTCTCATAAATGAATACAAAAAAGAATCGAATTACAAAAATCTCAAACAAAACTCCTAAATAAAATAGTCCCCGGCAACGGCGCCAAAAACTTGATGTTCAAAATCGAGTCTTAAATTTATAAACAAGATATACCAATTAATCAACTAAAGCACATTGTCGGGCAGTGGACCCGTTCGTGTATAGTATAGAAAAATGGTAAGTCCAGGATCGAACACAGGGACTATTATTTAGGAAAAATGTGAGTTTAATGCAATTCTAAAAGATGGGGGGTTTTGAAAACAGTTAGTAAATTGAGCAAGTTAGTAATTCCAAAAAATTAATCTGAAAGAGAGTTTTTGTTTTAAACAGAAGAATTAAAAGTCATCTACCTTGAATCCACTCGACAACAGTTTGGGTTGCACATAATTAAGCTCAAATCCAATTCAGTTGAAATTGATAATCTTGACTAAATAAAGACACAAACTCGTACCACCAACGCTTGTAAGATCATTTAAATCACCTAATTAATCAGTTTCTTTGTAAAAGCCGGTACCACCAATGCTTAAAACAATTTCCCTAACCAACTAGTTTGTTTGATTATCAAATTAACAATTGTATCTATGTGAAAACAACGTGGTACCACCAAACATTAATCAACACGTTGACAAAATGACTCTTTTTATTAAAATGATATTCACTATCATACCATGAACTAGTGACAATTGATTAAAAAAATAAACAATTGAAATCACATATATATTCAACTAGTACCACTAACGAGGAACATATATATCACCAATATCAAAATAATAATTAATAAAGAATTAATTCATCAAGATCTCGACACAACGATAATTGAAATCAACTTTGAATTAATAAAATAGTGCAACCGTCACATTATGTCTTATTTCATCTCAGTAAATGATGAAACGATTAGCTACTCATAACAAGACAAATAAAACTAACAATTATCACATAAATAAAATTCATAATAATAATTGTATCAATAATAAAGGTCTTGAAATATAGCAACTAGCAACAAGTGCAAAATAAATAAAGGATGGTACGAGAGTCTGCAGATGTGGCGATCAAATCGAATAACAGAAAGTGGCTACTCCTCTTCTGCGTGCTCCCCACGAACGAACAAAAAAAACCAAGAACCCCAAGGGTTCTTTTGCGGCTACACTTCCTGCCGACCTCCCCTAAAAAATGATGTAAAAAAATAGATGTAAACTTAGGATTTTTCCTTCTTGACTTGTAGTTGTAACCGTGTAAGTAATTGATGTAAATGTAATTGATGTAAAGTAGTGGAGAAATGATAAGGGATTGATGGTAAATTAATTGATGTAAATGTAATTGATGTAAATGTAATTGATGTAAATGTAATTATGTAAATAATGATGTAAATGAATTGATGTAAAGAATTGATGTAAATGAATTGATGTAAATGAATTGATGTAAATGAATTGATGTAAATGAATTGATGTAAATGAATTGATGTAAATGAATTGATGTAAATGAATTGATGTAAATGAATTGATGTAAATGAATTGATGTAAATGAATTGATGTAAATGAATTGATGTAAATGAATTGATGTAAATGAATTGATGTAAATGAATTGATGTAAATGAATTGATGTAAATGAATTGATGTAAATGAATTGATGTAAATGAATTGATGTAAATGAATTGATGTAAATGAATTGATGTAAATGAATTGATGTAAATGAATTGATGTAAATGAATTGATGTAAATGAATTGATGTAAATGAATTGATGTAAATGAATTGATGTAAATGAATTGATGTAAATGAATTGATGTAAATGAATTGATGTAAATGAATTGATGTAAATGAATTGATGTAAATGAATTGATGTAAATGAATTGATGTAAATGAATTGATGTAAATGAATTGATGTAAATGAATTGATGTAAATGAATTGATGTAAATGAATTGATGTAAATGAATTGATGTAAATGAATTGATGTAAATGAATTGATGTAAATGAATTGATGTAAATGAATTGATGTAAATGAATTGATGTAAATGAATTGATGTAAATGAATTGATGTAAATGAATTGATGTAAATGAATTGATGTAAATAATTGATGTAAATGAATTGATGTAAATGAATTGATGTAAATGAATTGATGTAAAAATGTGTAAATGTTGATGTTGTTGGTGGTGTGTAACTGTATAAGTAATTGATGTAAATGTAATTGATGTAAAGAGGTAGTGGAGATAATTTAGAAGATAAGAGTTTGATGGTGTAAATTAATTTATTAAGGGTAAAATAGTAATTTTGCATCTAACACTTTTATGAGAGAGAATGTGATAATTATTATAAGATAGTATAGATAGATGGCTAAAACTTACAGCAGTCACAAATTTATACGTTTACTACTAGATAATCTTATCTTTGTATATAATAAAAGGAGATTGTCATGAGATAAGCATTTTACAAAAATAGCTTATGTGTTACCTCCAATTTTTAAAGCTTAATTCTTTTTTTGTTTAATTACTTATGATGTCATAAATACTTTCCTTTTTAAAATTTATTTTATTTTTATTATTTATGATGTAATTTTTGTATAAAATTATTTTTTTTTTTTTGAAAACTCTAATAATTTTTATCACAACTTAATTGGTGATGATATATTTTTTATTAATATGTCCGGGTTGAACCCGGGTTAATTAGCTAATAGGTAATCATTTAAAAAAAAATTTATGTGGCACAACCATGACTCTTTATAATTGACACTTTCCATATAAAAATAATACTATGATATCACTTACTTTGCAAATTTTTTTTTTTTATCTTAATGTGTCTTTATATTCATTTTAAAATCAATGTTTTCAAATCCAACTTATTTTTAAGAATATATGATTCAGTCGCTTTTATATTTTAAAATTCATAAAAAACAATTATGACTTAAAAAAAAATCATAAAGGTACTTAAAGAACTTTATAGAACAAACTAACGACAGATTGATTCATTTAATGTACAAAAGATTAAACATATATAGAGACTTAATTTAATTAGAATATAATCTTATCTGTTTTCTTAAGATTTTTGACATTTAGTTTATCATTTTTTGCAATTAATTAACGTTAGTAACGATTATATATTTAAAAGCTTATAAAAAGTTATCATAATAATGCCCGGGTATTATTTGATAAGCTACTGATAAATCAATTAAAATCAATTGACCATAAAACAATGGCATTTTAAGTAAAAAACAAAAGATAACATTAGGAAAGAAAGAATTATTAAAATCGACACGTCATAAAATTTAAATTATTAGTTGATTTTACACTAATTTTTAAGAGATTTATCATTTTTTATTAGTACTAAGTACTACTATAGTTTATAACTAGATTTTGAGCCCGTGTCATATACACGAGCTTACAATTTTATCAGTATTAAATGTTAGTTTATAATTATTTAAAATTTAGTTTACAGTTTTTAGTAATAAAAAAATTGATCTATATTATAAAACTTTGAGTTTATAGTGAAATATTTTTTAAAATATGTTCATCGAAGTTGTTTACTGTGACATACATAACGATATTTGAATATTACAAAATCATAATATGTCCATCAAAGTTGTAGATTGTGACATACTTAACGATATTTGAATATTAAAAAATCATAATATGTCACTATCATTTTATTTGATTTATTGTTACACAAGGTGATATTACATTTTTATTTTACACTTTTAAAAATTATATCTTATTTTTAGATGAAACATATTCTAATTGTATTGTAATATCATTAAGTGTCATGCTAATGAACAGTGCCACCACCACGTGGCACTGTTCTATTAGTCTACCTACACTCCGCGTTATTACTCGAATTTTGTCATATCGGATCCCGTTTGAGTGTTTTTTCTTTTGGTTTTTCTTGGTTTCTTACACAATTTTTTTGCTTTTGTGTTCTCTTCTATTGGTTCATCTTATACCCCGCATTACTATTTGGATTTTGCCATATCGGATCCCGTTTGAGGTTTTTTCTTTCGGTTTCGGATTTTGTCATATTGGATCCCGTTCGGGTTTTTTTCCTTTCGGTTTTTCTTGGTTTCTTGCACAATTTTTTTTCTTTTGTGTTTTCTTATATTGGTTCATCTTATACCCCGCATCACTATTTAGATTTTGCCATATCGGATCACGTTTGAGGTTTTTTCTTTCGATTTTTTTCATAATTTTTTTGCTTTTGTTCTCAACCACCTCCACGTGGCACTGTTCTATTGGTTCACCTACACCCAGCGTTACTACTCAGATTTTGCCATATCTGGTTTTTTTTTTCGTTCTTCTCTTGGTTTCTTGCACAATTTTTTTGCTTTTGTATTCTTTTATTGGTTCATCTTATACCCCACATCACTATTTGGATTGCCATATCGGATCCCGTTTCAGGTTTTTTCTTTCGGTTTTATCTTGGTTTTCATATTTTTTGCTTTTGTATTCTCGACTAATATATTGAAAACTTTAACTCAACGTTTTTTTTTTACCGTTTTTTATTTTTAGTTTTATTGCCCAAACTAAATGTATGTATTTGATATTGCACACTTTTTGAAACTTTTTTTTGTTGTATTCAAGTTATTGTTGGTTATTTCACACTTCTTTTGGATTTTAAGTAGGTTGAACCCAAATAAACTAATATAATGAATCCGGATCAACACGACAATTGGAGCCCCGCAAAGCGGGACCTAAACTTCACTAGTTATAAATATTTCAATTAGAATATGACAATGTTATATGTGTTTCCTATAAAGATTACATTTTTACATGCTTTATTTTTCGTATATGTGTCATGACAATTACTAAAAAAACTTTAAAAAAAGAATAATAATACAATTACTTTTAAAATCTTAATATATTTACATTAAATTTTATTTATTTTTTAGTAATTAATTTTATATTTATATGATAGAACGTATAATTATGATATATAATAGCTATTATTCTATTGAATATATATATTATCTATTATTCTATTGGATATGTATTCTATTATTCTTTATCTATTATATTGGAATTAATGGTTAAAAAGTGTAAATTTATAATTGAAAACAAAAAAGTGTAAATTAAAGTCAAAATTGAAAACAAAAGTCAACTTTAAGAAATCGAGAGTTGTGATTGGTCAATAAGTTTTAGAGCAACTACTTTTAGTATATTAAAAGAAAATTAAAAGATTTTATGGAAGAAAAAATTAGAAATAAAATGTTGATTTTTTTAAATTAATTAAATGATGAAAATCTAAAACAAAATTCTCAAGTTGATAACTACAAATTGTAATAATTATAAATTAAGTATTTAGTGAGGGTTGATAACTACAAATTGTAATATTTATAATAAATTAATACACTTTTGTAATGAAATTCCCTAAGTTTTGTTTACTCATAGAATTTTTATATACACCTGTATATTTATACGGGTCTAAACACCTGGAAATTTAGTTGATTCAAACTTTATACTCCCTCCGTCCCAATTTAATTGTCATGTTGACTAACTTTGACCATAAATAACTTTGTTTGTGTCGTGTAACACTTGATATAAAATATATGAATGGATTGGGTTTTTAATGTACTTTTCGTTCATATAAGTTTCATCAACTACTATATAGTACAAACAAAGTTATTTATGGTCAAAGTTGGTCAACAGGACAATTAAATTGGGACGGAGGGAGTAATTTTTAAGAGATTTATCATTTTTTATTAGTACTAAGTACTACTATAGTTTATAACTACCTCATAAGTTTACTACGATTAATTATCTATATTATTCGTATTAAAAAAATTCTCAAGTTGATAACTACAAATTGTAATAATTATAAATTAAGTATTTAGTGAGGGTTGATATAGTATAATAAACCAAAATAATAGTAATATATATAATAAATTCACGACTTTTGTGATGAACTTATTTAGTTTTGTTACCCTAGATTTTTATATACACCTGTATATTTATACGGGTCTAAAATCTAGAGTTGTTATTACAATTTTTGCATTTTAAACTAATTTTAAGAGATTTATCATTTTTTATTAGTACTAAGTACTACTATAGTTTATAACTACCTCATAAGTTTACTAAGATTAATTATCTAGATTATTTGTATTATATAAAAATTATAACCTTTTGGCTGAAAGTTAAATTTTTTTGGATATATAAGATTACTATTATATCCTTAATAAAATAGGTTTCATCTAGAACTTGAGTCGTGTATATGAAGAAACATGTTGATAAGCTCAAATCTACCATTAAAAAAATAATACAGTAATAATTCTAAAATTTATAATTAGCAAATAATTATGGAAAATGTAACATTTGTGATTTTTACCCGTTTGACCGTGTATGTAATTCGAGTAACTAATTCAATAAATGAAAACTTTGACATAATTGCGTACATTTATCGGTAAATTGGACTAAATATAATGTTATATTGAAATTCTAGAATTAAGCCCATATTATGTGATTATGATATTGGCCCATATGTGTTATGGAAATATAGACAGTAATTGAGTAACTGTAGTAACGGGGAAAAACGTATATACGAAACCTTAAGTATAATGTACGGTTCCAATAGTGTCGGTGGAACAGTGTCGGTGGCTAGATGATAATTCCATTAATGGGACAAAGGCCGACATAACTTTAGAATAATTGTGAAAGTTTCGTTGTTTGTGAAAGTTTCGTTGTTTGTTATTGTATTGCTGCTGCAGGTCGTTGTGGACAGAATTTTCTCACTGCGGCGCAGTGAGGATGTGAGTCCTTCACTGCGGCGCAGTGAAATGTTTCTGTAAAAACTGAAACCCATTCAACCAAATATTTTCCTAGCTTTGTTTCTAACGTCCTAGGATCGTCCCGACCTTTCCGGAATGTACTCTTAAGACCCTATTGGTGCCCTACACAAGACAAACCATCCGTTCAAAGTCGAGGGTAACTTTTGAAACCAAAGTTGAGTTATTAACTTAAAAGATATATATTCAAACGTTAATAACTTTTGAAACCAAAGTTGAGTTATTAACTTAAAAGATATATATTCAAACGTTAATAACTTTTGAAACCAAAGTTGAGTTATTAACTTAAAAGATATATATTCAAACGTTAATAACTTTTGAACCGTAAGTCCGTTTTAAACGTATGACCTATCGTTAGAATCGTGTGAGAGTCTACTTTATCATGGTATAATCCTTATACCTTGAATACACTGTCATTTCCAAAGATGACATAATAAAGTGTCCTTGTTTATATTCGGTTGAAATATACGTAAGTCATGTTGTTGTACATGCATTTGAAATATATGTAAGTCATGCCGTTATACATGCTGTTGAAATATACGTAAGTCATGTTGTTGTACATGCATTTGAAATATATGTAAGTCATGCCGTTATACATGCTGTTGAAATATACGTAAGTCATGTTGTTGTACATGCATTTGAAATATATGTAAGTCATGCCGTTATACATGCTGTTGAAATATACGTAAGTCATGTTGTTGTACATGCATTTGAAATATATGTAAGTCATGCCGTTATACATGCTGTTGAAATATACGTAAGTCATGTTGTTGTACATGCATTTGAAATATATGTAAGTCATGCCGTTATACATGCTGTTGAAATATACGTAAGTCATGTTGTTGTACATGCATTTGAAATATATGTAAGTCATGCCGTTATACATGCTGTTGAAATATACGTAAGTCATGTTGTTGTACATGCATTTGAAATATATGTAAGTCATGCCGTTATACATGCTGTTGAAATATACGTAAGTCATGTTGTTGTACATGCATTTGAAATATATGTAAGTCATGCCGTTATACATGCTGTTGAAATATACGTAAGTCATGTTGTTGTACATGCATTTGAAATATATGTAAGTCATGCCGTTATACATGCTGTTGAAATATACGTAAGTCATGTTGTTGTACATGCATTTGAAATATATGTAAGTCATGCCGTTATACATGCTGTTGAAATATACGTAAGTCATGTTGTTGTACATGCATTTGAAATATATGTAAGTCATGCCGTTATACATGCTGTTGAAATATACGTAAGTCATGTTGTTGTACATGCATTTGAAATATATGTAAGTCATGCCGTTATACATGCTGTTGAAATATACGTAAGTCATGTTGTTGTACATGCATTTGAAATATATGTAAGTCATGCCGTTATACATGCTGTTGAAATATACGTAAGTCATGTTGTTGTACATGCATTTGAAATATATGTAAGTCATGCCGTTATACATGCTGTTGAAATATACGTAAGTCATGTTGTTGTACATGCATTTGAAATATATGTAAGTCATGCCGTTATACATGCTGTTGAAATATACGTAAGTCATGTTGTTGTACATGCATTTGAAATATATGTAAGTCATGCCGTTATACATGCTGTTGAAATATACGTAAGTCATGTTGTTGTACATGCATTTGAAATATATGTAAGTCATGCCGTTATACATGCTGTTGAAATATACGTAAGTCATGTTGTTGTACATGCATTTGAAATATATGTAAGTCATGCCGTTATACATGCTGTTGAAATATACGTAAGTCATGTTGTTGTACATGCATTTGAAATATATGTAAGTCATGCCGTTATACATGCTGTTGAAATATACGTAAGTCATGTTGTTGTACATGCATTTGAAATATATGTAAGTCATGCCGTGTTGATCATGCTTTTGAAATATATGTAAGTCATGCCGTAATGATCACGCCTTTGGAACATATGTAAGTCGTGCTGGAACATTGTTGAATCGTGTTATGTGTTGATGTTGTGCTAACGTATACCCTTTTAGGGTTTTCTTGATGTGATTAGGTATTCTAATCCCCGTATATCGTTAACGGTTGTATTCCCGATACATTTATTCCTTGTTATTGTCCCTACGAACTCACCAACTTTATGTTGACGCTCTTTAGTACACTTTTCAGGTAATCAAGTTAATCAGAGACAGAATGGATGATTATATGCTTGCATTGCTAGGATTGGACTTGCATTAGACTGTCTGGATCTGTGATCCTTATTTCCCTTTGATGGGTTATGCTTAGGGTCAACTATTATCGTTTGAACATTTTCTTTTAAGTACGGATTGAGTGTGTATTTTTGATGAATGTTGATTATTGTAATATATTTGAATGAGCTTGTGGATTGTTTCAATCTATTGAATGCATATAGTTTGAACATTTTCTTTTAAGTACGGATTGAGTGTGTATTTTTGATGAATGTTGATTATTGTAATATATTTGAATGAGCTTGTGGATTGTTTCAATCTATTGAATGCATATAGTTTGACTCTACATAATTCTCATGTCATGCTGTGCTTTTCTAAGTGATACCCCATGATTCCGCCATGTTGGGGTGTTACAGAATGGTATCAGAGCCGTGGTTGTAGAGAACTAGGAGGATTTACCTAGTCTATAGCCATCGCACCCACATTTCATATTAGTATGCATGATAGGGAACTTTGTGTGCAACGTGAACTGTATGATGCATAAAAACGTTTTAAACGGAGTTCGTAGGTTGCTTATGATATGATGATTTGATTGTTATGTGAGAATTGTTGCGATGAACGTATATGATAGTGTCGGGATACACCGTTAATTATGTGATGAACGTTGATGTGTTGAATTTTAGAAGCATTTATTATTTGTCCCCATAAGCAAAATGAAACGATGACATTAATGGAGTATAACATTCGGTAACCGTAGAGGCGACTGATCAACAAATCGAAAGTTATCCTATGTCATACAAAGTTAATGATCTCATGGATTGCGCCTTGTGGATAGAGTATAGTAGCTACCCCGGTATGTTTAATGAGTGTTGATTAGGTGGAGGGTTAGCCGCTGGTACACCCTGTATACATACCCGATCAACACTTAGAGAACATATTGGAACCGAGTTTTGATATCCATTCAATATATTAACGATGTGGAGGGTTAGCCGATGGTACACCCTGTATACAAACACTTTTAATGTATCGAATGTTGAAGTTAAAATTCGGACTATGCTTTACCCACCTTGTTACGACTTGACCCCTTTTATTTATATAATGTTGAATGATTCGTGATTGTATGGTTGATTGTGGATTGTATGAGTGATGATGCCTTGCCTCGTTATATGTGAACTTGAACGTTGATTTGATTAATTCGGTTATGGTTGAATTGAAATTGTGTGATTTGTTGGAACGTAGACGAAATGATGATGACATAGTTATTGCCATGATAATATCCCTGTAGAGATAACTATATTCATGCAATAATTTATAAGGACTTGATGTGGAAATTGTGTATTACTTGAAGGTCAATTTTGATATTCGAGTGTGAATTGTGAGACTTAACCTGTAAATCTAAAACGTGTGTTCAGGAAAATGGTTAGACCAAGGAGAGCTAACACTAACTATGGACCTCAGAATGAACCCGAGGACCGATTGAACAAGAAGTAGTTGGTGGACGTGGTGGCAGAGGTGGTCGTGGTGGCAGAGGTGGTCGTGGAGGTAGAGGTGGCCGTGGAGGTCGTGGTGGCCGAGGTGGTCGGGGTGATCCTAATCCCCCTATAACCGCCGAGGTTGTCACACAAGCTCTAAATGACCTCATGCCGGATCTTATGGCCCGAATTCAAGCGGCCATGGGAAATAATAATGAACAAGAAGAACCGGAAGATGAATCGGTTCCCGTACAAAATGAACTTACCTAGACCAGGTTATGATGTTCGTCAACCGGGATGCTTGTTTAAAGACTTCAAACTTTGTGGAGCCCCGGAATTTAATGGAGATAGTGGTGCTACGGGTTGCTTGGAATGGTTAGAGAGCATTGAATCTATCATTGCTCGAAGTGGTTGTGCCTACCACCAAAGAATCACTTATGCTTCCGGTATGTTGAAAGGTGGGGCTCTTGAGTGGTGGAACGAAGAAGTTGATGAATTGGGGATTGATGTGGCTAATAATCTTTTATGGGGAGAGTTCAAGAATATGATAACTACTAAGTATTGCCCGGCCCATGAACTGAGGAGATTGCAAGTGGAATTTCTAAACTTGCCATGAAGGGAGGAGACTACGAGAGTTACACACGCCATTTTGGCCAACTCTCTAGGCTCATTCCTCATTATGTGAGACCCCAAGAGGTTAAGATTGAGAAGTATGTTGCGGGATTGCCACATGAAGTGAGAGTGCTTGTCTCTCACCCCACCATGCCTTTGACTTACAAAGAGGCAACCACCCGTACTGCTAGTATAACCTTAGAACTCATTAGAGGTGGTAAGTTGAATAAAACGATAACAAGAACGATAACAAAAGGAAGGATGTGGCTGAGTCTAGCGGCACCAAGAAAGATGATAGGCGTGATAATAAGCGCCATGGTCGTGGTGGGAAAGTTTTTGCAGCAGTAGTACCGACGACGGGTCCTCAACGGGGTGGTTATGCCGGGGCTAACCCTTTATGCCCTAGGTGTAATCGTCACCATCAACCCACCATGAGATGTGATGCTTGTTTTCATTGCAACCTACCGGGACACACCTCAAGATTTTGTCCAACTAACCCCCGGAATGGTCCTTTAAATGTTGCTCCTCTTAATGCTATACGTCCCCCGATGGTCCCGGGTTCTTGTTATGAATGTGGTAGCCAAGACCACTACCGTAACCGGTGCCCAAATCTTATTGGCCAACAAGTCCAAGTGACCGTGCATCCTAACCAGTTGCAAATTGCCGGTCCAAATCAAAACCGAGGAAACCAAGGACAACAACAACAACCTCCTCAAGCTCCTCGCCAACAATTGGCCCCCCGTGGAAGAGCTTTTGCCGTGAATGCGCCGAGGCTCGTAGTGATCCTAATGTCGTAGCAGGTACCTTTCTCCTCAATCACCAATATGCTACCGTATTATTTGATTCTGGAGCCGATTATAGTCTCATTTCCAATGATTTTATTCCGTTGATCGATGCTAATCCTAGCCCGTTGTCCTATTGTTTTGAACTTGAAATGGTAAATGGTGGATTATCTAGGATTAGTCAAGTTGTTCGTGATTGTGTGTTAGATTTATGTGATCACCCATTTTACATTGACTTAATGCCTTTTGATATCGGTAGTTTTGACGTGATTGTGGGTATGGATTGGTTATCGGCCATGAATGCGGTAATTGATTGTGGTAGTCGAACTGTGAGGATTCCGTTAGAAAATAGGGAAGAATTAGTGGTTCAAGGCGAAATGACCGAACTATGGGATGGGAATGTATATAGTGTTAAGATCACAAAGATTGAATTGAAAACCGTGCCCATAGTTAAAGACTTTGCGGATGTATTTCCGGATGACCTACCGGTTTGCCTCCATCTCGTGAACTCGATTTTCGTATTGAACTTATTCCTAACGCTTCTCCCGTGGCCAAAGCGCCTTATCGCTTAGCCATGACCGAATTACAAGAGTTGGCCGCCCAACTCAAAGAGCTTCAAGACAAGGGTTTCATTCGCCCTAGTCAATCGCCTTGGGGCGCACCGGTTTTGTTCGTTAAAAAGAAAGATGGCACATTCCAAATGTGTATCGATTATAGAGAATTGAACAAACTAACGGTAAAGAATCGTTATCCTCTTCCTAGGATTGATGATTTATTCGACCAACTCCAAGGTGCTCGTTTCTTTTCCAAAATTGATTTGCGGTCGGGTTACCATCAATTACGTGTTCATGAAGACGACATTCCAAAAACCACCTTTCGAACGAGATATGGACACTTTGAATTTACGGTGATGCCTTTTGGGTTGACTAACGCACCAGCTGTGTTCATGGACTTGATGAACCGAGTGTGTCAACCTTACTTAGACCAATTTGTCATTGTCTTCATCGATGACATTCTTATCTATTCCAAGACCAAAGAAGATCATTTAGAACATTTGAAACAAGTCTTAGAGTTACTCCGGAAAGAAAAGCTTTATGCCAAGTTCTCCAAATGTGAATTTTGGCTTGAAGAGGTCCAGTTTCTTGGTCACGTAGTGAGCAAAGAAGGAATTCATGTGGACCCAAGTAAAGTTGAAGCAGTAAAGAATTGGAGACGCCCCGAAACACCAACCGAAATTCGCCAATTTCTTGGGTTGGCGGGTTACTATAGACGATTTATTGAAGGCTTTTCAAAAATCGCCCAACCTTTGACCTTGTTGACTCAACGGGAAAGAAGGTTTGATTGGGGTGAAAAGTAAGAACAAGCATTCCAATTGTTGAAGGACAAATTGTGTGATGCACCCATCTTGAGCTTGCCCGATGGAGTTGATGATTTCGTTGTATATTGTGATGCATCCGGGCAAGGATTGGGTTGTGTCTTAATGCAACGGGATAAGGTGATAGCATATGCATCAAGACAATTGAAGGTGCATGAGAAGAACTATCCGACCCATGACTTAGAATTGGGAGCAGTGGTATTTGCTTTGAAATGTTGGAGGCATTACTTGTATGGCACCAAGAGCGTGATCTATACCGATCACAAAAGCCTTCAACATATTTTCACTCAAAGTGACCTGAACATGAGGCAAAGAAGGTGGCTTGAGCTATTGAGTGATTATGATTGCGTCATCCGGTATCATCCGTGTTATAACACGATTTCTACCACTGAATTCGATTCAACAATGGCGGTTTGATAGTGTGTGTTCTTGGTGTGTGTGTGTGTTTTGAGAGAGAATGATTGATTCAACTGAAAGATTGGGATTAATGTGTGTTAAAATGAATTGTTGTTTTTGATTTCTAAGGTATGAGGGCTATATATAGTCTAACAATACAACTATGCTAATTATCACAATTAGCCCCTCAACCTTAGAAATCATTTATCTATGACTTAACAACAAGAATGTCTTCTAATCTTAATTACAATTTATCACTATTTTTGGATTTCTAACATTCTCCCCCTTAGTGATTTATTGTAATGAATGAAGTACGTGTTATCTTGTCTTGTAGGAATGAAATTGATGAGCCCGGTGGTGAAGACAATAGGTGTGTTGAAAACAAGTCTTCAAAGCTTTCTCTTTTGTCTTTGGAGAACTTGATTCAGTCTTGGTCTTGGTCCTGAACTTCTTGAAGTTAAATCATGTGAGGATTCTCAATGTTCTTTTAGAACAGAGAATAATGAAAGCATGTTTGGCTTGAATCTTCGAGAATTGATGAATCATGAATCAGAGTTGTCTTTTGAAATGCAGAAGAGATGAATCTTGGTTTTGAGTGTATCAATCTTCGATTCTTGAATGAAATTCAACTTTTCGATTCTTCGGTTTTAATTCTTGAATGAATCTCATGAATATGAACTCTCCCCCTTGATGTATGCATTGGAGTTTCTTGACAAAATGTTGTTGTATGACTTGAAGATCTTGAATGAAGTATGTTTGATGAAGACTCTTTTGAAGCTTTACTTCTTTGACTTGAATCTTCTAACAAATTTTTCAACCTTTTTGAAGCTTTGATCTTTGTCACATCAACTCCTACACTTTGGAGAGTAAGTATTTGAATGAAGTTTGGATGAAATTCTTATGAAGTAATCATGCTCCCCCTCAATCCATGATTATACACATTTTGGAGCATTTTTGAACTTTTGAAGCATCTTGAGTGAAAATCTTTTATCTTCGATTTCATTCTTATCTCTGAAGTCAATTCAAATTCTCCCACTTTAAAACAAAAGTCTCAATCAACTAAAATCTAGAGAAAATCTGAAACTATTGACATATCTTTAAGAATTTTCTCCTCCTATACACAAACTTTTCTTCTTGTTTCCTTATCAAACAGTAAATCAATCAATCATAATATTTTCTCCCCCTCAGAATGACAGAATTGGGAATCAATGTCATTTTGCACATATGAGATTGATTAAGTGTTAACAGGAATAACATGATCACATGAAGAAACGTCAACCATCAAAACATCAATCCAAACCATTAGCCCAACCCAAGAAATCCTAGGAGTGACTAAAATGTAAGATTGAATTTGTTGAAACAAACGTTATATCATGGTGTTGGTGTTTTCTGTGTTTGTGTGAAGAGAAATGAAACCGGATAAGAATGATCCGTTAGCATGTTCAAAAATCGAAAGGATTAATGAAATGACCGATTGAAATGTATAACATTTTTCGGATTTCCTATGTATCATTGAGATATGTACAAAACAAGTCTCTAACATAGTTCGGTCTGCGGCTTTTCAACCACTAGATTGCTTCAAAGAATATAAATCATGGTTAACACTACCGAAGCATTTGATAACCACAATTTTATCCTTAAAGACTTTTTGGGAAATGATATCCGAGGTCACATAGACTTCTTGTTAACTCAACACATTCATAAATGAAAATGTGAGACCTACGTTCAATGTTGGAAAGGATGTTAGCATTGGTAGGATTTCCATTCGATCATCGTGGAATATCAATTAAGATATCACTACAAATGTTCCGGCTATATCTCAAAGATAAGCAATTATATCACAAAGATATGACTCGAATGTGTTCTAAGAAGAATAAACAATGATCAATTTAATGATCAATCAATATAGCTCTAGACACATCGTGATCAAATGAAGTCGGGGACTGGAGCAGAATGTCGCCCTTTTTCAATATCAACATCTTCCAAATGAAGAGTCAATAGAAATGTGAAAATCTCCGTGAGGAATGAAACAAGTATTTGTTAAGAAACACTTGAGTGGTTAGGTAAAGATGTGCATTGCTTCACTGGGTCCATGAAGACTTCTTCAATATCAAGAAATCAACAAATGAAATCTGATAGGAGCGTGTTTTACCCGGCTTTTGAGAAATTTTTGGGGAGGACTTTTGTTTCTTTTAGCCCTTTCTCACATCATTATATCACCGTAACCTCTCACTTTTCAACTTTACTCCCTCCATTCTAGTTGCACGAAATCAACATCACTCAAAATACCCTCACTATCTAATGAAAGAAGTGAATACTCCGGGGTTAGAACTCATCGGCGATGATGAAATTCATGGAGTATAATTTGAGAAATACTTATCACTCATGTGCAAACTAATCACCGAACTCCATTTGATTGAAAGTCATTGGAAAAACAAAGTTTTGAAGGTTGTTGAAATCACAAACTCCTCCTTAATCTATGCAAGAATAGATCAAAAATTTTCATAGAAAGGTGGAGCAAAAATTGGTTTTTGTGAGTTCAAACATGAGTAAAATCTTTGTTGTGATATTTCGGAAAAATTTTGCTTCAACAACAATGTTGAATGTAAGACAGCTAGGGAGTATACACAAAGGCGTTCAATCCGTCGCAACTTACAACAACACGTTGGAGGCAATAAAACTTTTAAGCAAAGATTAACTTCCAATTATTCAAGATGAGACAGCAAGAGAGTACACAAAGGCGTTCGATCCCTCGCTTTCTCATATCAATAATTGAGAGTTTGAAAAACTTTATTTGGAAAAACTTGATTGCTACTACACATACATATTCATATAAGAACACTTGGAAGTACACAAAGGCGTTCGATTCCTTGTACTCTTATATCAATCTATATGTATAACAAGATCTTAGAATGTATAAACACTCTATTTAAATAAAAACATTGAAGAACGGGTTGCATACATAGTATATACAAGCCACCAAAAAATCTTTTTGTTAATTTTTGTAATTTTTCAATTTTGTATTTTGTTTTCTGAAATGTGTCAAGAATTCCTTCAAATGAAAAAGATTAAGGTTTAAGATTTAACATACCAAGCTTGGAGATCAGAAAATTAAACCTCTTTTCGTCCAATGGTTTTGTGAACAAATCTGCGAGTTGAAATTCAGTTCCCACAAAGTAGAGTTCGATGTCACCTTTCTCAATATGATCTTTGAGAAAATGATATCTAACATCAATATGCTTTGATCGAGAGTGGTTTACTGAGTTGACTGCAATGGCAATGGCACTCTGAGAATCACAATAGATAGGAATATGATCATATTTCAGACCATAATCAGTTAGTTGTGTCTTCATCCATAAAACTTGAGCACAACAACTAGCCGCAGCCACATATTCTGCTTCAGCCGTTGATAGTGAAACACAGTTCTGTTTCTTGGAAGACCAACTCACAATTTTATCTCCTAAAAAATTGTAAAGTACCGGAAGTGCTCTTGCGATCTAGTTTACAACCTGCATGATCTGCATCTGAATAAGCAATTAGATTGAATCCAGTATCCCTTGGATACCAGAGACCTAAATCGGGTGTACCCTTCAGATAACGAAAGATTCGTTTCACAGCTTGATAATGTAAATCAGTTGGAGCAGCTTGATATCTAGCACACATACATGTTGCAAACATTATATCTGGGCGAGATGCTGTTAGGTACAACAATGAACCAATCATACTTCTATATCTCTTTTGGTCAAATGGTTTCCCATTTGTATCAGTATTAATAGTTGTTCGAGCAGCCATTGGGGTAGAAATTGAAGAACATGAAGTCATATCAAACTTTTTCAACATGTCATTTATGTATTTACCTTGTGATATAAAAATACCAGTTGGTAATTGTTTGATTTGAAGACCCAAAAAGTAATTCATTTCCCCAATCATGCTCATTTCAAAATGATTGACCATTAGAGATGAAAAGTTTCGGCAAAATGTTTGACTGGTCGACCCAAATATAATGTCATCAACATATATTTGAACAAGTAAAACATGCTTACCTTGTTTGCGAATGAACAAGGTAGGGTCAATTATGCCTTTGGTAAATCCTCCTTTAAGTAAGAAAGTAGTTAAAGAATCATACCATGCTCGGGGTGCTTGCTTAAGACCGTAGAGAGCCTTGTCTAACCTGTAGACATGGTTTGGTCTTTGAGGATCAACAAAACCTTCTGGTTGATCAATGTAAACTTCTTCTTTGAGGTCACCATTCAGGAAAGCAGTCTTCACATCCATTTGAAACACAGTGAAGTTTCGGAATGCGGCATAAGCTAAGAAGATTCGAATGGCCTCCATTCTTGCAACTGGAGCAAAGTTTCGTCAAAATCAACACCAGGTTGTTGGCAATAACCCTTTGCAACAAGTCGAGCTTTATTTCTTACTACCACTCCATTCTCATCCTTTTTGTTTTTGAAAATCCACTTAGTTCCAATTGGATCATCTTTTCTGGGATTTGGAACTAATCTCCATACCTTCAGTCTTTCAAATTGTGCGAGTTCATCTTGCATTGCCTTAACCCATTCTGGATCACGAAGAGCTTCAGAAACTGTTTTGGGTTCGACATTGCTAAGAGAAAGTGCAACAAGACATTCATTCACTGAAGTACGAGTAGTTACTCCTGCTTGTGGATCTCCAATTATTTGATCAGTAGGATGATTTTTCTGCATGCGAATCCACTTGTGAGCATGAGGAAGAGGATCTTGTAGTTGAAGATCAACATCACCATCATTGAAACTTGAAGTTTGTTGAGAGATGGAATCATAACTTGGTATAACCCTTTCCTCATATGCTGGATGATCAAAGTCAAGTGGTATATACACATTTGGAGTGTTCAGGGGAGTCGTTGTCTGAGTGAATTGAGAAGGTTGTTCTTGAACATTCAATTGAGTAGGATTCTCAGGAGAGGATGGTGGAATAGAATCATTTGAAGATGATTTTTGCTCAGAAGAACTTG
>CM067167.1:21841751-21895256 GCA_034093135.1 Erigeron breviscapus
CAATGGCATCTAAAAGGTGCGTATGCAATATTGATGATTCAAGTACAACCATATACATAAACAGGGTATTATATATATATGGCTGTACATCAACACTTAATGGAATACACGATTTCTCATTCATTTCTCAAATATCTCTCTACATTTTCATCATATAGACTACATACAATTTGATCACAAAGCCTTCAAATTTTGATCAGCATATTGTTATTATTATTCATACATCTCCTGCTAGCAATTGATCACAATTAATTAAGTATCAATTATATGGCTGGTCGATATAATTACGATCCTAATCCTTTCGACGACGGTGATGAAGTTAATCCCTTTGCTATTAAGGATTTACAACAGTAATCATTTTATAGAGAAATTATATTATTCACTCTAAATAAACATGTTTTTATTTATATTTGATCTTACATCTTCATTATTTAAAGTCAAGCAAACATATCCGACGGTCATATACAATAAAAATCATTTTTAAATAAAAATGTTATTATTCTCTCGCAGGTAGTATTTATATTTAACTTTATATCGTCATTATATAATGATATAACATACATATCCTATAATATCTTTGATACAAAATATTTTTGAATTATAATATCATCATATTTCAATATCTTTTATCAATAACTATAAAGTATGTTATTAAGAAAATTTAATATGATTATCTCGCGTATTATGCATCAAAATAATTTATGGTATATTCTAATAATTAAAAAGGGTATATTTTGACAAATCATATAAAGTAAAAGTATTAATATTGTCATTTAACAAAGTTGAAATAATTAAATTTGATCTAATGGTTATAAATCAAAGATGAAATTCATCCAAGGGTTCTTATTTGTTTAGGAATGAATTTAGAACCTTGTTATATATATATATTGGTAGATTTGTAATTATTATTATCTTTTATATATCGCGTGTGAATCATGTTGTTAAATATACAGATTATTAATAATTAATCCATGTATAGCTTAGCATTCGTTGCCCAGCGGATATACCCTATATATATAGATGCTCCCATCTGGTTTGTTTCATAGCAAAAACAAATTAAACAAAAGTAAAAAAATAAAAGAAAATGGCACAAATAATTATTAATGATCATGGTTCATGGTGGTGGCAAGAGAGCAACAACGAGCTCACTACTCTTGCAGTTATCACCATTTTAGTACTAATCTTCTTATTGTATAAGTTATTGATTTCATCATCAAGTTCTTCTTTGTCACCTTTTCCACCGGGTCCCCTTTCGTTGCCAATCGTTGGGTACCTTCCGAGTTTGCTTAGTCGTGACTTGCATAGACAGTTCACAACCATGGCTAACACCTATGGTCCCGTATTCAAGGTTAAAGTGGGAAAGACTCTTTTCGTGGTCGTAAACACCCCAGACGTAGCAGAGACGGTGCTTCGTGACCATGATGAGGTCTTTACTCACTGCAAGGCAACAGTCGCTCGCTCCATTATTTCTTACGGAGGTCAAAATATAGTGCACTCCAACCACCTTTACTGGCGTAAAATTCGTAACATACTCACCCATGAGGTCATAAGCCACAAGAGTCTTGAAGCATGTAGCTCTTTCCGAAGGGATGAAGTTAGAAAAACCATCAAGAATATTTTTAATGAAATGATGGGTACCACAGTTGACATGACCAAGATTTCTTTCGTGACAGAGTCGAGAATCATGTCAAGAATTTTATGGGAGAACACATCAGATGAGCTGGGTGTAAAAGATAGCCATTTTGGAGCTCAGCATGAGATAATGTCTTCAGAGATCTCCAAGATTGGTGCAAAACCAAACTTGTCGGATCTCCTCCCTAGTCTTGCGCGGTTTGATCCACAAGGTATTGAGCGAGACATGAAGGAGCAACTTAAGAGGTTGGATAAGATTTTCTCAACCGTTATTGATGATCGAATCAAATCTAACGCTGCAAGTTTAGAGCAGGATAATAATGGAAAGAAAGATTTCTTGCAGGTCTTATTAGATCTCAAGGATTCAAAATCGCTTACCTTGAGCCAAGCCAAGACTTTACTCGCGGTAATTTAAATATATATAATTAGATTTTTTTTCAAATACATATCTTACATGGTTGGTTATATAACAATTTATCAAATCAAATCACAAAGCACGCAGCGGAAGATAAAACCTATGTAGTTAATTAATCAACCAAGATAGAAAACGTGTACCTTTGATTGATGAGAATAAATCAAGAAACTTTATAAAAGTTTAAAATAAACTTCTCTACGATTGCACACACGACACGTGAATGCACGTATGCTAGTACTTGATCACGAACCGCAACGTTTGCTTTCTCTTCTCGATTTGTCAAACAACAAAAACCGAAATCCCTTTTGTTTTTCTTTGGAACTTCGGCCGTAGCTTTTGAGGAGGGAGGAGGAGAAGTAAAGAGGGCTTTTCCTTTTTTCTTTTTATATCCAAAACCCTTTTCGTATTTGACATAGATTATGATTCGTATTAGATATAAACTAGGATTAGTATATAAGAAAACAAGTTAAACTTAATGAGTTAAAAACTCATTAATTAAAACCGGCCCCCTTTAGTTTATAATTAGGAAACTTCTAGAATCTCCTAATTACAAATTAAGCCTCCTTAACTAACGCCGTTAGCTAGTAACCGTTAGTTTTAACGACCACTCGTTAATTGAAATCGTGATCATATTAATTAAATACATTCAATATATTAATTAATATTAAATACATTTGTGTCGAGACGTGTGACCCCGTAGGCTTAAATCATTTCTGGACATACGTTCATTTCTACGTGATCATATACTAACAGCTCCCACTTGAGCTCGTAACAAATGAAGGTAATAACATTGGTTAGCGTCTAGCAACACGCCAATGCTCCCAGAAATATTTAAGTATAGTTTCTTAAAGTATATTTAAATGGTTGAGGCATTTATTATCCCTTTGTTCAAATACCGTGTTAAACATGAATACGGATCAATGTCATTTCATGATTTAACGATTTTGTTTCTCATTCCATAGCTAAGTAATGATTACCAAATATAATCGAGAACCATCTGGATTTATTTGGGCACGGCCATGCAAACATCTTAATTAGTCCTAATGAGGGCGCCAATGGTATCATACTTCAACTTTCAAGTTGAAAGAACAAATCCTGTATTGACTACACGTGTCAGTCATCATACTTCAATACACTTTCTGAAAATAGCCCTTTATGTACTCCCTTATTCAGGAGAGTTAGACCTATATCAAGTAAGTGCAATCCATACATGCTGACCTGCTTGTATCTCAAGTCAAAGGATCAATAAAGTAACCATTTACGAATTTCACTTAATGACGCTGATCCATAAAGTGATGAATTCGTTAGTGGGGTAGTCCGATATGCATCAACTATGGATATCATGTGAGTTTGGTGGGACCATCCATTATATATTCCAAGAATATAACCAATCGCTCAGATTTGTCTTAATTTAATTATATTCCATATAATTAATCGACAATGGACAATTTAGAATATTTATTAAAATATTCAAGGATTTAACATGCAAATATAGGATACAATTAATATTAAATGAAATCAAACATATCAAGTACTTTATTTCATTATCAAAAATATAAATTGTTTAACATCCCTTATCCAAATACCGAAACAACAGATTTACATGAAATAACTAGCTAATTTAAGTCCTATGCCCTCGGCATGCCTTTCAAGCTTGGCCTAGACAAAGCTTTTGTGAAAGGATCAGCTAAGTTAAAATCTGTGTGAACTTTGAGTAATTTGATTTCACCTAGTTCGATCCGTTCACGAACATAGTGATATCGTCTAGCATAATGTCTGGCACCTTTCTGAACTCCGGGTTCGTTGGCAATGATTAATGCACCAGTATTATCACAGTACATATCAGTGGGTAAGTCACTTGAGGGGATCATGTCAAGCCCGCTAATGAACTTCCTTATCCAGACTGCTTCCATTGCGGCTTCTGAGGCGGCAATGTACTCAGACTCTGTTGCAGACATAGCAACTGTTTTTTGCTTGCTGCTTTTCCAATCTACAGCACCTCCGTTAAGAACGAAGACGAATCCTGACTGAGACTTCGTGTCATCTTTATCAGTTTGAAATCCAGCATCACAGTATCCGGTCACTTTGAGCTCTAAGTCTGGATTTCCTCCATACACCAAAAACATATCTTTAGTAGCCCGTAGGTACTTCAGAATGCTCTTAACAGCAGTCCAGTGACTTTCACCTGGATTCTGTTGATATCGGCTAACGATGTTTTGCGCGAACGCCACATCGGGTCTAGTGCATCTAACCGCATACATAATAGATCCCACAGCCGAAGCATAAGGGACTCTTCGCATACGCTCCACCTCATTAGGTGTAGTAGCACCCTGTTTGACAGATAAACTAAGTCCTTCTTGCATAGGTATAAACCCACGCTTAGAATTCTCCATCTTGAATCGCTTCAAGACCTTATCAATATAAGCACTTTGACTTAGTCCAATTAATCGCTTTGATCTATCTCGGTAGATCTTGATTCCAAGAATAAATGTCGCTTCTCCTAAATCTTTCATGGCAAAACACTTTCCAAGATGGGATTTTACATCTTGCAACATCGGAATGTGTTTCCTATGATCAATATGTCATCAACATACAAGACAAGGAAAGTAACATTACTCCCACTAGCTTTGCGATATACACATGGCTCATCGGGGTTTTGAACGAAACCAAACTTTTTGATTTCTTCATCAAACCTTTTGTTCCAACTTCTTGATGCTTGCTTTAGTCCATAAATGGACCTTTGAAGCTTGCATACTTTGTTGGGATGTTTTGGATCAATAAAACCTTCAGGTTGATCCATATAGACTTCTTCATCCAAGTAACCATTTAAGAAGGCAGTCTTAACATCCATTTGCCATATCTCAAAGTCATAGTACGCAGCTATGGCTAAGAGAATCCTAATAGCTCTAATGTCCGCAACTGGAGAAAAGGTCTCATCATAGTCAACACCGAAACGTTGAGTATAACCTTTCGCCACGAGACGAGCTTTATAGGTGTGTACATGTCCATCCATGTCCGTCTTCTTCTTGAAGATCCACTTACACCCAACAGTTTGAGCATTTTGTGGAAGATCAACCAAGCTCCAGACTTGATTGTCTTTCATGGATTTCATTTCCACCTTCGTAGCTTCAAGCCATTTTCAGATTCCGGATCTGATAATGCAGCTTTGAAATTCGGAGGCTCATCGAGATCTCCTAAAACGTTTTCTTCTACCATCAGACATAATCTGTCAGTAGGACGTCTTGTCCTTTCGGACCTACGAAGTAGAATCGCTTCATCATCATCGACTTGAGGTTCATCACTTTGAACATTTTCCCCCCCAAGTTGATGATTGCTAGGAGCTTCAGAAGGTGACACATCTTCCTCTTGAATCTCATCAAGTTCTACAAATCTCCCACTGTTCTCTGGAACTAATTTCTTTTCAAAGAATTCAGCATATCGAGCAACGCGAACAGTGTTTTTGACGGGATCATAGAAGTCGTAACCCATCGTTTCCTTAGGGTATCCGACAAAGATGCACTTAGTAGTTCTGGGTTCAAGTTTGTCAGGCGTATCGCGCTTCACAAGTGCCTCACATCCCCAGACTCTTAAGTAAGACAGATTAGGAACATTTCCATGCCATATTCATATGGTGTCTTGTCAACCTTCTTGGTTGGAACCATATTGAGAATGCGTACAGCAGTCTCAAGAGCATAATCCCAAAACGAAAATGAGAGAGTCGTAAGGCTCATCATAGATCTCACCATGTCTAGCAAGGTTCGATTTCTCCTTTCAGACACTCCATTATGTTGAGGAGTGTATGGAGGAGTAAGCTGTTGGACAATTCCACACGCTTTCAGATAATCCTTAAACTCTTGGCTTAAGTATTCACCACCTCGATCCGAACGAAGAATCTTGATGGTCTTTCCGAGTTGATTTTCTACTTCATTTTTAAACTCTTTGAATGTTTCAAACACTTCATGTTTATGTTTAAGCAAGTAAACATAACCATAACGACTGAAATCATCGTAAAAGTTATGAAGTAGCTAGCTCCTTTTCTTGACACATGTCTAAATGGGCCGCAAACATCGGTATGAATGAGTCCAAGAAGATCTTTAGCCCTCTCCGGTTTATGCGAAAAAGGTTTTCTCGTCATTTTGCCGGAAACACATGACTCGCATTTATCAAATGATTCATCATTTAATTGTAAAATCCCTTCACGTTGAAGTCTTTCAATGCGAATTTTGCCAATGTGTCCAAGACGACAGTGCCACAGATAAGTAGAGTCCAAGTTAGTCTTGGCTCTTTTGCTAACATTATACATTGAATTATTTGAATCACAACCACGCATATCAATTTCATAAATACCATCACAAGCAATAGCATCAAAATAATGAACATTATTTTTAGAAACTGAAATACCATAATCATTAAAAATATTAATGAATCCGTTGTCTTTCAACAAAGAAACTGAAACTACACCTCTAGTAATAGAAGGTGCATAATGACAATTGTCTAAAACAATAATTAAACCGGAAGGAAGAACTAAATGATATTCTCCAATAGCTTCAACAGGTGCTGGTAGACCATTGCCCACGAACAGCTGCAAAGCTCCGGGCTTCAGCTTCCTCCTTTTCCTAAGAGCCTGTAATTCATTACAGATATGAGTTCCACAGCCAGTGTCATAAACCCATGATTTACGCTTAGTAAAGGAAAATAATTCAATAGTGAAGATACCTGAAGTACTAGCAACGCTTGCTTGCTTCTTCTTCACATTCAACTCGGCAAGATACTTGGGACAAGTTCCTCTTCCAGTGCCCGACTTCATTACAATGATGACAGGTCTGGTCTTTAGCCGGATGCTCTTTCTTAGCCGGAGGGGTTTTCTTTGGTTTGGGAAAATAAGCAGCTTGCTTACCCTTGCCTTTACCATCAAACTTGCCTTTAGCTTGGTGCGATTTCTTAGCTTTCTGGATCCGACCCCCCTTAATCATAAGGACATTTGGGTCATTGGCCTTCTTTGGAATCGTCTTCTCATATTCAATGAGCATAGCATGAAGTTCATTGACGCTTTTTTCATAGAGTGCATGGTATAGTTTTGCACAAAACCCTCATATTCCTTCGTAAGGGATTTGAGAATCATGCCAACTTTTACCTCTTTATGATAAGCGTACTCCATCGAATCCAATTTGTCAAAAATGCTCTTCATCTTGAGCACATGACTGCTAACCGATTTGCCAGATTCAAGTTTCATGTCATGAAGTTCCACGACTAAGTCGAACAGTTCCACTCCAGCTTGTTTTTCATACAAGGATTTAAGTTCTGTGATCATATCATATGGAGTGTAGAGTTCGAATTGTTTTTGAAGCTCGGGAGACATGCTCGCAAGCATCAAACAACAAACTTCATTGAATCTAGTGTACTGAATTCTATATTCAGCTTTTTCAGCTGCTGTGGATTCAGCACTTGGTTCGGTTGGCCATTGCCTTTCAATGACATCCATGCGTTCCTCAACTCTTAGAACAATTCTCAGTTGACGATACCAGTCATTGAAATTTGATCCATTAAGCTTTTCTCTTTCAAACATTTGCCGAAAAGCATTGGTGTTTGTGGAAGGATTCATTGCCATCTACAAAACAGATTAAGTTCAAAAATCAGTATTTTCGATAATAAATCCTTAAGAAATCAATTACCCAATGTTATCAAATAAACAATTAATTTCATTAAGGCTAGGATCCAATTGACATACAATCATTTCATCAGTTGATCTGCTAGAAATGATTGCACTCAAAAGGTAAGTGACGAGCAGTAATTGCATTTCATGTGCAATTCCTAGTAAGAATAGGACCTACAAATCACACTTGATTCATCAAGTGATTTGTAGTCATGTTTTGTCCCATCTTTTGCCACGGTCAAGGTCTCACCGCTTAACTCGCTTTAAGTCGTCCAACCAAGAACGCGCAAATTTGTCCACCACTGTGTACCAGTGAGTGGGATTTGCCATGCAACTGCCATTTCACCACTGTGTACCAGTGAGTAAAACAACAGCCACAAGTGTCCTTTACGAGTTGGGTGGCAATGACTTAAGTTTATTGGGTCAATCAATTTGATGTGTGATCAAAAAATTATGTTTGAAGATTCATGCATATCTTCTAAACATAATATGTTTATAAAACTCATTTTTATTGCCTTAAATACAAAAGAGCTCGGTAGCTCCATTCGAACGCACAAAGAAGCGCAAGGGCAAAGGTATGCGATAAACGCGATTTAAAAACCCGCCCTTTTAGGAGGCTAGCGCACTCCGACTTATACCTCTCTTAGAGTTTGTTCAAATGGGTGAGCCGGTGTATCTTTTGATTTTAGGGCACCAATTTTATAAACAAAATCTTATTTCAATATATTTAGTCAAGTTTATTTTTCCAAAAACAATTTTGCACACAATTTTCATAAAAAGGCAAAATTAAACTTACTAAATTTACAACTTAACAATTAAGGTAATCAACCTAATTTGGTCACTATGGTATAAGATTGGCTCCTCTTTCATATGGAAAGAGACCACATACATCAAGTTACCTTGATTGCGTAAGCCAAAATATCTATAACAAGTTTATCTACCATAAAACAGGATGCTGATCTGGAAAATCCAGCAGCTTCACGACCAAATCTGGCCCTGAAGAAGGCCGAACTGGGCTTAGCACAAAACATAAAAGTTGTAGCCCTATGAGTCAAGCATCTACTGTAAAGATTTCAGCTTCCAACTCCTTACGGTTAATTAGTTATGATTTTTTAGTGAACTGGTGTCAAACAGAAACTTTCACAAAACATAATCACATTGTCACACAATTAATTATTCAATTATCTAGCATAATTAACCCTTATGATCAAGATTTCATATCAATATATCTAAGTAATAATCATGAATAATTTGCATGAAAAATTCATGATTTTTACTTCTATTTAACAATTAAATAATTAAAAGTACACCATATATACATGCAATTTATCACATAAACATGTAATTAATCAAAACTTGGATTAGGAACCCAAAAAAAAAACAATTTTTTTTTTTTTCTGGAAAATTTCGAACCATATATATATTAATAATATAGATATTATTTGTTTCTTATTTAAATAATGTAATTAAATTACAAAAACAATTTAAATATATATATATATCCGAAAATTTGAAGATCAAGACCCTAACCCCCCTTCAAGTTTTGATTTAATTGGTAATTAAAAAACATACATAGTAGGCTCGTGATACCACTGTTGGGTTATATAACAATTTATCAAATCAAATCACAAAGCACGCAGCGGAAGATAAAACCTATGTAGTTAATTAATCAACCAAGATAGAAAACGTGTACCTTTGATTGATGAGAATAAATCAAGAAACTTTATAAAAGTTTAAAATAAACTTCTCTACGATTGCACACACGACACGTGAATGCACGTATGCTAGTACTTGATCACGAACCGCAACGTTTGCTTTCTCTTCTCGATTTGTCAAACAACAAAAACCGAAATCCCTTTTGTTTTTCTTTGGAACTTCGGCCGTAGCTTTTGAGGAGGGAGGAGGAGAAGTAAAGAGGGCTTTTCCTTTTTCCTTTTTATATCCAAAACCCTTTTCGTATTTGACATAGATTAGGATTCGTATTAGATATAAACTAGGATTAGTATATAAGAAAACAAGTTAAACTTAATGAGTTAAAAACTCATTAATTAAAACCGGCCCCCTTTAGTTTATAATTAGGAAACTTCTAGAATCTCCTAATTACAAATTAAGCCTTCCTTAACTAACGCCGTTAGCTAGTAACCGTTAGTTTTTAACGACCACTCGTTAATTGAAATCGTGATCATATTAATTAAATACATTCAATATATTAATTAATATTAAATACATTTGTGTCGAGACGTGTGACCCCGTAGGCTTAAATCATTTCTGGACATACGTTCATTTCTACGTGATCATATACTAACATTACATACCATACATTTACCTAGATTATTACTAAACTAATTCAGCAAATACTATATATATGTTGTAATGCAGGATGCGTTGGTCGTGGGTACAGAAACGGTGGCAATAGAAATAGAATGGGCAATGACGGAGATTATTCAAAATCCCAAGGCAATGAAAAGGGTTCAAGAAGAATTAGCTCAAGTCGTAGGAATGGATAACATCGTTGAGGAATCTCATCTCGCCAAGTTAAAGTACCTGGACGCAACGGTTAAGGAAACATTGAGGTTGCACCCTGTAGGCCTGTTTCTAGTCCCACGAACGCCAAGCCAGGATTGCATGCTAGGTGGATACACTGTTCCCAAGGGTTGCACTGTCTTGGTGAATGCATGGAAGATCCAACGGGATCCTCAGTACTGGGATAATCCCTTGGAATTCAATCCCGACAGGTTCTTGACAGGTGACCAGGCAAACAAGGGGGATTACTATGGATACAATATGAACTTCTTGCCGTTTGGATCTGGGAAAAGAGTGTGTCCAGCTATTCCATTGGCTAAAAGATTGCAAATGTATTTCTTGGCTTCCCTCTTGCACTCTTTTGATTGGAGCTTTCCCGGGGGTGAAAAGCCGGACCTCTCTGAAAAAATTGACATTGGAAGAAAGAAACTGAAACCACTCTTGGTTATCCCTTCTCAAAGGTTGCCCAACATCAGCCTCTATATGTGATCTTGTTTGCATATATATATGGCAGCCGGTTACGCATCGATCTATATATATGAGGAAGTTGTTGATCTGTACGTTTTCGAATAATTTTCCATGTTTCTGCTCTTTTGTTTTATTAATCTGTAATAATGCTAATAAAGATAATACATGCATTGCCAAAAACTACTTGTAGAAAACACACTGATCGATCTAATTATAATGTAATTGTAGCCTCAAATCGATCACTAGCTGTATATCTGATGTCGTTTTCTTTTTTTTTTTCATCAAACATCAAAAGTAAGTCTGATGTGGCCTAATAACCATATATATATATATGACCATTTGTGTGCCATTTTGACTTTTTCTCTTCTTTTTGTCTTAACGAAAATGATTTCATCGTTTTGAATAATCATCAAGGTAATACTTTTAATGCATTTACCCATCATATCCATTCTGAATAGTCGCTCGACCTCCGTTCTTATTCTTTCTTTTAAACAGAGTCCTCGTGTGAACAAAGTTGTCATCGAAACAGTTGTTATTGAGTCGTTCATTTGCGATTTTGCGATTTCTTGTTATATAAGTACTCTAGGACACTTTTAATCACACAAGGATGAAGATATAATTTATGGGTAAGAAGATATATACTGTTTTTTACATTAAACACAATCACTTTTTAATTCTTTTATGAATCATATTTCAATCATATCATTTTTTATTTTTTTATGTTGAGTGTGAACAGAAATAATAATAAAAAAAAAAAGTACTAATAAGTCAAGTACATGTGTTCCAAATGGGAACTAATCTTCTTGTTTTCGCATACGTTGATATAGACCGGTTGGGTGTAAAAGTCTAAAAACCAATCTGACACTCCACATTTGGACTCGGTATATGGCGTAAAAACAAATCAATTGACAACAAAACGTTGACCATATCCATTCTGGCAACACCCAATTAGTCTTTCTTCTATTCAAATTCTGTAAAGTACCCACTCTCTCTGAAATCCCGATCAAATTATGGCAACTTTAACTGTTCCTCCGGTACCGGTTTCTCCTCGTGATGATGCAATTCAATTATACAAAGCATTCAAAGGTAAAAATTCTTTCAAAAATTTATTACTAGTAGTAAGTACTTGATCAAAATTTGATTTTAATTGATACCCACTTTGTTTTTTCATGATTCTTATAATGGGTAGTGATTGGATTTCATTATTTTTGATGTAATCTATAGTTAGTTATGTTCTTGACTTTTTGGGGTTAAATACCAAAATTACAGGTTTGATCCTTTCGTTTTTTAAAAATCGGACTGGTTTAAACGGAAACTCGTTACGCTAACGATCCTTTAATTTAACGCGGGTTTAAGTCTTTAATGTATGTGAGATTAAATTTTATGGGTTTTTTTTTTTTTTTTGAATTTCGATTAGGATTTGGATGTGATACTGCGGCGGTTATTGGAATACTTGCACATAGAGATGCAACACAACGGTCTTATATCCAACAAGAATACCGGGCAATGTATTCTGATGACCTTCTCAAACGTTTGTCTTCTGAATTAAGTGGCAAATTAGAGGTACAGAGTTTAAGTTTGACTTTTGGAAGTCAACTTTACTAGTTTTGACTTTTGACTTTGACAAATGATAAAAATGATTTGTAAAAATAAATTCAAATTTCATAGGAAATGAATTTGATCATAAAAGGTTAGACACAAAGTGAAATTTGGATTTGGAAAGTCTTATGTTTGACTAACTTATGAAGATCGATCATCATGTGAACAGACTGCAGTTTTGCTTTGGATGCATGATCCAGCAGGAAGGGATGCGGTTTTATTAAAAGAGGCGTTAACCCCAGACTTTATCAATCTTGATGCCGTAACAGATGTCATATGCTCCCGGACTTCTGCCCAAGTGCAACATCTCAAGCAAATTTACTACTCGACTTTCTCAAGTTATCTTGAACATGACATCGAACAACAAGCTACTGGGGATCACCAAAAGGTTGGAAGACAGTTTTCTTGATGTGTTTTAGACGGTGGAAAGACAGTTTCTGATTGAAAATTGGTTTTTTTGATGCAGCTTTTGCTTGCTTGTATAAACAAACCGCGTTATGAAGGCATGGAAGTTGATAGGGAAATGGCTGCAAAAGATGCAAAGGCGTTGTACAAGGCTGGTGAAAAGAAACTAGGAACCGATGAGAAGGTCTTCGTGCAGATATTTAGTGAAAGAAGTAGAGCACATTTGGTGGCAATAAACACATGCTACCATGACATGTATGGAGGATCACTTAAAAAGGTTCTCAATAAACCTTAAAAAGATTCTTTATTTTCTATAGCTATGCTTTCCAGATTTTGTAATCTAATGACTTGTACATATATCTGACTAATTTGCAGGCTATAAAGAGTGAAACTTCAGGGTTATTTGAACGTGCACTTTTGACAATCTTAAAATGTGCTGAAAACCCTGCCAAGTATTTTGCGAAGGTGAATATTTATGCAACCGTTTCTTTTTAAGGTTATGATATGAATACAGAATACTCATATGGTATTGAAAATGTTAACAGGAACTATATAAGTCAATGAAAGGCTTAGGGACCAACGACACCACCCTTATAAGGGTGATTGTCACAAGAACTGAGATCGATATGCAATATATAAAGACCGAGTACCCGAAAAAGTATAATAAGAGTTTGAATGATGCAGTTCACTCTGAAACATCTGGTCATTATCGGACCTTCCTTCTCTCGCTTCTTGGTCCAAATCAATAGGTTGATGATCAGTTGTTACTTTACTCGACTGTCCTGTTTGTTTGTGCCATAAGGTCCCAGTTTGTGTTTGAAACTTTGTATGGTTACTTGTACACCAGATTTGTCTTCTTTATCCAATATATCATACGATATAGCGAATGTTTGCTATTGCTTTATGAAAATGATTATTGTGTTTTCAAGTATTATGAAACTCATCCGATTATTTGGGGTCAAAAAGAGTAGTTGTTTCATTCTTTAGAAGAGTAATTGCAACAAAACTTATTATGATCATCTAAAAGTAATTTTACATGTAAATGCTTATACATTCAGAATTCTCAAAAACATGAACAGTTGATTACATGATTACCACATTAACTTCAAACACCGAAGTAGTATCTATAACATTTTCCTGCAGTCTGTTTCAGGTTTTTTTTTATAGCTGATTACCTGATTTTGATTATTCATATTCCTGTTACATATATATTTTCAACATGCAATTACTACTATCACCTTACTGCAGATGTTTGTGTATCAAAGTATATATGATACATATATAATTACACTGAGCAAGGAATACAACAATCATAAGCATGAGTATTGATAGAGAAAGTTCTTGATTTGGAGATCTCTCAAGGGTGTCTACAAATCTGCAAAGCTTCATATTCTGGGTCCATCTGAGAAAAAAATTTGGAACCCCAGCAGTTAAATGCTAGTAAACTACCATCTAGAGTTAGACTACATGGCCATCAGGAATTACAAAACTACCCCTGAGGATCCAGGTTCTATTTCTGCAACACCTGCAACGTTTATCTCTGTATCATGATCGTTTCTGTATGCAAAGCTTGATGGAGGTCTATCAACAGATAGTGTACCTTCTAACACTTTCATCACTTCGCCAACTGATGGTCTGAAAAATGGCTGATTTTGCATACACCACAATGCTATTCTTACTACTCTTTCAACTCCTCTCAAATCCTCGCTGTCTAAATACTTCTGTTCTTGCATCACTTGATCCATCACTTGGTCCAAACTATCAGCCACTGTATTTCTACTTAACAGCACAATTTCAATCAGCATTTTTCCGAGCATAAAAATATCTTTCTCTGATGGAGACTCTTTAGATGAAGAACAGGAATCTCCACTTTGTAAAAAACTTTTGATCCCAAAATCTGTCACCTTCGGAACTAATTTGTCATCAAGCAACACATTCTCAAGCTTTAAATTCCCATGAGGTATGCATAATTGACACTCGGTGTGTAGATATACAAGGGCTCTTGTAACTCCAACACCAATATCGATTCTTTGTTGCCAGTTCTTTTCCTTTTTATCATCAAATAACCATTTATCAACAGAACCATTGGGGATGCACTCGTAGATTAAAATCTTATGTTTTGCCTCGAAACAAAATCCTTTTAGAGACGTAAGGTTTCGATGGTGGGTCCCACCCAAAATCGACACGGCCTTTATAAATTCCTTCTCTGATAAAACTGTGACGTCGAGCACCTTTGCCACTACGACCATTTCTTCGAGAAGCAAACCTTTGAACACAAAAAACCCAAGCTGAGTGGAAAATCCTGATGTGATTTCCTGTACCTCCTTGAAGGACAATCGAATCAGAGCATTATTTTGAATGTTCGTTTTAGACCCTTTTAATGCTCTATTTTGAGAGATATATCGCCTTTTATGATAAACAAACATAACAATAAACAACTCGAGCACTAAAATAGCCAAAACTGTTACCAAAACTACAAATGCAACCGCACTTATAAACTTTCTATAGTTAACTTGAAACGGAAAAGATATGGCTTTTGGGGTGGCATTAGGGTTAGCTCCCTTGGCTGCAACAGCTTGAGGAACTAAACAGACCTTCAAAAACGAAGTGGAAGGAATTGAAGGGGATGTGGATCCACTTATAAATGCAGTTCTTTTCAAAGTGCATATACCCGAACCATCATTCTTCGAAGTCAAAGCTAAACAAGTGGTGTCATTAGAACAATACTCCTTACACTCCTTTTCGCTTAACATCATATCAATATCGTGAGGAGGGTAAAGCCCGTAAAGAACCGTTTGTTTCATAACTGACATGCTTGTATGTGCTTTACAGTTTCCTAAATCAACCATTTTTTTGCACCCGGAAGCACCAGAATCTGGTGACGGAAACCCATTACCCGAATCTAATGAGTCAGAATACAAGCAACCACAAATGGGTCCAGTGGAATTATACCGACAAACACTATATAACCCACAAGAACCAAACACATTGCATTGGTCTTCCACGGCTTGCCAGCCAACTCGCCAAGAACGAACAGCGTCATCCCACGAATAAATTCTCAAGTTCCCATCTTGATCCATCCTAAGATGCCTTAAACTCACTGATTTTTCACCAAAATCTTTACTTGATATCGACCAAACCATCTTTTCCATGTCGTCGTAAAGCCCTAAAACACCATTAGGATCAAATCTAACTTCTTTGATTGCTGCAGGTGATGAACTCAAAGGGGTTGTCCAATAAGTGATATTACTTTCCCACATTAAAGCCAACCCTTCTGGTTCTCGAATCACGAATGTATAGTAACTACTAACAGATTTTATGGAAGAGGCTCTAAGATTTTGAGGGTAATGGAGCGTTTGACCCGGAAGCAAGGTATTTGTCGGCCGGTCAAAACTTGCCCAGACAACCCTACTTTCACTGCCCATTAGTACTAAATTCCCATTGTTCAAAAGGGTAACTTTTTGGACACCTAAATTCGACGTATCACTACTCCAAACAATAAAGTTACTATGGTTTTCAACCAAGGTTAACCTCCCATCCATGGCAAGTCTAAAAGTTGAGTTACTTGAAACCCTGACTCCACCGCCAACAGTCCAAACAGGCAAATTTGCAGATTTAGGGCCTAAATTATACCTAATTCCCACAACAAATTCACCACCATCTTTCTCCAAAAACCCAAACTCAAAAACCCCATTTTCTGACACCAAGTTCTTAACTTTAACATTTCTATCAAACCCTGAAATTTCAAATCCCAATGGAGCTGAATCTATAGACTCTTTATTACATAATACACAATCAGCAAATCCCAACAAGATTACAAGAGCTAAAAGAGAGCAAAAACAAGAAAAAGATGAAGTCTTAATTATAAAGCTCTTACCTTTATGATTCTTGGTAGGAATCTTGAAGACCATGAATATAAGAAAAGATTCCAACATTTTTAGCCAAAAAAAGGAAGATAAAAAGAAAAAAGATTGTGCTTTTGTAGGTATAATAAGATTGATGGGAATGGGGAACACATAAAGATGAGGTTTATAGCAAGTAATACTTTGAATGGATTGTTATTTGTTGGTGTGGTGTGGATGTGAAGTGATGCATAAGTGGGGCAAGAGACTCATGTTGAAAGTGTGTGTGTGCGCGCGTGTGTGTGTGTTTTTTTGAGTGTGTGTTTGTAGTGGGTCTAATTTATTTGACCAAAACAAAATTCAATAATTTTTTTGGTACAATGATCAATCCTCCTAATTAGGAGGATTTATCATTTTCCATTTTTTTTTAGAGAAATTTTGTTTTGATGTTGATTGATTATGAATCTTGAAGAGATATATGTGGGAAGAAAACAAAAGTTTGAATCCTTTTTGGGGAACTCGAGGTTAGTGTGCTAAGATAACGTAATAACTAATAATTTCATTCCCATTAATCATGGAATCTTGTTTAGTTAACTCCTTAAATAACTCATCAACCTTTTGGTTTTATATATGTAAAATTGTAAATAAATGAACATGTAGCATAGTAATTTGATTCTTTTACTCTCTAATTTGGTTTTTATAAGTGATATTGTTGTCACACAAACACCATTAGGATCAAATCTAACTTCTTTGATTGCTGCAGGTGATGAACTCAAAGGGGTTGTCCAATAAGTGATATTACTTTCCCACATTAAAGCCAACCCTTCTGGTTCTCGAATCACGAATGTATAGTAACTACTAACAGATTTTATGGAAGAGGCTCTAAGATTTTGAGGGTAATGGAGCGTTTGACCCGGAAGCAAGGTATTTGTCGGCCGGTCAAAACTTGCCCAGACAACCCTACTTTCACTGCCCATTAGTACTAAATTCCCATTGTTCAAAAGGGTAACTTTTTGGACACCTAAATTCGACGTATCACTACTCCAAACAATAAAGTTACTATGGTTTTCAACCAAGGTTAACCTCCCATCCATGGCAAGTCTAAAAGTTGAGTTACTTGAAACCCTGACTCCACCGCCAACAGTCCAAACAGGCAAATTTGCAGATTTAGGGCCTAAATTATACCTAATTCCCACAACAAATTCACCACCATCTTTCTCCAAAAACCCAAACTCAAAAACCCCATTTTCTGACACCAAGTTCTTAACTTTAACATTTCTATCAAACCCTGAAATTTCAAATCCCAATGGAGCTGAATCTATAGACTCTTTATTACATAATACACAATCAGCAAATCCCAACAAGATTACAAGAGCTAAAAGAGAGCAAAAACAAGAAAAAGATGAAGTCTTAATTATAAAGCTCTTACCTTTATGATTCTTGGTAGGAATCTTGAAGACCATGAATATAAGAAAAGATTCCAACATTTTTAGCCAAAAAAAGGAAGATAAAAAGAAAAAAGATTGTACGAGGGGGGTTGAGTTGTAAATAGTTTTATCCTATCTTGTTGGGCATGACAATCGAATTCTTATATCCAAAAATAAAAAATAACAAAACATGTGAAAAATAACAAAAAATGAACAAAACAAAATCTAAAGGATAAACCTTTTTGTAGTAGAAGAAGAAGCCATAATCAAATTATAATTGACAACAAACTAAATTAAAAGAGATGAAAAATAACAATAACATAACAATTCCATATCAAATACCAAAAATAAAATTAATTTGATTTGTTTATTAAAGATAGGAATGAAAGAAAATAATATAAATGAGAATGATTAACAAAAATTTAGGTTGTATATATAATAATTTATTAGTAGAGTTTTAAGGATATTATATATCTTTAAAATTTAAAAGGATTTGTTTTGATAGAAAAAGATTTATGATAGAGTTTTAAATATAATCATCTATTTACTAAGCAAATAAAAATAAAAAATAACAAAACAGGTGAAAAATAACAAAACATGAACAAAACAAATGTAAAAGAATAAACTCTTTTGTAATAGAAGAATAAGTCATAATCAAACTACAATTAGCAACAAAACTAAATAAAAAATGAAAAATAACAAAACATAAAAATAACAAAACATGAAAAATAACAAAACATAAAAATAACAAAACATAAAAATAACAAAACATGTAAAAATAACAAAACATAAAAAAACAAAACATAAAAATAACAAAACATGAAAAATAACAAAACATAAAAATAACAAAACATAAAAATAACAAAACATGAAAAATAACAAAACATAAAAATAACAAAACATAAAAATAACAAAACATAAAAATAACAAAACATAAAAATAACAAAACATAAAAATAACAAAACATAAAAATAACAAAACATGTAAAAATAACAAAACATAAACAAAACAAAATAAAAATAACAAAACATGTGAAAAATAACAAAACATAAAAAAACAAAACATAAAAATAACAAAACATGAAAAATAACAAAACATAAAAATAACAAAACATAAAAATAACAAAACATGTGAAAAATAACAAAACATAAAAAACAAAACATAAAAATAACAAAATGTAAAAATAACAAAACATAAAAATAACAAAACATAAACAATAACAAAATAAAAATAACAAAACATGTAAAAATAACAAAACATAAAAAAACAAAACATAAAAATAACAAAACATGTGAAAAATAACAAAACATAAAAATATCAATACCAAAAATAAAATTAATTTGATTTGTTTATTAAAGATAGGAATGAAAGAAAATAATATAAATGAGAATGATTAACAAAAATTTAGGTTGTATATATAATAATTTATTAGTAGAGTTTTAAGGATATTATATATCTTTAAAATTTAAAAGGATTTGTTTTGATAGAAAAAGATTTATGATAGAGTTTTAAATATAATCATCTATTTACTAAGCAAATAAAAATAAAAATAATCTAGAAAAAAGGAGAGAGTTCTAGAGTAAATAAGGTGTTTTTTTCCAAACTAGTATAATGGAAAAACTTATTTACCAAATTAGTATAGTTTCAAAAATATTTACCAAATTGGTATAGTTTCAAAAATAAATTCTATTTCCCCCTTCAATAGTCTAATCAATTGCATTTGCACTGATTTTTCTTGTATCTAAGATCCATCTTGCATGACATATACAACAATTTATAATTTTTATTTATCTAAGATCCATCTTGCATGACATATACAACAATTTATAATTTTTATTTATCAAGATCTTCACAGTCTGACTGTTGCCAACAATGACTGTAATTTGAAGAGGTTTATATTTTTTCTGAAGATGTGAGCATTTTCACAAATTCCTTGGGTGATCTTCTCGACCGACTTACTGCTTCATCATATCATCTCAAGGACCTCATCATCCCAATTGCGTTATATAGTGGCTGGTAAGCATTAATGTTTGTGGCTTGTTTTGTCATACAAATGTTCAAAATGCTATTAACAAGAACATGTACACATAGTATACATATACAATTTTTTTTATACACACAATTATAAAACTTAGGATTTTCTTTTGAGGTTCTTTTGATTTTCATATTGTGGGTCACACGTTGGGATAAAACGAGATGGTAATGAGCAGTGGCGGAACATGAACTTTAATACTAGGAGGGCCAACGACAATTAGAACATAAAAAAAATTTCATTAAGAAAACCATATGCATAGCCACATAGGTATATAAACGAAATACAAAAAATAACAATAAAGCAAAACAAATTACAATTCAGTACGACAATGTAACTTTTAAAAGTAATAGCAGATAATAAACTTAAAATGAGGTTAAGGAAAATGAATAACTAAACAATTGATGGGTACAACTTAAAATTATAATTAATTGATCTATTATATATCACACATATATGGAAAACAATATAAAAAAAATAGAAGGATTGAGTAAATCAGAGAATGCATGAAAATGTCATGGAGTACATTGGGTGAATAAACAAATACTCCATTTAGGAAGAGGAGAATCGAACTACTAGTGGAGATTTTTGGAGAAGATTTAGTAAAAATACAAGAGATATCTTCAGATTTCATTATCTAGGAAGGTCAGCAACTAAAAATAAAAAAATACCCTTAGAAAATGATATTTTTTTTGAACGTTAAAGAGATTTTATTTATATGAAACTAGCGAGAAGCTAGGAGTACATATAAAGCAGGAAAATACATATGAGAGATTAAAAAGTAAAGCTATCCCAGAGTTTATAGTCTATAGTTTGGGAGTTCGATCTGTTGGAGAGCCAGGAGAAGCTTATTGTTTTTATATCTTTCACTGCAAAACGTAGGGAGGGCTTCTTATTTGAGAAGATACAGTCATTGCGAGATTTCCACAATGTCCAGCAGTAACTTAGGATGACAATGTGGACCGGGTTCTTCCTGTGTCGAGGAATGATGGGAGCTTTGTGTGTTTCCAGGAGGTCACGCAGGCAGTGTGGCTTGTTTGGAGGGAGACGACACCAAGAGGAAATAATACTCCATATGGAGTTTGAGAAGTTGCAGTGGAGGAAAAGGTGTTCTGAGCTTTCGTCATAGGTGTCGCATAGGGGGCACTTAAGAGATGGTAAGTGAATGTTCCTGATAGTGAGCTGGTCTGAGGTGGGTAAGCGATCTTTCACTAGTCTCCACCCGAAGATGTTGACTTTCAACGGGGCGAGTCTTGTCCATGGGAACATCCAGCGGTTTGGGCCATAGGTAGCGTTTTGCATCTTTATTCTCAGGGACTTTGTGGTGAATTGACCAGATGGGTCGCATTTCCATGCCCATGAATCTTCTTTCTCAGTGAGCATGATGGACGGGATCAAGGAAAGTAGAGCTTGCAATTGGTTTAATTCATCCGTAGTTGATGGAGGTCGAATCCAGGCCCATTCCCATTGTGAAAAGGCCCCAATTCCTGTGCATCGGGCTTCAACTGGACAACTTTTGTGTTTCTCTAACTTATAAAGATCCGGGAAAGCTAGCTGGAAGGGTGTGTGACCACACCAAGTGTCTATCCAAAAGCGCAGATTTTTCCCATTACCAAGAGAACCTATAATCATACAATCTAAGGAGACATTAAATTGATTGAGGTGGGAGTTAAGACCAGCAATGGTCTTCCAAACTCCCACCAGGTTGTTCTTACAGGGGATAGAGGAACAGTTCCTTGTTGTAGCATGTATGGCTGTGATGGTACGTCTCCAGAGACTCGATGGTTCTGTCCGGTGACGCCACCACCACTTTGACAGAAGTGCAAGGTTTTTTGAGCGTAAACAACCCAGCCCGAGCCCGCCCTTTTCAACCGGTTCGATTATTGTATCCCAAGAAATCCAGGAAATTTTTTTCCGAGATGAGTTACCCCCCCAAAAGAAGTTCCTTCGGATTGATTCAAGTTTAGTGAGGACAGTTACCGGGGCTTTGTACAAGGAGAAGTAGTGGGTTGGGAGGCTGTCAAGCACCGAGCGGATGAGAGTGATTCGTCCACCTATGGAGAGGGTGGAGGCTTTCCAGTTGGATAGTCGGTTTTCAAAGGTATAGATGACAGGGGCCCAATTTTTGACTAGGTTCATGTTTGATCCTACTATTAGACCGAGATATGTGATGGGGAATTGGCCTTGATTACAATTAAGGATATTGCACGAGGTGTTACATGCATCTGGGGGAAGATTAATACCATGGAAGCTTGACTTATGATAATTGATTTTTAAGCCAGAGATGAGGTAGAAACACCGCATTATTCTTGCAATATTCAAAAGATTGGTTGAAGACCACTTACCAAGAATAATGGCATCGTCGGCATACAAGAGATGTGTGATGGAGGGTCCTTGATTCGGCAATTTGATGCTTGACACGATGCCCAAAGTTGAGGCACGATGCATGATATTTGAGAAGGCCTCCATGGCAATTATGAAAAGGAAGGGGGACATGGGGTCGCCCTGGGGAACGCCTCGTTCACTATTGAACTCTTGGGTTGGAGAGCCATTTATAAGAATTGCTGACCTTGTTGAAGAGAGAATCCCTCTGATCCATTGTAGCCAGAGTTGTGGGAAACCCATTTGTTGCATAATGGATATCAAAAAATCCCAATTTACCGAGTCGAATGACTTTTCAAAATCGATCTTGAAGCAAAAGGCCTCTTGCTTGGTCTTCTTGAGCCAGTTGATGATCTCATTAAGCATGAGAGGTCCATCAAGGATGTTGCGGTTACTGAGGAAGGCAGTTTGGTTTGGGGAGATGACCTTGTCGATGATTTTCTTGAGGCGATTTGCAAGAGTCTTTGATATGATTTTTCTGATGCACCCAATCAGTGTGATGGGGCGAAAATCACTTAAAGATTTGGCGGTAGTCTTTTTGGGGATGAGAGTGATATGACAGGAGCCACATCCTTTACTTATGGTACCTGTAGAGTAGAAATCAAGCATGATGTTGAAAAAATCAAATTTGAGAGACTCCCAGAATTTTTTGATGAATCCAAGATTGAATCCGTCAGGGCCTGGTGCTTTGTTGCTATCACAATCCCATACCGCCTGTTGTACTTCGATAAGGGTGAATGGGGAGACCAGGGTGGCTGCGTCTGAATCTGAAAGGGTTTTAAGCCCATGGAGTTGGATCGTGGGTCTTTGTTTGATGGGCTCCTGGAACTTTTGTTGAAAAAAATTAAGGGCGGCTTCACGAATAGATGGGGGGTCGGCATGCCAGTTCCCGTCTATTTGTAGTCCAACTATTCTGTTTCTGGAAGATCTGCTATTAATGTAGCTGTGGAAAAAAGATGAGTTTTCATCCCCGTGCTTGATCCATTTAACTCTTGATTTTTGGTGTAAATCTTGTGTCTTGGATTTCTCAAGAGCGAGAAGTTGTTCCTTAGTCTCTATCCAGAGGCTCAATTCATCATCCGTATAATCTCTAAGATCAATGATCGAGTCAAGATCAACGAGTTGATTCGCTAATCTGGTGGTTTCAGTGTTTTCAAAGCTCTTATAATTCACAATCCAGATCTTTAGCTCCCCCTTTAAATGCTTAAGTTTAGCATTTAAAATTTGGTCAGGACGACCGTGATATGTTCCGGATTCCAAGCAAGCTTTGATGGTATCTTCAATTCCGGGTTTTGATAGCCAGGAGTTAAAAAACCGGAAGGGAGAGGGACCAAAATCAGGGGTTGAAGTGGTTAGAAGAAGCGGTCGATGGTCCGACAAGGAGCGAGGGAGGGTGGTTAGGGCAGCCGATGACCAGTTGTTTATGAAACTTTGAGAAACAAATATTCGGTCAATTTTACTTTTTTTGCTCCCATTGTCTTTCACATAGGTGTAGTTGCTGCCGTGCATAACGAATTCATGGAGGGCATTCTGGTGTATGAATGCATTGAAGGATAGAGCTTCGGTATCGTTAAAAATGGAGTTTTTCCTCTCATGGGGGAATCTAACCGAGTTAAAATCCCCTAGTAGGATCCATATGCCATGATGGGTTGAGATAAGAGAGGTAATTTCGTCCCATAGGGCTTGCTTGGCAGTAGAATCATGTGGGCCATAAATATTCAAAATATTGCAAACCGAGTTGTTGCTATTGAGCAATCCAGAGGTGAGAAGGAAGTGTTGAGATTTGATTGTGTTGGTGGCTGTGAAGAGGGAAGGGTCCCATATGCTGAGAAAACCGTCGGATCTTTCTTCTAATCCAGATGAGGGGACAAAGGTATAATTGAAGTTGGAGTTGCCCCAAAAAAGGTGTGGTTTGAGGCTTTGTTCATTGAGTTTGTGAGTTTCTTGAATACAAAGAAAGCTTATTTGGTGCTGGTGTTTTAGTTGTTGTATCCACCGGCATTTGGCTTCATCTTTGTAACCACGGAGATTGATTGTGAGGTAATTCATTGGGCCAGGTGTTGAGCTCGGGATTGTTCGATGTCTTCTTGGACCAGTTGTTCAAAGCCAGAAAAGTTGGATCCAATACAAGTTGCAATGGATTTTGTATCAGATATTTCCTGCAAAATTGGTATAGGGGCGGCCAGTTGAAACGCTGAGACTTGTGGGGTAGGATCTTCATCCAGAGATAGGAAGGGAATAGGGGTATTCCTAATCCTGAAGGAGAGCTTTGAACTGTTTGAGTGTGGAGGGGCTGTCTTGCATTGACCAGAGGCAGGTTGATGTTTGAAGGAGAAGGATTTTGTGGGAGAGTTAAGGTCACCATGATCACCTGTGTTACTTTGCATGGGAGGGGAATGTTGTCGGGCACGTTTTCGAGATGGTGTGTGAAGGGGTACACAATTGTCAGGAACAGATTGGTGAGGTAAGAGAGGGGGCGGGGGAGGTGTTAGGTTGTGTGTGAGCCCATTGGAACGTGAGCTGCATGGGGTGATGTTTTGCATGTTAGTGTTTTGTATTTGCGAAAATGGAGCAGTAGGTGTGAGGTGGTGTGTGGGCCCAGTGGAACGTGAGTTGCATGGGGTGATGTTTTGCATGTTAGTGTTTTGTATTTGCAAATGTGGAGGAGTATTTGGTGGGGTGATATTTTGTATGTTTGTTGTTTGTACGTGCATGTGTGGTGGAGAAGTTGGTGAAGAAGTTGGCTGGTGGTGTGGTCTAGGAAAAAGGGGGCCTGCAACCTTTTGGGAAAAAGTGGTATAATTAATCTTGGAATGTTTTGTGGTGTCACCATTATTCGTGTTTTGTATGTCCAACTTTGGATTCTCAAAAGTGGTGTAATTATTAATTGTGGGAATGTTGGAGTGTTTTTCATTGTCACCATTAGTATAGTCAGAATTAAAAGCATCTTTTTGGTTACCTTTATGGAAAGCTGAATCATGCATGTGGTCGCTTGGGTTTTCCGAAGAGGCATCGCTTTTGTCATCCATACTCGACGGAATATCCAAAAAGGTGGGATCCATTCCTCGTTTTCTTCAACAATTCTGGCGAGAAACGATGTTTTTTTCCATTTAACAGAAATTTGATGATCAATTTTTTGATAGGAGGGGATGAGCATGATGACCTTATCAATGGAAAGGTTTCCATCTTTGATAGAGGCTGTAGAATGTTGAACTATTCGTCCAAAGCTAAGGGATGCAGCAATTTTATCGTAGGTATTGGGGTCACGGAGATGAAGCGGGACGCCATAGGTTTTTGTAGAAACAATCCTGCCATAGTCGTGGGTTTGACCATCCCATAGTTCAAAACTGGAGAACCATTCCATCAGGAAGCTTTGTTTGGTGGAAAGAAAGGTTTCTGCCATTGTTGGGGCATTGAAATTTAGGAGGATGGCGAGTCCTCCTATATAAGAGATGGATACATTGGTGTTGAGGTTGGTTTGTGATATGATAGAATTCAGGTTTTTGAGGGTAGGGAAATCTTTTGCGGTGGCAATGATGGAGGTCTTTTGCCTAGAGGATGATGAATTGGGTTCATTACTGGGTAGGGTAATTGATATTGGTGCAAGGTTGTTACTGGTGGGGAGGGGGTGGGGGTGGGGATGGGGGTTTGGGATGACCATCACCCTCCCTGGTCCTTATATTATATTATTAACCAAAAAGTTTGGGATGACCATCACCCTCCCTGGTCCTTATATTATATTATTAACCAAAAAGTTTGGGATGGCCATCACCCTCCCTGGTCCTTAGCATGTTCCGCCCATGGTAATGAGACGAGATGGTGATGTGAGACACACATTGAACATGAAGAAGAAAGATAATTATATAAGCAAATATTAAATATATAATTAAACAAAATATATACATACGAGTATATTTGATGATAGTATCACGTTTATCCTCTCCTGGACCCTGGACCCTGGTATCACACATTCACACTTGTCTAGCTCTATTAGTAAAAACATAATATTACTTAGATTTATGATCCAATATAAAACCTGCAAAATAATTTTAATCGACTATATGGTATGCAAGATGGATCATAAATTTATTTATGTATAATGTTTGATTAGTAAAATAGATTAAACAATTGAAGGAGAAAAAAAGAAAGATAATTGTTTTTAAAAACTATACCAATTTGGTAAATATTTTTGAAACTATACTAATTTGGTAAATAAGTTTTTCCATTATACTAGTTTGGAAAAAAACTCGTAAATAAGAGAGAGTTTTAAGCCTAAAAAGAACTTTCAGGGGTACCAAATGTACCATCAACCTCCTCTTTTAGTTATAGTATAGATTTTATATTTTATTTTATATACTTATATTATAAATTAAATGCATTTATGTTTTTTTTTTCTCGGGACATACACTGTCACACCCCGTTGTAGCGGAAATACAGGGTTAACAAAGAATTGCGTACTAATCAGAAGGTTAATAGAGATTACATCCATTTATACCAATACAAGTCAATACAAGTAAAATCGTTCAAAGTGTGGACCCCAAAATACGGATACAAGTCATCCTCATTTGGAACTGGGCCCACTGAATACAAGTTCAATAAATTGGACAGTCAAATACAACTAAAGCCAAAAGCATGAGAGTCCTCAATGTCTGATGCTAATTGTACGTCCAAAGTCAAAAGATTGGCCCTAGTATGCCAAGTACGATTCCACGACTTACTGATGGTCACCTGAAAAGCATGAAGTTTGAGAGGATCAACTATCGAAATAGTTGGTGAGTTTACAGTGTGTTTGACTAAAAGATCAATCGTCGTTTGTTGTAGTTATTTAATACAGGACGGTCCAGACCGAAGTCCGACCATGATACGAAGACAAGACGGTTCAGACCGAAGTCTAACCTTAATATATAGACAAGACGGTTCAGAACGAAGTCTAACCTCAATATATAGACAAGACGGTTCAGACAGAAGTCTAACCTCAATATATAGACAAGACGGTTCAGACCGAAGTCTAACCTCAATAATAAGACAAGACGGTTCAGACCGAAGTCTAACCTCAATAATAAGACAAGACGGTTCAGACCGAAGTCTAACCTCAATAATAAGACAAGACGGTTCAGACCGAAGTCTAACCTCAATAATAAGACAAGACGGTTCAGACCGAAGTCTAACCTCAATATATAGACAAGACGGTTCAGACCGAAGTCTAACCTCAATAATAAGACAAGACGGTTCAGACCGAAGTCTAACCTCAATAATAAGACAAGACGGTTCAGACCGAAGTCTAACCTCAATAATAAGACAAGACGGTTCAGACCGAAGTCTAACCTCAATATAACTACAAGAGGGGGGGGGATCAGTTTAGTTCGTCAAAACACAAAGAACAGTTTAGTCAGCCGACAACATGGCAAGTCAAGACATATAGATCGATTTTCATAAGACATGTATACACATTTTTAGACAGCCGTCTCATGGCAAATATAAGACAAATGATTTCATTTACCAAATCTCATGGCGTAGACAAAGACAAATCATTTACAAAGTAGTCGTGTATACAGTACATGCTTTCAGGCCCAAAGTAAAGGAAAAAGGGCGCCATAAACTCACCTTAGCGATCACAGAGCTAAAAGTATGAGCAGCCCGAGAATAAGAGCAGTCTAGTCTCCACGTCTATCCAAAACCTAGGATATGAGTACGAATGGTGAGGATCAAATCTCACGACGACAAGTATCCTACGTACAACTACTTAGCTATAGACCCTAGAATGCCATAACCGAGAATGTGTTTCAAACTTTCATTTTACCAACCAAAAGTAAATAAACTTATTTGGACTTTCGGATTAAAAGTTATTAATGTTTAAAAATCGACGCGCATAATTTCACAGAAGGTATCCACTACGCCGCAGTGAGCCAGAACCATGCTCACTGCGCCGCAGTGGGCTAAATCGAACCAGGGACCAGTACAATTGCACTGCGCCGCAGTGGGGCTAGCCCATGTCACTGCGCCGCAGTGGCCCAAAACTGAACCAGAAGCAGCAGCTTCATTTTATGCAGGAAAACCAAACCATTTTCAACTCAAACCTTTTCATTTCAATGACCATAAACCTGTTCAAAGACTTGGAAAACTATCCAAGTCGCCAACCCTTTCACCATTTCAACCCTTTTGATTTCCTAAACTTAATTCTAATTAAAATTCCATTTATCCAATAAAAACCAAAACCCATTTCATATTCATAGTCCAACAATCTAGTTAACCAAAAACTGAAATAATACTAGGATTGAATCAATTCAAATCAAAATTTTAGTAGAAAAAGGGTAACTTACCAAAATTCGTGTTCTTGAAGAATTTGATGAAGATGGTGAAGATTAAGATGATGATGATGCCAAAACCCTAAATTATTATTGAAATATGATTACCCCTTTGAATCCCCTTTGGTTTCTCTCTTCCAGGTATTTGATTTGAGAGCAAAAACTTGTAGGTGTTCTATGTGGTTGTGTGGGTGTCGACAGTAGCAAAAGAAAGAAGGAGGGAAAGATTTTTGGTGTTTTGTTCCTGACCACAATAAAAGGAACGGCCCATGTGGCCTAATTTGATATATTTCCAATACCCTTAATTTGGTAAAATGCTTACGATTAAATACCGTTTGACCAAAAGATTAAAAATGTAAATTAAAGGTATTTTCCTTCGTCTTATTTTAATTAAGACAAGTCAATAAAGTTTCGTCAAAGTGAACTTTACAATATTAAGTCTAGATAGTCTTTTTATTTTGTACAGGACATAACCTTTAAATATAAATTTAAAGTTATTTTAAAGACTCGGCATTCGTCTAGATAGCTAATAGTCTACGTCAACAAGATACGTCTACTTTGACTAAGTCAAAAGTCAAAAAGTCTAATAAGTTCCACGTCAAATGACTGTCTAATTGAGATTAGGACTAACCCGATGTTAATTAATTACGAGTTGTCACAGCATCCCCGACTTCTAAGGATTTCGTCCCGAAATCAAGTCTTGCTTAGTAAAAAGATGAGGGTAGTTATCCCTCATATAGTCTTCACGTTCCCAAGTCGAGTTGGGACCATGTTTTGAGTTCCAACGAACTTTGACCAATTTGATACGACTACGTCTAAGTTGCTTGAGCTGTTGGTCTAAAATTTCAACAGGTTCTTCAACGAATTGAAGAGAGTCAGTCACTTGCAGCTCTTCGACAGGTACGACTAAAGTCTCATCAGTCAGACATTTCTTAAGATTCGAAATGTGAAATGTGTGATGAACGTGTTCTAGCTCCTTAGGTAAATCGAGCTTGTAAGCCACGGAACCAATTCTTTGAACAATTTCGAATGGTCTGATATAACGAGGACTAAGTTTCCCTCGTACGCCAAAACGTGCAGTGCCTTTCCAAGGCGACACTTTCAACATGACTTTGTCTCCCACTTGAAACTCAAGTGGTTTCCGTCTACGGTCGGCATAGCTCTTTTGGCGATCTTGAGCCGCCTTCAGCCGTGCCCTAATTTCAACAATTTGATCAGTAGTCTTCTGAACTAGTCCATATTTAAATAAACGACGTTCTCCAGCATCAAGCCAACAGACAGGAGATCTACATTTTCGTCCATACAAAGCCTCATAAGGCGCACATTTGATGCTAGTGTGATAGCTATTGTTATATGAAAATTCAGCTAACGGCAAAAAGGTATCCCAACTACCTTTGAAGTCAATGACACATGCCCGAAGCATGTCCTCTAAAGTCTGGATGGTACGTTCACTTTGTCCGTCAGTCTGGGGATGGTAAGCCGTACTTAAGTGCAATTGAGTGCCTAGGGCGTCTTGAAAATATCTCCAAGATTGTGAAGTGAACCGACCATCACGATCAGAGATAATAGACAAAGGAACGCCATGAAGTGATACGATCTTTTCAATATATAATTGAGACAATTTCCTTATCTTCCAACTCTCTCGGATTGGAATGAAATGAGCAGACTTCGTCAAGCGGTCGACAATGACCCAAATAGTATCGTATCCTCTCAGGGTTCGAGGCAGTTTAGTAATAAAGTCCATAGTAATCTGTTCCCATTTCCAGTCAGGAATTTTGGGTTGTTGGAGCAGCCCATGAAGGCTTTTGGTGCTCCGCCTTGACCATTGAACAATTTAGACACTTTGAGACATAAGTGGCGATATCTCTTTTCATACCAGGCCACCAATAAAAGTCCTTTAGTCCATGGTACATTTTGTCAGCACCAGGATGGATTGAATATTTAGATCGATGACTCTCGTTCATCAAGAGTTCTCTAAGTCCATTATATTTGGGAATCCACACTCTGCCCTTAACATGTCGGATTCCATCGCCATCCAATTCAAACAAACGTTCAGCATTCCACAATGCTTCTTTCTCGATACGTCCTGGTTGTAGGGCTTCGTTTTGATCGTCTAAAACTCTATCCCTTAATGACGAGCCAAGATAAGAACTTGCTCTTGTTATGACAGATAGTGAAATTCTATCTTTTCGACTTAGCGCGTCAGCAACAACATTGGCTTTACCGGGATGATATTTAAGATCACAGTCGTAGTCACTGAGTAATTCTACCCACCGTCGTTGTCGCATATTCAGCATTTTCTGATCGAAGATATGCTGAAGGCTTTTGTAATCCGTGAATACAGTACACTTGGTACCATACAGATAATGTCTCCAAATTTTTAATGCAAAGACAACCGCTCCGAGTTCTAGATCGTGGGTTGTATAGTTCTTTTCGTGGATCTTGAGCTGTCTAGAAGCGTAAGCAATGACCTTACCTTCCTGCATAAGTACACATCCCATGCCCTGATGTGAGGCGTCACAGTATACCACGAAATTTTCAATGCCATTCGGTAATGCTAGAATAGGAGCATTACACAGTCTATCCTTTAACGTCTGAAAGGCCTTTTCTTGGGCATCCTGCCAAATAAACTCCTTAGTCTTCTGAGTTAATAAAGTCAAAGGTTGAGCAACCTTAGAGAAATTCTCAATGAATCTCCTGTAATAGCCAGCCAGTCCAAGAAATTGACGGATTTCTGTCGGAGTCTTAGGGGCTTCCCACTTCTTTATCGCCTCGACCTTGGATGGATCTACATGGATTCCACCTGCATTTACTACATACCCAAGAAGTGTACCTCTCTAATCCAGAATTCACATTTTGAGAATTTCGCGTACAACTTTTGATCCTTGAGCAGTTGCAGAATGGTTCTCAGATGACTTTCATGTTCGTCTTTATTCCTTGAGTATATCAGTATGTCGTCAATGAACACGATGACAAACTTGTCTAGGTACGGTCGACATACTCGGTTCATTAAGTCCATAAACACAGCAGGTGCATTGGTTAAACCAAACGGCATAACCAAAAACTCATAATGACCATAACGAGTTCTGAAGGCTGTTTTAGGAATATCCGTCTCTCTGACTCTGAGTTGATGATACCCAGATCTGAGATCAATCTTGGAAAAGTGTGATGCACCTTCCAATTGGTCAAACAAGTCGTCAATACGAGGTAAAGGGTACCTGTTCTTGACAGTTAACTTGTTCAGTTCCCTGTAATCAATACACATACGCATAGAGCCGTCTTTCTTCTTCACAAATAGGATCGGAGCTCCCCACGGTGATGAACTTGGACGAATTAGTCCTTTAGCTAACAACTCTTGAAGTTGTTCGGACAATTCTTGCATTTCTGATGGCGCAAGACGATAGGGTGCCTTGGCCACGGGTGCAGCTCCAGGGACTAAGTCTATTCCAAACTCAACTGGTCTGTGAGGTGGAAGTCCCGTCAAATCTTCAGGAAATACCTCCGGAAAATCTTTAACTACTGGGATGTCTTGAATGTCTTTACCCTCCGGCTTCCTTTCAACAACTAGTGCCAAGAAGGCAGGGTATTCTTTTTGTAAGTATCTATTCGCCTTTATCGCCGACACTAAAATCAATTCCTTCCCTGACTTGTCTCCTTGCACTACTAGGGTTTCGTCATTTTGAAGGGGTATTCTAACAATCTTCTCGTAACACATTATTTCAGCTCTAACCTTAGATAACCAGTCCATTCCAACAATTACATCAAAACTACTTAGTCCTATGGGAATAAGATTTATTTTAAAGGTTTCGCCAGACAATGTCAAATTGCAATCTACTAAATGGTCTCTAGCAATATACTTTTGACCGTTTGCATATTCAACGATATAAGTTTCTTTCATGGGGATTGCTACTAAGTTAAACCGAGAATAGAATTCTAAGGATATAAAGCTTTTATCAGCTCCGGAGTTGAATAGCACAAATACGTAATGATTATTGAGTATGAATGTACCTATCACCACGTTGGGGTCACGTCGTGCATCAGCAGCATCCAAAGCAAACACTCGACCCCTGCCTTGTCCACCTTGATTCCTTGCTTGATTATTCCCCGCATTGTTCCTTACGGGAACCATTGCATTGTTGTTCGGGTTCAGATTGAGTCTTGGACATGCAGGTCGCAGATGGGTTTCGCTCCCACATTCGTAGCATTGAGCTAGTGCCTTGCCCCTACAAAACTTTTCCAGATGTCCCGCTCTTTTACAACGGCGACAAGTAGGACAATTTCCTCTGTGATGGAGATTACACCTATTACACCTAGGATCTGCGCCAGTGTACCTCATGACGTCTTGAGTAACTACCGCAAAGTTTCTTGCAGTCTTAAACCTCTTGCCATTTCCACCGCCACCATATCCACTACCAGAGGCATGATCACTCATCCTCTTGACCACTTCAGTTCCACTAGAAGAACCAGTGGTTCTTTTCAAGTCTATCACCATCTGGTTGGTTGCACTAACTGCCGCTTGAAGAGTCATAGGATTAAAAGCGGCTACCAATCTTCGGACATCAGGTGACAAGCCATAACAGTATCTCTCGATCAATTTCTCCTCCGTATCTACCATACGAGGAACTAGTCTAGCCAATTCATGAAAACGAGTTGTGTATCTCTCATTGTCTAGTCCAATCATACCATGATTCCAGAATTCGCCTTCCATTTTCTGTACTTCCTCACGAGGACAGTACTTTTCCATGAGCATCCTTTTAAAGTTCAACCAAGGTATGCTATATGCCGGCTCTCGGCCACGAGTCTTTATCTGTTCGTTCCACCATGACAGAGCGTGCTTTTGAAACTGAGAGGCTGCATACTCCACTTTGTGCTCTTCGGCACAACGGCTGATATGGAGCACTGCCTCAATGCTTTCCAGCCAATTTATTAGACCGACAGGACCTTCGGTGCCATGAAATTCCTTTGGCTTGCAATAAGTGAAGGTCTTATAATCACTCCCGTGAGTATGGCCTCGTGGGATAACCTGTTCCGCAGTAGGCTCGACATTGTTGCTATTGTCAGCCGGATGGTTATTATTGGCATTCAAGCTTGCCGTGATCTGGGCGACCAAAGTAGGCATAGCAGCCAACAACTGTTGTGTCACAAATGCTGCCATATTATTATCCCCGCCAGTATTTGGGGTAGGTCCAGGACCAGTGTTCACCTGGACAGTAGCAGCTTCCGGTCCTTGTTGAATCACAGGTTCTTCCTGTTCAGCTTCATTATTCAAAGGAGTTGATCGAGTAACTCTCCTTGGTGCAGTTTTCTTGACTTGAGCCTTTTTCTGAACTTTGCTTTTCGTCTTAGGAGCCATAAGTCTAAGATATGAACAAAAATGTCATTTAGATATTTCCTTGATAGGGTAAACAGAAAGTAGCTTTGCAAGACAGATGACAGTACAATGCAAGTCACAAATTGTTGACTTGTATGAATTTATGTACTATACAAGACAATAAAATATGGAATGTCATATTTCTAGAGCTAAGAATAAGCAGTTGACATAGTCTGAACAAGTATGTAAGCCAAAAGACAATCGTATTTCATTGATGTTCAAAATTTTACATAGTCAGGTATGTACAGTCCAAAAGAAACATGTGGGAAACTTCATCCACAACGATAGACCACATAGTCGGAGCAATACGATTTAAAGACACGTGGGAAATACATCCACAAAAGATAGACTACAACTCAAAGTACAGAAGTACGAGTTGTTATAATTTCTAGGCTTACAATACAGAAAGATTATTACAAGATTACATCTTGCAAATGACAACGACTAGCAAAGCCACCACTAAAACCACCACGATGGACATCATCCAGATCAACCTCCCAATAGTTTCCCTTCCTTCTCTAGCAACAGACATAGCCTCAGCCGCCTGATGATAAGCTCCAGTCAATGCCTGAGCTTGATTCTCTATTTTCTCTCTGGTGCAGATGAGGGAATTGTTCATCCTTGACAATTGTCGGCGATAATATTCCGACCTATCAGCTGCAGATGCAACTGGCATAACAGCACTTGGATTGTAGACAGGCACTCTGGAGGGACCCGCCGCATACGGATCTCCCTGAAAGAATGAAAGACCAAGCCCACAGTTGCCCTGAACTGGTGCAGAAGGACCAGGAGCATAAGGGTCTCTAGGAGCATAAGGCATATGAACTCCCTCGGTAGTCCTCCTCTGATATGGAGATACCGGTGTTACAGATGATTGAACATGGATAGACACATGTTCTCCTCCAGATTCACTGGAAGATGACACTAGATTGATAGGGCGTGATTCATTGCCCGATTCCTCCATTGGTTCCTCTTCATAAAAGTCAGGAACACAAGGAATGGAGTTTGCTATGACAGGAACTGGAGGTGTACAAGGTACAACAGCATTTGAGCTAACTCCATCCGACATGACTAGTCTGAAAAGATAGTCAAAGAATCCATATAAGTCAAATGGATAAGGCAGTACGTCTCAAATGGATGATACAGTACGCAATTTGAGTTTTAAAGAAATCTTTGTCTAGATTACACATATTTGGTTTGGGTTTCTATTACCAACATATTTGCAATGCTTATATATAGGGTCACCCGCAGCCTTCCCACCACATTTAAATATGTTGTTAATATAATCCAAACTATCACGTATATAAACCTTATGCATACACATACGATTTGAGTTTCTATTCCTAACATACCTTCAATGTTTATATATAGGGTCACCCGCAGCCTTCCCACCACATCTACAGTATGTTGTGAATATAGCTCAAACTATAACGTATATACAAAATCTAAGATATTTATTTCGAGCCTTATATTATTTTACATAATCGGGACGTAGTTGATCAGGTTAGGTCTAATTATAGACAAATAATATAACTCCTGAAATAAGTATCCTAAACCTAAATAGACTTAGATTCCCTTTTGAAACGAAATGGCTATAGATTGAGTTTTTCCAGCGGAAAAACTCGGTATTAACTATAACCTTGGGCTCTGATACCAATTTTTGTCACACCCCGTTGTAGCGGAAATACAGGGTTAACAAAGAATTGCGTACTAATCAGAAGGTTAATAGAGATTACATCCATTTATACCAATACAAGTCAATACAAGTAAAATCGTTCAAAGTGTGGACCCCAAAATACGGATACAAGTCATCCTCATTTGGAACTGGGCCCACTGAATACAAGTTCAATAAATTGGACAGTCAAATACAACTAAAGCCAAAAGCATGAGAGTCCTCAATGTCTGATGCTAATTGTACGTCCAAAGTCAAAAGATTGGCCCTAGTATGCCAAGTACGATTCCACGACTTACTGATGGTCACCTGAAAAGCATGAAGTTTGAGAGGATCAACTATCGAAATAGTTGGTGAGTTTACAGTGTGTTTGACTAAAAGATCAATCGTCGTTTGTTGTAGTTATTTAATACAGGACGGTCCAGACCGAAGTCCGACCATGATACGAAGACAAGACGGTTCAGACCGAAGTCTAACCTTAATATATAGACAAGACGGTTCAGAACGAAGTCTAACCTCAATATATAGACAAGACGGTTCAGACAGAAGTCTAACCTCAATATATAGACAAGACGGTTCAGAACGAAGTCTAACCTCAATATATAGACAAGACGGTTCAGACAGAAGTCTAACCTCAATATATAGACAAGACGGTTCAGACAGAAGTCTAACCTCAATATAAGACAAGACGGTTCAGACCGAAGTCTAACCTCAATAATAAGACAAGACGGTTCAGACCGAAGTCTAACCTCAATATATAGACAAGACGGTTCAGAACGAAGTCTAACCTCAATATATAGACAAGACGGTTCAGACAGAAGTCTAACCTCAATATATAGACAAGACGGTTCAGACCGAAGTCTAACCTCAATATATAGACAAGACGGTTCAGACCGAAGTCTAACCTCAATAATAAGACAAGACGGTTCAGACCGAAGTCTAACCTCAATAATAAGACAAGACGGTTCAGACCGAAGTCTAACCTCAATAATAAGACAAGACGGTTCAGACCGAAGTCTAACCTCAATAATAAGACAAGACGGTTCAGACCGAAGTCTAACCTCAATAATAAGACAAGACGGTTCAGACCGAAGTCTAACCTCAATAATAAGACAAGACGGTTCAGACCGAAGTCTAACCTCAATAATAAGACAAGACGGTTCAGACCGAAGTCTAACCTCAATATAAGACAAGACGGTTCAGACCGAAGTCTAACCTCAATATAAGACAAGACGGTTCAGACCGAAGTCTAACCTCAATATAAGACAAGACGGTTCAGACCGAAGTCTAACCTCAATATAAGACAAGACGGTTCAGACCGAAGTCTAACCTCAATATAAGACAAGACGGTTCAGACCGAAGTCTAACCTCAATATAAGACAAGACGGTTCAGACCGAAGTCTACATGGCAATATAAGACAAATGATTTCATTTACCAAATCTCATGGCGTAGACAAAGACAAATCATTTACAAAGTAGTCGTGTATACAGTACATGCTTTCAGGCCCAAAGTAAAGGAAAAAGGGCGCCATAAACTCACCTTAGCGATCACAGAGCTAAAAGTATGAGCAGCCCGAGAATAAGAGCAGTCTAGTCTCCACGTCTATCCAAAACCTAGGATATGAGTACGAATGGTGAGGATCAAATCTCACGACGACAAGTATCCTACGTACAACTACTTAGCTATAGACCCTAGAATGCCATAACCGAGAATGTGTTTCAAACTTTCATTTTACCAACCAAAAGTAAATAAACTTATTTGGACTTTCGGATTAAAAGTTATTAATGTTTAAAAATCGACGCGCATAATTTCACAGAAGGTATCCACTGCGCCGCAGTGAGCCAGAACCATGCTCACTGCGCCGCAGTGGGCTAAATCGAACCAGGGACCAGTACAATTGCACTGCGCCGCAGTGGGGCTAGCCCATGTCACTGCGCCGCAGTGGCCCAAAACTGAACCAGAAGCAGCAGCTTCATTTTATGCAGGAAAACCAAACCATTTTCAACTCAAACCTTTTCATTTCAATGACCATAAACCTGTTCAAAGACTTGGAAAACTATCCAAGTCGCCAACCCTTTCACCATTTCAACCCTTTTGATTTCCTAAACTTAATTCTAATTAAAATTCCATTTATCCAATAAAAACCAAAACCCATTTCATATTCATAGTCCAACAATCTAGTTAACCAAAAACTGAAATAATACTAGGATTGAATCAATTCAAATCAAAATTTTAGTAGAAAAAGGGTAACTTACCAAAATTCGTGTTCTTGAAGAATTTGATGAAGATGGTGAAGATTAAGATGATGATGATGCCAAAACCCTAAATTATTATTGAAATATGATTACCCCTTTGAATCCCCTTTGGTTTCTCTCTTCCAGGTATTTGATTTGAGAGCAAAAACTTGTAGGTGTTCTATGTGGTTGTGTGGGTGTCGACAGTAGCAAAAGAAAGAAGGAGGGAAAGATTTTTGGTGTTTTGTTCCTGACCACAATAAAAGGAACGGCCCATGTGGCCTAATTTGATATATTTCCAATACCCTTAATTTGGTAAAATGCTTACGATTAAATACCGTTTGACCAAAAGATTAAAAATGTAAATTAAAGTATTTTCCTTCGTCTTATTTTAATTAAGACAAGTCAATAAAGTTTCGTCAAAGTGAACTTTACAATATTAAGTCTAGATAGTCTTTTTATTTTGTACAGGACATAACCTTTAAATATAATTTAAAGTTATTTTAAAGACTCGGCATTCGTCTAGATAGCTAATAGTCTACGTCAACAAGATACGTCTACTTTGACTAAGTCAAAAGTCAAAAAGTCTAATAAGTTCCACGTCAAATGACTGTCTAATTGAGATTAGGACTAACCCGATGTTAATTAATTACGAGTTGTCACATACACTATCTTTATAACACATATTTTTGTCAAATATCTTAAAAACAGTATCACCTTCAAAGTATTTCACTTATTAGTTCTTTCACACCTTATAATTGTTGATTTGTTGATGTATTAGATCCAATAATGTGATGGGCTTATGAGATTACTTCATTCACTTAAAATTCATTAATCCACCAAGCCGCAGCCCAGGCCCATAATCATTTCTGAAAAACCAAAAACATGTAGTGTAGTTTGTAAATAGATAGATAGTTATAGGCTTATAGCCTTGGACTTGGAGTCAAGCACATCAAATTAATTAATATATATATTAAAAAGAAAGGTACGGAAAAACGTGTAAAGAATAGTAACCTTTTTATTCTTTATATTTTCACCACAAAACTTTATGTCTTTACATTTTTAGCACTAAACTTTTATACTTTTTGAATTTCTTTTATTTTCACCACAACATTTTAGCCTATTACAGTTTTAGCACTAAACTTTTATGCAAACTACTTTCACTTTCACACAAACTTTTTATTCTTTTTATTTTCACCAAAAGAAAGATACGGAAAAACATGTAAAGAATAGTAAACTTTTTTTCATCACAATACTTTACGTCTTTACACCTTTAGCGCTAAACTTTTATACTTTTTGATTTTTTTATTTTCACCACAACATTTTAGCCTCTTACAGTTTTAGCGCTAAACTTTTATGCGAACTACTTTCACTTTCACACAAACTTTTTATTCTTTTTATTTTCACCACAATACTTTAATTCTTTACACTTTTAGCACTAAACTTTTATACTTTTTGATTTTCTTTTATTTTCACCACAATATTTTAACCTCTTACATTTTTAGCACTAAACTTTTATGCGAACTACTTTCAATTTCACACAAAACTTTTACTATTCATTTTTTAACTGACGAATGTCAACTTTTGTTTTATTCTTAATCATTTGAGAATAATACATGTTTTCTTCAAAAAGTTTGTGATTTTTTAACCTCGATCCATGAACGCATACCTATTTGTAACGCATTACTCATCGTCATCGAAATGTCGTAACTAATATTAAAAATATTTCATTGTCATATCTTTTTCTATTGTTGATATTATAATCGTAACATATTTTCTCACTCTTTTAAAAATGTTGTTATCGGTATTAATATACTTATTTTTAGAAATTTGGTTATTTTTACCAAAATATTTTTTTAAAATAGATTTGAATAATTTTTTATTATATCGTTAACAAAATTAATGTCTCCCGGGGCAACGCCCGGGTGACATATCTCGTTAAGTATATATATTAAAAACAATGTATCGAAAAGCGTGCAAACTACAGTAACAATTTTTAACCGGCTTCTTAAACATTGTTGTAACTATTGGGCCAGCCCATTTCAATTTCAACATTTTTTTTTAAGTCAAGCAGGCTTCACGGTTCAAGGCTTTCATAGCTTCACAGTTCACACTTATAATATGTATAAATTGTAGAACAAATAAATTAATAGCCAGCGTTGACTATCTTTGGATTTTTTTCTATATATATTTTTTTAACTTTTCAAATATGTCATCTTTGTTTTTCTTTTCTTTTTCTTCTTAAAGTTTTAATGGTTTTTTGCTTTCACGATTTATGATATATTGTTTACTCATTTTTTTACTATTATTTGTCCATTTCTTTCAATTTTTCTTTAACTTCGAAACTAATTTTTCACTTTTTTTATGTCTTTTTTTTTTGTTTATTTACACTAAAAAAATTTTATGCCTAACTTTCTACACTAAAAAATTCATTTTAACACCACATTCACTCTCACACAAAAGTTTTGATTTTTCGTTTCTTTTTGACACGTGCTATATGTTCTTTTGAAAAATTTGTGCTTCAGTTCATAGTTATCAAAATGTCATTTTTGTAAACATTACATCGCTCTTATGAAAACGTCGTTACTGATAATAATATAGTTATTGTTATACATATCTAGTTATTTCTATTAATCGAGTTACTTTATAAGTTTAAATAATTTTTTCTATAAATCATTCACCTTATTTGTAACACATTATCTCATTGTTATCGAAATATCATAATTCATTGTCATATAGTTTCTATTATTGTTATATATTATGTTCTTAACATATTTTCTCATTCTTCTAGATAAATTTATTTAAATATATTTAAATAACTATTTTTATCAAATTGTTTAGAAACGCAATGTCTACCGGGGCAACGCCCGGGTAACATATCTCGTTTAATTTTACATTAAAATTATTGGTAGTAAAATACATTATCGCACTTTTTAGCATCAATAGGAACCTTGAGTAACATGTTTGACTTGTTAATCTTCATATATCAAGTTTTTAAACCAACTTGTGTAGTTACATTATGCATTTCAGGACAGTATAGCATTCTTGCTGAAATATGTTCTTCACAAATTGGAAGTCAAGAAAGCATGATCACACTTTTATAATTGAATTATGACTAACAATCTTTTTGTTAAGTTCCATACTGTAGCTAAATGTATAAGATTATATGGCATCTGTTTATTCACGTATGTTGACAAATCGTTAACGAGCAGTACGTTTGTTGGTATGTGATCACGTTATAATAAACGCATGTCCGGAAGTAATTTAAGCCTACGGGGTCACACGAAATGACACGGTAACTCTATACTATTAATTATTATATTAAAGTAATATATTAATTAATTTGATCACGAAATGATTAATTTAAATAAATTAAAGGGTTAATTTTATTTAATTAATTAAAAGGAGGTTAAAATGTGAAATTAGGAAATTAGAGTTGGGCTCTAATTCCTAATGGGTTGGGCCGAAAATTTCAAGGCTTGAAAAGCCTTGAGATTACTTGCCCACCAAGGTTAAAAACCCTAAAAATATCCCTATATATAGAGGGCTAAATTCTAAGGGTTTACACATTCTTTCACATAAGTAATTCTCTCCTCTTTTCTCTCTTCTTTGGGGTTCGGCCGTAGCAACAAAACCAAAGGGGTTTTTGGGTTTGCTTTGGTTCGACTTTTAGAGGGTACAAGCAAAGGGTGTTTGATCGTGATCGGGGTACTAGCATACGGTATAAGGGGTGTCTAGTGTGCGATCGTAGAGGGGGTTTACTTTAAACCCTACAACAACAATAATCTTATTATTATTGATTTTATTGGAAGCTTTGCATAAGGTACACGTTTCGATTATCTCTTTGTTAATTAATGTGATTGCATATTCGATTCTTCCGTTGCGCATACTCGTGATTATATGTGAATATTTATAAGATTTATGTTCGCATATTCTAACAGTGGTATCACGAGCCACATATGTGATCTATTAGTTACAAATATCAAAACTTGAAGGGGGGTTAAGGGTTGGTTGATTTTTAATTAATTGTTAAATAATTAAAAGTTGTTTTCTTATTTTTTTTTAATTAAAAATCGGATTAAATTAAATAAAAATAAGAGTTTTTTTGTTTAATTAAAATTAACCTAATTCAATGGAGATTGAAACCCTCATGGCAAGTTTTGAGTTAGTGAATTGACATGATTTATTTGTATGAATTGCATGTTTTGTGTATCTTAATTATTTAAAGTTGTTAAATAAAAGTAAAATCACAAGAATTCATGCAAATTACTTGTGATTTTTACTGATATATAGAGATATATTTAGCAAAGCATGATGATCCAATAATTAGGGTTAATTATTAGATAATTGTGTGACTAAGTGAATTTTTTCGTGTGATTTTTTTGATTTGCGACAGTTCACTAAAAAATTCATATCTTTTAATCTGTAATGAGTTAGAAGTTGTTCTTTGAACAGTGGGTTCTTGACACATAGGGCTACATTTGTAGGTCGTGAAGCTGCTGGAAATTTCCAGTCAGCATGTTTATGTGAATTACTTGTTAATTAAGTTGTTTAAAGGCTCACGCAATCAAGGCAAATTGATGTATGTGGTCCTCTTCTTCGGAGGGGGGAGCCGGCTTTAAACATATGCATGAACCATAGTGACCATGTTTAGGTGGCCTACCTTAACTTGTTACATGATTAAATTAGTTCGGTAATTAGTAAGTTTATTAATTTTTGCGTGTTTATAAAGAGCTATAAAGGTGATGCAAAAATTGTTTTGGAGAAAAGAATAAACTTGACTAAGAACTATCGAAATAGAGATTTCTTTAATAAAATTGGAGTCTTACAACCTTGAGATACACCGGCTCACCCATTTGAACAAACTCTAAGAGAGGTATAAGTCGGAGTGCGCTAGCCTCCTAAAAGAGCGGGTTTTTAATTGCGTCCTTCGCAAACCTTTGCCCTTGCGCTTTTTTGTGCGTTCAAATGGAGCTACCGAGCTCTCTTGTGTTACTAAGACTATAAAATGATTTTATTAAACATTATGTTATGAAGATTTGCATGAGTCTTCATACATAAACTTTTGATTCACATCAAATGCATTACCCATTTAATGTTAAGTCATTGCCACCCACTTTGCTAAGAACACTTGGGAGTGCTTTTCGCTCCTACGTGAGACCGTAGGCGAATTGTATCTCTTCAAGGTAAATTACCACTCCACCGTGAGACCGGTGGTGGACTATTTACATGTTCTTAATTGGGCAACTTAAAACGAGTTAAGATGTGAGATCCTTGACCCGTGGCATAAGATGGGACAAAACAAGTTTACAAAACACTTAATACCCCTTTAAAGTGTTGTTGTAAGTTCCATATCTCTAGGAATTGCATGAATGCAATTATTGATTGTCGATTACCTTTTGAGTACCGTCATTTCTAGCTGATCAACAGATGAAATGATTGTATGTCAATTGGATCCTAGCCTTAATGAAATTAATTGTTAAATGAATTTAACAGGGGTAAATTACATTTCTTAAGGATTATTATCGAAAATACCGATAATTGAACTTTTGTCTGTTTTGTAGATGGCAACAACAAATCCTTCTCAAAACATACACCAATCGGCTTTCAGGTCGATGCTAGAAAGAGAAAAACTTTCTGGACCTAACTTCAATGATTGGTTTCGTCAGCTAAGAATAGTTCTAAGAGCTGAAAAGAAAATTGAAATCCTTGAAGAGCAGACACCCGTTGTTCCGGGAGCTAATGCTACAACTGAAGAGTTGGCTGCATACACTGCTGCGTATGATAGACACAATGAGGTTGCTTGTCTGATGTTGGAAGCATGAATGCTGATCTTCAAAAGCAATTTGAAAATTATTTTCCTCGTGATATGATTAACGAGCTCAAGTCTTTGTACGAAAAGCAAGCGGGAGTGGAGTTGTTCGACCTAGTTGACACACTTCATGACTTGCGACACGAGCAAGGAACACCGGTTAGTCCTCATATACTCAAGATGAAGAGGTATTTTGAGCAATTGGAAAGGTTGAATTATGCTTATCCTCAGCCTATTGCTATTGGCATGATTCTCAAGTCTTTATCTAAGGATTTTGAGGAATTTGTGCGCAATTACAATATGCATAGCATGAATAAAACCATTGCTGAACTTCATGCCATGGCGAATGAGTATGAAAAGAAGCTTCCAAAGAAGTCTGCCACATCCCCAAGTTCTCACGATCAAAGGGGGAAAGATCCAGAAAGGGAAACAACCAAAAGGAAAGGGCAAGAATCAAGGTAAAGGAAAGCAAGTTGCTACTCCTAAACCTAAGAAGACCCCTCCAGCGAAAAAGGAACATCCCGCTAAGGACCAACAATGTTATCACTGCAATGAAGTGGGACATTGGAAGCGGAATTGTTCTAAGTATCTAGCTGAGTTGAAGAAGAAGCAAACTGGTTTGACCAGTACTTCAGGTATCTTCACAATTGAATTATATTCCTTTTCTAAGCGTAATTCATGGGTTTACGACACCGGGTGTGGTACTCATATCTGTAATTGTTTACAGGGGCTTAGAAGGAGAAGGAAACTGAAACCAGGATCTTTACAACTGTTCGTGGGAAATGGCCTACCGGCAGCTGTAGAAGAAATAGGCAACTATCATTTAGTTTTACCTACTTGTTTAGTCATTGTTTTAGACAATTGTCATTATGCACCGTCTATTACTAGAGGTGTCATTTCAGTTTCTTTGTTGAAAAACAACGGATTCATTAATGTTTTTAATGACATTGGTATTTCAGTTTCACGAAATAATGTTCATTATTTTAATGCTATTGCTTGTGATGGTATTTATGAAATTGATATGCATGGTTGTGATTTAAAGGATAATTCAATGTATACTGTTAGCAAACGAGTCAAGACCAATTTGGACTCGACTTATCTTTGGCATTGTCGTCTTGCTCATGTTGGCAAGAAACGCATTGAAAGGCTTCAAAGATGGATCTTACAAACAAATGATGAATCATTTGACGAATGCGTATCTTGTGTTTCCGGCAATATGACAAGAAAAAAACCTTTTTCCAAATAAACCGGAGAGGGCAAAAGAACTACTTGGACTAATACATACGGATGTATGTGGCCCATTTAGACATGTGTCAAGGAAAGGTGCTAGCTACTTTGTCACTTTTACGGATGATTTCAGTCGTTATGGTTATGTTTACTTGCTTAAACATAAACATGAAGTCTTTGAAACATTCAAGGAATTTAAAAGTGAAGTAGAGAATCAACTCAGTAGAACCATCAAGATTCTTCGTTCGGATCGAGGTGGTGAATACTTAAGCCAAGAGTTTAAAGATTATCTTAAAGCTTGTGGAATAGTTCAACAGCTTACTCCTCCATATACTCCACAGCATAATGGTGTATCGGAGAGGAGAAATCGAACCTTGTTAGAAATGGTTTGATCAATGATGAATCATACAACTCTTCCTTTTACGTTTTGGGATTATGCCCTAGAGACTGCTGTTCGCATTCTCAATATGGTTCCAACCAAGAAGGTTGACAAGACACCGCATGAATTGTGGCATGGGAGTGTTCCCAAGTTGTCTTACTTCAAGGTCTGGGGATGTGAGGCACTCGTGAAACGAGATACGCCTGACAAACTTGAATCTAGATCTGTTAAGTGCATCTTTGTAGGATACCCAAAGGAAACAATGGGTTACTACTTCTACTTTCCTACCGAAAACACTGTTAAGGTTTCTCGATTTGCTGAGTTCCTTGAAAGGAAACTCATATCTCAAGAAGACAGTGGGAGGATTGTTGACCTTGATGAGGCTCAAGAAGATGTGTCAACTTCTGAAAATACTAGCAATCATCAACTTGGGGGGGAGAATGTTCAAAGAGATGAATCTCAAGATGAACTTCAAGTTGAAGATGAAGCGATTCCACTTCGTAGGTCCTCAAGGACAATACGTGCTCGTGAAAGATTAAATCTTATGATTGAGTCTGAAGAACACGTAGTAGGAGACTTAAATGAACCTCCTAATTTCAAAGCTGCATTATCAGATCCGGAATCTGAAAAATGGCTTGAAGCTGCGAATGTGGAAATAAATCCATGAAAGATAATCAAGTCTGGAACTTGGTTGATCTTCCACCAAATGGTAGAACCGTTGGGTGTAAATGGATCTTCAAGAAGAAGACCGACATGGATGGAAATGTACACACCTATAAAGCTCGTCTTGTGGCGAAAGGTTATACTCAACTTTATGGAGTTGATTATGAGGAAACCTTTTCTCCGGTTGCGGACATTAGAGCTATTAGGATCATCTTAGCCATAGCAGCGTACTATGACTTTGAGATATGGCAAATGGATGTCAAAACCGCTTTCTTAAATGGTTTTCTAGATGAGGAAGTCTATATGGTACAACCAGAAGGTTTTGTCGATCCAAAACATCCCGACAAGGTATGCAAACTTCAAAGGTCCATTTATGGATTGAAGCAAGCATCAAGGAGTTGGAATAAAAGGTTTGATGAGGAGATCAAAAAGTTTGGTTTTGCTTAAAATCCTGATGAGCCATGTGTATATCGCAAAGCTAGTGGGAGTAATGTTACTTTCCTTGTCTTGTATGTAGATGACATATTGATAATAGGAAATCACATTCCAATGTTGCAAGATAAATCTTATCTTGGAAAGTGTTTTGCTATGAAAGACTTGGGTGAAGCGGCATTTATACTTGGAATCAAGATCTATAGAGATAGAAGTAAACGGTTGATTGGATTAAGTCAAAGTGCTTATATAGATAAAATCTTGAAGAGATGCAAGATGGAGAATTCTGAGCGCGGGAATTTGCCGAAGCAAGAAGGACTTAATTTATCTAGCAAGAACGGTGTTTCTACACCTGAAGAGGTGAAGTGTATGAAAAGAATTCCTTATGCTTCGGCTGTGGGATCTATCATGTATGCGGTAAGATGCACTAGACCTGATATTGCGTTCGCGCAAAATATAGTTAGCCGCTATCAGCAAAATCCTGGAGAGGATCATTGGACTGCTGTGAAGAACATTCTGAAGTACATGTGTGCTACTAAAGAATTATTCTTGGTGTATGGAGGAAATCCCGATGCAGAGCTCAAAGTAACTGGATACTGTGATGCTGGATTTCAGACTGATAAAGATGATACAAAATCTCAGTCAGGATATGTCTTCGTTTTAAATGGAGGTGCAGTAGATTGGAAGAGCAAGAAACAATCTACAGTTGCTATGTCTGCTACAGAGTCTGAGTATATAGCTGCTTCGGATGCAGCGATGGAAGCTGTCTGGATCAGAAAGTTTATTTCTGGACTTGATGTGATGCCATCAAATAACACACCTATGGATCTGTACTGTGACAATTCTGGAGCAATTGTCATTGCCAATGAACCTGGAGTTCAAAAAGGTGCCAGACATTACCAGAGAAGATATCACTATGTTCGTGAGCGAATCGAATCACGTGAAATCAATTTACTCAAAGTTCACACATATTGTAACTTAGCTGATCCTTTTACAAAGGCTTTGTCAAAAGGAAAGCTCAATAAGCATGCCGAGGGCATAGGTCTTAGATTTTGCTAGTTATATCATGTAAATCTGTGATTGGTATTTGGATAATGGGATGTTAAACGATTGTTATTTTAATAAATGAATTATGATACTTGGTATGAATGTTTCATTTTATAATAATTGTGTCCTATATTTGCATGTTTAAATCAATGAATATTTTGATATATTCTAAACGTCCATTGTCGATTAACTATATGGGAATATAGTTAAACTAAGACAAATGTGAGAGATTGGTTGAAATATTTAAGGGAATATTTGGAGATGGTCTGCCAAACTCACATGGTATTCAAAGAGGTGAATATCGGACTTACCCTACGTAACGAATTGTCATTTTATGGATCGGCGTCATTAAGTGAAATTCGTGAAATGGTTGCTTTATTTATCCTTAAACTTGAGATACAAGCAGGTTATGCATGTGTGGATTGCATTTTCTTGATATAGTTCTAACTGTCCTGAACAAGGTAGTAATAAAGGGCTATTTTCAGAAATGTAGTGAAACGACATGACTAACACGTGTAGTCAATATAAGATTTGTTCCTTCAATTTGCAACTGAAGTATGATACCATTTGGCGCCCTCATTGATTAATTAAGATGTTTGTATGCGCATACCCAAATGAACTCAAGAGGTGGTCTTGACTAATTTAGTAATCTTGATTAATTGTAGAAATGAGAAACAGAATCGTTAAATTATGAAATGACATTGATCCATATTCATAATTAACAAGGGTATCTGAACAAATGGATATTAAAGACTAAATCATTTCAACTTGGCAATTTAAGAATCTATTCTTAAATATTTCCGGGAGCATTGGCGTGTTGCTAGACGCTAACCAATGTTATTGCCTTTATGATAACATGCTCAAGTGGGAGCTGTTGGTATGTGATCATGTTATAATAAACGCATGTCCGGAAGTAATTTTAGCCTACGGGGTCACACGAAATGACACGGTAACTCTATACTATTAATTATTATATTAAAGTAATATATTAATTAATTTGATCACGAAATGATTAATTTAAATAAATTAAAGGGTTAATTTTATTTAATTAATTAAAAGGAGGTTAAAATGTGAAATTAGGAAATTATAGTTGGGCTCTAATTCCTAATGGGTTGGGCCGAAAATTTCAAGGCTTGGAAAGCCTTGAGATTACTTGCCCACCAAGGTTAAAAACCCTAAAAATATCCCTATATATAGAGGGCTAAATTCTAAGGGTTTTCACATTTTTTCACATAAGTAATTCTCTCCTCTTTTCTCTCTTCTTTGGGGTTCGGCCGTAGCAACAAAACCAAAGGGGTTTTTGGGTTTGCTTTGGTTCGACTTTTAGAGGGTACAAGCAAAGGGTTGTTTGATCGTGATCGGGGTACTAGCATACGGTATAAGGGGTGTCTAGTGTGCGATCGTGGAGGGGTTTTACTTTAAACCCTACAACAATAATAATCTTATTATTATTGATTTTATTGGAAGCTTTGCATAAGGTACACGTTTCGATTCTCTCTTTGTTAATTAATGTGATTGCATATTCGATTCTTCCGTTGCGCATACTCGTGATTATATGTGAATATTTATATAATTTATGTTCGCATATTCTAACAGTGGTATCACGAGCCACATATGTGATCTATTAGTTACAAAGATCAAAACTTGATAAAAAAAATGTTGGCTGGTTACTGAGGTTGATACAATATTCTTCTAAACCAATTAATCAACTAACCCAAATCATCATTTGCTCATTTTAAGTGGAATTGGATAAGATTTCTTTCTATCGCAAAACAATCAATACCCCATAATGATCTCCATATGTTGTACTTGTATACAGCATAACTCAGACCATAACCACAATCTTAATATCATATCCTATATACTATAATCATAATCATATATATATATATATATAGATAGATAGATAGTACACCTTAATGCTTTCTTTTGTCATCTTGTCTGTTCTTTGAACCATGATCTACAACTCAAGACAAACAATAATCATAAAACAATTTGATTATATTGTGTTTGATGAAATTGTTCCCCTTTACATGTAATATTATAAACACCTTGCATTTCTTAAATGTGACTTAATTTATGTATCAATAGACTTATTATAGACAGATTACAAAATAAGCTTCACTTCTGTGATACATTTTTTCAAATCCTTTTCAAAAAATTAAATAATTGTGAACTTTTATTGGGGTATGTATATACTTGTAGGGAAGTTACATTGGCCCAACAACTTCATATATATAAAAAAAAGGTAATTGGATGAGAACCCCCTAATCTCATGTATCATTTGGTACCCACTAATCCTTCAGCAATGCTAGTGTCCAGGTGAATCTCAACCACTTAATAATCTTCTGATTATCTCAAGTTTGTCTTTGGCAAGACTCGAACGCAAGATCCCCCTGGAAAGTGGCGGCTGGTGGCCACTAGGCTATTACCCAGTGGTTCAACTTGATATATAGCATCAAATTGATTCTAACAGTGGATTTGATACTTCGCTCGAAATTGAGTGGCCGGAAATATGACACTTTTTATGACCTGTAATTAAGCTAGCAAGCCATATAATTAAGAAGCAACGTAAGTCTACTATGTTATTATTGTAACAACTAACAAATTAAGTTTTCACTTTATATGACAATATGGATAAACTCAAACAAACGTTTAATAATAAGATGAATTTTAATATATATGCGCAACTAGGAATCAAGATTTTTTTTAATTGAATCCCAAATGTGAAACCATGCATTAAGATCCATTCATTCGATCATAGGACTTACAATTAATGCAAATCCTTAATATTAAAATGCAAGATGGAGTTGGGGGTTGGGCATCTCGATCACATGTAGTTACCATGTTCCATTGCTCGAAGGAAATCTGAGGCCTTTGAATTGAAGATGGTACCACAGACAAGTACAACTGCCATTTGTAGTAATCTATGATTAAACACCTTTTTAATATTGCTGTACCAAAACCTAGGCCCAAGAATATTTGGTTCTTTTTATTGGATCTGTATTTTATAGCAAACCACATTGACTTGAATCATGTTACACATCACTTGCACCTTTCTTTTCTTAAGGTAATGGGGGAACCTTAGCCCCGGTACCACAATTGGATACCCATCGACCCACCCCGTATGAACCAATATGGTTCTATTAAAGGTATAATGCATTTTAATTATTTATAGAGCCCAAGTCTACTGCAGGTAAGAGTGACACATATTTTGTTTACTTTTCATACACGGTTTCAACAGGCAAATGACACCTCCATTTCCCCATAAAATCCAAGTAAACACAAAGCCCATTGAAAATTTGTTTAACATTGACTTATCATAAGTCAAAGTCCCTTCATGAATAACAATCATATATCTTGCTGCAAACGTAGTGTACTATTGTAATGTAATCACGCGTATATTGATGATGCACTACTAGAACAAGTATAAAAATGTGATTGCATAAAGTACAAGGTCAACAAAATGAGAAATATTTGAACTTTCTGTCATTCATGATTCAACTTTAAAAAGGGTGTTATTATCAATGAATACATATATATGTAACAACTACAATTTTCTATTACATCTGTATTTATATGGCAGGAGGAAACGAATAACTAAGCCTGTATACATCTTTAGACATTTGAGCTTTAAAAAGAATGAATAAATTTCCTATGTCAAAATTTTTATATTCACCCTAAAAGAATGGAATTGTATCAAAAAATTTCTGCAAAGTCACCTATTTGGCTTGGGGTAGATCTTGTTCTGTAAGGTCCGTAATTTCTTGAGAAAAAACTCTTATCAGTGCACTTAAGGTTGCAAGGTGCACTTCTCGGAGACAAATTCGCTTGCTCCAATGCATGTGATTGCAGCTCGGTTGGGTAGTCCCTCAAACACCCGATACGGGGCCCCACTCCTGTGCTCCATTTGCAGGAGAGCTGCCTCCCTAGTTGAAACGACTTTGTACCTTTATGTGAATCGATCCTTTGTAGAATCGATTTTTTAGGAACCGTGTCCTCTAAGTTTGGCTCGTTTTCTTCATCATCTGACATGTCATGCTCTGATTGAGCGTGAGTTTGATGGGAATCAAACGAGTCCTCGGCTGCCTCATAGCCATCCAATATGGCCTCTGATGCAAAATTCTCGAAACCCGTTTCATCGGCCTGACTATGGACCATGAAAATGTCATCTTTGCATGGTATTATGAGGGTAGTTAGCTTCCTACTAGATGATCGAGATAGTCTAGATTTCTTTGGTGACTCCAGGGGCATACAAGTAATTTGCTTCATGACAATGTCCCTTATCAAGGGATAATCCTCTACAACCACCTCTGCTGTATCCAGGCGCTCCTTTTCGCTCACATCTTCTTCAGAAGAGTTAGTTCTAATATGAAGGCTACTACCCTGTTTGCCCAAAGATTCTTTATCATCCTCATCTGAATCCATCTGACAAAGAAAATAATAAGAAATTTATCAGTATTATTATCTACAAAAATACATACGAGTATCATATTAGTATTAGTGAGCCTTAATTTTACCTTGACATAAGTAGTATCTACATCATTCTCTTGCAGAAACGAAACAAAATCTTGAAAATTTTCTAGGGTGGGTCGATAATGACCACTGTGAGGCCAAATTGCCTATTAAAAAATCACAAATCACTAAATCAGAATACGATAAGCATAGTTATTGAAATCAAATACCATTTTAAAGCAATAAAAAACCAAAATTACCTTTAAGACACCATTCTCGGAAACTAATCTCCCGGCTGCCAAAGTGGCTCCTCCAGCCAAAAAACTTGAATGTTGAAATAAGCCTTTCTTTTTAATGCCAACATATAGAGTTCTAGAGGTGCTAAGAACAAAGATCCACTTTGTACCTTTTGGTGCTTCTGTGGTGTCTACATACTCGCCGGTTTGTTTATATAAAAGTTTTCCACCCTCAATCACAACCTCATACTCTTTCCTCTCCAACTGCACAATATCATCAATATTTTGGTAAGCATTTGTTGGTAATGTTAAAATAGAAACACAAAATAGAAATAGTAGATGGAGAGGTGACATACGGGGCCGAGGTATTTGATGCATTGCTGTTGAAGTTTTGAACGGGGACATTTTTCAACAAGATTTACTTCTTTCCCTTCTCCTATATCCAACCTGAGTTGTAAAATATGATAGATTAGATAAGAAATTTATGTATTTAACAATCTTCATAAAAATTCAAGCTTATGACAAGTAATTACCAGTAGAAAAAGGGTTCTTTGCTTTGAGAATGCAACCAGTTTCCATAATAAAAGTGTAGATTATGCCCATAACGATGTCTTGGATCAATCTGTTATACAAATTGAGTTGAAATCAACAAAATTGGAATAAATAATATCGATGTGAAGTCTCATGGATAGCTAACTTACTGCCTCAAGCCAGTGTTGCAAGGCTAGCTTCTGGGCTTTGCAATTCTTTGATAAACCTTTCCCAACCTAGAAAATCAACAATATATCGAAAGTTAATAACTTCTGTGATTAGAATACAGCATGGTAAATACTCGTTTTTTACAAATAATGTTTCTGAATGTACCTTGGCAGCCCTTGTTCTCGCTCTAGACCAACGTGAAATGGCTGTCTCTTGTTTGTCAAGATCGAAAAATGATATAGAACTCCTTTTAAGTTCTGCGAAATCTAAGAGCTTCCACCTACAAAAATCAAAAGTTCAGTATCATCATACAAAAAAATATATATCAAAAACACTACATGACTTAAGTATGTGAACTGGAACCAAAAAAACACATACCAGCTTTGTTCAATTAAAACTGCACAATCTGCTAGCTTTCGTCTTGTTCGAAAACTTTTATAAACTTTCTGCAGCTTCGTGGCTGCCTCGTGCTTAGGGCTTTCTGGTTCGATATCATCAAACACATTATCAGATGTTAAGGATTCAGGGGGCATTTCAGTCTTTTCGACATGGTTTAATCTGTTTGCTACATCCGAAGCAAGTTTAAAGCTAACA
>CM067167.1:21896256-21983756 GCA_034093135.1 Erigeron breviscapus
TACAAATGATCTATATTTGTCAAATAGCTCTTTAGGATCGAGATACTTAAAGTTGTGAAGTATCCCTGTTTAAGATCGAGAGTATTTGGACAAATTCACTTAAATGCAAAAGGAATGCTTAAAAGTATTTTTCTCAAAGAAATGACTTTGTATTTATAGGCAACAAATTCACCAGTGAATTTTGTGCCGTACAAATATGGTTGGTAGTATTTAATGATCCGACAAGAACATTAAATGTATTGGATAAGGAATAAGGATAAAGTCACATCAAGTGAAAGTGTATCCTTTTATCCAACCACCTTAACACACGTATACTTTGGTAAAGAACAAGTGGGTTGTTCTTTGGAAAGTGTGTAAAGGCTTAAAGTCAATCCTCGATATCAGTGTTCAGACTTGTAAGGTCTAGAACACTAACAATCCTCCAGTGTACAGATCTGGTAAGACTTCCAGTGGACTCCGCCATTTGTCAGTCTTCTTTATTCTGACTTCAGTTTTGACTTCAGTGAGAATGTCTTCAGTAGAGTAGATCTGGAAGGGTGAAGTCCAGTGAGCTAATCTGGAGAATACTCCAGATTTCCTATACAAGTATTTGCTCACTGGTCTTCCATTATTTCTGGACAAATCTTCAGAGGGACTTCAGATTCCAAGTCTGGAGTAGGTCAGATTCTGGACAGATCTTCAGTAAGCTCCAGTAGTCGAGTCTGGAGCGAGTCCAGTAAATCTGGACCTAACAGTGAACAACAATATACGTTCTCCTCCAAGACCGTCGAAGAGGCCAAGTACCATTGGTGCCTCATCGTCTACTTCCGATGCGATTTCCCTAGCAGATGATGATGAAGTAGATCTCAATGTTCAACCACTTCGCAGAAGAAAGAGCGATGCTGCCGAAGGAAGCCATATGCAGAGATCTAGATCCGGCAGAACCCCTTAGTCTTAAAGTTATAAGGAGTTTTTTATAGAGCTATCCAACCACTTCAGTAAACTCCTATTTGTAGTCAATACTATATTATCACTCTTTATCAAATAGTATGATAAAGTTATCCTACTTTATTTTGTCAAATCTAGACCTTATTATAATCATACTTTATCCTTGTAGAATTATTCTTTGTCGGCCATTTTGTAAATTATTGCCGTTTGACGTCATTCCTTACGTTATATAAGCGATTAGTGCATCACAGTAAGATTGTGTACTCCCATTCAATCAAACATCATATACCGCTTCAATATTATTGGAGTTATAACATAATGACTACTCTCAACCCATAAAAATATAATACTACATATAATTTTCACCAACTCAATCCTTTATACTCCGATCAACACAAACATAATGTTCTTCGTCATATATCGTCCCGTAGCGAAATCAAAACTAAACGGGTCATAAATCCAAAACAGGCCAGAATATTCGCCGCATGGATGGTTCATGCGTCGCATATCATCTATCATCAGTAAAAATAATTTCAAACGAAACCTAAACGTTTTCCTTACACCCAAGCACAATGTTAACACTTCACAGCCTGATTGTAGCTTCACATCATATCATAGCGTTCATAGAATAGAAGAGCTTCATGGTTAAAAGGTTCAATCAACCGTAGTGTTAACTTCTTTACTTGCCTCAACTTCATCCTCTTTTACCTTGAACAACGGTCAACACAAGCGAGGATAGACAAACACGCTAGTGTCGTGATACAATTGCAATTACGTGTGCCTGGTAACCCTTCTATGCGTCACCTACTTACAACCCTTCAAGTATTTAGCATAAGCTCTACTCGTCAAACTTCAAGTCCATGTCCTTTAAGCCCGTGAACTCCACAACACAATACAACACTTCATAGAGATCTTACCACTTCGTTACTTTCTATACTGGTCAACACAAGCATGGCCATACAAACACGCTCGTGTCGTGATACGCTTGCAATTATGTTCCGGACCATAATTGTAATTGTATCCTTTCACTTGCATGTTCGTTACCACATTTGTATATCGTCTTCCCTTCACCAAATCCATTCATACGACCTTTATCACGCATACAACATATATATTTTCCATTGTAGTCATTGTCACTAACCTCGTGGGTTCGACATTGATAGAATACCATTTCACCTAATCCTCCAACTTTTGTCCATCTCAACAACTTCTCACATAATATAAAGCACAAGTTTATCAAATTCAATTAGAGAAATAGAAGATCACCTCGGGGACCGTCTATCGTAGCAATAGAATAATCTAGTGACGGAGAAGCGAGAAACGGAAGAATAAAGGCTAAAAACACAATAACATATCATCAATCAATCATCATATAGCCTTAATCCTACACTCTCACTCATCCCAACCCGTTCTAACAACATCTCATCTTAAGGCTAAAGCTCAACTACTTAAGCCTAGCATGTCTGATCTTACGGTTTAAGTCCAAATCCTATGGTCTTATAGTCATTGGTTCACTTAAACCATTTCTCTGATACCAACTTGTAACACCCGTCGTTTAAAAATATGGATTTCCAAAAACTTTTGCCTAACGGCGTCAAAGAAAGCGGAATAAACTTTAAAAGTCCAAACCAGCAAAATCTGTTTGGTTTATACGTTAAATGGTGTTACTGGTCATATCATTGAAACTAGTCTAAATGGAAATCCATCGGTTGCCCAACATTAAACAACCGACCACATTATCATTGTAAGACATCATTATCTAAACATTAAGCAAATGTCTAAAGCGAGCAGCCACTAAGGGTAAACTATAGCGAGCTTCAAGATCATCTACCCATGCCTCACATCTTCTCACATCTACCTGCTCACTAATGTTGGACCTGAGGGCACAACACATTTTAAAAGAGCAAGTGTTAGCTAACGAATTAGCTAAGTAAGATAACACATCATTCATAAAACATTTGTCCGATTAAAACATTATCAAAAAGTCATTAGAATCGTTAAGGCACATAACACATCAATCATATCATCTCACATACATATCATAGCATCAACATCATCATATTAGGATGGGTCATCCTAAATGTGCCTAGTCATCTTTACATATCCTTTCACATATCATCTTTGCAAATGTGACATAAGTCACGCATATCATATAACATATACATCTCATTAAGTGTGACATAAATCACACCCGACTAGATGGACAAACCTTACGGCTGTACATCAATGTCGTTAAGGAATGGCAAGCCAATCCTGGAGTAGTCCGTATGTTCAAAGACATTGGTGGTTAATCACGCCACCCGGAGATACTCAAACCACGTAATTATGTTGCAAGGAGCCACCCAAGCAACCACATCTACGCACCCGCCGGGCAAGGGCAAGTACGGGTTAAGCTTAACACTTTCACATCATTTACGAGCTCGATTTACATCTCATATAGTTTAGGTATTTACATTACCTAAACATTCATCATATAATTTCATCTTAACGTTTGGGCCCTTAAACGTGCACGTGTCATGGCAACTTACAAAGTCTAGTGAACTAGATGAACAAGCCATGTAATCATCACATTTCACATCTACACATGCACATATAAATATCATCCATTATTCCATATAATAGCTCATCACATATCGTAAGTCATTGTATACCATCTTTCATTTCATACGCTATATATATTATTGCATATCATGTATCATTTCATATCACATATCATATTATTACATATCATATCATAATATCTCATAGTCATACATTGTTACATTACTTACATCATCATAATTCATTACATGTCGTATATCATTATATAGCACATCATTACATCTCATATCATTTATTATAACATATCATTTTCCATAACATCTCAAAACATATCATAACAATACTTATCATTTCATATCATTGGGACTGCATTTCAGGCCTCAAAGGTCATTTACATAATTCATATCACCTCCCTTGTATCCCGTTTACCCATAAACGATCAAGATATCAAATGAAAAGTTAATATATGAAAACCATCTTTTGTTGAACCCTCAGCGTGTCAAAGTAGTGTATCTTACCTTACAAGATGCACAACAATTCACCAACGATATTACCGAACAAGTTACAAGATCTCAACAACAAGTATAGACAATATCTGCTAAGTTCAATACCAACATTCCATGTTACCCAAAAATCATAATTACAATTATGCAAACGTTAAACACCTGAGTACACAAGTGTTAGATTATTGCACAACTAAAAAGATCAATGGCATGAAATGCTACCCATAATCATAATTACAATTTCACAAACGTTAAACATAAGAATATACAAGTGTTTGATTATTGCAAAAAGAATACTTTTCACAAGCGATAAACACAAGAATACTCCAATGTTTGATTATTGCAAAACTAAAATGATTAAGTGGTTGAACACAAATACTTATCTTTTCTTGTTTATAACTCTGATTACTTGAAGAATACTATGTGTGTGTGTTTTTCTTTTGATCACAAAAACCAAAGAAATGAATGAAATGATCTTTATATATAAGCATAAAACATAGTTTACTATTCTTGGTTACTATTCTTGTTTGTATGCGTCGAACTGCTACAGTGCTGGTCGAACTGCTACAGTACTTTTCTCTATTGGAAAATAGACTCTTTTACGAAGACGTGGCGATTTGAATCGTCAAAAACGGAGTTACGGTTCAAAAGTTATGGCCAAAACAAGTTAGCAGCGTTTTTCTGCAGTCTTCTTGTTTAATTAACTACATAAACAAGTTTTCCTTGAAATGACAAAATCTAAGCAAAACTAAGTGATATTCACTTGATTTACTCCAATGTCATTTCCATGTTTTTCAATTTGATATTCATTTGTTGAGTCCCAATGTTTGTTGTAAATTTAATGATGACAAATCTGACCTATAAACACTTGTAATCTTTTGGTTCTTGTATTCGGATCTGGGTCAGACTAAGCTGACACAGCTTGCGATATGTAACTGACCCAGATCACGCTTCATGTTCAAAATTGTAATACTATATGGAAGCAAGTGTTATTCAAGCTGCATCAACAACATTAAAGCATTCAATCCAAGTCGAAGAGGAGGATTGAAGATAGAGGACCAAACTGTTAGTGGAAGACAGATTGGAACTAGCAGTCAGCTTGGAAACACTTAGGCAAATTGGTGCCGTGACAAACCGCCCAATCTGTGTCAACAATCAAAGTGAAGATAACAACCTGGATTGAAGATAAGGACTATGACGTGACTAGGAATATTCCTAGTATCCAGGTTGGTGGTTGTTTACATATGCGTGTCCATGCTCTTATTGGACGATAAAGAATGTGCTGCTGTACATGGGGGACCACAAGTACGAGGAAGGCACGATTGATTATTCTTTTGATCGTCCAATATAAGAAGACTACGTGGTTGATTTGGACACCAAGTGACGAGGAGCTTTCGCCTATAAAAGCAACACTCCTTGTATGCATATGTGTGACATTCCTGAGAATCATTCTTCACACAAAGTTTCTCTGCTCTTACACACAGCTTAGTCTGTACGAAATCAGCTTGGGCTGATTCTCTTGAGCTGAAACTTATTGATTGTAGTTTGTCATTTCATAGGGTTGTTTAGATATCTGTAGGCTATCTTTATTCCGCAACAACCCTGTAATTCTTTGTATAGATTATTTCTTAATAAAGAGTTACATTTGAAAAACTTCAATCTGTGTTCAAGAATGCTCTGCTTTACTGTTTTAATGATTCTTGTTCTTTACATGCATTAAGTATTTTGAGTCTTAAAACGTTGCTTAAAAAGGTTTGTAAAGTTCGAGAAAAGTTGTATTCACCCCCTCTACAACTATCCTGTGTACAATATACTTTGGTATATTGATACACCGTGGGACCTAACAATTGGTATCAGAGCGGTGGTTGAGAATTAACTTGACTTGATCCTTGCATATTTTCATTATAGTAAAGCATTATGTCATCTTATATTGATAATGGTTCTTCAACCAGACCACCCATGTTTGACAAAGATGATTTCAGTGGGTGGAAAGGTCGAATGTCTTTGTTCCTTGAATCCATCGATAACAATATGCCTGACATCCTTCAGGATGGTCCTTATGTTCCTACACAGACTGTAGTGGTTGAAGCTGTGGTTAGGGAAGGTCACCCAACCATTCCTGCCACAGTTAAATCCATAGTAAAGGATAGGGCAGATTGGGGGGATGAGGATAGGAGATTGGCTAACTTGGACGTGAAGGCCAGAAATTTCATTGTCCAGGCTGTGCCCAAAGACCTTTATCATTCAATAAAAATGTGTTCTACAGCAAAGAAAATGTGGGGTACATTGACTGTCATGTTTGAGGGTTGTTCTACTTCCATGGAGTCCACCATAACTACCTTAACAAGGAAGTATGAGAGATTCTTCTCTTTGAGAAATGAATCCTTAACTGACACTCATACCCGCTTTAATGCTTTGGTTAATGATTTAGCTGCTGTTGGAATAAATAAGAGTAATAGTGTTTTAAAGAGCAAATTTCTTGATTCTTTACCTCCTAAATGGAACAATTATATTTCATCCGTTAAATTAAGTGTTGTTTACCATGATCTTGATCTCCCTGGACTCTTTGGTTTGCTTCATAACCAAGAGTGTTCAGAGGCAGAAAAATTAATAGCTATGGGTGATTCTTATAGTCAGCCTGCTGCTGCATTTGTTGCTTCAATGACTGAACACCCTAATTCTGTTAGCAATGAGATCATTCCATATGTAAACGATGATATTCCTGTGATGTCTAACCATAATTCTGTTTGTGCTAAATCTGAATATGAGAAATCTGATGGTGATGAACTGGCTAATGAGGTAGCTATGTTGGCTGAAAGGATCAGAAGGAGATCCTTTAACAAGTTTAAAGGAAAGGGAAGAAGTGGCCAAGCTGATAGAGCCAAGAAGCCTTTTGATATGTCCAAAGTCACTTGTTACAAGTGTGGCAAAACTGGACATATGGCTGGTGATTGTAGATCCAAAGAAAATGCTCAAGCTGTGCCAGCCAAAGGTGAAAGAGGTGAAAAATACTCAAAGCTCAAGACGAAGTACAAAGCCTTGAAAGCTCAAATAGCTGAGCTGACTGAAAAGGTGAACAAAAATGAGAAAAGTCTGGTAGCCAAAGACTGGGCTGAAAGTGCTACTTCATCTGATGATGAGTTGTACAAAGATGCTACATGTTACATGGCTAAAGAAGCTACTCAACGATTTGCTGAAGATCTGGCAAGTATGCAAAAGCAGTCAGAGTCAGCTCACCAGGCATCCACCAGTCAGACTGCTCCACCTGAGGTAACTTCTTTCTCTAATCTGTCTGATTATGATAATCTGTCCAGACTGAACAAACTTGGTGATGAGGTCCTTTTGCAAAAACACTTTAATCAAGAACTTAAGAAGGAAATTCATATGTTGAAACTTGATGTTAGTGCCAAAAATCACACCATTGAAAAACTTGAGTCTGAAGTCAAAGCACAAAAGCAATTGAACTCTATTTTAGTAAAAGAAGCTAAGACTGCAGAAGAAAAGTTTTTTAAAATTAGACAAATTACTGAATCATGGTGTATTGCTTCAAAAAGAGTTGCAAAGTGTGTCAATGTCCAAATACCTCATCAGATCCAAGCTATTTTTGATGGTGATTATGACAGGGCCATAGCCATAGCTGAAGTATGTGCTATGGAGCCTTGTTATCAGCCTCCTTCACCACCCAAAGTCCAAACCAAAGGTATGAACTCTAAACCAATCAAGTTGGTTCAGAAATCTGGTATTGGGTTTAGTGATCCTGAAATTGTTGGCCAAACTATTGCTGAAGCTGTGTATGAGACTGATAAGGTTATTGAGTTAAAACCTGAAGAAAGTCTTGACTTGACCAAACTGACCATTACCCAGTCTGTGTCAGATTCCAATATTAAAACAAACAAGAACTCTAGGAGAATGAAAAGGAAAGTTAGAGATCACAGTGTTCCAAAACAAAAGGTTAAGGTGTTAAAGAATGAGAAGTCTGGTTCTCAAGGAAGTGAGTCACAAACCAAATCTGAGTCTATTTCAAAAAACACTAAGTCTGACTCTGACAAAATGATTTCCAAATATGTTGAGTCCAGAACTAGTGAGGTTTCAATTGATGCAAATTTTCTTAAAGATGTTTCTGATCCCAAAAATGTTGATCAAAGAAAATTAAGAACTGAATGTCAGAAATCTGGAATAGGCAAAGGTTTTATTCAAAAGGAAACCTTAGTTGTTGCTAAAAAGAATTTCAAATCTGGTAAGGGACAGATCAAGCAACAATGGGTATCCAAATGTGATAAGAGTCAAAGTTCTACGACCCAATCTGAGTCAGACCCCTTGGTCAGCTCTGGTGAACCCATCTCCAGATGGGTTCCCAGAATGAACTAATCTCTTATTGCAAATGCAGGGCAGTCATGATGATAACAACTGGCACTTGGACAGTGGTTGTTCCAAGCATATGACCGGATGTAAGTCCCTGCTATGTAACTTTAGGATTCGCGCTGGTCCTAATGTTACTTTTGGAGATGATTCTCAAGGAAAGACAGAAGGTGTTGGTGTTCTTTCGAATGGTCCTCTTACTTTCAGAAGAGTCTCTTATGTTAATGGTTTGAAGCACAATCTGATTAGTGTGAGTCAGTTGTGTGATGCTGGTTATGAGGTGAGATTCAGGTCTGATAAGGGGATTGTTCTTGATTTAGAAGGCAATGTGGTTTTGATTGCAAAGAGGGATGAGTCTTTGTATTCTTTTGACATGAGAAATCCAACTGTCACAAGAGAAGTATGCTTCATGTCAAAGTCTCAAGATGAGCTGAACTGGTTGTGGCATAAAAGGTTGTCTCATATGAATTTCAAAGACATCAACAAGCTGTGTAAGAAAGAGTTGGTGTCTGGTCTTCCAGTGATCAAGTATGAGAAGGACAAGCTGTGTGGTGCTTGTGAGAAAGGCAAGCAACATAAAGCTACCTTTAAGTCCAAAACCTGCTCAACCATTGATAATTGTTTGGATCTGCTTCATATGGATTTGTTTGGACCAATTAGTACTCCATCATTCACTGGAATGAGGTACTCCTTGGTCATTGTTGATGAATTTTCAAGATACACCTGGGTTTTCTTTCTTAAACACAAGAGTGATGCAGCTGACACAATCATTGATTTCATCAAGCAAGCTGAAATTCTTTACAAAAGGCCTGTTAGGCAGTTAAGGAGTGATAATGGAACTGAATTCAAGAATATCACTCTTAACTCTTTTTGCAGAGAGAAGGGAATTTCACAAGTCTACTCAGCTGCTAGAACTCCTCAACAAAATGGTGTTGCAGAAAGAAGAAACAGAACTCTTATTGAAGCTGCCAGATCCATGATGGCTCAAAACAATGTGAAGTCTCATTTCTGGGCTGAAGCAATTCACACAGCTTGCTTTACTCAGAACAGATCCCTCATTGTGAAAAGACACCAGAAAACTGCATATGAACTTCTTAGGGGGAGAAAACCTGAGATAGGTTTCCTAAGAATGTTTGGAAGTCCTTGCTATATTCTAAACCAGAAAGACCACCTTGGTAAGTTTGATGAGAAGTCAGATGAAGGAATCCTTCTTGGATATGCAACAATGATGAAAGCCTACAGAGTGTACAACAAGAGAACTAGAACAATTGAAAACTCTGTAAATGTAAGCATTGATGAAGGTTGTTCTAAGCCAGTTTGCTCTCCTCCTGAAGATGAAGACTTCAACTTTGAAGAACTGGCTGTACCTGAGAATGAGCCTCCAACAAATCCTCCAGTTGGAGCTAATAATGCTCAAACTCAGGGGAGCAACTTTTAGAAGAAGAAGAAGATGTTCCAATCTTTGAAGATGCTCAAACTGATCCTACTCCTACTGAAGTCATAGTTCAGAATCCATTTAATGACTCTCCAACTGGTTCAGACTCCTCCATTCCTGTCCAAGCTGATCAGCCTCTTCCTCAAACTGATCATGCTGGACCATCAAATCTGAATCAGTCCATTGTCCCTGTTACTAGATGGACAAAGAGTCATCCAATTGACCAAATCATTGGTGATCCACTCTCTGGTGTGAAAACAAGAAGAAAGGCAACAGGCAACTTTTGCATGTTTGTCAACTTTGTAAGTAAGGTGGAACCAACTGAGGTTAATGAAGCTCTGGAAGATCCCTCTTGGGTTAATGCAATGCAAGATGAGCTAATACAGTTTGAAAGAAACAAGGTTTGGGAACTTGTTCCAAGACCTCATCACAAAACTGTGATTGGAACCAAGTGGGTCTACAGAAACAAAATGGATGAAAGGGGAGTTGTGACCAGAAACAAAGCAAGATTGGTAGCTCTTGGTTACAGACAAGAGGATGGAATTGATTATGATGAGACTTTTGCACCAGTGGCAAGATTAGAGGCAATCAGAATGTTCTTGGCCTTCTCTGCTCACAAGGGTTTCAAGGTCTATCAAATGGATGTGAAGAGTGCTTTTCTCAATGGAAAGTTGGAAGAAGAAGTCTATGTTGAACAGCCTCCAGGTTTTGAAAATTCAAAGTTTCCTGACCATGTATTCAAGCTTGACAAGGCTCTCTATGGGTTAAAGCAAGCTCCAAGGGCATGGTATGATACTTTGTCTAAATTCTTATTGGCTAATAAATTCAAAAGAGGTAATGTTGACAAGACTTTATTTGTGAGAAAGTATAATGGTGATATTCTGCTGGTACAAATATATGTAGATGATATAATATTTGGTTCTAGCAGTGAAAGACTTTGCAAAAAGTTTTCAGAATTAATGTCTAAAAAGTATGAAATGAGCATGATGGGAGAACTAAACTATTTTCTAGGTTTACAAGTTAAACAGACTAAAAATGGAATTTTTATAAACCAAGGAAAGTATGTTAAAGATCTCTTAAACAAATTTGGTTTTAGTGATTGCTCACCTATGAAAACTCCTATGGGAACTGGTGAAAAGTTGGATGAAGATAAGAATGGAAAATCTGTTGACATCACAGCTTATAGGGGTATGATAGGATCATTACTTTATTTAACTGCTAGTAGGCCAGATATTATGTTTGCTACATGTCTTTGTGCAAGATATCAGGCTAGTCCTAAGGAATCTCATCTTAAGGCTGTAAAGAGAATCTTTAGATACCTTAAAGGTAGTCCCAATCTGGGTCTTTGGTATCCCAAAGACTCAGGGTTTGATCTAATTGGCTATTCAGATTCTGACTTTGCAGGCTGCAAGATTGATAGAAAAAGTACTTCAGGAGCTTGTCAAATGCTAGGTAATAGACTTGTAAGCTGGTCCAGTAAGAAACAACATTCAGTTTCCATTTCAACTGCAGAAGCTGAGTATGTTGCTGCTGGAAGCTGTTGCTCTCAAATCCTTTGGATGCAATATCAGCTTCAAGACTATGGTGTCACTGCAACAAAAACTCCAATCTTTTGTGACAGTACCAGTGCCATAGCAATCTCAAACAATCCTGTACTTCATTCAAGGACCAAGCACATTGATATAAGATATCATTTCATTAGGGATCATGTGATGAAAGAAGATGTTGAACTCCATTTCATTCCAACAGACAATCAGCTTGCTGACTTGTTCACAAAGCCATTGGATGAATCAAGGTTCAACTACCTCATAAGTAAGCTAGGTATGCTTAATTTATAAAATGTAGTGAGCTAAGTAATAGCAAATCTGACCCCTTAGAGTTTACTAAAATTTTGAGGGCAAGCTGTGTCTGACACAGACTACTCTTTTGTACTTGATGTTTATCAAAAGTGAGTAAGCTGAGTCTGACCCAGCTTCGTCGTTATTTTTGCTATTAAATATCTCAGTGCGTTTTATTTGTTTCATTATTTTATTTAGCTTATGTATTGATCCTATTGGGATGTGACACGTGTAGTGGACCATACCGGTTACTGAAAAAGTACCACCACTACTTGTTGTTCATCCAATCAAAATCTTTCTCTCTCCACTTCTTCCAAATTAGATATTTTGGGTTTGAATAAAACAATCTTTCTAACCTAAATTTCAAATCACTTATTCATATTTTCATAAAATCAATTTTTCTTTCTCTCTAATCTGATTTACTGTTTTATTAAATTTACTTTCTTCTAAATTTGTTTTCAAAATGGCATCATCATCAAATAATTCTCAATCTTCTTCTGAATCTGAAAATCTTTTTCCAACTCCAATCAGTGCAAATAAGTTATCTCCTTATGTGGTTGGAGATAAGGTAGTTGTTGCTCCCTCCGATCTTGATACTGGTAAAATCAAGATTGGAAGTCTGGTTTATGCTAATCTTCATCCTCCCTCATGGGCAAAAGGGTATGATGAGATTGTTACTTTCTTATGGTATCATCCGTTTGGGAAAGTAATGATTGAGAAACCAGATTGGGTGTTTCAAGATCTCCTGTGTGAATTCTGGGCAAGCTGTGTAGTGAAGCAGAACAAAAAGGGAGATGCTGCAATCTATGGCTCAGTCCTAAACGGTAAGAAAAAGGTATATATTTCTTACGAAAGGCTTAAGTCTGCATTTGAGCTGTCATATATGCCTGATGATGAATATGATCAAGTTGTGTCTCATACTGAAGCCAAAAATGTTTTACAAGAAGTTGGATATACTGGTCCACTGGCTTCAGTTGTTAAAATGAAATATTTGACTGGTATTTGGAATTACTTATTGAGCACAATTTCAAAAACTTTACAAGTAAAGGCAGGCAGCTTTGATCAGCCTAATGTCCTAGAGTTGCAAATTTTTCATGCAATGGTCACTATGACCAAAATAGATTTTGCTGCTTTAATCTTTAAGGACCTTGTTGAACGTGTAAATAAAAAGAGTCTTACAATACCCTATGGTAGGATTCTTGCACTCATTATTGAAGCTATCCTTGATAATGACTACAGCCTGGCAACTGGTCAGACTGTAGAGTGCAAGTCCATTAATTCTAACATTTTCAACAGTCCTAAGGTATCTGTGCAGGGTCTAACCCGAGCAATGCAGATTTACCTTGATTTTTGCAGGAAAAGAGAGGAGGAACAAGAAGCATTAAGGGAAGCTGTCCCTTCTTCGACGCGATCTGGGTCTGACACCCAATCTGCCAATCAGGGGGACCCAGGTACACAAGCTTCTGAACCCTCAAACTCTTCTAAATCTATGCATTCTTCTCCTTCAAAAGAGGATGAAGGGTTGGCCACATCATCAGCCACCCTAGCCGCATCCTCACTCCAATTCATATCAGCTTCAAAATAACCCAGTGTTGAGGACTTAGTGCCTCGCATTGTGAAAAAGAAAAGATCCACAAGGAAATCTGTGTCAGCTTCGGTGGGCAAAATTTCAACTCCAAAACCATTAGAAGTCCCACCTGGTTCAGTGGAAGCTGAGGAACGTTCCGAAGCTGTCCCTGATACCCAAGCTGACATACCGAACTCACCTCGCCCATCTACACTCTCCCAAAAGGGTGTAGACGAGATAAAAGGGACAATTGCATCTACCCAACCCTCCAAACAGGGTGAAGGTATTGAAACAAAGACCTCCTCCCAAGGTCATACTGAGTCTATGCCGAAATCGCCATCATCAGCCTCCCAAAAGGTTGATGATATCATTAAAGGGATAACAATGGATCTAGCCCAGATCCAAGAGTCAGAGTCTGTGCACGTACAATCTGAGGATGGTCAGACAAAGGAGAGTAGTATCGAACACCAAGGTGACACTGCTGCTCTTCCCAAAGCTGATCAGACTCCCTTAATACACTCTGAGTCTGCACTGGCTGCCAATGCCTCTTCTATGTCACAAGAAGAGGTACAGGCCACAATTCTCCCTCATGATACCTTGGTGCAACAACACACCATTGTTGAAGGGCAATCATCTACCCTTAACATTACACCTGCAGAGTCTGTGTCTGCATCTGTCCTTGGACAGAGGGACTCTGTAGGTTACTTGGCTGTCTTTAAGGCAGTCATGTCAGCCCCTTGTGCAGCAAAGGGAACCATTGATGGTCCTCACGATGTCAATGAGAACATAGTCACTATCTCCGGAAGTGACTCTTCATTCGATGATGAGTTTGCCCATCCATCCTCAAGGGATGATCTGATGGAAGTTGCTAGTGGAGGGGTTGATCAACATCATGATCAACCAATTCCCATTAGCCATCAGCCTGAATCAAACGTCAATCTTTCTCAGGCTGATCAACTCATTATCAATTCTGAAAGATCCACTCATGAGACTCACTCTCATGAGCAAATGTTCCAAGATTCCTTACACCTCCACCCCCTTCTATATTCCCCAATTGACCAAATTAAGGATTGCAGGCTGCTCTTTCCAGAGTCAGTGGCTTTAAGCCAACTGCAAGTCCTTCCCAAGCTGCCACAGTCTCATTTTCAGATGTGGTGGGTCAGCTCACTGAGGTCATATCAACCCACAAGGTTGAGAACTCAAAGCTGACTGAATGCTTGGAAAAGATCCAAAAGGATCAAGAATTGACGGATAAGAAGGTGGATAACATGTCTAAGGAACAGACTGCACTTAAAGAGATTGTTGTGAAAGCAGTTGACCTTATGCAAAAGAACCAAGAGAAGCTGACAGAGTCCCTTGAAAGTCTAACTAAGAAAATCAATGAAGAAATGGAAAAGAACAAAGGGACTCTGGGTCAGATCGAAAATGCTGCAACCAGATTTACAAGGAAAGTAACTGTTGAGCTTCAAGCTGCTAATAAGTCACAAGCAGATTTCAAGAAGGATTTGATTGAAGCCTCAACCAGTTTCAAGAACAAGGTTGCACTCCTCCATGAGGATTTTGCTGAATTGAGAAGAGCCTGCTGTCTTACAAATGTAAAGATTGATGTCCTTAACAATCGAATTCCAGTCTTTGCCACTCCTATGAGTTCTTTTCCTGGTGATGATGACAAAAAGGGGGAGAAGGATCATACCAAGGGGGAGAAGGGCTCCACTTCTAAGAAAAAGAGAAGTGAAATGAATGAAGAAGAAATTCAAAGGCAAAGAGCTGAGGTGGACAAGGACATTGAAGCTTATTTTGAAAGGGTGAGACAAAGAAACAACCAGGCTGATAGGAGGATAATTGTGTATGGTTCGAATGTGGGTGTAAGGAAGAGGAGATGAATGTGAATGAAGTAGTTGAAAAGGAGAGTGATAAAATTGAGGGGGAGACCACTGATGGTGTTGAAAAAATTGGAGGAATAAGGAAGGAAGTTGTGGTTGAAAAAGATATAAGGAAGGAAGGTGGAGTTGAAAAATTGAAAAGAAAGATGAAGTCTGTCCAAGCTGACCCTGTGCAAGCTGTGCCTGAACAAGCTGTGCAAACTGACACAGCTCCCAAAGAAGTAAACATTGAATCTTCTTCAAGTGATGACACTGTCACTTTGTCTCAGTTTCAATTGAAGAAAAGGAAAACTGAAGCTGGGTCAAGTGGTTTGAAAGTCTTGACCCAAGAAGAAAAAGATTGGGAGTTGGCTGCTCAAAATGCACCTGGACTTAAAATGACACTTAAACAGGCTTATAAGTTGGTAGTGGAAGACAGACTAGAAAGAGAAAGAGTTGCTGCAACTAAGTCTGATTCTGAAATTGCCAAGGCTGTGCAAGAACAATTGAATAAAGAAGATGAAGAAGATCTTGCAGCCATTGGTACTAAAAGGAAAGTTGTGAGCAAAGAAAAGAGGAAAATGGTGGTTCACTCAAAACCATCACAAAAAGTTAGAGATGTGGGGCAGAGTGTGAAAGCCCATAGCTGGTTTGATGCCTTGGAGAAAAGACAAGTGACTGAAAATGTCCAGTATAGAAGGCATCCAGAACCAATCCATCAGGTTATTTTGAAAAGACGTAGAGGAAAAAGCATTCCAAGCATAAGGCTTACCAGGAAAGGTTTTGAAGCTAACTGGGAAACCTATGATCTTGACAAGCTGCTTGATCTAGGTTATACTGAATGGGTTGAATTGCATGATCACATTACTGGTATGCCTGGAATCCACAAAGAGGTTGTCTTGGAAGCCATTGAGAAGAAGTTGGCTGCAATTGTTAAATACAAAATTGACATCACTGGCCTTCCAAGACCAAGAGCATATGATTTGGATGATGAAGATGAGTCAGAAGAGCCACTCAAGAAGAAGAGAAAAAGAAATGTTAATCTTCAAGGACCTGAAGGTGATCACACAGACTTCCTCAGAAATTTGAACCCTTCAGAGTTTCTTGGGTTATTATCTACTGATGCTATTGACAAACTTCTAAGTCATCTCAATCTGACTCTACCTGCTGGTGTGGAAAATGCAAGAAGTGGATTGCATATTACTAAACCTGAACATGGAATGTATTTTGTGGATACAAAAGGGAAACTTGTATTCCAAAGGACTGCTGAGCTAAAAGAGGTACCAACTTTGCACCTTTTTACCTTGTACAGATTTTGTGTTGCTTTCAGTGAACAAGGTAATGGGTATGAGCAGTTCCTAATTGATGAAGGACTAGATAGAAAGATAGATGTGACAATTGCTCCATCTTTTGAGGTTAAACAAGAAACTGTAGAGTTAATAGGGGAATAGAGTCTTATTGTAACACTTTGTATTTCTCTAATAAACAAGTAGTTGTACAAATTCAGTTATCTTGTATCAGATTGAAAAGAACCCAAAAGATTCAAAGGGTCACAAACTGTTAGTCATATTTTTCTTTGATTCTTTGTAAGCTGTATGTTAAAAGTGTAGTTAGGTTTTGTCATCATCAAATAGGGGGAGATTGTTGAGTCCCAATGTTTGTTGTAAATTTAATGATGACAAATCTGACCTATAAACACTTGTAATCTTTTGGTTCTTGTATTCTGATCTGGGTCAGACTAAGCTGACACAGCTTGCGATATGTAACTGACCCAGATCACGCTTCATGTTCACAATTGTAATACTATATGGAAGCAAGTGTTATTCAAGCTGCATCAACAACCATAAAGCATTCAATCCAAGTCGAAGAGGAGGATTGAAGATAGAGGACCAAACTGTTAGTGGAAGACAGATTGGAACTAGCAGTCAGCTTGGAAACACTTAGGCAAATTGGTGCCGTGACAAACCGCCCAATCTGTGTCAACAATCAAAGTGAAGATAACAACCTGGATTGAAGATAAGGACTATGACGTGACTAGGAATATTCCTAGTATCCAGGTTGGTGGTTGTTTACATATGCGTGTCCATGCTCTTATTGGACGATAAAGAATGTGCTGCTGTACGTGGGGGACCACAAGTACGAGGAAGGCACGATTGATTATTCTTTTGATCGTCCAATACAAGAAGACTACGTGGTTGATTTGGACACCAAGTGACGAGGAGCTTTCGCCTATAAAAGCAACACTCCTTGTATGCATATGTGTGACATTCCTGAGAATCATTCTTCACACAAAGTTTCTCTGCTCTTACACACAGCTTAGTCTGTACGAAATCAGCTTGGGCTGATTCTCTTGAGCTGAAACTTATTGATTGTAGTTTGTCATTTCATAGGGTTGTTTAGATATCTGTAGGCTATCTTTATTCCGCAACAACCCTGTAATTCTTTGTATAGATTATTTCTTAATAAAGAGTTACATTTGAAAAACTTCAATCTGTGTTCAAGAATGCTCTGCTTTACTGTTTTAATGATTCTTGTTCTTTACATGCATTAAGTATTTTGAGTCTTAAAACGTTGCTTAAAAAGGTTTGTAAAGTTCGAGAAAAGTTGTATTCACCCCTTCTACAACTATCCTGTGTACAATATACTTTGGTATATTGATACACCGTGGGACCTAACATCATTAATTTGAATATATAAACATTTACGTCACTTTCATGTAATATATAAACATTTACGTCACTTTCATGTAATATATAAACATTTACGTCACTTTCATGTAATATATAAACATTTACGTCACTTTCATGTAATATATAAACATTTACGTCACTTTCATGTAATATATAAACATTTACGTCACTTTCATAAATACGGTTACTATTCATGAATACGATTACTATTCACATATACGGTACTATTCACAAATACGGTTACTATTCACATATTTTAACGAAAATCATTTACATTAAATTTGCAAGTCAAAGCTATTCAAATTTCATAAATGTTACACATTAAGTACACATATATAAATCATCTAAAGACTTGACGGAAGCAAAATGTTGACTTAACAACTCAAGTCAACCGTTAAACGAAAAGTTTAGGATGTTACACAAGATGGACAGGACTGACTTCAACAGAGACCAGGGCAAGAGGGTCATGAGAGTTAGAGACACTAGATAAGAGAAGAAGAAGAAGAAGAAGCATATGAACCAGCATGCCTCTTGGATTCAGCCTCAGCTCTCAAGGTTTGAGCGAGGGCTCTCTCTTCAAACTGAAGAGTGCCATAGAGTGACTCCAAGTCATGCTCCTTCAGTTGCTTGGTCGTTCTAAGAATTTGCCTTAAGCCTTGCCATTTGATGGGCAAGACGTCAATGAACTTGTAGCATATTTCGAGCGTATTATGCTCTATGCCCACATTTGTCATATCATTCAATAGGCACTTAAAACGATTATACGTGCCATCCAGACTCTCATTAGGAAGAGAGAAGAATCCTTCATAGGCACGTTTGAGATCGATTTTCTTGGTAGCAAGAACATCTGCCGTACCATCGAATCTGATACACAGATTGTCCCACACCATTTTAGAAGAAGAAAGTTTTATGACAGATTTCATTATGTCATCGGGGAGGGTCGTAATAATGAGATTTCTTAACCGAGCATCCAGATTGACAAGCCTACGCTCGTCATCTGTCCATTGTACTTCTGGTTTTATAAGCTCAGAGACAACTTCAGGAGCATCAGCAGTAGCTCCTGGTGTCCTGGTAACCAGAACCGGTACATATGGTCCTTTGGTTAAGATAGTCATTAGATAGGGTTCAACTCCTACGATGTGTAGGAGCATTCTCTCCTTCCAAGATCCGAAATCATGTGAATCGAACCTTGGTGGGATGGAGACATACCCAAAATCTCTGGTATTTACCAGAGAAGGTACCGAAGACATAATAAAAGAAATAAAAAGAAAAAAAAGTTTAAAGAAAAAGTTTTTGGATGCAGAAAATTAAAGAACAGAAAGAAAGAAAGATAATCTTGCAAACTTTTACTCAGATCAGATTCGGTGTGTCGAACCTGGCTCTGATACCAACTGAAAGTCCCAAGTTTGCAACGATTATTAAGTAATTAAACAACTAATGTAAATTACTTAAGAAAGAAAGACAATAAAGTAAACACGTTTAATCATAAGTAGTATTAATTAAACGGTGAATACATGGTTGGTTTACAATAAAGAAGAAAGGAAATATTGTTAAGTTTTTGCACACACAAAAGACTTAACAATTTACAATTCTACAATGAGAGAAAACACACAAAGTGACTATTGTAGAATGAACCAACTAATTTGCGGCTAGGTCAAGTGATGTCTTTATATAGGAGAGAAGAGACATCACATGACAGCCCAATAGATGTTGACACATGATGGTTGTCAACCATCTATTGGTGGACCTGACTGGCCTGAAGAGTTCTTCTGTTGCCATCTTGTTTCTTTCCCAAAACGGCATGAAAGAGAAACTTCGTAGAGCCAAAATGGTACAAGGTCACATGTCTTCAATCTGATCTTCCAACACGTGTCCTTGGGGACCAGTCTTCTTATCTTCATTTTCCCGCCCATATTTGACTTACAACACATGGCGGTGAGTCATTGAACTTATCCTTTAACTCGAAGATAATGATGATCGCTGAAGGCTCGCTGATGAAACCTCTCGCTGAGGTTGTCAGCGACTACTTGACTCAGCAAGTAATCTTCAGCGAATCCATGACTCAACAATAGTAAATAGGTAAGACCAGGATCGTTCGCAGGGACTATGTTTAAGAAAGTAGCTAGGTGTAATTCTAGGATTTGGGGGTTTGTCACGATTTAAATAAAACTAAAATAATAAAAACATTAATTGATTAATCTAGCAAAACTATAATAATTAAAACATTGCATCTACTTGGAACAGTTCACATGCCGCCTAGATCATCTACCAAATTACTTATAACTGTTGAACGACTAATCACGACCAAGCTTCCTTTTAAGTCCCCCGGTCTAAGTGGTCAAGATTCCTTTCAAGTCACCTAACCATTTAATTAAGCTTCCTGTTAAGTCCCCTAATTAAGATTATAAACTAAGTCTGTTTTTATGACCTAACCTTTATAGTTTAACGGGATTCCTGTTAAGTCACCCAAGCAGTTTGGCTTCCTTCAAGTCCCCAACCTACTTTAACTATAGTTTCATACTCATTCAAGCATTACACCTAAATAATTATGGATCGACGGTCAAGCATAAAAACGGTTCAACAACTACAAATAAATAATATCACTATAAAGGCATGATCACATTATCCAAGCAGATGCAAACTAATTTAGCTACTCATGGCAAAACAAATACTACTAACAATTATTAAAATAGATAAATCCATAATAGTAATTGTCAAACAAACAAGTCTTGCAATAGTATATAACAATAATAATAAAAGTAAAAAAGAGATCAAACTATAAATAGGGATATCTGTAACATTTATGAATTTTGACCCGTTGACTTAACGTGTAATGTGACTAACGTATTTCATTAATGAAATGATTTAATTTCCATCTATGGTTATATGACGTGTTTTATGCTAAGTCGGTATTTATCTAGGTACGTTAATCGATTTTATGACGTGACGTGGCGTTTAATTTAGCTAGAAACTTAGTCTGGTGATCCATGGGTCGACCCCTGACCCATGAACCACCCTTGACCCATCTCTTGGACCCAACCCTATCCTCCCACTCATCCATCCACTTTATCCATTCATTCATTCTTTCCATCTAACTCTCTTCCTCTCATTCATTGCAATAATACTTACACTCCCTCCCACTAAATTCTTACCTTATTAAATGTGTTTCAAGTTCAATTAATGCTAGAATAATAATCTACTTCATCATTCAAACAACATATCAAAATTTGGAAAGTCAAAGTGCAAGAAAACTAATGTTATAGCTCAAATTCAGATTTTTGGCTTCGGTGGAGTTTTGGTAAGTCAAATTCATCTTAACACAATTATTTTATGTTCATAATCAGTTTTATTAAGTGTATACAATCATTCTTGAGTCAAACATCAAGTCAAAGTTGATTTTAGGGTCTTAGAAATGGAAATGGGTCAAAAATCGGATTTCTCACTTATACGATGTTTCGGGTTAAATCCTTGGGTGGGTTATGTTTGTAAACATGTTATAAAGCTTGTGGAATCGAAACCTTGGTCAAATTCAGGCTGAATCAAGTAAGAACATAAATTAGGGTTTATGAAAATACAAAATTAGGTCAAAAAGGAATAAATCATAATTGGGCGATTCTGAATATTTTCATGTACAAGGTTGGATTGGTTAGCATCCACCTAGGTTAATGAAGCATAAAACATCTCCAATTTAGGTGCATGAGAAGAATTACCCAACTCATGATTTGGAATTAGGAGCGGTCGTATTTGCTTTAAAATGTTGGAGGCATTATTTATATGGCACCAAGAGTGTGATCTATACCGATCACAAAGAGCCTACAACACATTTTTGATCAAAGTGAATTGAATATGAGGCAACAAAGATGGCTTGAGCTCTTTAGTGATTATGATTGTGTCATCCGGTATCACCCGGGTAAAGCAAATATTGTAGCCGATGCCTTCAGCCGAAAAGAGCGTATGAAGCCAAGACGAGTTAAAGCCATGAGCCTTGTTGTGATAAGGAGTGTTCGTGACTCCATCATTGAAGCACAAAGGTTAGCAACTAGGCCGGAAAACTTCATCAATGAAGCATTACACGGCTTGGAAGAACAATTCGATAGAAAGGATGATGATGGGTTATACTTTGTTGAACGATTGTGGATTCCCGTTCTTGGCGGGTGGCGGTTGAAATTGATGAACGAAGCTCATAAGTCGGCCTACTCGGTTCATCCGGGTTCCGACAAGATGTATTTTGGATTGAGAGACTTGTATTGGTGGCCGGGAATGAAGAAGGACATTGCTAGATATGTTAGTGAATGCCTCACTTGTTTACAAGTGAAAGCCGACCACAAGAAACCGCCCGGTTTGCTAGTTCAACCGGCGACACCGAAGTGGAAATGGGAAGATATTGCCATGGACTTCATCACAAAGTTACCTAGAACGAGTCGTGGTCGGGACACCATTTGGGTGATAATTGACCGGTTGACTAAGTCGGCTCACTTCTTAGCCATCCGGGAAGATGATAAATTTGACACCATGGCACGCTTGTACATCAAAGAAGTGGTATCCAAGCATGGAGTGCCGATTTCCATCATATCCGATCGAGATGCCCGATATACCTCAAAGTTTTGGAAGGCATTCCAAAAAGCAATGGGTACTCAACTCAACATGAGTACGGCGTTCCACCCTCAAACCGATGGTCAAAGCGAAAGGACGATTCAAACGCTTGAAGACATGTTACGGGCTTGTGCCATCGATTTTGGTGGCAATTGGGACGTACATTTACCGTTAGTCGAATTCTCCTATAATAATAGCTTCCATGCTAGTATCCAAATGGCTCCGTTTAAAGCATTGTATGGAAGGGATTGTAGGTCACCGGTAGCTTGGGCGGAAGTTGGTGAAAGTCAACTCATTGGGCCCGAAATTGTCATTGAAATGACCAAGGTGATCTCACAAATTAAGGAGAAATTGAGAGTGGCCCGTGAAAGACAATTGAAGTATGCAAACGTGAGACGACGCCCTCTCGAATTTGAAGTTGGTGATTATGTGTTGTTGAAGGTATCCCCGTGGAAAGGCGTAGTTCGGTTTGTGAAACGTGGTAAGTTGGGCCCGAGGTATATTGGCCCATTTAAAATCCTTGAACGTATTGGCCCGGTGGCGTATCGATTGGAGCTTCCTCAAAATTTGAGTGGAGTCCATAACGTTTTCCATGTTTGTAATCTTAGGAAGTGTTTGGCCGATCCAACACTTCACATGCCTCTTGAAGAAATTCGTGTCGATAAAACGTTGAAATTCGTGGAGGAACCGATAGAGATTCTAGATCGAAAAACTAAAAAGCTTAAAAACACATGGTATACGATCGTTAAAGTAAGATGGCAAGCTAGACGTGGACCCGAATTTACTTGGGAACGTGAAGACTCCATGAGAGCCAAATATCCCCATTTGTTTAACGAGTCTAGTTAGATTAAAATTTCGGGACGAAATTCCTTTAACGGGGAATGATGTAACATTTATGAATTTTGACCCGTTGACTTAACGTGTAATGTGACTAACGTATTTCATTAATGAAATGATTTAATTTCCATCTATGGCTATATGACGTGTTTTATGCTAAGTCGGTATTTATCTAGGTACGTTAATCGATTTTATGACGTGACGTGGCGTTTAATTTAGCTAGAAACTTAGTCTGGTGATCCATGGGTCGACCCCTGACCCATGAACCACCCTTGACCCATCTCTTGGACCCAACCCTATCCTCCCACTCATCCATCCACTTTATCCATTCATTCATTCTTTCCATCTAACTCTCTTCCTCTCATTCATTGCAATAATACTTACACTCCCTCCCACTAAATTCTTACCTTATTAAATGTGTTTCAAGTTCAATTAATGCTAGAATAATAATCTACTTCATCATTCAAACAACATATCAAAATTTGGAAAGTCAAAGTGCAAGAAAACTAATGTTATAGCTCAAATTCAGATTTTTGGCTTCGGTGGAGTTTTGGTAAGTCAAATTCATCTTAACACAATTATTTTATGTTCATAATCAGTTTTATTAAGTGTATACAATCATTCTTGAGTCAAACATCAAGTCAAAGTTGATTTTAGGGTTCTTAGAAATGGAAATGGGTCAAAAATCGGATTTCTCACTTATACGATGTTTCGGGTTAAATCCTTGGGTGGGTTATGTTTGTAAACATGTTATAAAGCTTGTGGAATCGAAACCTTGGTCAAATTCAGGCTGAATCAAGTAAGAACATAAATTAGGGTTTATGAAAATACAAAATTAGGTCAAAAAGGAATAAATCATAATTGGGCGATTCTGAATATTTTCATGTACAAGGTTGGATTGGTTAGCATCCACCTAGGTTAATGAAGCATAAAACATCTCCAATTTACCCTCCAGTCGAGTTCATAGCCCAGATTAAGGTTTTGAAGCTAGTGGTCGGTTTGACTTTAAAAGTCAAACAATGTTCTTCACAAAATTTTACCCAGTTTCCCCTGCTTCCTGCCTGGCCGTAACCTACGCCATTTCCGGTGCCCCTTACGCCTGTTTCCTTCCTGCCAGCGTAGCTTACGCCCTCATGGACGTACCCTACGCTCTTCTGCAACTCGCAATTGAACCTTACGCCCAATTTCGTCTGTTTACGCCCCTTGAGACGCTGAAATCTTCACTTCCAGACCACCGTACCTTACGGTGGTCAGGACCGTACTTTACGCCCCTCTCTGCCTTGCCTGCCGTCTATTACGCCGGATTTAGGCGCCTTTTACGCTGGGCCAAACCCCAGCCACCGTACCTTACGCCATCACCACCGTATCTTACGGTGGTGTGGTTTGCTCTTTTTCCCGAATTGTTGGCTAGCTCCTTCCTTCTTCCTGTTTCGATGACCAGTGCTCATGTGGGGTTTTCTTGTCTATTTTGGGATCGTATATTGCAGAATAAGATGTGGGGAAGAAACCTAATTTAATAATGATGGGCAAGTATAAAATTTTTTATATGCATATAAGTATACATATATGAATGAATAATGTGATGTATGTAAACGAGAAGGGAATGGCTGAGAGTCAACTAGTCAAATAAAGGATGAATTTTATAAACCATTTAAATTAAACATAAATGCATACAAGTCTATATACTTATATATATATATATTATCATATCAATCCATAATATATATATATATATATATATATATGATACATACAAATCGATATGCTTACATATTAATATACATATATTATGCAAATGCATTGGTAGGTCGTGAACGTTGAAGATTCTTGGACATTCGTAGCACGATAAATAATTATAACGCAATTGTAATTCGACGTTAAGGCAAAGGTGAGTTTCGTAGTCCCTACGTCTATCTTATTTTGGGGTGGAAAGTGTACTTGTTGTTAAACGTTTGTCGGTTGATATAACTTGTTGTGATATGAAATGAGACGTTAGATATCTACTTGATTGATTGTGATACGTGTTATGTGACGTTTAAATGTGACATTTATATGTGACGATTATATGTGACGGTTATATGTGACGTTTATGATTGTGACGATGACGTATATATTACTATTATGTATTGACGTGACGGTGGATTGACGAATCCACACCCGGTATGATCATGGCCACTCTATTATGATGTTATACTTGTGACGTATGACGTATATTATATATTATTATGTATTGACGTGACGGTGGATTGACGAATCCACACTCGGCATGATCATACTCGGGATAAGGGTTTTTGAGCCCATATTATGATGTTTATTGTATTGACTTTGATGTGATTAGGTATTCTAATCCTCACTTATCGATAACGGTTGATATCCCGACACTTGATTTTTCATTACTAAAACCTACGAACTCACCAACTTTATGTTGACACATTTTAGTACACTTTTCAGGTGAACAGGTTAACCAGAGACGTGTTGGATGATTTGATTGATTTGATGCATGCTAGGATTGGACTTGGACTATTCTTGGATCCGTGATTCATAATTCCCCGTTCATGGGTTATGCTTAGGATCATATGCCATCTTTTGTACTCTCTTTTGTAAACGTTTGATGGTCGTGCTCCTTATGCATTTTTGTATGATTCCGGTATTTGTAACTTAATTGAATTGTATGGATTTCCAATCCTTTTAATGCATCTAGACTTGTCTCTACTTAATTTCCATGTCGTGCTGTGCTTAGTATGTAACCCTCGTGATTCCGCCTTGTCGGGGTGTTACAATATCGAAGTCACGCAGTCCGTAACCTTCTTGGCCGCTCCTTCGAATCAACACCACGAACCCTAATTAATTTGACCTAGTAATTATGATTTGATAATTGTTGTTGTAGAGAATTGAAGCTCGATCTTCCGGATGATATGAAGGTGTTACGAGGGTTTAGATCTGATGAAAGTGCTTGATGATTATGATGATGATGTTGTTAAGGATTGATGGTTGATTATATGTGTGATATGGAGGTGTAAGGAGGGTTTAGATCTGGTGAAAATACCCTAGAAACAACCCCCAAGTCGTCTGGAAGAAGTATCTTTCGGCTCTTAGGGTTTAGGGGGTATTTATAGGTTTTCGAAGGTTCTAGATCTGAACCGACTTTACCAGTGGCGCTGGTAAAGTCCCACCGGCGCTCAAGCACTCCCAGCGGCGCTCATGAAGTGGGAGCGGCGCTCATGAAGTCCCAGAGGCGCTCAAGCACTCCCAGCGGCGCTCATGAAGTGGGAGCGGCGCTCATGAAGTCCCAGAGGCGCTCAAGCACTCCCAGCGGCGCTCATGAAGTGGGAGCGGCGCTCATGAAGTCCCAGAGGCGCTCAAGCACTCCCAGCGGCGCTCATGAAGTGGGAGCGGCGCTCATGAGGTCCCAGAGGCGCTCAAGCACTCCCAGCGGCGCTGGTGAGCTTCAGGATCACTTCCAGCGGCGCTAGAGCTTCATGTGAGCGGCGCTGGTCTTTGACATCAACACGAAAGTTGTAGATATTTCTCTCGCCTTTCCGTGGATAGCTTACTCGTCAGAAACGGAGTCCGTATGAAGAAGTTATGCCCAAAATACTAACACATGGTCGTATGCTTCATGTTGGCCTCAAATCCTTCATGTTCCGCTTGCTAGTCTTCGTCCAAAAGTCTTGTGGCTTCGTGTTAAGTTGAGTAGAGACGTTTGCCTTCACTTGCACGCCTTGTGAACCTATCATAACATGTCATCCAATTAAGTACCAAAAGTTCACATTTCTAAACTCATTAAAGCATCAAAACACGGCCTAATGATATGAGAAATAATCAAAAAATGGACGCTCATCAGTAAGCTTTCTTTAATTTATTTGTTTTTGTTTGATTAAGGTGCGGATTCATGAAATTCAAATGCATTTAAAAGAAATATTTGTAATTACTGTTTGTTTTTTAAAATATCGATATTTAGCTATTAATTAAAAAATTAAAATATACTCCATCCGTCCCATTTTAGTTGTCCACTGTTGACTTTCAAAGTCTTTTTGCTTCAACTTTGACCGTAAATATTTTTGTTTGTATTATATAATACTTGATGAAAGTTATATCATTGAAAAGTTCGTTTAAAATCAAATTTATTTATATATTTTATATCAAGTGTTATAGAATATAAACAAAAATATTTGCGGTCAAAGTTGAGACAAAAAGACTTTGAAAGTCAACAGTGGACAACTAAGATGGGACGGATACATGTTCAGAAACATAAACGAACGAATGCTCATGTACATGTTCACAAACATAAATGAAGAAATGCATAAACGAACGAATGCTCATGTACATGTTCACAAACATAAATGAAGAAATGCATAAACGAACGAATGCTCATGTACATGTTCACAAACATAAATGAAGAAATGCATAAACGAACGAATGCTCATGTACATGTTCACAAACATAAATGAAGAAATGCATAAACGAACGAATGCTCATGTACATGTTCACAAACATAAATGAAGAAATGCATAAACGAACGAATGCTCATGTACATGTTCACAAACATAAATGAAGAAATGCATAAACGAACGAATGCTCATGTACATGTTCACAAACATAAATGAAGAAATGCATAAACGAACGAATGCTCATGTACATGTTCACAAACATAAATGAAGAAATGCATAAACGAACGAATGCTCATGTACATGTTCACAAACATAAATGAAGAAATGCATAAACGAACGAATGCTCATGTACATGTTCACAAACATAAATGAAGAAATGCATAAACGAACGAATGCTCATGTACATGTTCACAAACATAAATGAAGAAATGCATAAACGAACGAATGCTCATGTACATGTTCACGAAACATAAATGAAGAACATAAACGAACGAACGTACAGACAGATTATGAAACGTTCATGAACATAAATAAATGAATGAAAGCTTTGTTCATATTTGTTCATTTAGCTAAACAAACAAATATGAACGAACTTCTCACTGAACAATTTATGAAGTATTCATTTCATAACCCTTATTACTACTAAGTTAGATAGTTGAAATTATTAATATATACAAAGCATGTGGCCACTTCCCCCCTCACAGAACACTGTAGCTTTCACTGTAGCTGCTACAGTAACTTTCTTTTTTTTTTGGTTTTCTTTGTTTCTTTTTTTTTCTTTTTTTTTTAAATGGTTTTTAACTTTGTTTATCCCTTAAATTTTTAATGGTTTTAGCTTTCAAGATTATTGGTATGTTGTTTAGACATTTGTTCATTGTGTTTTTGTTTGATTTTTTCCTTAAACTTTCAACGGTTTTAGTTTTTAAGATTTATATTATATCTTTTAAATGGTTTTTATTTTCATGCGTTTTAATGGTTTCTAACTTTTTAAATTTATGCTATATTTTGTTGCTATGTTATAGTTTCTAATCCGGTTTTCTTTTCTTTTTTTTTTTTTTTTTTAATTTTCCTCATTTTTTTACGTTTTACGTATCGTTCTGTCTCCCGGCGTTCCCGGGCAACGCCGGGGTTAAAATTTCTTGTTACATTTATGAAATTTTCTTTTTTTTTTTAATAATTGCATGACATGGGGGAGAGGGAATAAGAAGTCCAGAACTAGGGGTGTTCAAAAAATCCGAATCCGAAAAACCCGAAAATCCGATCCGAAATTATCCGAAATTTCGGTATCCGAAAATCGGATATCCGGATTTTCGGATTCGGATATCGGATGAAGTTTTTAAAATTTTCGGATATTCGGATTATCCGAATATCCGAATTTTACATACATGGGCCTAGTTGTTGGGCTTGTTGTTGTGTGGTAATGGGTATTTCATCCGAATTTTACATACATGGGCCTAGTTACAGACACACGGAGATGCTTTTGACCACAAAAAGAACCTTACATACACACATCTCTATCTATTTTCTATACCTTAAATCAAATTAAATCAAATGATCAATTCACCCCATTAGACTGGGGGGCTTGATGACGTACCCACCCAGACGTAGGCACGTAGGGTACATTCAGAAGATACGCTTCACTCACGGTAAATAAGGAAAAGATATATGTTTATCTAGAATCCTATATCTTAGGAAAGAAGATCATATCAAATCCGTGATTATCGGAAGTGATAGGTATGACGCGTAAACCCTACTTGGGAATTAAGTCACGAACCCCCTATAAATAGGGGGAAGGATGGCCGAATCAAATCACAATCACACACACACATTCTTGGCGTACAAAAGGCATAGCCTTACCGGAAGGGAACCGCCAAATAACAACCACAACCACCCCCACTCCTCCTTTCTAGGCTATCGGATTGGCTGTACAAACAATTGGCGCCATCCGCGAGACATTCTCCGAACAACAAAACCTGCAAAATTTGTTTTCCCAAACCCTAAAACCTAGAAGATGAGCGAGGAAAATAGACCACCACCCGGTTTCGGGGAAGAAAGCATAGATCTAAACCGAAATCAGGGCGGCACACCAATAACACCCTTCTCAGCAGGGGCAACACATGCCTCTACATCAGATCAGCCTCAGGTCGACGAAGCATATATACGGCAGAATTATTCAAGCATCCTGAACACCCTAAGACGTCTCCAAGATGCAGGGGCATTATCAGGAAGGGCAATCAACTTTGATGAAGAATATGACGAATATGATGGTGACACACCGCCAAGTGGAAGGCGCAGACAACCAATAGATCCCCGATCAAGAGTGCAAAGAACCAAACCGGGGGCGAACGTCCAAGGACAAAACAATCCAGGATCGAACGCCCAGGGACAAACCAACCCAAGATCGAACGTCCAGGGACAAACAACCCAGGTCAAACACCCAGGGACAAACAACCCAGGATCAAACACCCAGGGACAAACAACCCAGGATCAAACACCCAGGGCCAAACAACCCAGGGAATACTAAATCCAGGACAGCAATACAATGCACCAGGGTATGTACACTATATGTAGCATACCAATATTCCACAGTATCCGACAAGTTTAATGTCGCAACACCAGGCACAAGGAAGAAGCACCCCAGGATATCAGAGTCAGGGAGCACAAAGCCACACCCAGGGTCCGTACACGCAAGGGGGCGATCAAACCTACGGGACACAAGTAAACCAATCCACTCCGCAGGTGCAAGTAGGGCCCACCTATAATCAACCCCAGCAAGGATTTCAAAGGCCAGACCAAGTCCCAGGACCACATTATCAGAACACAGGATCTCAACCAGGTCAGGGTTATAACCAACACTATTTAAATAATCTAGGGATCAATAACCAAGGATATGGGCAGTACTATCAGGCTGGGGGTCCAAACTTAAGCACCTACGGGACAAATGCTTGGGGGCTAGATACGTACCAAACCTTGCCGGTATACCAACCAAACATACCCAGACCATTCAGCCTCAGCAGGATGCCAGCAAAGTCACCATTTGCAGAATGGATAAGGAATTACCCATTGCCAGCAAATATGAAATACCCAACCCACCTAGGAACTTACAATGGCAAGGATGACCCAGATGATTTCTTGCAAAGATTTGAAGGAACAGCAGAAATGCAAAATTGGATTGAACCAGTGGCATGCAAGGCATTCAAAATGGGACTAATGAATGATGCAAGAGAATGGTTGGGTAGCCTAACAGAAGGATCGATAAATAGCTTCGATGAACTCAAAACAAAGTTTTTATCGCACTTTTGCCAACAGAAGAAGCATAAAAAGACACATGTGGCAGCCCATAACATCAAGCAAAGAGAAAATGAAACTTCAAGAGATTTCATAGAAAGGTTTACCATAGAGTCACAAGAAATCACAGGATTACATGGCTGTCGGAATAGAGAATTGGTTGAATGTTTAAATACAGACCTAGCCGAAACATTTGACGAAGCAAAGAAAAAAGCCCACAAATTCCTAGACACAAAAGAAATTGGAGCCAGCAACGTGGAAGACATAAGATATAAAAAGGGAAAATGGCAATCGAACAAAGATCAGCAAGGGAGATACAGTCCGTACAATAGAGAGGAAAAAAGGAAGGATTACAATATAATCCCACTCCCGGAGATGACAAAGAGCCCAAGGGAAATATTGCTCACGGAGGCGGTAGGAAAAACGTTCCCTATCCCAACAAATTGAGTGAAAGGGGAAGAAGAGACAAAGATAAGTATTGTGACTTCCACAATGACACAGGGCATGATACAAATTCATGTATACAATTGAGGAAAGCAATTGAGGAAGCCATTAAAACTGGTAAGTTGGCACATCTGGTGAAAGGAATCCGGCAACAACCAAAACAAAAAGTAGAAGAGTTTGGAGAACAGAAAAGTAGTAATACCCAGGCGACGATCTATACAATAAGAAGGGAAAGACAAGCGGAGAAAAGAAAGGGAGTTGACACACTCATCCAGAGTGTAGGAGAAATCTCATTCCCCCCAATACTAGGAACAAATGTCTCCGATGATCCAATAACAATCAAGGCAATACTACAAGAAAGATGGGTAGAAAAGATTCACATCGATGATGGAAGTGACTGCAACATACTCTATGAACATGCGTTCCCAGGGGACAATCCACTCCTGCGTATTTTATCATCACCTCCAGGCACCTGGCTAATAAGTTTTTCTGGGAGCAAAACTCAACCTGCAGGTAAGATCAATCTCGCAGTCACAATCATAGCAGGACCACGCAGAAGGACAGAGGAGCTGACTTTTATGATAATCAAAGGATCCTCACCCTACAATGCAATCTTGGGAAGGCCAGCAATGCAAAAATTCGGGATGATACCCTCCGTAATACATAACATGGTCAAATTCCAAACAGAGGACGAAATAGCAAGCATTCGGGGAAGCTACAAGCCATCAAACATCCATGGACGAATAGGCACAAGTATGCCAATCAAGAAAAGGCGGATAGGAAGAGAAGAAGGGGAACTTGCAGATACATTCAACACAATGGAAATACCAAAGCAAGAAAACCCAGAACTTGAAGACGGCGTCCCTAGGGCAGAATAAGTCTATTTATTTTACATATTCAAAGCTTTTTCTGTTTAAATAAATTTGAATTATTCAAATAAAATTATGATTTATGGTGAAGAAGGATCGCAACCTCACACACATATTTTTCAACATGTATGCCTAAAAATGCCAAAAAAGGCAAGTGCATCGAAAAATCATACTCCTATGATTTCAGTAAAACATATGCCTAAACGCTAAGAAAAGCAAGAGCATTAAAAAATCATACTCCTATGATTTCTACAAAAATCCTGAAAAAGGTACAAAATAATTCATAAAGCAAAAAGCTAAACATAGAAGGACATATAAACATAAACATCATAGAAATTGTTCACAAGCAAACGACCCATTGGCCCAAAAAAAAATAACCTAGTCATACTGGGGGGAGGGGGATAATATTGTCTTACATACCAAGGCTATACAGCCAAAATATTAAATTGTTCAGATAGCAAAGGAAAGTAGCTGGTCAACAGACAAATCAGGGTGTGCAGCAAATGTGGCAATCACAGGAAATTTGGCGTCTTCCCATTCTTTTGCAGCAGCCTCAACCTTTTGGGAAGCATTAGCATCATAATCAAGACGGGAAGAAAGGTCAACATGACCTTCCTGACTAAACTCTTCCAGCACCCTGGACCTCTCCTCCAAACGGTTCGCAGAAATTCCATCACCAACAGACTTCAACACATCAGGGCTCGCCAACAAGGACCTGCATACAAATGGGATATACTCAGATATCACCCTGTTACGATCAACTCTCAATGCCTGCAGCTGCTTCAAAAGATCTTCAATCATCAACTTGTCAGCTTGGGACTGGGACAACAATTTAGCACTTTCAATGGACCTTGACTGCAAATCTGTCTTCAGTTTCGAAATTTCTTCATTCCTAGCAAAGAGGGTTGACTCCTGAGACTTCAACAAAGTTTCTGTTTCTTTCAATTTCTCCACCAGGGAGACGGTTTCACCTTGATCAGCATAATCAGACAACTTCTTCTCTAAATCAGATACAGTATCATTCAACAAAGACTCCCTGTGTGTACTCTCCTTCACTGCTTTCACAAGAGCTTCAAACCGGAAACTCATCTCAGTAAGCATGGTGCTATGTGCATCACAATCTTCATCATATAAAGCCAAGAACTCCGAGGGCTCCATTGACCTTATTTCATCAGCAGTATGTTTGGGAATTTGAGACCTAAACACCCAGTTTGACTCATAAAATTCTGTAAATAAGGAAAAGCAGAAGTAAGAAAATAATAAAACAAAGGGAACAAAAGAAGAAACACATCTAAAAAGATACCTTTTTTGGGAGAATCTTTAGCAGACACAGACTTGCGGGATTTCCTGTTGGTAGCACGAGATTTCTTATTACCTTCTTCAATATCATCAGTTGTAGCATGAACAGCAGTAGCAGCAGCAGTTCTGGATCTCTTCAGACGAGCACCAATGGAACCACCAGGGGGAAGCACATTAACTCTCTTCTTTCCAGCATCAGGAATTGCATCAACATCAATAGCATCAACCAGGGGAGGGGGACGACTGATAACTTCACCGGTTTCACCAGTACGTTCACCAATACTGCCACCACCAGCAGAAGCATTCGGATTGGGCATCTGAGAAACTTCTTTGGTACCTTTCTTCACATACTTCAAATATGACATTTCTGCATATAAAAAAAAAAAAACAAAAAAGATGAAAAAGCATACAGGAAAAATACAAAGTTCATATATTGGGAGCATACCATCAAACTCTTCCTCTCCCTCAGCAAGAGCAGGAATAAGGCCAGCCTTAAACAAAATCCCATCTGGATATTGATAAACAACAAAACCCTCCTCCTCCAGAATATCATAAACCTCACCACATCATCATCAGGAATCGGATCACCAAAGAAACCCTTTTTCTGAACCCTAAGCCTACTCTTCTCATACAAACACTCACAATGTGGGGGAAAAAGACTATGGTGCATAAATACAAACTTATCTTTCCAATCACGGATATCGACACCACCCTTCACAACACAGTCAATACCTGGCCTATTGGCAATGGTAACCCAATCACCGACGGCGGAAATATTCAACAACTTTCTAAATAAAGTAACAGACGGATCAACCCCAAAGGCACGACAGACAATTTCAAATGCAACAATCCTAGCACAACCTAATGGGTGCATCATAGAGATATGGCATTTATAATATTTAAGGACTTCAAGGAAAAAATGGGAAAAAGGATATCTCAAATTTCCCATGGTAAAAGATTTAATATATATACTCACAAACCCATCAGGGGGTTTCAGAGCATTTTGAGAACGAGTGGGAAGACGAAAAGATGAATGACGGCCGGGAAAAAATTGATCAACAAATGCCCTAAGCGTATCGGCATCAACAACAGATTTCGTATTTCCAATACCACGCTTCGCCATTGAACCTAGGGTTTTATTAAAAACAAAAGAAAGAAGAGAAGATCGTACCTTTCGAAGGGAGAAGACTTTCTAGAAGCAGCACAATTTTGATCGGAAGCAAATTATGATAAGTGCTAACTAAACCAAAAAGATATTTATATGATGACTCAAGGAGAAAGCCGTCGATCAATGTTTAAAGCTTCGAGATGCGCGCCCACTAACTCAAGGATTAAATACCTCAAACCTACCAAGGGTATTTTTCAAAACAGACCCTACACTTTGCACCGGATTACCAAAAAGGCGTGAGAGAATAAGGGCAGGCTAGGAGTCTAATACGATGATCTTCGCAGAGTCACCCCATTAGACTGGGGGGCTTGATGACGTACCCACCCAGACGTAGGCACGCAGGGTACATTCAGAAGATACGCTTCACTTACGGTAAATAAGGAAAAGATATATGTTTATCTAGAATCCTATATCTTAGGAAAGAAGATCATATCAAATCCGTGATTATCGGAAGTGATAGGTATGACGCGTAAACCCTACTTGGGAATTAAGTCACGAACCCCCAATAAATAGGGGGAAGGATGGCCGAATCAAATCACAATCACACACACACATTCTTGGCGTACAAAAGGCATAGCCTTACCGGAAGGGAACCGCCAAATAACAACCACAACCACCCCCACTCCTCCTTTCTAGGTTATCAGATTGGCTGTACAAACAGATTTATACGATCCAATCAAGATCAAGTATTGATCCTCAGCGGTTTTCTCTTCGTCGACGGTCTCAAATTGTCTTCTAACTTTTTTAATTTTAAATTTAATTTTAAAAACTTTATAGATTGTATATACTAATGATGTATATACACAGATACACTTGATTACGCTTTACAAATTTTTTTTTTCATAGTTTACAATTTGTTCACAGTTTATTTATATCTATGTTCGTTGATTTAGGAAATTAGGTGAATATGTTGATTGATTACTAGTTTATTCAGAAATTTATAATTTATATTATATATATTCTGTCTTTCTTTTTTTTTAATTTAAAATATTTCGGATAATCCGGTATCCGAATCCGAAATTTCGGGATATCCGATATCCGAAAATTTCGGATTCGGATTTCGGATGGTCAAAACCACTATCCGAATTTTCAGATATCCGAAATTCGGATATCTGAATTTTCGGGTATCCGGTTTTGAACACCAATAGCAGATAGGCAGGTGTGTTTTTTTTTGTTCGTACGAATTTGTTTTTTTAAGATGTTATTGAGTTATTTGTTGGAAATGCGCGTTAGTTCATAAATATAATTCAATTAGACATATACTTGTTGAAATCATATACTACATGTGATATATGCTAAATGTGTTTTAGAGTGATATAATGTACAACACAATAAAACACATTTAGTGGTTTACAGTGATATAATGTACAACACAATAAAACACATTTAGTGGTATATGATGTACAGATCAACACTTATATAAATATTATAGAACTCATGTAAAAAGTTAACAAACCAATATATCTTTATCATATATTTACATCATTTATCTTTATACCCTAAAATACATACATTACACCTTTACATCAATTATTTACACTACCCGTTGTCTCCATCACCACTAACAGTCGCCACCACTACACTGCTGCCAATACCACCACCAATATTTCAGGATCCGCTAATTATATATATAGGTTTTAGGTAAAATAAAACAAGTATTAAAGTAAAACAAATAAAACAATATGTTTCTCTTCACTGAAAATCATCGTGCATCATGAAAATCATCGTGCATCATGAAAATCATCGTGCATCAATTGTTTCATGAATCTTCGTGCATCAACTTAACCATGTTCTAAGGGTCAAGATTTTGTCCTTTTTGTTTTACTTTAAGACTTGTTTTACAATACCTAACCCCTAGGGTAACACTCCGGTAAGAAGACTCTTAAAATAAGAACGGTGAGACACTTAAAAACATCATTTTGATGCATTAGAACTCCATAAAACTAACATAGTGCATAACTAATTATCATTATTTAAGTGTTTAACAACACATTGATCCGTCAAAATCGAAAAAATCATGTTTTTTGTTGGATGCATCATTTTGATGAATATGCATCCAAGATGGATGCACAAAACAAAAAACATGATTTTCTCGATTTTGACAGACCAATGTGTTGTTAAACACTTAAATAATGATAATTAGTTATACACTATGTTAGTTTTATGGACTTTTAATGCATCAAAATGTAGTTTTTAAGTGTTCTCACCGTGTTCTTATTTTAGGTTTATTGTTGTACTCATATATATATATATATATAGGGAAAAGATAAATTGAGTACATGTCTTAATTTGAGTCCAAAGGGTCCATTGATTTTCTTCTCTCTCCTCAAATCCCAACCACCTCCTCCCACCACCACCATCATCTCCGACCACCACCATAATCCTCCGGCGACCACCGCCACGACGACTTACACATGTGTAAGTTATACAACCACCATCACCACCACCACCACCACCACCATCTCCGACCACCACCATGATCTTCCGGCGACGGCGACCACCGCCACCATGACTTACGCATGTGTAAGTTACTTACACATGTGTAAGTTACATGAACCATTTGGACTCAAATTAAGGAGTTATTTATGCATGAAATGTACAAGTTCTTATAACACATAATAATTTTTATTAATTTTCATTTAACCCCTAAAGTTTATATCTTTTAACTTTTTTCTTACATCAAAATTTTCATTTAATTATTCTTTTATGTTTTTTTTTTAATTGTTTATTGTTACATATTTAGTTACTATATTTTTTCAATTTGGATTTGAATATCTAACATAAATTTTAGTCCAAAAAATACAGGTACAATAACTAGTCTTATTCTAAAATTTCAATTGATATCAATTATCCTATATATATAGGGCTAATTACTTGGAAAGTCATCCAACTTGTCACAAAAACCTTTTCCGGGGTCCCAACAAAAAAAAGTTTTAATGTGGGGTAAAAACCCGGCTAAAAAACGTATTAAGGGGTATTACCGGATAAAATCACTTTTTACCCGGTTAAGTGCCACATCATCCACCACGTCCTCTCGATATCACGTGCCAAAAGTATGCTTGTTATTATTTCTGCAATATATATCTATATATTAAAAAAACCCCACCATTATTTTCTCTCTCTCTCTCGAGACCCCCATTCCCCTCTTTCCAAAACCCTAAAAAATCCACGATTATGTCTGCTGCTTCAATTCATCTAAAAAGGAACAATCGAAGCAACGTATTGCGTGACGGTGAGGTTTTATGTTATTGTGGTTATCGTATAAATCCACGCACCTCCTGGACAAGAAAGAACCCTGGAAGGAGATTCCTCTCATGTCCAATTGTTGTAAGTATTCAAAATCTTCAAAACATTTGTATTTGTTGTACGTTTTTAGTATTTGATGTGTATTCTGTCATCAGGATGACAGAAGGAAATGCCAGTTGTATCAATTTTTGGATGAAGAACTCCCCACCCAATACTACAAAGATCTCGTATTTCAACTTCACACCGAGTTAAAAAGTCTGAAAGAAGAAAGCGAAATCGAAACTGATATGTTTGAAGAACGAATCGCTCTCAAGGCAGATTTGAAAGTTTCGAATGCGAAATTGCAAGTCTATGAAAGGGTGTTTATATGGATGTTAGGTGTTCTAGTTGGGTTGTGTTTGGTAATCGGTGTGTTGGTCATGCATTCATTCTAGTTGGTGTTCTAATTAGGTTTGTATGAATGTTAGGGTTCTAGTTGGGTTGTGGTTGTCAATGTATTTGTTGTACTCTTGAACTATTATGTGTAATGAAATGATTTTCATCTGTAATATTGTTGTCAATGTATTTGTCATGGTAATCGGTGTAATATTTGTTGTCAATGTATTTGTCATCTGTATTTCATATTCAGTACACAAAACCAAAAATAATGAAAGCATGCAAGAATTAATGCCCAAATGATAATTCCCTTTTAACTTCACAAAAACTGGGCATGATTGTGTACATGAGTTTGACCATAAGTTACATACACAACCTAAATATTTACATGAGTTGTTCCAAATTACATAATCTACAAAGTCACATAAGTAGTTCCAAAACACACAAAAGACATACAATCTGACTTAATTAGTTCCAAATGACAAAAGACATGAAATTATTCCAATGCCATGGCATTTTCCTTTGACTCTCCTGGACCTTCAACAGACATTGCTAGCTTTCTTTTCATAATCCTCTCACTTGGAGGCCTCTTGTTCACCAACCTAGGACTCTTTCTTTGTGATTCTTGACTGTTCATGGGAGTTTTTCTTTTTGGTGTTGATTGTTTCTGCTGTTGGGTTTCTGCTTGTTTCCCTTTAGCAACCTCTGCTTGTTTCTGCTTCAAATTTTCTATCGCACTTGGTGGTGTAACACCAGGTGGCCAAATAGGAACTGGCACTCCATCTCCACCACCTACAAAGGTCTCTCCAGTCTTGGGATCTGTACATAATCCAGCACCCCACCAATTTGGTTGTCTTCTTGGACCTATGTAAGAATTACAGATAATTAATGACTTTATCAATATAAAGTTCATGTTTGACAAATTGCTAAATGGTAAGTACCTTTGACCCCCAACATATTGCTAAATCCAGTGCTTGATACACCTAGACCAACACCTGATTTGGTTGCAGCAGTACATGATCCTATAACAAAATTACCTTGACTAGCACTTGGTTCAGACATCTTCTTTTTGGGACTTAGTACCTTATCCACATATATTTGACTTTTGGTCCACATTCTTCCTGAAGGAGGGATTGCAGTTTGGTTTTGACTTGAAAAACCACCTTCTCTCTGACTGGCTTGACTCACATGGTCACTGGCTTCACCCACATTGGTTTGTCTCTGACTGCCTTCACCCACATTGGTTTGTCCCTGACTGCCTTGACCCACATTGGTTTGTCTCTGACTGCCTTGACCCACATTGGTTTGTCTCTGACTGCCTTGACCCACATTGGTTTGTCCCTGACTGCCTTGACCCACATTGGCTTGTCTCTGACTGCCTTGACCCACATTGGTTTGTCCCTGACTGCCTTGACCCACATTGGCTTGTCTCTGACTGCTTTGACCCACATTGGTTTGTCTCTGACTGCTTTGACCCACATTTTCACTGCCTTGACCCACATTCTTCTTTGGTGGTCTACCCATCTTTGCATAAACCTTTTCCTTTGGTTTCTCCACTGGTTCATTTGTACATCCCTTCTTGTTATGACCAGTTTGCAAGCATCTCTGACAAGTCATCTTGACTCCATGTTTAGTTACATACCTCCTAGTTCCATTGGTTGTTACATGGCTCTCATGAGCTGCCCTAATTCGCTTCTTCTTTGGCCTTCCTGGCATGACCCTTGGTCTGGGTGGTAGAGGTTTGTTACCCATGTTCTCTTCCCAAGTTGTCATGCCACCAACTGCATGCATGTGAAAGTCATAAGTTTGGGTGTACAATGTTTTTGTGAACCAATTAGGGACATAGTCTTCCACATTCTTTGACATCTTGAATATCACAGATACTGCATGAGGACATGGTAAGCCAGTAAGCTCCCACATTCTACAGCTGCATGTTCTTCTTGCTTCATTTACTTTGAAACCTTCATTTCCCTGCCTGACTTCCCATTCATCCAACCCACAGTGGAAAGGCTTCCAAAACCTTCAATAAAGACATGAAATAAGGGTACAAAAAGAAAAAATTAAAATAATAAATAAATGTACCTTTGTTGATCCTTGCACCAGTCAAGTCTTTTGATTATTGATGGACATATCTCAGTCTGCCACCTTGCAGCCAATCTCCTTAGTGTATTCATCCTCTCCAAAACAATGGTTCTAATAGCTTCTAACATTGTAATTATTGGCTTGTTTCTTACCAGTACAATTACATAGTTAAAGCATTCAGAAAAACCATTTTCTACATTTTCACAACCCCTGTTCAGTTCAAAAAACGCTCTTGACCAAGTTCTGGGGTTCTTGTTGATCAAATACTGGGCTGCATTGGGGTTAGCATCTCTGATTTGTTTCATGACTCTTTCAAAAAGTTGAGGATATGATGCTTTAGAAGCAGCCCAAAACAATCCTTGCAAATAAGCACCAGTAAAATGTTTCCTAAAACCTTCATATATATGTCTTGCACACTGTCTATGTTCAGACATAGGCAACACATCCTTAACTGCTTCAATTAAGCCCTAGTGAACAATAAATTTACAGTGTAAATACATAAACCAGATGACAGGGTGTACAGAAATAAACCAAATGACAGTGGAAAAAGATACTTACTTTGTGTTGGTCAGATATGAGGGTAATACCAGTTCCTTCTCCAAGTTCAAGATCATCAGCCAATAACTCCATAAACCATTTCCAGTTTTCCTTATTCTCAACATTGACAACTGCCCAAGCTATGGGATAGATGTGGTTGTTACCATCCCTCCCTATGGCACTCAGAAGCTCACCTTGGTTAGGCTTTTTCAAAAAACAACCATCAAGGGCAATTACTCTTCTACAACCATACTTCCAACCTCTCTTCAGTGCATCAAAACATACATACATCTTGTCAAAGTAAACCTTTTCATCTGGATCCCTTGTAACTGCTATCTTAACAGTTGATCCAGGATTAGACTTCAATAACTCACCTGCATATGATCTAAGCATTCCATAGTGTTCCTCTAGTGACTTTTCATACTCATTTAGTGCATACAGTTTTGCATTCCTACACTGAACTGAGGTAACTTGGCACTTGTACTTTCTCATCACCATGTCAGCTATGGTAACTAACTTAATTTCAGGGTTTGCCCTTATCCTATCACCAAACCTCTTCCCTATCCACTTATAATTAACCAAAGATCCAAACCTGAAATTTCTCACACAAGTGTGTACATCATTTAATGACACAATCAGAAATGAATCCTCACCATCCATTTTTTTTGCATAGCATCTCCAAGGACACTTTGGTTCCTCACCTCTTTCTACTGCAGGATACCTATTTTGTTTCCTTAGTTTCCCCTCTTCAGGCTTCTTTAGTGATGGAGGCCTCTGCCCACACCTTGCCACACACTTCTTTTGGGTTGATTTTTCAAACCAAATAGAGAAACCATTTGCAAGAGCAAAATATGTCATCATTTCTCTAAATTGGTGATGGTCAATGTACCTTTCACCAACAATGGGTTGTTTATTCCTCCAGTGAATACTAGGTTCATGGATTGGCCATTTCTCAACTTTATGTATGGCTTTAAATGGATCATCATCCTCAAATTCACTCCCTTTCAGCTTGTCTAACAACTCCTTCATAAAATCCTCATGTTCAGCCACTGCATCATTAAGGTCAGGATTGGAATGGTTAACATTAGGATTTGGATCACCTAGTTTTGGCTGCCTTTTCTGCTTAGGTTTATTCTTTTGAGCTTGTTTCATTAACCTAAACTCTCTCAACTCATCCTCCCCTTCAGACAAATATTCAACTGAGTTGGCTTCACTTTCAGTATCGCTCTCAGATGGTTCATAGTCATCATCCTCACTAGAATCACCACTCTGAAATCCTGCATTTTCATTTTCAGGTCCTGCATTATCATTTCCAACTCCTACATTATCATTTTCAACTCTTACATTATCATTTTCAGGTCCTGCATTATCATTTCCAACTCCTACATTATCATTTTCAACTCTTACATTATCATTTTCAGGTCCTGCATTATCATTTTCAACTCCTACATTATCAGTTTCAACTCCTACATTATCATTTTCAACTCCTACACTATCATTTTCAACTCCTACATTCTCATTTTGAACTACAACTTGACTTTGAACACCTAGGCTAGTAGCAGGCTGACTTTGGCTTATAAGGTAGTCAGCCACATCAAATGCATCTTCTACATCACCATCATTAGGTTTAGAGGGTAACACCAGAAATTCAGAAAGGTCATCCATAAAATGGTCCAAATAGATATGCAGTTTACCATAACTATATGCTACGTCAAAAAGAATATCAATTTCCCTTTGTCCATCAATCTTAACCAAATGACCAGCAAGTGGTTGTTGTGGAAGTACGAAATAAATAGCATTGAAACTTTGCCCAGTTAGCTTTTCTATATATTCAAGAAAATCATAATATCCCAGTTGGGCTGTCATACTATTCAATACTATATCACGTTCATACCTTAGAGGTGGCCAAGCAAACGATCCATCATAGTGAACATCAAACTCAAATAACCGTTCACCCATCCTGAAAATCAACGCATCAAAATTAATTATTATTTTATGCGAAATAAGTGATAATATTCCCATATTATATTAATTAAAAAATAAAAAACTATCTTTTCAAAAAAATCCATGCAAGTGTATGACATATAATAGAAACCCTAGAAATAAAACCTTAGATTTGTGATGGAAAAACTGAGAAATACTCACCCGCATCAATGAAATGGATGAACAAGCTTGAAACTTGATGAAAAATACAGTTGATTTAGACGATTCGAGTTCAATCACAGCGTTCGTATTTAGGGTTTGGAGAATACAAAAGGGGGACCAATTTTGATTTGGTGGGACTGTGTGTTTTGTTCGTGTTTGGTAAGAGTATATGTATACATATAAACCAGTAAGTGGTATATCTAGGTGGATGGTTTTTTATTTTAGGAAAATGACATGGATATTCCATGTATGAAAAAAAGGATTAAATTTAAATAAAAATGTGTTTGAAAATTCACTTGTTACCTGCAACTTACAAAATACCCCTTAATACGTTTTTTAGCCGGGTTTTTACCCCACATTAAAACTTTTTTTTGTTGGGACCCCGGAAAAGGTATTTGTGACAAGTTGGATGACTTTCCAAGTAATTAACCCAAGGGAAAAACATACGGAAACCCGAATAGATTTGTCGGATCGATAAACGACGGCGCTCGTTGGCGTGTTGATTCGGTTGGTATCGCAGAGGTAAAAAGCTTAATATATCCCAAAACAATGATTTCAATATATATGTGTGTTTGTATGTATGTATATAATATATATATATGTATGTATGTATGTATATGTATATAGTTTAAATGAATTTGCGATGTAGACTATATTTGTGAGGGCTTATGAATCGAGGATGGATCTTTTAAGAGCTGTAATTATCGGACCAGAGGGGACTCCTTATCATCACGGTCTCTTCTTCTTTGACGTCTTCTTCCCAAACAAATATCCTTATATCCCGCCTGTACGTCAGCCACTTCCTCTTCTATTAACTAATTGCTTCTATGTGATGTACACACGTACATATATGCCAGTTAGTCTAACTTATTCAATGAGTGATTCATCTTATTTTGCTATCTTTTTACATTTGCTCGTCAGCTTGTTCGCTATCACTCTGTTGGTCTTCATATCAATCCAAATATAAACATGTGTGGTGAAGTATGCTTTAGCCTTCTCGATACAAATGCCAGAGAAGAAAATTTGTGGGTGCCCGGCACAACGATCCTCCAACTTCTGGTCTCCATACAGGATCTAATTTTCAACACAAAACCTTACTTTAACGGACTTGGAAATGCAATGACACGCCGGGAATACTTTTCGTTACTATATAACGAGAACACCATTATAAAATCACTCAAAACTATGGTTCATACCATGAACAAACCACCCAAGGTAAAATTTGCGTATCTTTTATTATTTTGTTATTAGTAGTTACTTGTTTCATTTGGTTAACTAATTTGATGTTGTTAATTGGATGATATACATGAATGCAGAACTTTGAGGATTTTGTAGTTGGCCACTTTCGTACGCGTGTAGGTGATATCAAAATGGCATGTAAAGCTTATATGGAAGGGCTGCAACTTGGGTGTCTTGCTAGTGATGTCACCTGCTCAATCGAGTTCAAAAATGATGTGGCGTCATGCATCAAGTCCCTTGTAGATGGATTTGACAAAATCGGAGCGAAGGTGGCTCAAGAATTCCTTTCTCTAGTTAAAAAGAGGAGTGTTATGGATGATGAACGTACTAATTATGAGCTGGACAAAAAGAGGAAGGTATAAGTTTCTTTCTTTCCTTCCATCTTTCAGATTGATTATTGTTCCTCTGTTGTGTATGGGTCGTTAATCACCAAAAGCTCATCAGGTTGTTTTCGATGAAAACCGCAATGATGCAGTGAACGAAAAGAGGACGGTACGAGTTTCTTTCTCTCTCCCCCTTGGACCCCTTTTATGTCTCAGTTTTAGAATCATAGGCTTCAAGTATCCTTACTTGCTTCGGTATGTTGTTCAGGTCACTTATGTGTTTTTGTATATGGTTCTACTGTACAAATGTGTGGCTTGCAAACCAATCCCTGCTCTGTCTTTTTTTTTGATGAAGTGACTAAACCTTAACATACTTTTCCGAATTGTGAATTGTTGCTTGCTGTCACATTAACCCTCATTTGCAACCCATCACCATTTTACACTGTGTCAGATTTAGCTAGAACGGGTCCTAATAGGTGGAGTCGCCCATTTGGTATTCTTAATGCATATAAATTGTTCTGTTCAAAAGATTTTGGTTGATCCAACCAGGCCTTGGCCTGTTTGACCTGTTATCCAACGCATCCGACCACCCATTCTCTGAACTCTACTTACCATGGTCTACTAAATGTGGCTCAGAAGCCACACCCTGAGTCTCTTTGCTGCATTCTGCATCGGACCACGCCTGGCCTGTTTAGCAAACACACCTTTATGTAGATGAGTATTAGTTGAAAGATAACAAGTTCATATTCTTTTTAAGGGAAAGCACAATCGTTACAGGCCTGTTTTTGTTGCAAGTTGCAGGACATTGAAACAGGTCATGGTTCAGACGATCATTATGTGCCTTGGTCATGGACCGTCACTGCTTATGAGCCTTGTTTGGTTACTAAGGTTCTGGTCAAGGAAGGAATGAAAGTCCAAGCACAACAACCTTTGTTTGTCATTGATGCCGCATATATGATGGTTAGAAATCAAACTGCGGATCTCTAGTATAGTCTGTTTTCTTTTTAATTAAAATTATCATCACCTTTGTGTTTGTGTATGGTCCTGTAGGATGCTATTCTGCAAGTGCACACACCTAGTAGTGTAAGACAACCAGATTCAGCGATTCAGAAGATTCTGGAGGCTAACCAGAGTTCACGTGCTGGCATCTTTTCTATGGAAGATCCATTGGCGAACCAGGATCGTGCTGATTATAAAGATGTTAAGATAAGTTATAAATACTTCAAGAAGTTTGACTCTGTCGTGGACCATTCGGATCATTTTTTTTCAGCACAGAATTCTGATATGAACCAGGTACTTGTGTTGCTGTTTATTTTTTTGGATTAACAGTTATATATTTTTTTGGAATAAATGTGTCGCTGTTCATGTGTGTGTATGGGCGTTCGTGAATAAACCTAATAAGTGTAAAGGAGACTTACATATATCCCACAAAAGGTCAATAATTACGTATATAGTTTATCAGTCAATCAAAATTACAGTTTTATCCATTTTATTATTTATTTTTATAAGATGATTATAAAATACTACTGTTACATCATTCCATTAATGTACATCCCATGCCAATTTCAAAAATTCATTACACCCACATACCTAGTTTAAAGATGAGCGTGAATGACTTGATCTTGAGCAAAAAACAGAGTAAAAAGTTTGTATGTTAGTGTCTTATTTGCCCTAGTTTAAAGATGCTCCTATACGGCTATACTAAAAGTTTTATTGGGTATATGTATAATTATTAAGTTTTTAAAGTAGATATATGCAATCAGCCCTAGTTATAATAATATATATGTTGTTGCCTTTCATCACATTCATATACGTACACGTTACATGTTTCAGCTGCCAGGTAAAAGAATACGTAAAGAGTGGAAGATTCTTAAGAAACAGTTGCCTGGTATGCCTATACTTCAGAAATATTGATTGTCAGATATTAACCTTTTCCTAATCTATATTTAAGCAAGTAATTCGAGCTTAATCAGCGACAGTAGGGTTATATGCAAACACGAGTTTCTTTATTTTGGCTGCAGGCACCATATATGTGAGGGTTATGAATCGCGGATAGATCTTTTAAGAGCTGTAATTGTCGGACCAGAGGGAACTCCTTATCATAATGGTCTCTTCTTCTTTGATCTGTGTTTCCCAACAAACTACCCTAAAAACCCACCTGTATGTAATCCTTGTCTTCTTTAATCTAATTGATGTGTATAAAGTTGTATATAGACACTCGCACATATACATGTATTCCTGTTGGTCTAAGCTTTTCTAATGAAGGGTTGACAATTTTTTGGTTACAGCTAGTGTACTATCACTCTGGCGGTCTTGGTATCAACCCAAATCTGGACAAGTGTGGTGAGGTTCGTTTGAGCCTTCCCAAAACAAGTGGTGGCCAGGAGACAATGTGGGTGCCACGCACTTCGACTATTCTCCAGCTGCTTGTCTCCATACAAAATCAGATATTGAATGCCAATCCTTTATTCAATGAACCCACATATGCACTTATGAAAGGCTCTGTTTATGGAGACCAGTCATCGCGCTATACAATGAGAATATCCTAATAAAGTCACTCAAAACAATGACGTATACCATATTGAAACCACCCAAGGTAAAATTGAGTTTTTTTTTACTTGCATCAGCTGTTTAGTATGTTTTTTCTCTGATCTGATATTGTTGGATGAAACATGCAGAACTTTGAGGGTTTTGTGCGTGGGCATTTTTGTAGTCATGCACGTGATATTTTATAATGTCATGTAACAGAACGACCTGTTCAACCACGTTCAAGAATGATATGGATTCATGCATCAAGTCCCTTGTAGGTGCATTTAGTAAAATCAAGGCGAAGCAATGGGATGTCATGTATTCCATAAATAAGAAAAATCAAGTATGCATTAATCTGGTAGACAAAAAAAAAACTGTCTCAATTTGTAGGAAATGATTTGTGTTTATCAGCTGTCATATGTGAAAGACTAGTCAATCTTATCCTGCACTGTAGTATATATTTTTGTCTTAGACATATAGTTAGATGGATGGACGAATATTTAGATGTTTGGTTTGTTGTTTTTGAAGATTTATGTTATATCACAAGTAAAATCACCTCCATGTATCTCGTCAGTAGTCAACTGTTTTCACTTAAAAGACTGTCACGAGTAAAAGAGTAAGATCACCTCCATGGGTTTATCGACTATAATATTGATCATTTTTATAAAACTTCTATTCTTTACTTCTAGAGAGAATGGATTGTATTTTCATTAACAGTTATTAGAGGAATATATACACACTAATACACACATAAGCTTGGAGTAGGTTCCAAGAAAAGAGATAGATTAGGAAATTAAATCTCTTAATAAAACATCCACAATATAACTAACTAATATAATTATTTACAACACTTTTTAATATGTTATTATCAACAAATAGATTTATTGTTTCATCCAACAATATTACATCAACGATAGACTTAAATTATAAATAACTAATTCTATATTGCATATCAAATAGTTTATCTCTTCTCTACTTTATAAAAATTATCACACTTTCTCTCCTAACACCTTTCAACACTCTCTCTCATAAAAATGTATCTATGCAAAATGATCATTCTATCCTTAATGAATTAATCAATTCTCTCTCTTTTATTCATTAATTTAAACATGTTCACTTAAAATACCTATAATAATTTACAACATAGACTCATCAACTCCTAAAATAACTACACTACCCTTTTTACATTAATTATTTTTACAATAATAACCACACTGCCACCACCCGTCACGCCACCACCACTACCAACCACTGCCGCCACCACCACACCACCACGCCGCCACCACCACTACCAACCACTGCCGCCACCACCACTACCACCACTGCCGCCACCACCACTACCAACCACTCCGCCACCACCACTACCAACCACCCGCCACCACCACACCACCGCCGCCACCACACCGCCGCTACCACCACCGCCGCGCATTGCGCGGGTAAAATGCTAGTTTAATATTTATAAATATGTTATTATTTGAATAATTAAAAATTAAACATGAGTACTAACTATAAAAATACGGGACAAAGTACCCGCGCGTTGCGGCGGTGAGATGGTGGGAGTGATAGGTCATAAAGTATGATAGGTCATAGGAGGTGATAGGTCATAGAGTGTGATAACCAAATGCCTTAGCCGTCCGGGCTCCGCCCTTGGATTTAAAAATTCGTCGAAAGTATATCGAATGACATCTCTAATGAAAGAGCATGAAATTTTAAGAACACCCATATAATTTTTATAATTTATCGATGTACGGTTTTTGAGATAAAAGATTTTGAATGAATTAGAGAATAAAATGATTTATGGAGGAGAGAGAAAAATAAGTGGTTGAGATTTGAGGAGAGAGAAAAAAATGAGTGGTTGAAATTTCTTCTAAGGGTATTATGAATAAGTGATAGGGGTATTTTGGGGTTTTCACTTAGTTAAAGTTGAAAAAATAGAGGGAACAAATGCTTTATAATGTAGTAGAGATAAATTTAGATGTTTAAGAAAAGCATTTTTAGGTGTAAGTTACTAAAAGTAAGTTAGGCAGTTGAATAAATTAAATAGTTAAAATAGTAGTTAAGCTAATTGTGTGAATAATGACATTTTAAACATTAAAAAACTTTTCAAATTAATTAAAAATGGTAGAATATATTTATAGGTTTATATTAATAGATAATTATCTCAAAACAATGGAATAAAAGTTTTAATCTTTGACCAAAACATTAGAAAGTTCAAAAGAGTACTACTTTTAAAGAAAATGTTACAAATGGTCTCTCTGGATTGTCCATATTCGCATTTTGCTCCCTGTGTTTTTTTTTCGTTGCAAATGGTCCTTGATTTTCATTTTCATTGCCAGAGTCCTTAGCACTAACTTCTGTTAAATTTAGCCGTTAAATCCCCTCACATGCATATCACGTGAGGGTATAATCATCTTTTTAACAACCATAGGGACTATTTCTGACAATATTTGTTTAATTATACTCTGTTATGCATATATATATGTGTATATTAAATAATCTCCAGAGAAAATGTATATATGTAATAATTCTAAGATCCCTGAATCTTACTTTTCTCCTCTCCATCTCTCTATTCTTTCTCCCATAGTAATCAAACCTAACAAAATCCAACAAATAATCAAACCCACAAAAATCCAACCAATTTTCAATTAATGAACCTTATTTTCATATCCCATTTCCCTTTAAAGATGATGGTGATGGGTCATCGAGTATATTCGAAAGATGATGGTGATGGATGATGATGGCGGTGCAATAGAAGATGATGGTGATGGATTGGGCATATTCGAAAAGCTTTGTGATGTACAACGTCAAAGACGTTATTACGTTTTATGGAGATCCGCCGGCAAGTTTGGCCGGAAAAGGTGCGGTCGGGTTTTGAAGATATCATTGGTTTTCTTATTCTGGACCGTGAGCCGTGAGGTATGAACAGAGAAAAGAAAAAGAGACTCGCAGTTTTATATTTGGAGGATATTTGTTGAGATCATTTAGTGGGTAATTGTTTCCCCAATTATTTCTTTCTCTCTATATATTAATTTCAGTGTGTATAACTGAATATATGTATATATATACAGTTTGTTTCAGGTGGTGTGTGGTGGATCTCAAAAGTAAAACATTGATATCAAAGGTAGGGAAGAATGGGTTAGAAACTTAGAATTGGGGGTAACAAGTCATTCAATGTACTGTGTTTTGTGACAACAAAGGTAAACAATTATGAATTATGTATGTTTTATGCTTTAAATCAAGTAAGATGAATTCTGAGTTTATCCCATCCCAAGCGGAACACTTTAACAATTTTATCGTTATGGCTGATTTGATTGACATTCAACTTGGAGGTGCTAGATTTACTTATGTTTGTGATAATGGGCAAAAGGCAAGCAAACTCGACAGATTTCTTGTTGATATGGAGTTTCTTATGAGCAGGCCTAATGCTTCTGGTCTGATTCTCAACAAGGAATATTCTGATCATCGGCCGATTTTGTTATCCATGGTTGCAACTGATTACGGTCACATTCCTTTTCGTATTTTTAACTCATGGTTCGAGAGGCCTGGTTTCATGAATTTGGTCCAATCCGTGTGCTCTAATTTCTCATTTGATGGACCTGCTGATTTGGCACTTGCAGTTAAGCTTAAAAGATTAAAAAAAGGTATTAAAAACTGGACTATTGTTGATAAACGGGTGCGCTCCGGGATCCTAGATGCACTCAAGAAGCAGGTTGCTAAGATTGAACTCAAAACAAACTTGGGGCCACTTTCGCAGCCTGATATGGAACGCCGTGGCCAGCTACTGAATCATATTCTACACCACGAAACTTTGCTCATTCAGGATCTCAAGCAGAAATCTCGTTCTAGGTGGGCAGTAGAAGGAGATGAGAACACTTCTTTTTTTCATGGAATTATTAACTCTAATACTACAAACAATAGATTAAATGGTCTTTTTGTTGGTGGGGTATGGGAGTCGCACCCTGTCATTGTAAAAGAACAGGTTTTTAATTATTTCTCATCTAGATTCGTGGAGCCGATGCAATCAAGACCATCCTTAACGTGTCATAACATGTCTACTTCAACTATGCAAGATGCTGAATCTTTGGTGCTTCCTTTTACTAAGTCTGAAATCAAAGAAGCATTGAATGACTGTGATGGTGACAGGGCGCCCGGTCCGGACGGGTTTAATTTCTTTTTTCTAAAGAAATGTTGGCATCTTTTTGAGGATGATTTTTACAATGTGTTCCAGGAATTCTTCCACACAGGTGCCTTCTCCCCTGGCACGTCTTCATCTTTCATTGCCCTTATACCTAAAGTGGCTGACCCATCGGATTTGTCTGGTTTCCGACCGATTAGTCTTATGGGTTGCATTAGCAAGCTCATCTCCAAGGTGCTCGTTATGCGACTTAAACGTGTTATTCACTCTTAACACTCGGTCATTTCATCAGAGCAATCTGCCTTCTTATCTAACCGAAATGTTCTTGATAGACCGCTTATCCTAAATGAGCTAATCGCTCAAAGAATAAGGGTTTGATTTTCAAGATGGATATAGAAAAAGCATTTGATTCTCTCAGCTGGAGTTTCTTGGATTCTATTCTACGACAAATGAACTTCCCAGTCAAATGGAGGCAATGGATTATGGGAATTCCTTCTTCAGCCCGTGCTTCTATTTTAGTAAATGGATCACCAACACAAGAATTTATATGCTCACGCGGCCTTCGCCAGGGCGACCCGCTGTCCCCTTTTCTCTTTATCATCTCAATGGAAGCTCTCACTTGTGTTATTAAACGAGCAATCTCCACGGGCACCTTTCATGGCATTCGTTGTGCTACGAATGGACCTCTCCTATCACATTTTTTGTATGCGGATGACGTGATTTTTGTCGGCGAATGGAGTGAATTAAATGCTCTCAATCTTCGCAGAATACTTAGGTGCTTTTACTTAGCTTCGGGTTTGAAAGTTACTTAATAAAAGTCGCCTCTTTGGGATTGGAGTTGACCATCAGGATCTGAATTCCATGGCTGAATTACTTCACTGTCGTTTAGGTTCTCTCCCATTTAAATACCTTGGCTTACAAGTTGGGGCAAACATGAATCACGTAAAGCATTGGAAGACTGTTCTTGATACATTTCGCTCCCGACTTTCTATTTGGAAGGCTAGACATCTCTCTTTTGGTGGACGAGTAGTACTACTAAAATCGGTATTAAATTCTCTTCCCACTCATTATTTTTCTTTATATAAAGCACCTTGCAGGTTATTAATCAGCTGGAACAATTGCGCAGGTCTTTCTTTTGGGGTGGATCTTTGGATAATTCAAAGATTCCATGGATTGCTTGGGAAAATGTGGTCAAACCAAAAGCTTATGGTGGGATTGGATTAGGTTCTTTGCGTGAGATGAATATGGCGTTATTATCAAAATGGTGGTGGAGGTTTAAAACTGAAAAGTGCAGTTTGTGGCATTCAGTTACATGGTCTATCCATCATACTTCTCACTTGTGGTCTTATCTTCCCCTAAGACTAACTTTGCGTGGTCCTTGGGCTAACATAGTAAAAAACCAAGATTTTTTCTCGCAGCAGGGGGTTAACTTGGCGCTGTTAATCAGAGCTATTCCGGGTAATGGTCGTTCCATCCTGTTCTGGCTAGATCTTTGGTGTGGGAACTCATCTTTGGCAGCTCAATTCCCGGCCTTGTATGCTCTGGAACGCAATAAAAAATGCTTTATAGCTGATCGGGTCTCCATCACCAATGGGTATCGTTTTCATTGGTCGCGGCGCCCCATTAGCTCAGATGAACTAAATGAATTCTCTGCACTTGTTCAGGCATTGGGTGGCTGTTCACTCTCAAACACTAATGACAGGCGGGTATGGGAAGTTGATTGCGGCAACAAATTTTCAGTCTCTAGCCTTAAGAGTCATTTGCATAGGTCCTATTTAGAAGCACCCCCTACTTCCCAGCTTTCTTGGAATAACTGGGTGCCTTCTAAAGTCTCTATCTTCGCGTGGCGAGCAGAGTTAAACAGGTTGCCTACATTACTTGCATTGCATCACAGAAACATTCCATTACTCTCTACCATTTGTCCTATATGTCGGAAGTATGAGGAAACGGTGGAGCATGCTATCCTTTTTTGCAGCTTCGCCCAACAGGTTTGGCATGTTATCACACATTGGTGTAAGCTAACGTCTTTCTTTCCATTTGGGATTAAAGACCTATTGGAAGTACACAAGTTTGTTAGAGGTACGATAAAATGGAAAAAGATGATACATGCCATCATCCTTTCCACTATGTGGTCCATTTGGGTTGGGCGTAACCGGGTATTGTTTGATGGGGTTCCGATAAGTTGCACCAAGGTGGCTAGTGATGTCCAAGCTCTCACGTTTTTATGGATCAAGGCTAGAGCCAAGTTCTCTTCTTTGGGTTGGGAGGATTGGATTAGATTTCAAGTTTCATCTTTTTGTTGTTGATTGGGTGCTGTTTCTCCCATGGTTTTTTGTATGGGTTTCACTATTTCTTGTAAGTACGCTGGTACTGGGACTATATTCCTAACGTCTTGCTAGCTATTAATAAATATGTTCAAGTAAGACCATCAATAGATCTATAATGTGCTTTGTAACTTACGTGTCTTTCTTTTCTTATTGTACACAAGACCCACAAATATAAATTGATGCATATCTTGTTGATTATTAACCTAAACTTTGGGTTAAATATGACAAGTCCGAAAAGTGTGGAAGTTATGGTCGGTTATTAAGTTAAAATGGTATGTCAATTAGGAAAGGACACAACTCTTGAAAGAAAACTGACAAAGGGTTGCACCTGTTCGTTGGCACCTTTTCATTGTGTATATATATGTATGTCGTGTGTCATTTTAGTGTGTGTGTGTCTGGACGATCAAAGGGTATAACATACCCAATGATAAGTCCGTAAGATTGTATGAACAATATTGCAAGTATCAATCGAATAGCAAGTTTATATTCATACATACCTGTGATTTTATTCATATTGCAAGATTAATTCCAACAATTGGCATCAGAGCACGTTAATCGATCCAGGGAAGAACATCGATTGAAAAGCGAAACCGATTCGGGGAATTAACCGCAAGAAAGAAAAAAGTAGCGGGTGTGATTCATTCTTCATCATCAACAATCAGAAGAAACAATAGAACCACCACCGGTTGTAAGTGAACCGGACACCACCACCACCGTCGCCGGAAAAGAAAGAAACAAGAACCACAATCCATCGATTACAGTAAGAATAGGAAGAGGGAATTGAAAGTCTACCCTAATCGCAGAAAGAAGAGAGGGATTTGGGGGTTTGTTTTTCCTTCGGTGACGATAAATAACAGGAAGGGGCAACCGTAAATCAAAGAAAAGGGAAGAAGAGGCTTTTTACTGATTAGAAAGAGGAAAGGGAATACAAAACTTTTGTTTTGTGTTACTGTTGGACAGAGAAAGGAAAAGTCAAAGAAGAAGTAGTAGGATATTTTTTATCATGTTGCATCGAAAGGAACGCGGGGGTTTATTTGACTGCCACCAAAAACCACTACAATTTTGGATAAGTTTTTCTTTGCCTTAATTTTTTTATATAATTTCGCTTTTAGGATTTATAAGTTCTAAAATGAAATTACTCTTGAATATAATTTTTTGTTGATCAAAGAAAACTTATGTGATGAATAGTTTTGTCCTAAGTTCTAATTTGATTGGGGTTGTCAAGAAAGTAAGATCAAGTTTTGTAAATTTTGTTTTTAAAAGAAAAATTGGCTACTTAATAAATTACAAAAATTAAAGTAAGAATTGAACCCTTATGGTTCATGCTGAACCTTCGTGGTTCACAAAGTAAGAAGAAACCTATCGTTTTTATGAAACCTAGTGTTTAATGAAACCTTGGCGTTTCAAAGTAAGTAAGAGAAAACTCTAGTGTTTCCAAAGTAAGTAAGAAAAACGTTAGTGTTTCAAAGTAAGTAAGTAAGTGCAAACTCTAGCATTTTCAAAGTACGTGAAAAATGTTAGTGTTGCAAAGTAAGTAAGAAAGATCAATACTTGGTCAAAGAAACACTTTAGTGTTTCGTAGTACGTAAGAAAGACCAACCTTGATCCAAGTAAGAGAAACCTTTGTGTTTCATAGTACGTTAAACCGAACCCTTTGTGGTTCATAGCAAGGAACAAGCCTGTGTGGTGCGTTCAAGGACCATATTTTTGGTCAAAGCAAGTTAAGCCCTAATTAGCAACTTGGTTAGAGCGCGATTGTTGATTAGCAAGTTGGTCAACATTCGTACTGGTTAGCAAGTAGCCCAGAAAACAAGTGAAGTGGGTAGCAAGTAGCCCAAAGCAAGTGAAGTGGGTAGCAAGTAGCCCATATAGCAAGTTTATTGGGTAGCAAGTAGCCCAAACAGCAAGGAATTTGATCTTAGGATCAAAAGCAAGAAGTTAGAATCAACTCTTGATTCTAACCAAGCAAGTAAAAGGAACAATTCGTTTCAAGCAAGTAAGACCTTAGTGGCAATCAAGACCTTCGTGGCAAATAAGACCTTTGTGGCAAGTAAGACCTTCGTGGCAAATAAGACCTTAGTGGCAAAGCAAGAAAGAAAGACCTTCGTGGCAAAGCAAGAAAGAAAGACTGTGTGGTACAAGAATTTAAACATGTGTGGCACAAGCAAGAAAGGCAAGTAAGCAACGGGCATGACAACAAGGGAATGTTCAAAGTGGAAAGACAAGAAGAAAGACAAGCAAGATGAGTCTAGTCTCATTGATGCCGATAAAGAACCAACCTTGTTGTAAAGAGCAGGACAAAGCAAGTTGAAGACCTGCTTTAAACCAAAGTTTAGTTTAAGGGGGAGTGTTGATTATTAACCTAAACTTTGGGTTAAATATGACAAGTCCGAAAAGTATGGAAGTTATGGTTGGTTATTAAGTTAAAATGGTATGTCAATTAGGAAAGGACACAACTCTTGAAAGAAAACTGACAAAGGGTTGCACCTGTTCGTTGGCACCTTTTCATTGTGTATATATATGTATGTCGTGTGTCATTTTAGTGTGTGTGTGTCTGGACGATCAAAGGGTATAACATACCCAATGATAAGTCCGTAAGATTGTATGAACAATATTGCAAGTATCAATCGAATAGCAAGTTTATATTCATACATACCTGTGATTTTATTCATATTGCAAGATTAATTCCAACATATTCTTAAATATATAATTATATGTAGGGGTTAGTTATTGTAAAACAAGTATTAAAGTAAAACAAATAAGACAAGATCTTGACCCTTAGATCATGATAAAATTGATGTACAAAGATTCACGTATATATTGATGCCCGATGATTTTTATGATGCACGGTGATTTCTAGTGAAAGGAAACTTATTGTTTTACATGTTTTACTTTAATACTTGTTTTATTTTACCTAAAACCTATATATGTATTTGTTGGATATATATTTAATGTTAAAAAAAGGTGAAGATTGTGGAAGAGAAAACATGTTAGAAGGAGGAGGAAGAAAAAGGAAGGAAAGAAAGAGGAATGGTGTATTAGATGTAAAAGACTAAAATACCCTCACGTGATATGCACATGGCGGATTTAACGGTCAAAGTTAACAGAAGTTAGTGTCAGGGACTTCTGGCAACGAAAATGAAAACTCAAGGGACCATTTGCAACGAAAAAAAAGCAAATATGACAAACCAGATGGACCATTTGTGACATTTTCTCTAAAATCTTGAACCAAAACCTTAATAATAATAATTCTCAAATGGGCATCTGTGTAGGAAAACCAGCAAATGTTGTCCATGTTTCTTCATCACAGCTCATTAGTATGCTTTTTTTTTTTTTTTTAATACAGATAGTGATATATAAACTTTAAAAATAGATAATTAACATCAAAGATGTTTCTAACTTAATTGCTTGTTTTTGTCATTGTAGAAGAGGATGAAGGAAAGCAACGATTATCAAGTAAGGTTTTCAAAAGGAAAGTTTCAAAAGCGCACCAGGAGAAAAAGTTTTCCTATACCGAATAACCTCAAGGCATTTACGTTGAACGATCTTAGAACCGCAACCAAGAACTTCAGGCCGGATAGTCTCGTTGGAGAAGGAGGTTTCGGTCTGGTTTATAAAGGTTGGGTTGATGAAACCACTTTTGCTCCAGCGAGACCAGGCACTGGACTAGTAGTTGCTGTTAAAGTACTAAAATCCGAAAGCCATCAAGGCCATAGAGAATGGCTTGTAAGTAATTACCTTTTCTTTTTGATATTCTGAAATTTACACATGTTTTAATTAAAAACCATATATGCGCGCAATGGTTACAATTAGTTTTGGTCATGATGCAGACAGAGGTTGATTACTTGGGCAAGCTTCGCCACAAAAATCTTGTAAAACTCATTGGATATTGTGAGGAATGCGAAAGCAGACTTCTGGTCTACGAGTTCTTACCAAAAGGAAATTTAGAGAACCATCTATTTAGAAGTGAGTTTCTTTCTTTACCATGGTCATGAGGTCCTGCAGGAAATTTAGAGAACCATTTATTTCTCGTATATTGACTATATGATCGATCATGTTGTTTCTTGCAGAAGGTGTCGAGCCCATAGCTTGGGCCACAAGGATGCGCATTGCCCTTGATGTAGCCCAAGGCTTATCTTTCTTGCATAGTAAAGAACCCAGTATTATTTATCGAGATTTGAAGGCTTCTAACATATTACTCGATTCAGTATGTCAATATGCGTTGCAATATTATGAAAAATTAACTCGTGTTCTGTCCCTATATTTAATTGATGATCTTATATTTTTTCGAATATTTATAGGAATTCACTGCGGTACTTTCAGATTTCGGGCTGGCTAGAAATGGTCCTGTAGGAGACAACACACATGACACATGTTAGTGGTATCCAGGGGTGTTCAAAACCGGATATCCGAAAATTCGGATAGTGGATTTGGCCATCCAAAATCCGAATCCGAATTTTCAGATATCCGAAATTCGGATATCCGAATTTTCAGATTCGGATACCGGATTATCCGATATTCAAATTTTTTCATTCAACATCTAACACATTTGTTTGCATCAGTAGTCAAATAGCTAGCAAACCCAACTACTTCTCTTTTCTTTTCCTAATTTTCCTCCATTATCGTCATTATAAAGCCATTATGATTCTCGTTCGGTGGTTCCCATTAATGTGTGAATCATGTACCCCCGTTATAATCTCAACCAGACCGCTATATATGCTCGTGCCCACACACACACATATATTTATACACACACACACATATATATATATATATTATATTATATATATATATATATAATAATATATATATATATATGGGAAAAGTGAATATAAGGTTGTCCGGCACCTAAGCTTAGGTGTGGAACCCCTCACATACAAATTTTTTAATATTTTTTTATTAATGAATAAATGCTTGGGCCCCCATGAATTTTATGGATTAAAAAAACAATATGTGAATGTTCCACACCTAAGCTTAAGTACCTAACAGCCTTATATTACCATCCCATATATATATATATATATATATATATATATAGGAAAAGTGAGTATATTGATTATAAACAGAAAGAGATATTGAAGAATTTGATAGTCACTTGCACCCAAATAAAGATGAGAGAGTCGCAAAGAGCGATAGATGATGAAATAAATCTATTTAAAAAAGAAATGAATGAAGTAGATTAAAGGAACTGGGAATCGGATTTGAAGTCGCAGAGGGTTGTTGTAATGAAATTGAAATGAGATTGGGGAATGAGTTTGCACGCCTGATGATTTGTTAGACATTGAGGCCCATTTATGAGTTTTGGATTGTTACACAAGCCCATCTCAAGTATATACGTATATGTAATATTGGGATATTCGGGCGAAACTTTTGAAAACTTCATCCGATATCCGAATCCGAATTTCGGATACCCGAATTCGGATATCCGAAATTTTCAGATATCCGAAATTCGGATATCCGAAATTTCAGGATATCCGAAATTCGGATATCCGAAATTTTCAGATATCCGAAATTCGGATATCCGAAATTTTCAGGATATCCGAAATTCGGATATCCGAAATTTTCAGATATCCGAAATTCGGATATCCGAAATTTTCAGATATCCGAAATTCGGATATCCGAAATTTTCAGGATATCCGAAATTCGGATATCCGAAATTTTCAGATATCCGAAATTCGGATATCCGAAATTTCGGATATCCGAAATTCGGATATCCGAAATTTTCAGATATCCGAAATTCGGATATCCGAAATTTCGGATATCCGAAATTCGGATATCCGAAATTTTCAGATATCCGAAATTCGGATATCCGAAATTTTCAGGATATCCGAAATTCGGATATCCGAAATTTTCAGATATCCGAAATTCGGATATCCGAAATTTTCAGGATATCCGAAATTCGGATATCCGAAATTTTCAGATATCCGAAATTCGGATATCCGAAATTTTCAGATATCCGAAATTCGGATATCCGAAATTTCGGATATCCGAAATTCGGATATCCGAAATTTTCAGATATCCGAAATTCGGATATCCGAAATTTCGGATATCCGAAATTCGGATATCCGAAATTTTCAGATATCCGAAATTCGGATATCCGAAATTTCGGATATCCGAAATTCGGATATCCGAAATTTTCAGATATCCGAAATTCGGATATCCGAAATTTTCAGGATATCCGAAATTCGGATATCCGAAATTTTCAGATATCCGAAATTCGGATATCCGAAATTTTCAGATATCCGAAATTCGGATATCCGAAATTTTCAGGATATCCGAAATTCGGATATCCGAAATTTCAGATATCCGAAATTCGGATATCCGAATTTCGATATCCGAAATTCGGATATCCGATTCGTATCCGAAATTTCGGATATCCAAATTTTCGGATAATTTCGGATCGGATTTTCGGATATTTCGGATCGCGGATTCGGATTCAGATTTTTTGAACACCCCTAGTGGTATCCTAACAAACTTGTCAAACTTTGTTTTCTTCTTATTTAATCTCTAACTCAATATATAATGATGGGAAAAACGAATATGCTGCTAGAAGCAGCTTGCTTCTAAGTTTCCCCCTCACAATCTCCCCCCTGGAAATCACGTGTATGAATATAAAATCTTTCCCCCCCTTAAAATCATGGTAGAAGCATGCTTCTAGTAGCATACTTGTTAACCCCATATAATAAAAAACAATTGTGATTACATCATTATTTTGTCTAAATATCTTACTTGGCAACTCTAAATTTTCTATAAAAAATTATTTCCTTTTTCACTAAATAATTTATGACATCATTATAACATTAAAACTAAATTACTTAATTTATTATATACTTTTTAAATTCTTATCATATAGTTTAATAAATATCTTTATGCATATTCTTAAAGTATATATATTCGATATCTTTATGCATATTCTTAAAGTATATATTTTTCGATCAATATGACAAAATTAAATCAATTAATTCACATTTCATTATTTCATGAATATATATAACTATCATTTTTTCACTAAACAACCCGGGTTAAACCCAGGTTCTTTAGCTAGTATTTGTATGTAACATATAGGTTTGGATCTTACCGAATTTAACCGTGCATTAGTAAGAATTTTAAGTTGATATTTTTAGATTTTGATTATTCCTTTTTTTCAATACTCTAGGTCCACATATCAAAGACATAATTATAGAAATAAAGGGGTTCAAAAATGAAAGTTTTCGTGAAGTAATTGGGAACTGAGGATTAATTGGGATGTGGCGTGAGGTGCTGAATCCATTTGAACAATCAATGGTCAGCACCACCGCTGGATCTGTTTCACCTACACCGTCGGTTTTATTTATGGGTTTCGAAATCCGTACTGCTATACACAAGATCTGGCCGGTCTTCATCGTTGCCGGTCTTCTCGGTCGATCTTTGTCGTCGCCGGTCTTCTTGGCCGGATCTAAAAAGTTGCCGGATCCCGTCGCTGAATCATGAAGGTTTCAAGCCCACTTTATTCCATCGCTCAGCCACCACCACCGATATGGTACCTTCGTTAGTTGTGGTTTATTAAAACCATAGAAATTTACATTAACTTTGCCATGGATTATAGTATTAGTTAGTTGTGGTTTATATGTATATCTATAAATAAATATGTTTGGATAAGGATATGAAGTTCGATAACTTTTGCCATGAATATTAGTATTTGTAATTTTTTTTTTTGATATCATTATTGTTATTATTAATAAGTGTATGTATTTGTTAGATAAAATGTAAGGATCTTGGTTTTATGATTTTGATTTAATGTGTTATATGTAGAGAACAAATTGAAAAAGTGTTAGATGATGATGGTGATGGTTGGCTGGTATATTTTGATAAGATGATGATGATTACATTTTGGTTAGTTGCAGAAATAGTCCTCGTTTATATGAAAAGACAGTATTACCCCTCACGTGAGGGGCACATGATGTCTTTAACGGTAAAATTAGACGGAAAGTTAACTTTGGACCAAGATTGCAACGGGTGTGATATGACAGGGATGCGTTTCGCGACTTTGCACATGTTTGTATCAAACTTGCAAAAGATGTGATAACACAGGGACCAAAAATGCAATTCGTTAATATATATATATATATAGGTAAAGGTTCAAGTGAGAACCATTTAAATTGGAAGAACCATGAGAACCACTATATTATAACTTGATGTTCATATGTGATAGGTATATGTGAACATATTCATTCACATATGAACAGATCAAATTATACTTAATATTATCTATGTTCATATGTGAATGGTTCTCAATTGAACCTTACCCTATATTATAACTTGATGTTCATATGTGATAGGTATATGTGAACATATTCATTCACATATGAACAGATCAAATTATACTTAATATTATCTATGTTCATATGTGAATGGTTCTCAATTGAACCTTACCCTATATATATATATAATATATATATAAATATATATTGGCCATATATATCAGTATAAAAAAAAGGCCCATACCCTATCCACTCAACAATGATCTTCTTTTTCATTTTTCTTCTTCCACAACCCAAAAAAAAAGACTCTCTCTCAGTCTATCTCCCCTTTCACACCTTCTTCAACCCATCCCCTTTCACACCTTGTTTTCAGCCTCTCTCTCTCTGTCTTTCTCTCTGTCTTAGACTCACACCCACACATACTCTCAGTTTATACATACATATATATACATATAACCAATCGTCGCCTTCCCCCCACCCCACCCACACGCCGCCAGCAACCACCACAAACATCGCTGCCGACGATCTCGCCACAACTGCCTAATCAAACAACTGATCCTTTTTTTGGTACATTTTTAATTTTTATTGTATATATATATTCTGCATTATTTTATATTAGATTTGCTAATTATTTTAGATTATTTGGTTGATTGTTATATTAATTTTTTAGATTTAATTGTTAGATTAATATATTAATTCTAGATTTGTTACCGTATGTTGAAAGTGAGCTTCTTCTAATTATGCTCCGTTATATTTTCCACTTATTGAGCCAAGTATTGAAATAATTTTCCCAGATCTGAAAAAAAAAACAGTTGCCTAAGATTTAGTTAGATTCTCAAGGTATGTTCATTTATTTTGCTTTCCAGTATTTAGTTAGATTTTCAAGGTATGTTTCTTGATTTTTCTTTCCAGTATTATCAAATAAAGAAAGGGTTTAATGATTTTTACATAATATAAAAAAAAAAAATCTTGTTGGAGTTTGGATTTTACGGTAATTATAAATCTACCAAATTGTTTATCGGATATCGCTGTAATTTCTATAAAAAAATTCGTTGTTTCTTCAGGCGGTCCAACAACCATAGTCTGCTCCGTCATTTGAAAATCAGTGATGATGATGATAGAGAGGTCTTCTTGTATGGTGATTTTGAAGGTTTTCTTGGAAAGCTTTTAGGTAAGAATTTTTTTGCCTATGGAGTTTCTGTTCATAACTTCATATCCTGGATATCTCAGCTTACTTTAATAACTTGTGTGTGTTTTAGTTAGGTCTAACATTTTGGATTCATTGTTATTCTTTAAAAACACTCAGGGGAGTCTTATGGAAAGCAAGTTCATGTTTTATTTAAGTGCGTTTAAATTTTAATACCACCTAAATAATAGATTATGCTTATTGTTTCATTTGCAAAATTCATATATAGTAGTATCCTTTGAACAGTCATATAAATAATCATGTGAAGTTTACAAAAATTCTGCAACATTCTTATTAAGCCTAAGTTTCTTTTGTTCCTTTTATTTAAAATTAAACTTTGGAGTTTTATTACTGGGAAATCCTTTTATTTAAAATTCTTTTGTTCTATCCTTCATTCAGTTGCTTTGTTTTTGATGTAGCTTTTGGGGCACCCCGGGCGCGACCTGCTTATTGTTGAACAACACTTCACAAACGCCAAAACTGTGTGTGTTGGTGTTAAAGGTAGGAAAGGTTATTCAAATGTTAAAGTCGTGTGTGCAAACCAAACTAAATTTATTCAAGCCGCTGGTCACTCGAGTTTAATGGTCCTCAACGGTAATGTTTTGCCTTTTACAACTAGCCTTTGCCTTTCCCTTTTGGCTCCAACTGTCAAGCTTTCCCTTTAGGCTAAAAGCTTCTAATCGTAATTGTAATATATCAATAGCATCTACCCTTTTGTTAGCAAACCATGACCAAACGATGGAGCTTTCCTTTTGACTACAACCTGTTAATTGTAGTTGTAATATAGTTCTACCTTCTTGGAACATGCTTCCACTGAATGATGCTTGTAATGAATATGCATATATATGACTTTAATGATGCTAGCTTTCTAATGAAACATGTTTGTATTTAGCATGGTCATCAACACAAGCAGCTGGATATCATCCAAATTTTTTGTTAATGATTAGCCCGAATATTCACGGTGTTGTTCTTATTCCTTGCTTGAACATTGTTAATGCCCGAGGACTGAACAGGAAGTGACTAGCAAAATTTATGCATAATCGTGAGTCATTGAATGAAAGGATGGCGATGAGTGTTAATTAAACTACAGTATCATCAAAAGGATCTCATATTGGATTCCAACTTTAACTTGAAATGTCTCGTGGTATGGACCAAAGTGCTCTGATAATTATCTTGCATAACTAACTGTTATACATTTTTAATCTTATTAATAGGCTATAAAGAAGAGACTCTTCATTTGTATGCAAGGTTAAAAGAGTAGTCATACTTGGCAATGCTTTCTTTGCACTTGGAAACATTAATCCGACTGCTGAAGCAAATGTACACAATATTTGTTCTTTGAAACTATTTTCTTCTTACTTTCTGGTGCATTTATGTTAAAGTCAAACCTTCATTGGGACATGAAGTCATTATTTTATATGTACTTACAGATTTGCGGACCCTGAAGCTGCAAACATTGTATTCGATTCTGGTGCAAATATAAACGTTGTTGGCATAAATACCACAACACAACTTAAAATGTCAGGCTTGTTTCATCTTATCAATTATATTACTTGAACCGAATCAACTAAACGTCAGGTTTGTTTTATTAAAAGAATTGACCAACATTTGAGGGTTTCAAATGACGATCTTGATGACCTTAGGCAAACTAAAGGGAAACATGTTGTTTTCGTGTTAGAGTAGTAAACTCTATCGCGATTGGCATGTGAAGTCGTTTGATAGTACTTGATTAATTTCTCCAGGAATTCTCCTTCATGACCCAACCTCTCGAAGCAAGTTATGCAGCTAAAGAATGTAAGTTACCTTAAGCTCTTTGGTTTTAAAGATTGTTCGAAGTTAAATATTTGAGATGGAAATTAATGTATTGTTCCACTAATTATAAGGTTAATTTTTACTAGAACGGCAAATAATAATGCTCGGTGATCCTTTATAAGATTGAACTTAGGGTTTTAAATGAAGACAAGGATCTTTTGCTGTCTCGACTAATTAAAAAGTCAGTTTTAGTTGACACATCAAAAACTATGCAGAGTATTATTTAGAAGATTGAACTTATGTTTAATGTAACCTGTCCATAAATTATTTAAACTTTGTTGTAAGTTTGATACCAAATAAAGTAATTACTTAATTTTGCTCTTAGAAGTTTCAAATATGAAGATCGTGTTATATGTGTTATATGTGACTAAAGAGCTTGGATTTAGTTTTATGACCTCTGATTATTCTGCTATTGTTTCATAAAGTGAAAATCTTGGAGCTTTGAAGTTCTGACCATAGAGATTTTTGCCTCAAAGTAATTGGTGTGAAATGGCCATATCTACTATATATACTCGATTTGAAATACATATTTGCAGGCATTAGACTCCTTCAATATTAATTTGGCGTCACCAGTATACTATGTCAAGTTTACAAGTCTCGCCATCCTGGCTAGCGTGTTCATGTTTAAGGTAATTCAGAATGTATTGCATCAAGTAGAGATGGCATAATATGCTAATCCTTTTTGTACGGGGTAGGTTGACATGAAATCCATGTTTCCTACAAATATTTTTTTGTGATAAAGTAGATCAACTTTTCATAGTAATTTTTTTTTCTTTTTTGTTTTTTGGATAAAATGATTCAAGCTGACTCAAATTTAGCCCAAGATAGATTAAAATAATTATTGTCTTTTATTTTTGATATGAAGATCTTGTGAGGTTATTTGATGTCGTTGAAATTGGTCAGCTTGATATGACTTTCGGATCGTTAGTGAATCAAATGCAACTTTCTGTCTTGATTATGCGGTGTGTGTGTAACGAGCGGACACTTGAGAGATGTCGTTACAAATAGATGGGCTTGCAAAGTAGAGCTGGCATATCGTGTCCGACACGACACGATAAGACACGAACACGATAGGGTTAAACACGAACACGACACGATAGCTAATCGTGTCAGTTTTTCCAAACACGAACACGACACGATTTTTAACAGGTTACACGATAAGGGACCTGTTAAGAGACCTGTTAAGGGACTTGTTAAAAGTTACACGATAAGGGACCTGTTAAGGGACCTGATAACGTATCTTATCGTGTTTTAACGTGTCTTAACGTGTCTTATCGTGTCTTAACGTGTCCATAACATGTCCTTAACGGGTCTTTAACGGGTCTTTAACGTGTCCATATATATACTACTTATCTTATCGTGTCTTATCGTGTTTTAACATGTCTTACGTGTTTTAACAGGTCTTACGTGTCTTAACGTGTCTTATCGTGTCTTAACGTGTCTTAACGTGTCTAACGTGTCCTTAACGGGTCTTTAACGTGTCTTAACGTGTCCATAACATGTCCTTAACGGGTCTTTAACGTGTCTTATCGTGTCTTAACGTGTCTTAACGTGTCTTAACGTGTCTTAAGTGTCTTAACGTGTCTTATCGTGTCTTAACGTGTCTTAACGTGTCTTACGTGTCTTAACGTGTCTTACGTGTTTTAACGTGTCTTAACGTGTCTTATCGTGTCTTAACGTGTCTTAACGTGTCTTAACGTGTTTAACGGGTCTTTAACGTGTCTTATCGTGTCTTATCGTGTCTTAACGTGTCTACCACGTGTCTTTAATGTGTCTTAACGTGTCTTATCGTGTCTTAACGTGTCTTATCGTGTCCTTAACGTGTCTTTAACGGGTCTTTAACGTGTCTTAACATGTCTTAACGTGTCTTAAGGGACCTTATAACGTATCTTATCGTGTCTTAACGTGTCTTATCGTGTCTTAACGTGTCTTACCGTGTCTTAACGTGTCCTAACATGTCTTAACGGGTCTTTAACGTGTCTTAACGTGTCCATAACATGTCCTTAACGGGTCTTTAACGGGTCTTTAACGTGTTTTAACGTGTCTTAACGTGTCTTATCGTGTCTTAACGTGTTTAACGTGTCTTAACGGGTCTTTAACGTGTCTTAACGTGTCTTATACGTGTCTTAACGTGTCTTATCGTGTCTTAACGTGTCCTTAACGTGTCTTAACGGGTCTTTAACGTGTCTTAACGTGTTTAACATGTCTTACGTGTCTTACGTGTCTTAACGTGTCTTATCGTGTCTTAACGTGTCCATAACATGTCCTTAACGGGTCTTTAACGTGTCTTAACGTGTCTTAACGTGTCCTTAACATGTCCTTAACGGGTCTTTAACGGGTCTTTAACGTGTCTTAACGTGTCTTACTTTAACGTGTCTTAACGTGTTTAACGTGTCTAACGTGTCTTAACGTGTCTTAACGTGTCTTATCGTGTATTTAACGTGTCTTAACGTGTCTTTAACGGTGTCTTAACGTGTCTTAACGTGTCTTAACGTGTCTTATCGTGTCTTTAACGTGTCTTATCGTGTCTTAACGTGTCTTAACGTGTCTTAACGTGTCTTAACGTGTCTTAACGTGTCTTAACGTGTCTAACATGTCCTTAACGGGTCTTTAACGGTCTTTAACGTGTCTTTAACGTGTCTTAACGTGTCATAACATGTCCTTAACGGGTCTTTAACGGGTCTTTAACGTGTCTTTAACGTGTCTTAACATGTCTTAACTTGTCTTATCGTGTCTTATCGTGTTTTAACGTGTCTACGGTCTTTAACGGTCTTATCGTTTAACGTGTCTTAACGTGTCTTAACGTGTCTTATCGTGTCTTAACGTGTCTTACGTGTCTTACGTGTCTTACGTGTCTTAACGGTCTTAACGTGTCTTACGTGTCTTAACGTGTCTTATCGTGTCTTACGTGTTTTAACGTGTCTTTAACGTGTCTTTAACGTGTCTTACGTGTCTTAACGTGTCTTAACGTGTCTTAACGTGTCTTACGTGTCTTAACGTGTCTTATCGTGTCTTAACGTGTCTTAACGTGTCTTAACGTGTCTACGGGTCTTTAACGTGTCTTAACATGTCTTACGTGTTTTAACGTGTCTTAACGTGTCTTATTTTAACGTGTCTTAACGTGTCTTAACGTGTCTTATCGTGTCTTAACGTGTCCTTAACGTGTCTTTAACGGGTCTTTAACGTGTCTTAACGTGTCTTACGTGTCTTTAACGTGTCTTAACGTGTCTTTAACGTGTCTTAGTGTCTTAACGTATCTTATCGTGTTTTAACGTGTCTTAACGTGTCTTATCGTGTCTTAACGTGTCCATAACATGTCCTTAACGGGTCTTTAACGGGTCTTTAACGTGTCTTTAACGTGTCTTAACATGTCTTATCGTGTTTTAAGTCTTATCGTGTCTTATCGTGTTTTAACATATATATATTATATATATATATATATATATATATATATATTTACGTATATAACATATATTAATATATATATATACATAGTTATTTAGTGACCATTTAACTAGCACGTTTTCCAAACTTTATCTTCATTTATACATACATAGTAATAAATAATTAATACATAAACAATATATTAATCATCATCACACAAAGAACTACCAATCGTTATCTATATTAGGAAATAAAGGTGCACACATAAAAACCCATCTCTCAAAGTCTCAAATCATACACTGATGGTATCCATTTTTCATTTTCCATAGTTGTGCTAATAAACACACACACCCGCAGATCTACAAAAACACACAAACATGCACGGATTTGAGAAGAGTGGAAAGAGAGGGGCGACAGTAAGGCAACGGTGACGGGCGGCAATTGGGGGAATTTGGAGGATCTGTAAACATACACAGATCTATGAAGAGAGAAAGATAGTGATGGGCGGCGGATCTATACGACCGCTGGGTACATACTACCTCCGGTCAAACACCACCCACTGTGTGAACACCATCAAACACCACATCAATACACAGGGGGAAGGAAAATAAGGATGGCGTGCGGCAGTTGGGTGGTGGTAGGATCTGATGGCGGAGTGATGGTGGCTGTGGGATCTGATGTCGGAGTGATCGAGGAGGTGGTGGCGGTTATTCTCTTTTTCTTGATAGATATAACTTGATTGATTGTCTTGCAAGATGTATAATATCACATGGAAGTAGATATATTGACAACTTTTGCTAGTACTTGCTTCGTAAAAATGGAGATAGTCATCACTTGCTACTGTTACAAACACTACAAGAAAAATACTTGCAACAATCCTTGTTATTTGAGGTTACTATTTTATTTTGTTTTTATTTTTGAAACATGTGTGAATGATGGATATAAATTTAGGAAGATACCCAGATGCAGTAAATTTAGCATAAAATTTGGATTAAGTTTGTGTGTTTGATTTTATGGGTTTAGATTTGATGATGAATGTGATTGATATTGTTTTAGGTAATGAATAATGATGATGATATTTGGATTAAAAGGTTTGTTGTTCTTGTTGATGATGATATAGATACAGATACATATATATGAATATAAATATAAGAGAAAATTTCATTACATACCCCTGGGGTATGTCATATTATTAAGTTTCGCCCCTCTCGTTTTTTTTTATCATTACATACCCTTATGGTGATTTTTTGTATCATAACATACCCCTCACCCTAACGTCCGTTTGTCTGTCTCCGTTAACCCCCTCACGTGCGTTCCACGTGAGGGTATTTCTGTCCATTCCTAATTAATTTTTATTATTGATATATTTTTCTTATTATTTCTTATATATACATTGATGATCTGCATCTATATCTATCTATATTTTATCAAGGAAATCAAATCAGATGAAATCAAATCAAATCTAAACCAAAATCAATATCAAAACTAAAAGCTTATATCTGGAAATCAATTACATCAAAAAACATTCTCACCACATGTTTCATATATATCGTTATATAGATCTGATATATATATACATATACATATGAGTGAAGAGATAGGTTTTCCGGCCACCGCTCCTCCGCCGCCATGTTTTCCGATCACCCCCAAACAACAGTGCTCGGTTTCTTTCGTCGGAAAACAAGGACACCGATTTTCTCATGTCCATATCCAGATCTGATTAAAAGTATTAATCCTCATTTTATGGTTGCAGCCAATATTTATTTAAATATAAATAAAATATTTTTGATCCATGTGACAAGAAATGACTGTTATACCCTTAGGGTGTAGGCCATGTGACCACATTTTTAACGTCTGTCAGTGGCATGGACCAAAACTGATAACGGAGTTCCAAACCTAGGGATGAAAAACGTAATTTCGTGAACCCAGGGATGAAACTTGAAAGTGGGTACAAACCATAAGGACGAAAATTGTAATTTACTCTAAGAATTAATTATAAGAAAAAAGTTGTATTTGCATTAAAAGAGATCTAATTCTTGATTCAGCATTGATTCTACACTTAACTATATAAGGATATCATCATTGCTTTTCAAACGCCCACACCCACACCCACGTCCTTCCTTCCTAAACCTCAAGAGCCTCTATCAAACCTTCAGGATATACCGGTGTAGGAAATATAAATTTACATATATGGTATTTATATTATGCATTTATATGTATCCAACTAGTTTTTGAACCCGGGCGTTGCCCCGGGAAACATAACGATACGTAAAACTTGCAATGTGTATAAGATCGGTGATATATACGTAAAGATAAACGTACATTACAAAAGCGTATCATAAAACCAAAAAATTACAACACGGATGTGGTTCAAAAGACTATTTAAAATTAATATTACATCATAGTGTTATGTGATTATCGGGTCATTGGTCATCCAAATATCAACTGTTTTTAATTTAAAAGAACCCTAAAAAAATTTCGTAAAAATTAAATAATATATTAATCAATGAATAAAGAATAAATGAAAGGTGAACGTTAAAGAAAAGTATTAACAAAAAAGAAAAAAATAAGAAAAATAAAAAATCAATAGGCAGTCTTATAGGTAGATATGGTTGTTAGTCATGGATTACGTTACCGTTGACTGGGAATAACAATGTTAGTGTGTTTGTGTGTTTTTGTTTTTATGTAAAAGACCCTTTATAGAAAGAAATCACCAATGAATACACTACTAGGGGGGATTAAGTATGCACGCTTCGATTTAGATATGTAGCAACATGTCAGTCACGATAATTAAAAAACAAATTTAAAAAAATGCAAACAGGCTGACAGGCGGGGGGGGGGATTAAGTATGCACGCTTCGATTTAGATATGTAGCAACATGTCAGTCACGATAATTAAAAAACAAAATTTAAAAAAATGCAAACAGGGTGACAGGCTGCTTACTTTACTGTTCCTAAGCCTGTTCAAAAATGTATATATATACTAATTTACATTTACCAGGATAATTGGCTAATTGACCAAACACCAGCTACTTGCTTACTGTAATGTAAGACCTACTCACTTTGAGGATTCACATCTTGTAAAATTGAAACTTTATAAGAAAGTTATAGGGTTTTAATATTTGAATTAAAGTTAAGAGTTAAGAACTATTGATTACTCGATATATCTAAAAATATTTAAAAAATCTGTTAGCATTTATATTAAAATAAACTTTCACGTATATTTATTAATTAATATTTATAAATCAACCAACTGCATAAATGTTTAATAGTTACATAAGAAAACTAAAATACCATATATGACATTTATATTATTCGAACAAGTTTGTTTTTAATAAATATCTAATTCTTAACGTAGAATATCTTAGTTCTTAACCTTAAATAATAATAAAAGTTTATATATCAATTAGTTTTCAAAAATAAAAATAAAAATATTTATACAAGGTACATCTTATTAAAAATATTTTTGGAACCTTGCACGGACAATTGTATATTGCAATCTTGATTTAAATTTAAAAAGTTCTTAATGTGTTAATTGCAAGATTGGTCCCTGTGGTTTTTTCATTTTAGCAATGGGGGTCCCTTTTTCGAGTTCACTAGCAATAAGGGTCCCTTATGTGTCGTATGAAAAGACGATATTGCCCCTGCACGTGTTGGTCACGTGAAGACTTGATGACACCCGTTAAATGTTCGGTTAAAAAGGGACCAACTTTGCAAAAAATTCTCAAAATAGAGACCCTTATTGCAACGATACTCGAAAAGAGAATCATTGTTAAATTGTGCAAACCACAAGAAAGCAATTAACTCTATAATTTATAAAATTATCATCTTTCGTTTCAAATATATTGCTCAAAATGTTTCATGCATTGTTTTACGTAGGGGTGAGTATCAGTCGGTTTGGTTCGGTTTTGCCCTAAAACCGAAACTCGAATCGATCCATTCAGTTTTTAAAAAACAAAACCATTGGATTCGGTTTTTGTTCGGTTCGGTTTGTCGGTTTTCCGGTTCGGTTTGGATAGTTTCGGTTTTTGTTTCGTTTTTTTATAATTTTTTTTTAAAGCTTTTTGCTTATTATGTTATAAATTTAACATTCAATTGTTAAGGAAAAAAAAAATAATGTAGAAACTAAAATATAGAGATGCTTTTTATTAACTAATTATATTTTTTAGGTGTTAAAATTGGTATAACTTTTATAAAACGAATTGATTTTATTGTACGTTTTCATTTAAAACATACAATTTATATAGATTTGTACACTAAAAGACAAAAAGTTTAAATATATTAACATATTTACAAATTATAAGTAATAAATATAAATGTAATATGATATAAATATAAAATAAATTAAAATATATTATTGGTTCGGTTCGGTTTTTATCGGTTTTTTGGCATATGAAACCGAAACCCGAACCAATCCGTTTGGTTTTTAGAAAACGAAAACCAAACCAATGGTTTCGTTCGGTTTTCGGTTTTTGGTTTTCCGGTTCGGTTTTTGCTCACCCCTAATTTTACGCATGCATGAAAATTCACATTTATGACAAGTAGACTTTTAAATTATTTTAATTTGCACACGAATTAAGAGAAATTTGCACACAAAGAGAATTTATGCAGGTGCGATATCGATAACTTTGGTTCTCAGAAGTCTTACCTAGTGGTATGTACTGTGTAGTATGTACGTCCATCTCAAATTATCTGTTACATATAACTGGTAATTTCAAATTTTGGATATTTGGATAAGAAAGATGATTTATATTAAAATAAATAATATGACCGAATTTTATTGATTTTTGGTTTCTAAAGATTTTGTTGGTAAGGCTGAGAGGGGTGGGACATATTGGTTTTTGAAGATTATGGGTCGTTCACATCCTTCCCATATTTACTCCCTAAGTTATCTCCTAGTTTTATGGTCTTGATAAGTCCGTATCTTTTCTTAGTTTAAGTATTCTATTTATTATAAATAGCAGAGGTTCTTCCTCTTTTGATGTACAGCATACACAACATCGATCGATATCTTGAAATTATAATGGCATCAGAGCAGTGATCTTATTGTTCCGACGAAGATCATGGCTGGAGATAAAACAAGTGGTGCAGAATCAAGCGGCGGCAATGTCGTTGATTACAACTCACTGTATTACCTTCACCCTTCCGATTATCCTAGGCAAATGCAAGTTAATGATGTTTTGTCGGACAAAAACTATACAGATTGGGTGCAAGAGATGGAGAATTTCTTATTTGCAAAGAACAAGATTGGCTTCATCGATGGATCAATAAAGAAACCAGAAAAGACATCCAAGGACTACATGCCGTGGATGAGAGTAGATGCAATGATTAAAGGATGGCTCACTACCGCTATGGAGAAAGAAATAAGAAGCAGTGTCAAGTACGCCAATACCGCTGCAGAGATGTGGTCTGACCTTAATGAAAGGTTTGGAAAGGAAAGTGCACCAAGGGCATACGAACTTAAAGAACAAAATTGCTACTATACGTCAAGATGGAGCCACCGTGTCAGCCTACTACACGAAGCTTCGATCTTTATGGGATGAAACTCCAGTCCTTCCTATCCCAAAGTGTACCTGTAATGGGTGTACATGTGATATTGGTAAGCGTCTGGTTGACATCAAGAAAGGAGAGGTTGTACGAGTTCCTTATGGGTCTTGATACAATGAATTCGGTGTTATCAAAACTCAAATCCTAGCCACTAAAACGATTCCTGGCCTCTCAAGTGCTTACCATCTAGTAGCAGAGGATGAAAGACAAAAGCTAATAACCAAAGAGAAGAAACCAGTTATGGAAGCTGCTGCCTTTAAGGCTTTTGTTCCTCAAAAACGAGGCAGTTTGTCTTCTTTACAACAGAAAACCAAAGCCTATTCAAAAATTGAAAAACAAGAAGAAGAGACACCTCATTGCACTTACTGTGACAAGGATGGACATGTTCGAGAAGGATGTTTTCAACGAATTGGATATCCTGACTGGTGGCCAGGAAAACAGAAGGGAAACAAATCCAAACCGAAGGCCTCTTGTGTTGAGGGAGGTTAGAGTACCATTCCTGGACTAACAGTGGAACAATACAATACCTTCTTGAAGCAGTTTCAAGACCGAAGCGTTATAAGTGATGAAGAGAACAAACGAGTAGCTAACATGACGGGTAGATTTGATGATAATGATGAGTGGATTGTTGACTCGGGGGCTACTGATCACACAACCTATTTAAGTAGCGTCCTTGTAAATAAAAGAAAAGACCATCTTGAAATGCCTGTGATCATTCCAAATGGTCACACCGTCCCGGTCGAAGGAAAGGGTGATTACATTCTTCCGGGAGGCACCAAAATCGAGGGCGTACTGCACGTGCCAAATTTTACTTGTAATTTACTATCGGTTAGCCGATTAACCAAGGATCTTCAATGTTCAGTAACGTTCTTTCCTGATTTTTGTATTATGCAGGGTCTCCGTTCGAGGAACTTGATTGGTGCGGGTAAGTGCAAGAGAGGTCTATACCGAATGGGGATGTTTGCAGAAGAGAGGAAAGCTATGGCGGTGAGCATTGAAAGATGGCATAAGAGATTGGGTCATACGTCTCAAGAAAAACTGGCTAAAGTTGATTTTATGAATGGTGTTTCTTTTAATATTAGGAATAATATTTGTGATTCTTGTTCAAAATCTAAACATACCAGATCTCCGTTTCCATTAAGTGGAATAAAAACCAAATATTCTTTTGAGTTGTTGCATTGTGATGTGTGGGGAAAGTATCGTGTTCCTTCATTTGGGGCAAATTATTTTTTAACATCGTGGATGATTTTAGTAGAAATGTTTGGATTTTCTATTAAGTACAAAAAGTATGCTAGTACCTGTTTGATGAATTTTTGTAAAATGGTTGAAACTCATTTAGTAAAACGGTAAAAGAATAAGGTGTGACAATGGTGGGGAATTTACTTCTAATCTTGATGTCGATTTCTACACCAAACAAGGTATTTTGTTAGAAACCACTTGTGCCCTCATACACGCCTCAACAAAACGGGGTTGTGGAAGCGTAAGCATAGGCATTTGCTTGACACGGCTCGGGCCCTACGTTTTGAGGCTAGCTTGCCAAAGCGTTTTTGGGGAGAGTGTGTTTTAACGTCCGCTTACATCATCAACCGATTGCCCTCTAAAACCCTTGGTGATAAAACTCCATATGAAATTTTATACAATCAAAAACCTGAGTATAGTCATATGAGAGTTTTTGGTTGTCTTACTTATTTTTGGAGCATTGAAACAAAGGGAGATAAGTTTGAAGTGAGGGGGAGACCCGGTATTTTTTTAGGTTATCCCCAGGGAACTAAAGGGTACAAAATATTTGATATTGGAAATAAGAAAATAGTTGTGGGACACTTAGCCCAGCGATCCACACCTGGATCGCCGATTCTCCGGCTATATCGGGCCCCTCCGGCGTATCCCCCTTTAGGCGAAAGATATGGCTCGCGGGCTCTTCTTTGACTTGTTTCACTTTTTTCAAATTTTCAGTATGTTTCTTTCTCATTTTTTTTCTTCTGAAATATGTAATATATATAAACACACACACACACACACACACACATACACTATCGTGTATTAAGGCGATTATACATACATAACGTTGAAGGTACATTACAAAAATAGTACTACACGGACGACAAATATGGATGTAAGAAACAATTTAAAAATGATGATTTAGTTGTAGCGGAAACACTAAACGATATTCTGGTTTGTTGGTCATATTACCCGGCTGTTAGAATCGTTCAAAAAAATGAAACAATGAAAAGATAAAACGGAAATATATATATAAAAAAAGACGTTAATGCCAGAGAAAAAGAAAAAAAATTGTTTTTTTATTTTCATTAAAACAGATATTATAATGTAATAATAATCCTCATATGTAAACAATAATTTACATATCTAAGATGTAAAAAAGAGGAGCAATAATTCACATATTTCAAACTCTAGTTCTCTATCTTTATTCTTATTTTAAATGTGATGATGATGATAATGATAGTGATGTAACCTAATGGAATTATAGTGGTGGCGTTGATAGAATGAAAAATTGCAGTTTGTATATAAAGTGCATTAGAAAATTAAAGGGGTAAAACGTTTTTTTAAGAAAAAGTGAAGTTGTGGTGAAGTTAGTGGTCAAACTTGAAAAACAAAAAGTTTATGGTATAAAGTTGTAGTTAATAAGTCAATTCTACAGAAAATGAAAGTTTGGGTGAAAGTAGAAAATCCAAAACTTTTATGGTAAAAATAAAAAAGTGAAAAAATTGTGATGAAAGTAAAAAAGTAAAGAAGGTTCATGTAGTTAAAGAGTCTTTATTATGAATATACAGATGATGATGAGGATATTTATGTAACCTAATGGAATTGTGGTGGTGATGTTGATTGAATGAAAAATTAAAATTCGTATAAAATGCATTGAAAAATTAATGGGTATGGAGTTGGAAAAAAAAATTGTGGTTAATTTTTAGACATAATCTTATTATCTATATTAATTCTCTTTCCTAATCTTATCCCTTGATTTATCCAAGTGTCATAATTTTATTATTAGGTTAATTTTTAGTCACATTATTTAGGTTCATTTATCATTATCCTAAACATATAAATATTTTTCTGACATTGTAACGATTACGCGGCAATATATGCAGCAGAAATAATCAGCAACATGCCAACAAGGCAACAACAACTTAATTAATTAATTTTAATCCACATCCTAAACTTCTGTTCTTAAAAGCGCCCAACAAAGTGTTTCTGATTTAACACTAAAACAATAGCTAGTAACTCTAACTTTAAGAATACTAAATAATTAGTAATTAATATCTTCAAAGAAGTAACAGTCCGTACTAGCTAGTTATTTGGACTTTGTAAGTTTGTAACACCCTATTGTCGGAACCGCTGAGCTACTAGAGCTATCAAGGCCGTTTTTGAGAATTTTTGGACCTAAAACGAGCCAGGAAAAAGGTCACTAAGCTAGACACAACGAATTATATTATATAAATCATATTTAAAATACGATAAATAATATATTAATAAACATACCAAAAGTTATAGTTCAAAAAATAAAAATTATAACATTGCAAAATCATACTATTCAGAAAACATATTGTTATAGCTAGCCGCTGATTTGTGAAGTCTTCTATCATTCTTATAAGAAATTGGTTTAGACAATGTAAATTGCTATATATTTACTTTCTTAATGTTAATTAATAATAACTAGTCATTGTCACTAGATCATTTGTGATTTTAAATCTAATAAACAAAAGGTTTTTGCTAAACGAAACTCTAAGGCTTTCGTTAGGGTGCATTAAATAGTTATACATTTATCATAAAATTTAGAGAATGAGCTTTTGATATAGAAACGTATAACTTTTTTATGCACGTTAAGTGAAACCCTAAAGATTTCATTTAACATTTTCCTAAATAAAATAATTTTATTTAACAGTGGAAAAATATCATATAAGTTGGATACCCTCGTACTATTTATCTTGGGTACACTCTTACACTATACACATACACATCATATAATATTATGTGTTGTTACCCTATGCCTATAGGGACATTAAAAAAGTAACTTGCGGCTGCTGTTGTCTTAATTGAAAATGATATATTTTTTTGATGTTAATTAATTTGTAAGTGGCTTTTTATGTAAGCGAGTAATTGCTAAAATTTGGATTGGACTTAGTTAATTACATATAAATTGTTATATACTACATCGGTACCCGCGTAATGCGACGATGTCTGTGACGGCGACGGTGTGGTTGTGGGGGGCGGTTGTCGATGGTAGAGTCGGCGTCGAGTGGTGTAAATAATTGATGTAAAGTAATTGATGTAAAGGTTAATGAAGTATTTTAAAAGATAAATGACTGATAGTGTAATATAATCATTAAGGGTATTTTAGACATTTTCCTCATGTAACTTTCAACATGAGACTATTTTTTTTATAAGATAGTAGTATAGATATATATACATCAGCATATTAAGACTAAGGTTGTGTTTGATAAATCAGAATGATTTAGTACTGAATTATTCAAACCACTAAATGGTTTAATAACTCTGAATGAATATGATTCTGAATGATAAATACTGTTTGATAGATATTCTGAATGAACACCAGTGGCGGATGTAGAGTAATAACAGGGTGGGGAACGACCCACTGTCAAAAACAAAGCCCAATGAATTTTTTTTTTTTAAAGGTCTAGGCCCCAACCCTTTTTAACCCAAGCCCCTTGACAAAAAGCCACAAACCAATTAATTCCCAATTCAGTGTTCCACAACTCACAAGTTGACATACGAGCAGATGGCTTTCCCCCCAAACTCCTATAAAGTGATCTAATGTCCCTCAAAATTTTAGTCTTTTCTTAGCATCTTTGGTTATTGGACAACTCTTTTTCTTCACAACATTGTATTTGGTGTTGAAAAAGTGCAGAATTCTGCTGTTTTTGGTGTTGAAATAGTGTAAAATTGCAGTTGTTTTTGCTGAAAATTATGGTCGTATTGTTGTAGAATTATGGCTATACTTTTAGCTCTTTGATCGTATAAGGTATTTTGTATGCTGTTTTTCTTAATAGCTTAAGGTAAATTTTTGTGCCCCTGCCTTGAAAATGTCTGGATCCGCCACTGATGAACACTTAAATAATATAAAATCACCATATTACCCTTCAATTGATAACATAAGTGATACAACTTAAATACAATATTACAAACACTAACCCGATAATTTGCATAAATTCTCAACATCTTTCCAAAATATGATATATGATAACATCATCAATCTAGTTTCATATATCATCAAAATATTAAAACCAAACTTTGGAGTTTCCTATCACCGCCTGATGATGATGTTGAAGAATTTATATTTTAATTCATTAATTATTCATTATCATTATAATAAAAGATCACCTTCTTTTCACTACTAATTCCTTCCATTATCATCATCAACGATCACCTGTCTTTTGTCGTTATTATTATTATTATTATTATGAAAAATAGAATTAAAGGGGATTATTTTTGTTATTATTGGGACTGAAGAATAAAAATAGATTTGTTACATATATAGAATTAGATAAAGAAAGAAGAACAGTTGGGATGAAATCATAATGAACAAAAAATCATAGATAAGCAGATTGTGGTAGGCGGAGTTAGAAGGGAAACAAAGATGTAAAGAAGGGTATTAGAGGCAAGTGTGGAAACTGAATGGGTCAGGAGGTGTTTAAAGCAAGAACCATTCAGTAGATTTGATTTTCGTTCAGCACCATTATTTCATTCAGAGCGCAAAAACAAACACTCTGGATGTTGACCGAATCAGCATTCAAAACTGAATGATTCCATTCAGTGAGAATCAAACACAGCCTTAGAAAAGGAGTCCACTGAAAAATCGGTCTCGATTGATCGTCCATCTCAACCTTGTTGGTATGTGATCACGTTAAATAAACGCATGTCCGGAAATCATTTAAGCCTACGGGGTCACACAAAATGACACGTAAACTCTATGTAATTAATTAATATGTTATTGTAATATATTAATTAATATGATCACGAAATGATTAATAAACGATCGTTAAAAGTTAAATATGTTTATTAATTAAAAGAGAAGGACTTAATTGTAAATTAGGAATTAGAGTTGGGCTCTAATTAATCCTATGGGGGGCCGAAATTTACAAGGCTTTTAGGCCTTGACTAAACTTGTCCATCAAGTTTTAAACCTAACATTTATCCCTATATATAGGGGTTAAGGTTTAAGGGTTTTGTGTGACAATTAGATTTGTAAAAACCCTAACTAAAACAATTCCTCTCTTCTCCTTCTTTTAGTTCGATCAACATCAAATAAAAGAAGTTCCATTGGTTTTTGGTTTAGGACCTATTCTTATAATTGACATGAAAATCAAAACCAATTAAATCCTTTATTGTTCCATTGTGAATTGAAGTGGTCGAACTCTAGTCTTGGGTGTTCGACTATAGCAAAGGGTATACACAACGGGTTTGTGAGTTCGTGATCGGGTACTAGCATACAACATAGGGGTGTCAAGTGTGCGATCGTAGAGGGGTTTTCCTTTAAACCCTAATTAATAATAATCTTATTATTAATATTATGTTATGAAGATTTGCATGAGTCTTCATACATAAACTTTTGATTCACATCAAATGCATTACCCATTTAAAGTTAAGTCAATGCCACCCACTTTGATTAGAACACTTGCCAGTGCTTTTCGCTCCTACGTGAGACCGTAGGCGAATTGTAACTCTTCAAGGTAAATTACATTTCTTAAGGATGATTATCGAAAATACCGATAATTGAACTTTTGTCTGTTTTAGAGATGGCAACAACAAATCCTTCTCAAAACATACACCAATCGGCTTTTAGGTCGATGCTAGAAAGAGAAAAACTTTCTGGACCAAACTTCAATGACTGATTTCGTCAAGCTAAGAATAGTTCTAAGAGCCGAGAAGAAATATCAAGTCCTTGAAGAGCAGTCACCCGTTGTTCCGGGAGCTAAATGCTACAACTGGAGAGTTGGTTGCATTAATGAAATTAATTGTTAAATGAATTTAACAAGGGTAAATTACATTTCTTAAGGATGATTATCGAAAATACCGATAATTGAACTTTTGTCTGTTTTAGAGATGGCAACAACAAATCCTTCTCAAAACATACACCAATCGGCTTTTAGGTCGATGCTAGAAAGAGAAAAACTTTCTGGACCAAACTTCAATGACTGATTTCGTCAAGCTAAGAATAGTTCTAAGAGCCGAGAAGAAATATCAAGTCCTTGAAGAGCAGTCACCCGTTGTTCCGGGAGCTAAATGCTACAACTGGAGAGTTGGTTGCATTAATGAAATAATGTTAAATGAATTTAACAAGGGTAAATTACATTTCTTAAGGATGATTATCGAAAATACCGATAATTGAACTTTTGTCTGTTTTAGAGATGGCAACAACAAATCCTTCTCAAAACATACACCAATCGGCTTTTAGGTCGATGCTAGAAAGAGAAAAACTTTCTGGACCAAACTTCAATGACTGATTTCGTCAAGCTAAGAATAGTTCTAAGAGCCGAGAAGAAATATCAAGTCCTTGAAGAGCAGTCACCCGTTGTTCCGGGAGCTAAATGCTACAACTGGAGAGTTGGTTGCATATGATTAATTGTTAAATAATTAAAAGTTGTTTTCTTATTTTTTTTTAATTAAATAAAAATTAGGGTTTTTTTTATTAATTTTTGCGTGTTTATAAAGAGCTATAAAGGTGATGCAAAAATTGTTTTGGAGAAAAGAATAAACTTGACTAAGAACTATCGAAATAGAGATTTCTTTAATAAAATTGGAGTCTTACAACCTTGAGATACACCGGCTCACCCATTTGAACAAACTCTAAGAGAAGTATAAGTCGGAGTGCGCTAGCCTCCTAAAAGAGCGGGTTTTTAATTGCGTTCATCGCAAACCTTGCTCTTGCGCTTCTTTGTGCGTTCAAATGGAGCTACCGAGCTCTCTTGTGTTGTTAAGACTATACAAATGATTTTATTAAATATTATGTTATGAAGATTTGCATGAGTCTTCATACATAAACTTTTGATTCACATCAAATGCATTACCCATTTAAAGTTAAGTCAATGCCACCCACTTTGATTAGAACACTTGCCAGTGCTTTTCGCTCCTACGTGAGACCGTAGGCGAATTGTAACTCTTCAAGGTAAATTACCACTCCACCGTGAGACCGGTGGTGGACTATTTACATGTTCTTAATTGGGCGACTTAAAACGAGTTAAGAGATGAGATCCTTGACCCGTGGCATAAGATGGGACAAAACATGTTTACAAAACACTTAATACCCCTTTAAAGTGTTGTTGTAAGTCCCATATCTCTAGGAATTGCATGAATGCAATTATTGATCGTCAATTACCTTTTGAGTACCGTCATTTCTAGCAGATCAACTGATGAAATGATTGTATGTCAATTGAATCCTAGCCTTAATGAAATTAATTGTTAAATGAATTTAACAAGGGTAAATTACATTTCTTAAGGATGATTATCGAAAATACCGATAATTGAACTTTTGTCTGTTTTAGAGATGGCAACAACAAATCCTTCTCAAAACATACACCAATCGGCTTTTAGGTCGATGCTAGAAAGAGAAAAACTTTCTGGACCAAACTTCAATGACTGATTTCGTCAAGCTAAGAATAGTTCTAAGAGCCGAGAAGAAATATCAAGTCCTTGAAGAGCAGTCACCCGTTGTTCCGGGAGCTAAATGCTACAACTGGAGAGTTGGTTGCATATGCTGCTCAGTACGATAGACATAATGAGGTTGCTTGTTTGATGACTCCCGAGTTTCAAAAAGCAGTTCGAATTGTAAAATTCGTATGATATGATCAGAGAACTCAAGTCTATGTATGGAAAACAAGCTGAAGTGGAATTGTTTGAACTTGTTGAAACACTTCATGACTTGAAAAACGAGTATGGAACACCGGTTAGTCCTCGAGTACTCAAGATAAAGAGGTACTTTGAGAAATTGGAAAGGTTGAACTATGCTTATCCTCCGCCTATTACTATTGGCATGATCCTAAAGTCTTTTTCAAAGGATTTTGAGGAGTTTGTGCGCAATTATAATATGCATAGCATAAGTAAAACCATAGCTGAACTTCATGCCATGTTGATTGAGTATGAGAAAAAGCTTCCACAGAAATCTGCTACACCCCAAGTTCTAATGATCAAGGGGGGAAAGGTTCAGAAAGCAAAACAACCGTAAGCTAAGGGCAAGAACTTTGGTAAGTATCTAGCTGAGTTGAACTAGAAGAAGAAGCAAGCTGGTTTAACCAGTTCTTCAAGTATCTTCTAAATTGAATTATGAGAATTGATGAGATTCAAAAGATAATTCAATAGCAAAAGGGTCAAGTCTAACTTGGACTCTACCTATCTTTGACATTGTCATCTTGTTTATTTTGTCAAGAAACGCAATGAAAGTCTTCGAAATGAAGGGATCTTACAATCAAATGATGAATCATTTGATGAATGCGTGTCTTTGACATTATATTGGCAAGAAACACATTGAAAAACTTCAATATGAAGGGATCTTATAATCAAAATGATGAATCATTTGATAAATGTGTGTTTTTGGAATTGTCGATTAGCAAGAAAAGCATTTTAAGACTTCAAAGTGAAGGGATCTATCAAATGATGAATCATTTGACAAATGCATGTCTTGTGTTTTCGGCAAGATGACTTGAATATCTTTTCCGCATAAAAATGGAAAGGGCTAAAAAGCTACTTGGACTTATACATACCGATGTATGTGGCCCATTTAGACATGTGTCAAGGAAAGGTACTAGCTACTTCATCATTTTTATGGATGATTTCAGTCATTATGGTTATGTTTACTTGCTTAAACATAAACATGAAGTCCTCGAAACATTCAAAGAGTTTAAAAATGAAGTAGGAAATCAACTCAGTAAAACCATCAAGATTCTTCGTTCGGATCGAGGTGGTGAATACTTAAGCTAAAAGTTTAAGGGTCATCTAAAAGCTTGAGGATTTATCCAACAAGCTTACTCCTATATAATGGTATATTAGAGAGGAGAAATCGAACCTTGTTGAACATGGTTAGATTAAATGATGAACCTTAAAACTCTTCCCATTTCATTTTGGGATTATGCTCTAGAGATTGCTTCATGCATTCTCAATATGGTTCCAACCAAGAAGGTTGACAAGACACCACATGAATTGTGGCATGGGAGTGTTCCCAAGTTGTCTTACTTAAAGGTCTGGGGATGTGAGGCACTTGTGAAACGAGATACGCCTGACAAACTCGAATCTTGATCTGTTAAGTGCATCTTTGTAGGATACCCAAAGGAAACAATGGGTTACTACTTCTACTTTCCTACGGAAAACACTGTCAAGGTACATCGATATGCTGAGTTCTTTGAAAAGAAACTCACATCTCAAGAAGACAGTGGGAGGATTGTTGAACTTGATGAGGCTCAAGTAGAAGATGTGTCAACTTCTGAAAATACTAGCATTCTTCAACTTGGGGGGGGGGAATGTTCAAAGAGATGAATCTCTAGATGAACTTCAAGTTGAAGATGAAGCGATTCCACTTCGTAAGTCCTCAAGGACAATACGTGCTCGTGAAAGATTAAATCTTATGGTTGAATCTGAAGAACACGTATTAGGAGACTTAAATGAACCTTTTAATTTCAAAGCTGCATTATCAGATCCGGAATCTGAAAAATGGCTTGAAGCTGCGAATGTGGAAATAAAATCCATGAAAGATAATCAAGTCTGGAGCTTGGTTGATCTTCCACCAAATGGTAGAACCGTTGGGTGTAAATGGATCTTCAAGAAGAAGACCGACATGGATGGAAATGTACACACCTATAAAGCTCGTCTTGTGGCGAAAGGCTATACTCAACTTTATGAGTTGATTATGAGGAGACCTTTTCTCCCGTTGCGGACATAAGAGCTATTAGGATCATCTTAGCTATAGAGGCGTACTATAACTATGAGATGTGGCAAATGGATGTCAAAACCGCTTTCTTAAATGGTTTTTTAGACAAGGAAGTCTATATGGTACAACCAGAAGGTTTTGTCGATCAAAAACATCCCAACAAAGTGTGCAAGCTTCATAGGTCCATTTATGGACTAAAGCAAGTGATGTGCAAAATCGAGTTTATATTTTTAAAACTAGAATCACCTAAAAACTCACTACTACGCACTCACGGGCAGTGGACCCGATCGTTTGTAATATAGTTAACAGGTAAGACCGTGTTCGTTCGCAGGGATTGGTTTGAACTAGTTGTTTACTAAAGTGGTTTGGAAATAAGGGTGTTGCTTCACGTCTCTCTTTAACATAAAATGAAATGAAAACTTCAAACAATAATAATAAAGATCATCCACCTTGACTTTGCTATACTTCAAACATGATTGCATTCAATTAAGACCAAATTCATTTAGAGTTTACAAGATAATCGTGAAAGGATAATACTCGCGTGGTACCACCAACCGCTCACAAACCACCCAAACACCTAAGTTGCTAGTTTAATTACCCAAGCCGGTACCACCAATGCCTAGACAACCTTACCAACAAATAGTTTGTTTGATTATCCAATTACCAATTATGCCTATGTGAATTAAAACGTGGTACTACCAACCGTTTCTAAACACGTTTACCAATTAACTCCTATTATAGATTTGACATTCACCATCATACCATGAACCAGTGACAAACGACCATAGACAATCGAATTGCAACGATAAACATATTCACCTAGTACCACTAATGATGAACACATAAACCATCAACATCAAAAGAATAAATCACAAGGAATTAATTGATAAAGATCACGACACAACGATAATTGAATCAACTCTTGAATTAAAATATTGCAATCATGTCATTCATCAAGTTTCATCAAGGTGGATGATTAAGAATTTAGCCAAACATACTTAAATTAAAATAACAATCAAAAGAAAAGGTAAACATGATTGTACCAATCGTTTGATGAAAGTAAATTGCAAGACAAGAAAAGTAGATACGATCTAGATGGGTGCTCGTGGATCTTCAATGATTTGAGGAAGAAATCTAGCCTTTGAACCTTGAAGAAATCCCTTGTAGATCAGCTCCTAGAAAGATAATTTGACAATTTAGGAATTAGGTTTTTGTAAACTATTTATACCCCCTTCATTCTGATGCAAACCGACTTAAAAACCCTACAGATTCGTCGCCCCACTGCGGCACAGTGAGAAAATGATGCCTCCACTGCGTCGCAGTGGATTTCTTCTGACTTTTATTTCGATTTTTCTCCTTCTGACTGCGGCGCAGTGGCCTTGTTTCCATTCTCACTGCGGCGCAGTCTTCTGCTTTGACTTTGACTTTGTATGACTGCGGCGCAGTGGCTAATGCCGCCTTCACTGCGTCGCAGTACAAATCTTCTGATCAAAAGCTTGCTTTTCTTCGAGGTCCACTGCGGCACAGTGGGAACATGTTTTACTCACTGCGGCGCAGTGGAAATATTCTGGATCTCGTGGCCTCTCATTTCAACATATAAACTTGCTCAAATTTCTATCTTCTCAATCTTTAAACAACTCTCGAACTCTTAAATCAACTTATTGGCCTAAAAATCACTCGAACTTGCACCAAATGAACGCGTAACCTGTCAAGCGCCTGAAAACACTAACAAACACCATAAACGCGCCAAATGCACATAAAATCAACTTAAAATACTTAAAAAATGGCCAATAATGATGTGGGCGATGGGTATAAATTGGTCACATCAAATCCCCCCACACTTGAGCATTGCTTGTCCTCAAGCAAATCCGAAATTAAAGAAAAAGTATTCCTTGGCAATGAAGCTATATAAACAAGTGACAAGTATCAAAAAGAAGCAACACCTAGTATGTCAAAGACAAAGAAATTGGGTGAAGCAGTTTTAATCTTAAATGAAAACTCGAAATGTTTGACAATATCTGAACAATCCACAAGCCTTAATAACACGACTAAGCATAAGTGAAACAAATGAACCTATCAATATCATTCTACTCCAACGAACTTACTTTTGGGGTTGAATATATGAAGAATCACTCATAGCTCGGTCGTGATGCATATCTTACCATAGGCTTGAACAAGGATCATAGCTCCACCAACGTGGCGTAAGCACCAAGTACATCATCAAAATAGGCATAAAGGACGGTTGTATAGTTAAGCTAAGGCTATGTATAATGGATATGTACAATGGAGTATATGGATGTAGGTTAATGATGAAATGGAAAAATGAAAAGTATATGGTATATGTGAGAAATGTACAAAATAGTCTAATCCAACCCATACCATTGATTGCCAACAAACCATCAACCCATAAGCTGCCATCCCGCGAACACACCTCCAAATTAGCCAAACAAACCCGACACCATTGTGGTGTATCAACTTCAAACAACTTATTATCAACCACGTCTTCCATATAAATGATACAACAAATCTTCTAGACATTTAAAAATTTGAGAAGTATCTACTAGTAGCCCAAGTTCTTTTTCTTCTTTTTTTTTTTTTTATGTTTTTCAAATTTTCTCTTTTTTATTCTTTTGAACCACTTTTACTCTACTAGCAAATACCCTCTTACAATAATGAATAATGTCTAATACACTTAACTTTCTTTGTTTGAACAATCCAAGATATCCTCAATAACTGTACCAAATGATATATTCCCATAGACAAGAATAATCCTCTAGACCATCCACTGAAGCTCTCCCAAACCGCCCAAACAAACCAATGACAATCAACGGTCCCCCAGATTAGACTATCGGTATAGTAAGGTATAGTTAGGGAAAATTTACATGTATGAGT
>CM067167.1:21991256-21993756 GCA_034093135.1 Erigeron breviscapus
ATACCTTCTTGTTTTCGGCTGCTTCTTTTTGTGCATTGGCGAGTAATTGTGCACAAAAGCTTCTGGTAACAGGACGTGCCGGAAGTTGTTTGCCATCTACCGGTCGGAGAGTGATCAGACTTTTGTTTCCAATCAACTACACAATAATTATCTCAAAACATGTAAAAATAACATGAGTTTTCAACTTTATAACAATATAATTTCTAAAAAAACCCCAAATTAAAATCTGAAAATTCATACCTGAAGTGGATAAATCCATCAAACTTTTGGCTAAAAAAACCCTTTCTATTTGCTCCCCTGCACCAACTTTCCATATAAAAGAAAAAATAAGAGTAAAGCCACAACAAACTTTAGATTTTATCTGGGTTTTTTAGGTTATAGAAGAGATTGAAGACATCAATGAAATTTGATTTTGAAGATTTTTGATGTAATGTAATATAGGTACCCCCTGCACCGAAAGCATTAAATCCACCGCCACCACTAAAAAGGTTAAACCCCCTGTACAAAAGATTGCTAATAGTTATTACGCAACTGAATTTTTTATAGTAACATCATTTAGTAAAAATAACTTTTATCACACAACTGAGATAGATTACACTTTTATGCAAATGCATATAAACCTTTTTCAAGCACCAAGTTAGTACATGCACTAACCATGTCATCAAACCAGGTTATCTTGCAAAAGAAAGATGAGATGATGAATCTGATGTTGCATCAAACCTCGAGCTTTTGTTGTTTCCTACTCAATATCATTAACCTATGTGACACAAAAACAAAATCAAATCATTAAACCAAAAACAAATATAGGTTTGCAAGATTGATCTTTTAATCAGAATTTTACATAACAAAGAAAACATTCATCAGGTATATTAGATCCATACACTTGTTAATAACAAAAGTCACCCCCCACTTCTTCAAAACCGAATACATTTAATGAATTCGTGTTTATATCCAATACTATGTGTTTATATATTATAACTTTTTTCCTTTTTTGATAAACACTATATAATAATTCCATAAATCAAAACTAAAACATCATATAACCAATTTTTTAAGAATAATACAACAAAGAAGATACCTGGTGAATTTTTCCTTTTTAAAAACACTTTATATCGTCATCATTCATATATGAATCATATCATCAAACCTACAAAAATATATCCCCTGAAAACTCAAGTCAATAAATCTTCAAGCTTTCTGAAATTAAAATCAAAAATAGAATTAAAACCCAATTTGATTAACAATGATTCTGTACCTTGTTATTTCCTCATCGAGATGGTCTGTTTCCAAGAGTGAAAATCTAAAATAGTATTAAAACCCACTTTGGTTTCTCCATGACAATCCTTCTTTGAAACCGGATTTGGCTTTGGTCTCCAACAAATCAGATTTGGCTTTGGTCTTCAACAATTCAGATCTATCAGATATGATTTATCTTGTGAATATAGATGGAGTTCAGATGGAGATGGAAATAGAGGATCGGATGTTTTTTTTTTCTTTTGTTTATCTAATCTATGAAATCAAACACAAGAATTGTAGATTGATTGAACATACCTTGATTAATTAAACATAAAGCAAGAAAGCATTCGGAGTTAGCACAGTCGTCGGAGATGGATATGAATCCATGATAGTTTAATCTCATGTAAATGGAGATTTGAAGATTTGATTTTAGAGAGAAATATGGAAAAAGATATCTGATCTTTTTCTTTTAGTCTCTCTTCCTCTTCTCCCTCCACTCTCCGCTCAAAAATTAAAACCTGCGTGATTCCCCCGTCCAAATACGCCCCCACACACACCAAATACACCTTAAAATACCTACCACTTGACATCATATATCCTATGTGGCAACCTTCTCCAATCGACAACACAACATTCTGATGTCACATTGGAACTCTCCTTTAGTTTGAAAGGGGTGATATATATATAAATATGAAACCCTACATCCATTTCTTTTCCCACATGCGCCTCCTTTCACCAGATCCATGTTCCTTCCAGCCACCCTACTCCCGCCAAAGCCATTATTTGAAAACCTGCCTTATTCCCCGCCCAAATACGCCCCCACACACACCAAATACACCTTAAAATACCTACCACTTGACATCATATATCCTATGTGGCAACCTTCTCCAATCGACAACACAACATTCTGATGTCACATTGGAACTCTCCTTTAGTTTGAAAGGGGTGATATATATATAAATATGAAACCCTACATCCATTTCTTTTCCCACATGCGCCTCCTTTCACCAGATCCATTGTTCCTTCCAGCCATATTCCCAAATCTTTCTCCATATAATTCCTTCTGTTTTTTTATTTATTTTAATTCATAATCAGTGTTATATAATTAAACACATTGATTAATTCGTAGTACATATATACTTCTTTATGAAATCCCGTCTCTTTCTCTCAGTTAACATTATCTATCTTCTTCAATCTTCTCTTCCTTTCTAAAATTATAATCATCAGATTTGTTTCTTTCTTTATTTTAAATGAAAACCAAATT
>CM067167.1:21998756-22200461 GCA_034093135.1 Erigeron breviscapus
CCACCAACCGGAACCACACCTTCACCACCTGCCGGTTGTTGTTTGTGATACCAAGGAAGCCAGAAAACTTCATAATCATATTCAATGATAAAGCTGCTATATATAGCAGTTGAGTACAACGTTCAACAAAGAAAGAGTAAACACTAAACTACTTTCCTATAGACTAGGTACTCTCCTATAGACCAGGAAGTACACTTATTCAACAAACACGTGATGGACTAACTAATAGGACTATCAAAACAACTTCTTGAATTATTCTCAACACCCCCTCTTAATTCAAAAAGTTGTCAACCCAAGTCTTCCCCTCAAGTACACAAATTGCTCAGTACCAAGTGGCTTGGTAAGTATGTCTGCAACCTGTTCTTGTGAAGTACAAGACTGCAACTCAATCTGTCTTCCTTCAACCAAATTACGAATGAAATGAAATTTGGTATCGATATGTTTACTACGCGCATGATAAGCTTGATTCTTTGAAAGAAATACCGCCGACATATTGTCACAAAAGATCGGAGTTGCCCCCTCTTGTTCATGACCCAACTCGATTAATATTTTCCTGATCCACATAGCTTGGCGAGCAGCTTCCGTAGCCGCAACATATTCGGCCTCCGTAGTTGATAACGCCACTATCTCTTGTTTCTTAGAGCTCCATGTAACTGCAGCCGTTCCAATAGAAAACACACTTGCAGATGTACTTTTCCTGTCTTCAATAGAACTTGCCCAGTCACTGTCGGTGTATCCAACCAATGTTACTCCATCAGTTTTCTCGTACCACAGACCCAAATTCATGGTCCCTGCAATATATCTTAAAATTCTCTTGGCAGCTCCCATATGATAAACTGACGGTTTGTGCATGTATCGCGACACCACCCCTACAGCAAAGGTAATATCTGGTCGTGAGTGTGTAAGATAAAGTAACCCGCCAACCAAACTTCGAAACATATGTTCATCAGCAGCTGCTCCTCCATCTTCAGCTTGTAACTTATCATTAGTGTTCATCGGAGTAGACACCGGTTTGCAATTTTCCATGCCAAACTTCCTTAGCAGGTCCCGTGCATACTTCTGTTGTGACAAGAATATACCTTTTGATTGTTGATTCACTTCCAGTCCAAGGAAGTAATTCAACCTTCCAATGTCAGTCATCTCAAACTCACTAATCATCTTTTGCTTAAACTCAGCCAATAATTTATTTGATGAGCTAGTATACACTATGTCATCAACATATAAACACACTACAATAACTTCACCTGTGTTGCCCCTTTTTATATATAAAGTAGGCTCGCTTTGACTTCTTTTGTAACCATGTTGTACAAGATAGCTATCAATTCGGCTATACCAAGCCCGAGGGGCTTGTTTTAGCCCGTACAAAGCTTTATGTAGCTTGAACACCATTTCTTCTTGCCCTTCTTTCTCAAAACCGGGAGGTTGTGTAACATACACCTCCTCATTAAGTACTCCATTCAAAAACGCAGACTTGACATCAAATTGATATGCGATCCACCCCTTTTGAGCAGCAAGAGCAAGCACCATCCTTATCGTCTCAAATCTAGCGACGGGTGAAAACGTTTCTTCATAATCGATTCCACTTTGTTGAGAGTACCCTTTAGCAACAAGGCGGGCCTTGTATCTTTGTACACTACCATCTGCATTAAACTTTAGTTTAAATACCCATTTAAGTCCAATAGCTTTCTTACCTGGTGGAAGGTGAGTCCTGGTCCAGGTGTCATGATGCTCCAACGAATCAATCTCTTCTATCATAGCACCCTTCCACTTAATATGCTTGAGAGCCTCCTGATGAGTAGTCGGTTCAACCACCGAGAGTGCAAACTGGCATGCTTCGTAATCAAGAATGGGCGTAGTTGAGTTATAGATTTGATTAATGTCACCTCTTCGGTGAGCTGAGTCATTCTCACTTGAGTCGGTATCATCCGAGTTTGATCCTCCATTGACCCCTTGACTTGCTTCTTCTTCACTTAAGTTTTCCGAGGATGGAGCACTTGTTTCACCGCCACTGCTAGATGAACATCGTCATCATATACAACACATGTAGGTAGAGAACCTTGGACAACACCCACTATATCATATACAGGAGAATCAAATACAATAGGAAAAGGTAACAGATTACCAGTAGGAAATATATATAGTAGTAGTATGTTATTAATAGAAAGTCAAAAACCACAATTATGGATGATATATATAGCATATATATATATATATATATATATATATATATATATATATATATATATATATATATATATATATATATATATATATATATATATATATATATATATATATATATATATATATATATATATATATATATATATATATATATATATATATATATATATATATATATATATATATATATATATATATATATATATATATATATATATATATATATATATATATATATATATATATATATATATATATATATATATATATATATATATATATATATATATATATATATATATATATATATATATATATATATATATATATATATATATATATATATATATATATATATATATATATATATATATATATATATATATATATATATATATATATATATATATATATATATATATATATATATATATATATATATATATATATATATATATATATATATATATATATATATATATATATATATATATATATATATATATATATATATATATATATATATATATATATATATATATATATATATATATATATATATATATATATATATATATATATATATATATATATATATATATATATATATATATATATATATATATATATATATATATATATATATATATATATATATATATATATATATATATATATATATATATATATATATATATATATATATATATATATATATATATATATATATATATATATATATATATATATATATATATATATATATATATATATATATATATATATATATATATATATATATATATATATATATATATATATATATATATATATATATATATATATATATATATATATATATATATATATATATATATATATATATATATATATATATATATATATATATATATATATATATATATATATATATATATATATATATATATATATATATATATATATATATATATATATATATATATATATATATATATATATATATATATATATATATATATATATATATATATATCAGACTTAAATGATTTAGAAGCGGCCGGGTTAATTTCTTGATCATAAAGAAAACGATCGACTCATTTGCAATCTATTTTAGAACAATTATGTGGCAATAATATGTATATTAACGTGTTACCTGAAAAAAAAAAAATAATAAAAAAAATGATTAACACCAAATATTCTAGAAATAGACTAATGAAATGTAAAGAATTTAATCTAGTATGACTTGTCGAATACAACTTTCAACCCTCTAAAAGCATGTATTTCACCACCGATAACATCACCTAAAGTTTATAAAGGTTACGACTACTAAATGTTTGGTTGATATGTATGGAAACGAGGGAATAGATTTAATTATCAACTTGATTATTTGGTTTATGATTTGGTTCTGAATAATGACAATCAAATCCTTTATAGGACGTATATTTCAAACCAATCTCCTTTATTTATTTTAACTAATTATAGGTTAGATCAAGTGATTAGAATCATTTATTTTAGAGACAGAATTTTTTTATTTTTTTTTAGAACCTGGAAACAATCTAATAAAGGTAAAGTTGTTATACATCTTAACCTCATTGTATAGGACCCTATGGGTGAATTATTTTGAGAACCACTAAAAAATATAAGAACGCGAGAACCAATCTCAGTCTTCCATTCATCAAGATCAGGAAGGACATGTTTGTCATTATGAAAAATCAATATTTTGTCCAGCTCTCTCTCTTTCTCTCTCCTCTTATTAAATTATAAAAATATAGGAGTGGTGTTGAAAGTTTAGAATTTTTGGGACATGGAAAATTACCAACTTACCCTTCCCCTTAAAACAAAACACAAATATCTCATTCTCTCTTTCTCTCTGCCAAAACAACACACACAAAATATTCTTTCTTTCTATATACCAAAACAACACACACCCCCTTTATTTCTGTCAATAACCACCGCCGTCGTCCATCATCAGCAACACCCCGGCCACAACCGTCCATGATATGCCGCAGCGCTCTCTCTCCTCTTATTAAATTAAAAAATATCTAAATTCATTAAAAAACTTTTATCTCACAAACCGTACATCGTTAGACAGAAAAAAAAGCATGGGTAGTCTTGAAATTTCGTCCTCTTTCATTAGAGATGCGACTCGATATACTTTTGAAGACTTTTTAAATGTCGTTTTTTTCCATCACGTTCATCCTACACATGTGTAGGACAAGTAGAAACCACTAAAAGGTTCATCCTACACATGTGTAGGAAGAGTGAAAACCACAAAAAGGTTCATCCTACAAATGTGTAGACAAGTGGAAACCACTAAAAGGTTCATTTAATATTTTGTCCTCTTTCATTAGAGTGGTCATTATATATACTTTCGACGACTTTTTAATTCAGAGGGCGGATGGATACGGTACGGGCAGTAGCCCTTAGTCGAACGGGCGTTGCCCGTTCAGGGGGCTTCGCCCTTCTCGGTAGGCTACCTCGAGGCATTTATAAAGGGGTTGGAAGCCGGACGCATCTGGGAATGGTTTGGATTTGATGGGCGGCGATCCATGAGATGGTGGTGGTTGGATACGGTACGGGCGGTAGCCCTTAGTCTAACGGTCGTTGCCCGTTCAGGGGGGTTTCGCCCTTCTCGGTAGGCTACCTCGAGGCATTTATAAAGGGGTTGGAAGCCGGACGCATTTGGGAATGGTTTGGATTTGATGGGCGGCGATCCATGAGATGGTGGTGGTTGGATACGGTACGGGCGGTAGTCCTTAAAAAAAAGAACCAATCTCAGCCCTCCATTCATCAAGATCAGGAAGGGCATGATTGTCATTATGAAAAAAATTGTCCAGCTCTCTCTTTCTCTCTCCTCTTATTAAATTAAAAAATATCTAATTCATTAAAAAACTTTTATCTCACAAACCGTACATCGTTAGACGGAAAAAAAAAACATGGGTAGTCTTGAAATTTCGTCCTCTTTCATTAGAGATGCGACTCGATATACTTTTGAAGACTTTTTAAATATCGTTTTTTTTCCATCACGTTCATCCTACACATGTGTAGGACAAATAGAAACCACTAAAAGGTTCATCCTACACATGGTAGAAGTGTGAAAACCACAAAAAGGTTCATCCTACAAATGTGTAGGACAAGTGGAAACCACTAAAAGGTTCATTTAATATTTTGTCCTCATTCATTAGAGTGGTCATCATATATACTTTCGACGACTTTTTAAATCAGAGGGCGGATGGATACGGTACGGGCGGTAGCCCTTAGTCGAACGGGCGTTGCCCGTTCAGGGGGGCTTCGCCCTTCTCGGTAGGCTACCTCGAGGCATTTTAAATGACGGGATATCTCATCGATATATTATCATATAAACTGTCACTAACAAATATGTCCCTAATTCAACTAAAAGCATAACTTTTTCAACCTGCATTGTTGAATAGACTTTTCTGCGCAAAACTTCTAGACATCGAGGACATATTAATTCAATTTGAAATTAAAAGTCATAACTCTGCTTAGACCTTTTAATATCATTCTAATGTAAAAGAAATAGTATATTTTGTATATTAAGGAGTATATTTAGAATCAAAAGGCACTTATTAGAGTAGCTAATTAGAGTAACTATAACAAATATGGTATAATATAATCATACTAAAACTTTTTTCACATTAACAATATATTAAAATAACAATAAGTCCATTTATTCAAGGCCATTTAATACACTTGAAAGAGAAAAACGAAAGAAGATAATGATGTTTACACAACATGGTCACACGCTCACAACAAAAAATCATGCCCGATAGATAAAACAATACTTTAAGCGAGTTGGGCTGGCCAATTCCGCAAGACTTATTAGAACAAGTACGATTGTGAGTTTGGCTAAAACTTGAAAAAATTACTAGTAACAGATTAGAACATAATCACATATGTGCCATAACCAAACTTATTTAAAGTAGCAGTCAGATTGATTTTAATAATAAAATTCATTAATAATATTGTATAAAAACTATAATAAAACTTGACCTATAACTCTAACAATAACAACTCGATCAACCAATAACATCGCATGGAATTTCCAAATTACATACGTATACTAGAATAAATCAATATATATTACCGAACGACTGAAGGGGCTCGATAAATGTTTGAGCCTATCCTATCAAAACTCGAGCTTGTATTTCAAGCTTGATTTTTAGACTGGAATTTGAGCTCAAACTCAAAAAACGCTGAGACTTAAATGATTTAGAAGTGGCCGGGTTGCTTGATTATAAAGAAAAAACGATCGACTCATTTGCAATCTATTTTAGAACAATTATGTGGCAATAATATGTATATTAACGTGTTACCTGAAAAAAAAAAAATAATAAAAAAAATGATTAACACCAAATATTCTAGAAATAGACTAATGAAATGTAAAGAATTTAATCTAGTATGACTTGTCGAATACAACTTTCAACCCTCTAAAAGCATGTATTTCACCACCGATAACATCACCTAAAGTTTATAAAGGTTACGACTACTAAATGTTTGGTTGATATGTATGGAAACGAGGGAATAGATTTAATTATCAACTTGATTATTTGGTTTATGATTTGGTTCTGAATAATGACAATCAAATCCTTTATAGGACGTATATTTCAAACCAATCTCCTTTATTTATTTTAACTAATTATAGGTTAGATCAAGTGATTAGAATCATTTATTTTAGAGACAGAATTTTTTTATTTTTTTTTAGAACCTGGAAACAATCTAATAAAGGTAAAGTTGTTATACATCTTAACCTCATTGTATAGGACCCTATGGGTGAATTATTTTGAGAACCACTAAAAAAAAGAACGCGAGAACCAATCTCAGCCTTCCATTCATCAAGATCAGGAAGGACATGTTTGTCATTATGAAAAATCAATATTTTGTCCAGCTCTCTCTCTTTCTCTCTCTTCTTCTATACTCCCTTATAAAAATTATAGGGGTGTTGTTGAAAGTTTAGAATTTTGGGACATGGAAAATTACCAACTTACCCCTTCCCTTAAAACAAAACACAAATATCTTCATTCTCTCTTTCTCTCTGCCAAAACAACACACACAAAATATTCTTTCTTTCTATATACCAAAACAACACACACCCCCTTTATTTCTGTCAATAACCACCGCCGTCGTCCATCATCAGCAACACCCCGGCCACAACCGTCCATGATATCCGCCGCGACGCGCGGGTACTATGCTCTTATTAAATCAAAAAATATCTAATTCATTAAAAAACTTTTATCTCACAAACCGTACATCGTTAGACGGAAAAAAAAGCATGGGTAGTCTTGAAATTTCGTCCTCTTTCATTAGAGATGCGATTCGATATACTTTTGAAGACTTTTTAAATTTCTTTTTTTTTCCATCACGTTCATCCTACACATGTGTAGGACAAGTAGAAACCACTAAAAGGTTCATCCTACACATGTGTAGGAAGAGTGAAAACCACAAAAAGGTTCATCCTACAAATGTGTAGGACAAGTGGAAACCACTAAAAGGTTCATTTAATATTTTGTCCTCTTTCATTAGAGTGGTCATCATATATACTTTCGACGACTTTTTAATTCAGAGGGCGGATGGATACGGTACGGGCAGTAGCCCTTAGTCGAACGGGCGTTGCCCGTTCAGGGGGGCTTCGCCCTTCTCGGTAGGCTACCTCGAGGCATTTATAAAGGGGTTGGAAGCCGGACGCATTGGGAATGGTTTGGATTTGATGGGCGGCGATCCATGAGATGGTGTGGTTACGCCACCAACCGGAGCCCCACCTTCACCACCCTGTGGTTGACTACCAACACCACCACCACTACCACCTGGTTGTTGGTACCATGTCGGTAAAGGATATCCGGGGTGAAACACCCTCGGACCCTCATATTGAAAGCCACCATGATGAACATGGTCGGGAATCTGCAAGTCGGGATGGTCTGTGTTTGAAGATAAAAGTTTACGATTTCGTTGAGCCGCGAGATCTCCTGTTCCGCAGCTTGCAGTCTAGGGCAAATGTGTTCGGCGGTGGTGCAAAACTCACAATCTGGATTCATGTTTATGATTTTTTATATTTTTTTTTAATATAAAATAATATTTTATTACTGTAGCTGCGGTGAATTGTTTTTTGTGTTTTTTTTTTGAACAGTGCGGTGAATTGTTTGTATACATACATACATTACATGTATATATATGTAAAGTAATGGTCCCACTGCCCAGTTAAACCAAAATTGATGGGCTCATTTAGTGGGCTGGACAAATTAAGCCTAATAATAATCATTTAGTGGGCCGGGACAGGAAGGATGAATTACATGATTGGTCACCTTACATTAGGCTGACACATGCTAGTCTTATGGAATCTAAATGCAAACTAATTACTCGTATAATAATGATGCTCGAACAAAAGAATCTTCAAATGAATAAACTGTCAAAACGGGATATCTCATCGATATATTATCATATAAACTGTCACTAACAAATATGTCCCTAATTCAACTAAAAGCATAACTTTTTCAACCTGCATTGTTGAATAGACTTTTCTGCGCAAAACTTCTAGACATCGAGGACATATTAATTCAATTTGAAATTAAAAGTCATACTCTGCTTAGACCTTTTAATATCATTCTAATGTAAAAGAAATAGTATATTTTGTATATTAAGGAGTATATTTAGAATCAAAAGGCACTTTTTAGAGTAGCTCATAGAGAGTAACCATAACAAATATGGTATATAATCATACTAAAACATTTGTAACATTAACAATATATTAAAATAACAATAAGTCCATTGATATATTCAAGGCCATTTAAAACACTTGAAAGAGAAAAACGAAAGAAGATAATGATGTTTACACAACATGGTCACACGCTCACAACAAAAAATCATGCCCGATAGATAAAACAATACTTTAAGCGAGTTGGGCTGGCCAATTCCGCAAGACTTATTAGAACAAGTACGATTGTGAGTTTGGCTAAAAGCCTAAAACCTTTAAATATTACAGATTAGAACATAATAACATATGTGTCATAACCAAACTTATTTAAAGTAGTAGTCATATTGATTTTAATAATGAAATTCATTGATAATAATATTGTATAAAAACTATAATAAAACTTGACCTATAACTCTAACAATAACAACTCGATCAACCAATTAACATCGCATGGAATTTCCAAGTTACATATGTATACTAGAATAAATCAATATATATTACCGAACGACTGAAGGGGCTCGATAAATGTTTGACCCGATCCTATCAAAACTTGAGCTTGTATTTCAAGCTTGATTTTTAGACTGGAATTTGAGCTCAAACTCAAAAAACGCTGAGACTTAAATGATTTAGAAGTGGCCGGGTTGCTTGATTATAAAGAAAACGATCGACTCATTTGCAATCTATTTTAGAACAATTATGTGGCAATAATATGTATATTAACGTGTTACCTGAAAAAAAAAAAATAATAAAAAAAATGATTAACACCAAATATTCTAGAAATAGACTAATGAAATGTAAAGAATTTAATCTAGTATGACTTGTCGAATACAACTTTCAACCCTCTAAAAGCATGTATTTCACCACCGATAACATCACCTAAAGTTTATAAAGGTTACGACTACTAAATGTTTGGTTGATATGTATGGAAACGAGGGAATAGATTTAATTATCAACTTGATTATTTGGTTTATGATTTGGTTCTGAATAATGACAATCAAATCCTTTATAGGACGTATATTTCAAACCAATCTCCTTTATTTATTTTAACTAATTATAGGTTAGATCAAGTGATTAGAATCATTTATTTTAGAGACAGAATTTTTTTATTTTTTTTTAGAACCTGGAAACAATCTAATAAAGGTAAAGTTGTTATACATCTTAACCTCATTGTATAGGACCCTATGGGTGAATTATTTTGAGAACCACTAAAAAATATAAGAACGCGAGAACCAATCTCAGCCTTCCATTCATCAAGATCAGGAAGGACATTTTGTTATTATGAAAAATCAATATTTTGTCCAGCTCTTTTTTTTTTCTCTCTCCTCTTCTATACCATTATAAAAATATAGGAGTGGTGTTGAAAGTTTAGAATTTTTGGGACATGGAAAATTACCAACTTACCATTTCCCTTAAAACAAAACACAAATATCTTCATTCTCTCTTTCTCTCTGCCAAAACAACACACACAAAATATTCTTTCTTTCTATATACCAAAACAACACACACCCCCTTTATTTCTGTCAATAACCACCGCCGTCGTCCATCATCAGCAACACCCCGGCCACCACCGTTCATGATATCCGCCGCGACGCGCGGGTACTATGCTCGTATTAAATTAATGAAAATATCTAATTCATTAAAAAACTTTTATCTCACAAACCGTACATCGTTAGACGGAAAAAAAAGCATGGGAAGTCTTGAAATTTCGTCCTCTTTCATTAGAGATGCGACTCGATATATTTTTGAAGACTTTTTAAATGTCATTTTTTTTCCATCACGTTCATCCTACACATGTGTAGGACAAATAGAAACCACTAAAAGGTTCATCCTACACATGTGTAGGAAGAGTGAAAACCACAAAAATGTTCATCCAACAAATGTGTAGGACAAGTGGAAACCACTAAAAGGTTCATTTAATAATTTGTCCTCTTTCATTAGAGTGGTCATCATATATACTTTCGACGACTTTTTAATTCAGAGGGCGGATGGATACGGTACGGGCGGTAGCCCTTAGTCGAACGGGCGTTGCCCGTTCAGGGGGGCTTCGCCCTTCTCGGTAGGCTACCTCGAGGCATTTATAAAGGGGTTGGAAGCCGGACGCATCTGGGAATGGTTTGGATTTGATGGGCGGCGATCCATGAGATGGTGGTGGTTGGATACGGTACGGGCGGTAGCCCTTAGTCGAACGGGCGTTGCCCGTTCCATTAGAGGTCATTATATACTTTCGACGACTTTTTAATTCAGAGGGCGGATGGATACGGTACGGGCGGTAGCCCTTAGTCGAACGGGCGTTGCCCGTTTCATTAGAGTGGTCATCATATATACTTTCGACGACTTTTTAATTCAGAGGGCGGATGGATACGGTACGGGCGGTAGCCCTTAGTCGAACGGGCGTTGCCCGTTCTTAGAGGGCATTCGATATACTTTCGACGACTTTTTAATTCAGAGGGCGGATGGATACGGTACGGGGGTAGCTAAAAAAAAAGAACCAATCTCAGCCCTCCATTCATCAAGATCAGGAAGGGCATGTTTGTCATTATGAAAAATCAATATTTTGTCCAGCTCTCTCTCTTTCTCTCTCCTCTTATTAAATTAATAAAAATATCTAATTCATTAAAAAACTTTTATCTCACAAACCGTACATCGTTAGACAAAAAAAAAACATGGGTAGTCTTGAAATTTCGTCCTCTTTCATTAGAGATGCGACTCGATATATTTTTGAAGACTTTTTAAATGTCGTTTTTTTTCTTCATCACGTTCATCCTACACATGTGTAGGACAAATAGAAACCACTAAAAGGTTCATCCTACACATGTGTAGGAAGAGTGAAAACCACAAAAATGTTCATCCTACAAATGTGTAGGACAAGTGGAAACCACTAAAAGGTTCATTTAATATTTTGTCCTCTTTCATTAGAGTGGTCATCATATATACTTTCGACGACTTTTTAATTCAGAGGGCGGATGGATACGGTACGGGCGGTAGCCCTTAGTCGAACGGGCGTTGCCTGTTCTTAGAGATGTCATTCGATATACTTTCGACGAATTTTTAAATCCGAGGGCGGAGCCCGTACGGCTAAGACATTTGGCTATGACACTCTATGACATATCACTCCTATGACCTATCATACTCTATACATATCACCTCCTATGACCTATCACACTCTATAACATATCACCTCCTATGACCTATCCCACTCTATGACATATCACCTCCTATGACCTATCACACTCTATGAACTATCACCTCCTATGACCTATCACACTCTATAACATATCACCTCCTATGACCTATCCCACTCTATGACATATCACCTCCTATGACCTATCACACTCTATGAACTATCACCTCCTATGACCTATCACACTCTATAACATATCACCTCCTGACCTATCACACTCTATGAACATATCACCTCCTATGACCTATCACACTCTATAACATATCACCTCCTATGACCTATCACACTCTATAACATATCACCTCCTATGACCTATCACACTCTATAACATATCACCTCCTAGACCTATCACACTCTATAACATATCACCTCCTATGACCTATCACACTCTATAACATATCACCTCCTATGACCTATCACACTCTATAACATATCACCTCCTAGACCTATCACACTCTATAACATATCACCTCCTATGACCTATCACACTCTATAACATATCACCTCCTATGACCTATCACACTCTATAACATATCACCTCCTATGACCTATCACACTCTATAACATATCACCTCCTATGACCTATCACACTCTATAACATATCACCTCCTATGACCTATCACACTCTATAACATATCACCTCCTATGACCTATCACACTCTATAACATATCACCTCCTATGACCTATCACACTCTATAACATATCACCTCCTGACCTATCACACTCTATAACATATCACCTCCTATGACCTATCACACTCTATAACATATCACCTCCTATGACCTATCCCACTCTATGACATATCACCTCCTATGACCTATCACACTCTATGAACTATCACCTCCTATGACCTATCACACTCTATAACATATCACCTCCTAGACCTATCACACTCTATAACATATCACCTCCTATGACCTATCACACTCTATAACATATCACCTCCTATGACCTATCACACTCTATAACATATCACCTCCTATGACCTATCACACTCTATAACATATCACCTCCTAGACCTATCACACTCTATAACATATCACCTCCTATGACCTATCCCACTCTATGACATATCACCTCCTATGACCTATCACACTCTATGAACTATCACCTCCTATGACCTATCACACTCTATAACATATCACCTCCACCATCAATTTACACTAACCAACATATTTTTAGAGAGTATTGAAGAAAGTTCAAATTGGAAATGATTTTGACATACCATCATTTTTAATTGTACACAACGAGAAATTATACCCGCGCGTTGCCGCGGAATAGATATGTTAGTTAAAAATTTAAGATTTTGATTTTACTTTTTATATACTTGTACACTTTTTTAATATATTTAGTTGGTTTAAGTTTTAATAAGCTTTTAAAAGTTTACTACTAACCAACATATTTTTAGAGAGTATTGAAGAAAGTTCAAATTGGAAATGATTTTGACATACCATCATTTTTAATTGTACACAACGAGAAATTATACCCGCGCGTTGCCGCGGAAACGCTAATTATCATATATAACACTATTAATGTAGGAATAAAAATAACCGAGACAAAAAAAAAAACAAGAAAAAAAGAATGTTTAATTACCTTTACCAAAAGTTTAATAATTTTTCTCTTTCAAAACATTTTTTGCAAAAAAGAGGGAAAAAATTAGACAAAAAAAGCAAGGAAAAAGAAAAAAGTGTAATGTTTTAGACTTTTAGTTAGCTGTCTAATTACCGAGGGAAAAGTAAATTTTTTTTTACTTTTTTAAAAGAGTTTTTGTAGAAAAGGGGGAGGAAAATTAGACAAAAAAATCCAAAAAAAAAAAAAAAGAAAAAAAAGAAAAAGACAAAATAGATGACGTCATCATGACGTAGCATGCACGCAAACCGGTGCATGGGTTTTAGAATATATATAATATAATGTCACATATAACGTGTTGTAAGATGTTGTATTATTTGTAACAAAGTCTAAATGAAATCAAAGCAACTTAAAACATCTGACGGAAACATGTATAAGAAGCTGATGGTATCATTAAGCCAAATGCCACTAGGCGAAAAAATATTATACAACTTTGTCAAAATGATAATGCCCATCTTTATACGGATTTTGTAGCTATAATGAGCATACTCATAGTACAATTCTGGGTGAATTTGTAGTCATTTCTTCTAAAGAGGCAACAACTTCAGCCATTGTAGGTCTATGTTTATAATCTTTGTGGAGACACTTTAACGCGAGTGCAGCCACGGCTTGTGCACCTTTTCTTGAATAGCGACCACCTAACCGTGTGTCCATTATTCTAAAAACGCCTCTGTCGTCAACTAAAAACGGCTTCACCCATTCGACCAATGTCTCTTCAATACCCCCGTCTCTCTCATCTGCAATTGCTCGGCGTCCTGATAACAACTCCAATAAAACTACCCCGAAACTGTACACATCGTTGCTTCTGGTCAAGTGTCCTGCACAAACAATGCATCAAAAAAAACTAATCCAAACAACATAATGGTAGCAAAGAAAAGTTTGGTAACATGTGGTTCAATAATCAATATATATTTTGGACTTTCACGTTTTTTAAGGTCAAATTAACAACTTTTCAACTCTAAATTTGGAAGTTTCTTTCAACTTATGGATAATTTTCTTAACCTGGTAAACATGACTTAACATTACATTTAGCCGGTTTGACCTGAAAAGTCAACGGCTGCCTTTTTACCTGTGGCCATGTATTCTGGAGCTGCATAACCAGTGGTTCCAACAACCCTGGTTGAAACATGTGTGTTGTCTCCTACAGGACCATTTCTAGCCAGCCCGAAATCTGAAAGTACCGCAGTGAATTCCTATAAATATTCGAAAAAATATAAGATCATCAATTAAATATAGGGACAGAACACGAGTTAATTTTTCATAATATTGCAACGCATATTGACATACTGAATCGAGTAATATGTTAGAAGCCTTCAAATCTCGATAAATAATACTGGGTTCTTTACTATGCAAGAAAGATAAGCCTTGGGCTACATCAAGGGCAATGCGCATCCTTGTGGCCCAAGCTATGGGCTCGACACCTTCTGCAAGAAACAACATGATCGATCATATAGTCAATATACGAGAAATAAATGGTTCTCTAAATTTCCTGCAGGACCTCATGACCATGGTAAAGAAAGAAACTCACTTCTAAATAGATGGTTCTCTAAATTTCCTTTTGGTAAGAACTCGTAGACCAGAAGTCTGCTTTCGCATTCCTCACAATATCCAATGAGTTTTACAAGATTTTTGTGGCGAAGCTTGCCCAAGTAATCAACCTCTGTCTGCATCATGACCAAAACTAATTGTAACCATTGCGCGCATATATGGTTTTTAATTAAAACATGTGTAAATTTCAGAATATCAAAAAGAAAAGGTAATTACTTACAAGCCATTCTCTATGGCCTTGATGGCTTTCGGATTTTAGTACTTTAACAGCAACTACTAGTCCAGTGCCTGGTCTCGCTGGAGCAAAAGTGGTTTCATCAACCCAACCTTTATAAACCAGACCGAAACCTCCTTCTCCAACGAGACTATCCGGCCTGAAGTTCTTGGTTGCGGTTCTAAGATCGTTCAACGTAAATGCCTTGAGGTTATTCGGTATAGGAAAACTTTCTTCTCCTGATGCTTTCGAAACTTTCCTTATTTTGAAAACCTTCTTACTTGCTGATCGTTGCTTTCCTTCATCCTCTTCTACAATGACAAAAACAAGCAATTAAGTTAGAAACATCTTTGATGTTAATTATCTATTTTTAAAGTTTATATATCACTATCTGTATTAAAAAAAAAAAAAAAGCATACTAATGAGCTGTGATGAAGAAACATGGACAACATTTGCTGGTTTTCCTACACAGATGCCCATTTGAGAATTATTATTATTAAGGTTTTGGTTCAAGATTTTAATTATGTGTTACGGTTTATAAAGTGGTGGCGACTTTGGACCTTTTGGTCCCTCTAAAAAAAGTACTCTTTTGAACTTTCTAATGTGTTGGTCAAAGATTAAGACTTTTATTCCATTGTTTTGAGATAATCATCTGCTCAGTGTATTTTTCTGGGTTTTGAGCCCTAATACCATGACGGTGTATGGGGAGGTTAAGATGTAAACAGACCTTACCCCTACATAAGTAGAGAGACTACTTTCATTTTCAACCTAAATGGTAGAAAAGGTCCTCCAATCTTTGCATGGGATGATGATTGAACCCATGACCTCTGTATTGGTATTTACCACTGATCCAACCATACTGCTTTTAGTTAATATAAATATATTCGACCAATTTTTAGTTAACTTTTATATGTTTTGTAATGTTTAAAATGCCATTGTTAATAGAATTGGCTTAGGTCAACTATTTAACTATTTAATTTATTAAACTATAAAACTTGGTTTTAGTCAATTTATTGTAGCTCATATTTAGTTTTTAATTATAAAAATAACGTAAAACATAGTTTATAGAAAACTATTTCATATGCAATATATAAAACTTATAATATTTGATCAGCCGTATATACCTTAGTTTTTGGAGACAGAGGTCAAGAGTTCAATCTTCAGTTTATACAAAGGCAGATAAGGTCTGTGAACATATTAATTTCCCCATGCACCGTCAGATTATTGGGCTCAAAATCCGTAAAAACGATAATAAACAGTTTCTTTTCATTTTTAGAAAGAAAAAAAAAACTTATATAGTTGAATAATATAGGGTTTAAAATGAAAATAGGTAGCAAATAATAGTTATAGGGTTTAAAATGGAGAAATCACTAACTTATACTTTCTTGTTGAATGAATGAATTTGAAGACGGCGAGCAAGAAACACAATCGATGACAGACGAGCATCAGTTAACTAAGTCGGCGGAGCGGCCATTAAAGATCCCCAGAGTATCAGAAGAAGAAGGAATGAAAAAGGGGGTGCAAAGGTATTTGATAGCAATTGAATACAACGGAACTCGTTTTTCTGGTGCTCAACAGCAAGCCCCTCATTGCAGAACTGTTGTTGGTGTTCTTCAGGTCAGGTTTTCCCCTTTCTTAAAAAATAAATAAAATTTATCTATTTATTTTATTTTATTTATTTTGTTTTATATGATGATGATGGTATTCTCAATGAATTTTGTTTAATGTAGAATGCATTTCATAAGTTTATCGGTCAGCCCGTTTCCATTTTCTGCTCTAGCCGTACTGTAAGTCTTTCTTTTTCATTATTAATTATCATCGTCCTGTTTATATATATTAAATGTTTGTATCTACTTGCCCCCTGGCAAAATAAAGAAATGAATGATGGTGTTGGTTGCCAAAATAGCCCGTCCTTTTAGTATGTGATTATGTGGAAGAATAACGGGTTGTTCATAACATGTTTGTTACAAAAACACTGATACGATTGTTATATTTTGCACCGGTTATTCATGAATAAATGTATATATCTAGTTGTAGCATGTTTTTAGTTTTGTGGTCAGAATATGTAGGGAGAAAATGATGACACATATGCATGAGTATGGTACCCAGGGATTACACTTATTTGAACTGCGATCTAAGTTGAAATGCGGAGCCGAGGATATCTTTTAACTCATTTGAATGTTGGAAACTGTAAACTTGATTATCTATTACAACAAAAAAGGAAGGTGTAATATTTACCAGGTGTAAAGCCTTTACCCAAAAAAGGGAAAATGTAGAACGATTCAGTTGGCGACTAGTTGTGACTTATATGATGTAAGAAGCATAGTTTAGCAGCAATTTCTTTCTTACTGAAAGTCTCAAACTACTTGAAAACTTAGAAACTAGGATGTTATATTATGGCCGTTCTGATGTATTTTTGGTGCTAGAGGTTCTTCATTTACTACATTTATGTTTGGTAGAGTGGGTCTTGACTCTTGAGTGGACTTGTGTATCGTTATGGAAATTAGTTTGTGCATCGTTTAAGAAGATCAGGTGTAGATTTTGTATTCAGTTTAATGATGTAGTTTTTCTTAGCAATCAAATGGCTCGAGAACTAAAGATGAATCAAAGACATGAATTGAACCAAAGAGTTCTAAGAACACAAGTTCTTTAATATAATAAAACTCAAAAACTTACATTTTTTTAGATCTCCTTCCTTCTCCGTCTTGTTGTCGAAAACTTCATCTTTAACGATTAAAGACCCGGTTGCCCAAAAATACCATTCTTCATCTTCGTATTCATCAAACACGGGAGGTGCTTGATAGAGGGTGCCACAATTACCAAGATACTCCTCATTCCCAAAGTTCTCATCCCGGATGAAAGACTCTGAGTCGGTTTCTTGACACTTGTAACCATCGCAGTCTTCAGGATGCTCCTCTTTACCAACAACCTCATCCCGGATGAAATCTTTTGGGTCGGTTTCCTGGATCTTGCGATCTTGTGAATTGAACAAGATTTCATCGCTGCCTCTTTCGGCGATTCGGCGAGTAAAAAACTGGTTCTCATCACGCATAGCCATTTGAATTAACCTGAGCTCTAATACCAACTGATGCAATTTATTGTAAAAGCTTTCTCCTTCCACCATGTTACTCACAGATTCGCCGACCGAGGCAGTGATGGAGTCTATGCTGACGCACAGGATTTTGAGATCGAAAGACTCAAGGCACGAGTCCTAGATCCGGAAACACTACCGCTTAAGGAAACCGAACCAGGAGGTTGCGTCCGGGACGAAAACCTAGGGGAAGAGCAGGATCCTTACGGTACGTGTGATGTTATTTATGATTCTTTACCTGTTTTTGATGAATATGAAGACGATGAATGGTATTTTTTGTTTACTGGTGGTGATCGGAACTTATCATATGGAAAACATGTTAAAAGTGGTGATAGATTGGGTGGAGACAACATTGGTGCGAATATTCATTGTGATTTGCGAAAAATTGGGGTATCCATATTGCAACAGCCAACTTCGAAATATCATGGCTTCCAAATTGAGAGTGATATCTATTTTATTAATAAAAAAGTCTTAGTTGCTTTCAGTAAGGAAACTATCGATTATAAGGTTGGATTTATGGGTGATGAGAATTCAAGTGGCCCAATAATGAGTATTGAAATATTAGATGAAAGTATGGCAATGCACGTGAGAATTGTGGAGCAATTAAATTGTGATGCGCCACTTCGGCTGTTTAACTCTAATCGATCAATGACGAATACGATCGGTAAAGTTAAGTTGTTTTTCGAGGTTATGATGATAATGAAAGGGAGTCACATTGATGTTCCTTTCGATCCAGGTGGCTGTGGTTCGGGTCTGTGTTCCAAGGTAACGGAAAACTCGAGGACGAGTTTTTTCAAAGAGGGAGAGAATGATGCAGTCATGATCCGACTTGGATGGCAAGCTAAAAATCATTATATTATTAATTATATTATTTATATTTGGGATTGATTTGATTTGTGTTTATCTTTAGTTAAATTTCTATCCAAGTTTCATGCCTATCTTTTAGTTAGGAGCTCCTATATATATGGTTTCAAGTATTCTAGTTTAATTAGTTTTTGAGTATTTGAATAAAATAAGAAACCGTGAAGGTTTTATCGGTCTTTGATTAATCGAGTGTTCTTGAGCCATTTGATTGCATAAGAAAAACTGCATCATTTAATTTAGTTCTTCTCCTTTGAATAGCCGAGCTGGTTTTTTTTTTTATCGTTTTTGTTCTATAGATATCATCTTCCATTGGAAGATTTAAGTGTGTTAATAAATGTGTTCTTCACATGTGCAGGATGCAGGTGTACATGCGTTAGCAAATGTTTGTCATGTAGATGTAGAACGAATAAGCAAAAGAAAACCTGGTGAAGTGGTAAATCGCTCGCCCTTCAAATTATATTATTTTCCTGTGCACAAGACATTTTAAATATTAATGAAGTGCCATATTGTTACTAATATTTATATAGTGCAGTAAAGTATATGCCTTACACTAGTTTACTTTTGTTGCCTGTCTAATACGATTAATACTTTTGTTGTCTGTCTAATACGATTAATAATATCATACATAGTAGAAATGTACAGTCATCTATCTCTGTGCTTGTTGATATAGTTCTTAAGGGCACATTCAAGACAAGTAAGATAAAAGAATGATATGTATCTATTGAACCATTGCATATTATTTATGATTGTAGCTCTATTTGATTTGAGAAATGCACTCTCATGCATTGACATTCTACACAAAGACCAGGTAGGATATATTATTTATGATTTATTTTATTTACTTGATCAGTTATTTGATCAGTTATTAATCTGTCGAACTCTATTAAAAAACTTTGAATTTTATCTTTGTTACTTAAACTTTTATTGTCATTTCATTGGTGTGCAGTTGCCACCTCATGAACCTTCTGTAGTCAAGAAAGCTGTCAACCATTTCTTACAGGTATAGCATCTCATCTGTTAATAAAATACATAATCACACACTAGACTTAAGATACCTGTGGCTCGTGACAAGAACCATCTGTTTTGCCATCTTCAAGAACTACATTGCATTCAATAACTTTTTCTCCTGGTGCTGAAAATCCTATTGTCACATTCTTACTTTGAGGCAGAAGAATGAAGGTGATATAATGATTACTGATGTTCGATGTGTTGCGGCTGACTTTCATGCTAGATATAAAGCTCAAGAGCGAACGTAGGTATCAATATGAAATTTTATTCACAATTTAATTGTGTTAATCATCTGTGGTTATGTCCATAAATTATTATATATCAAATTTCAATGAAGATCTTGTAGAATCATTTGACATTGTTTGATACCTTGTTATTCAGTGTCAAAAGTTTTAAAAGTTTTTAGTAGGATTCATTCGTATGTCACTTCTACCAAGTAATTGTCTAAGCTGAATTTTTTTCAACCGATGTACATTATAAATAAAAATATCTTGCTGTTCAGGAAAAAAAATTCATCTAAGCTGAAGTTTATAATTATATATTGTAGTCTAGATACGACTATTATTCAACTTCTATATTCATTATAACATCAGTAAATTGGTTTGTGTACATGCCTTTGCAGTTACCATTATCGCTTGCTATCAGGTCCAGAGTCATTATCGACCTTTGAGAAAGATCGGGCATGGCATGTACCCGAGGAACTAGATCTTTCAGCAATGCTGGTTTGTTAATCTTTTATTAGTGAGAATTGAGTTTCTAGTTTACATTAGTTGGGGGAGCTAACTGAAACTATTATTTTGTTGATAAAGAAAGCTTGTAAAGTTCTTGAGGGACTACATGATTTCAGTTCCTTCCGAGCTTCTGGCTGTCAGGTTTTCATCTCCTCCTAGTAGAATTACGTTAGTTTGCTTGTATGTTTCTATTTTAGTGCTGCATAATTCCTTGGTTGTATGTTAGTTTGGGGCTATGTTGATTTCTTAAGGTCTTAATAAAAATTAAATCTCCTCCAGTCCTCCTTTATGTTATCATGTGTTTGCAAAGGCTAATCTGTTTTATAACTCAAGTTTTAACAAATTGTGGCTGCTTTAATACGTTTTTCTCATTATTGTCATGGCTCGCTTACCAGGTTCGTTTTAGGTTTATAGTTTTTTGTTTCAATAAGTTTTTTTGATTTGCTATGTTGACTAAGCTTCTACTTTTCGGTACTTATTTCGAAAACTGGTTTCATAAAAAATTAATGAATTTAATTTTGTACTCGTATTTATGTTGCTGTGACTGTTTAGCATTGAAGAAAAACTTAGAAAGCCACATTTGTTTCAGAAAACTAGAAAAGAAACATTTAACAGGACTCGTATTCTTGTTATGTCAGGAACAAAGAATAATATTTATGCTTGCATGTGCACACACACTACTATATATGTCAAACTTTGTGTAAGTTCGTTTCTGACCAGTATTATGGTTTTTAAAGGAAATTAGAACTCGTATGTAATTTTGGTAGCAGATGTATCTCGTTATAATTTTAATGTTTCACAGGCTAAATCACCAATCAGAAGCTTGGATGAGCTTAATGTTATCGAGGTTTTGCCATCTCCATATTTCCCATTAGCAAGGGAGAGAGAAACACAAAATCTAGTGAAGGAAGATCTTTCTGGTTGCTCTGTGCCTACTGATGAGGCGAGTTTTGAATTTGGCTTGAGGAGAAGGCATCGTTGTTTTGTGGTTACTGCACGTGCACGTTCTTTTCTTTACCATCAGGTTGGTATTTATGCTTCTGTTGCATCTAAATCTTGCTGAATAATTAAATAATAAGTAGTTAGAGTAAAACATAAATTAGTTTAAACTCACCCTTGAAAATAGCATTATGAAGAAGCTTCTTATTCTATCCAAAAAAAGTTAGACACTTCCCTTTGGGATGTTCCCAAAATTCAAATGAATTCTTTTTGGTAGGTTTCCATCTAATTCGATCTCATCATTTGTAATCGTTGGTTGACCTTTTTGTTGGCAGGTCCTTCGTTCCCATTAAGCAGCATTTTAGATATTTGACAAACAATCGCATATCTTTTTAAAATTTGTGTTGAGTAACACCATTGTTTTTTTACAGTATGCTTTATCTTTTTCTTGTATTAGAACACTTTCACTGTTTGGTGCATGATGTCATCAATCAAAAAGTCATATACATCATATATAATTCATAAATTTTGTGGGGTCGTTTTTATTCCAAGATAATTTGAACTTGATTAGTGACTTAACACAGGTGAGATTTCTCGTTGGTGCTATAAAATCTGTGGGCACTGGAGAACTAACAGTTTCTGATGGTAAGATTTAGTTTCGTTTCCCTATACACATAAATATTCTGAGGAAATCTATTCATTTTATTTCACTTGTCTTTGAGCTGATTTAGCATATTTTTTCAGTTGAACGCATCCTAGAAGGTGGGGCTCCGGTTGGTGGCGTTGATCAACCGGCGGGTGGTGAAGGTGGGGCTCCGGTTGGCGGCGTTGATCAACCGGCGGGTGGTGAAGTTGGGGCTCCGGTTGGCGGCGTTGATCAACCGGCGGGTGAGAATCAAGGTTTGAATGTTGAAAACCCAGGAAACGAAGGTGTGGAGAATGAGGACCAAGGTGTTGTTGATGAGGAGGAGGACGTGGAAGAGAATGAGAATCAGGTGGTGGTGGAGGAGGATGAGGATGAGGATGAGGATATGGTGGTTGAGGACATGGAGGTGGAGGTGGAGGCGTTGGACGACGACGCCGCAGCTGAGGCTGAGGCTGAGGCTGAGGCTGAGGCTGAGGCTGAGGCTGAGGCTGAGGCTGAGGCTGAGGCTGAGGCTGAGGCTGAGGCTGAGGCTGAGGCTGAGGCTGAGAATGATGATGATGATGATGCCGGGGAGAACGCCGCCGTCGAAGTTGCCGGAGGGGAAGATGAAATTTTGGAGATTGAGTGGATGTCAGAATCAGAAAACATAGGAGATGATGCACCTAGACCTTCGTCAGCTACTTCTACCGGCGGTAATGGTAATGGTGGGGGTAGCGGTACTTCACCTTCCGGTACCTCATCTACTGGTACAACAACAACTGGTAGCAGCTCCTACACCACTGCTTCTGGTGGTTCTGATGGTGATGTACCTCCTGTCTAAAGGTGATGGCACGTACGGCCTGCATGTGAGAGGAGAAGTTTGGTTTTAAAAAAAAGCTATTTTAATGTTTAGTTGGCTAGGTAGTAGGATGTACGTCGTTTCTGTCAAGTTTAGTCAGGAAAGGTTGTTAAAATAATATTTATTGTTTAGGTAGTAGGACAGTTTTGTCATTAGTATAAGCGCTTACATTTTAATCAATCAAAAACTTTGGTTTACTTTAATTTATGAATTGGATTATTAATTATTAATTACTAGTACTCGCATTTAAATATACATTGTACTGTACTTAGTTTGTTAAGTTTTACTGTTTTACAATTATTATTAGCGGCTTATAATTAATATTAAATAATATTTAATATTAATTATAAGCCGCTAATAATAATTGTAAAACAGTAAAACTTAACAAACTAAGTACAGTACAATGTATATTTAAATGCGAGTACTAGTAATTAATAATTAATAATCCAATTCATAAATTAAAGTAAACCAAAGTTTTTGATTGATTAAAATGTAAGCGCTTATACTAATGACAAAACTGTCCTACTACCTAAACAATAAATATTATTTTAACAACCTTTCCTGACTAAACTTGACAGAAACGACGTACATCCTACTACCTAGCCAACTAAACATTAATTTAACAACCTTTCCTGACTAAACTTGACAGAAACGACGTACATCCTACTACCTAAACAATAAATATTATTTTAACAACCTTTCCTGACTAAACTTGACAGAAACGACGTACATCCTACTACCTAAACAATAAATATTATTTTAACAACCTTTCCTGACTAAACTTGACAGAAACGACGTACATCCTACTACCTAAACAATAAATATTATTTTAACAACCTTTCCTGACTAAACTTGACAGAAACGACGTACATCCTACTACCTAAACAATAAATATTATTTTAACAACCTTTCCTGACTAAACTTGACAGAAACGACGTACATCCTACTACCTAAACAATAAATATTATTTTAACAACCTTTCCTGACTAAACTTGACAGAAACGACGTACATCCTACTACCTAAACAATAAATATTATTTTAACAACCTTTCCTGACTAAACTTGACAGAAACGACGTACATCCTACTACCTAAACAATAAATATTATTTTAACAACCTTTCCTGACTAAACTTGACAGAAACGACGTACATCCTACTACCTAAACAATAAATATTATTTTAACAACCTTTCCTGACTAAACTTGACAGAAACGACGTACATCCTACTACCTAAACAATAAATATTATTTTAACAACCTTTCCTGACTAAACTTGACAGAAACGACGTACATCCTACTACCTAAACAATAAATATTATTTTAACAACCTTTCCTGACTAAACTTGACAGAAACGACGTACATCCTACTACCTAAACAATAAATATTATTTTAACAACCTTTCCTGACTAAACTTGACAGAAACGACGTACATCCTACTACCTAAACAATAAATATTATTTTAACAACCTTTCCTGACTAAACTTGACAGAAACGACGTACATCCTACTACCTAGCCAACTAAACATTAAAATAGCTTTTTTTTAAAACCAAACTTCTCCTCTCACATGCAGGCCGTACGTGCCATCACCTTTAGACAGGAGGTACATCACCATCAGAACCACCAGAAGCAGTGGTGTAGGAGCTGCTACCAGTTGTTGTTGTACCAGTAGATGAGGTACCGGAAGGTGAAGTACCGCTACCCCCACCATTACCATTACCGCCGGTAGAAGTAGCTGACGAAGGTCTAGGTGCATCATCTCCTATGTTTTCTGATTCTGACATCCACTCAATCTCCAAAATTTCATCTTCCCCTCCGGCAACTTCGACGGCGGCGTTCTCCCCGGCATCATCATCATTCACGTCGTCTTCATTATCACCACCATCATCATCATTATCCTCATCATCAGCTGCGGCGTCGTCGTCCAATGCCTCCACCACCATATCCTCATCCTCCTCCACCACCACCTGATTCTCATTCTCTTCCACGTCCTCCTCCTCATCAACAACACCTTGGTCCTCATTCTCCACACCTTCGTTTCCTGGGTTTTCAACATTCAAACCTTGATTCTCACCCGCCGGTTGATCAACGCCGCCAACCGGAGCCCCAACTTCACCACCCGCCGGTTGATCAACGCCGCCAACCGGAGCCCCACCTTCACCACCCGCCGGTTGATCAACGCCGCCAACCGGAGCCCCACCTTCACCACCCGCCGGTTGATCAACGCCGCCAACCGGAGCCCCACCTTCACCACCCGCCGGTTGATCAACGCCGCCAACCGGAGCCCCAACTTCACCACCCGCCGGTTGATCAACGCCGCCAACCGGAGCCCCACCTTCACCACCCGCCGGTTGATCAACGCCGCCAACCGGAGCCCCACCTTCACCACCCGCCGGTTGATCAACGCCGCCAACCGGAGCCCCAACTTCACCACCCGCCGGTTGATCAACGCCGCCAACCGGAGCCCCACCTTCACCACCCGCCGGTTGATCAACGCCGCCAACCGGAGCCCCACCTTCACCACCCGCCGGTTGATCAACGCCGCCAACCGGAGCCCCACCTTCACCACCCGCCGGTTGATCAACGCCGCCAACCGGAGCCCCAACTTCACCACCCGCCGGTTGATCAACGCCGCCAACCGGAGCCCCACCTTCACCACCCGCCGGTTGATCAACGCCGCCAACCGGAGCCCCACCTTCACCACCCGCCGGTTGATCAACGCCGCCAACCGGAGCCCCACCTTCACCACCCGCCGGTTGATCAACGCCGCCAACCGGAGCCCCAACTTCACCACCCGCCGGTTGATCAACGCCGCCAACCGGAGCCCCACCTTCACCACCCGCCGGTTGATCAACGCCGCCAACCGGAGCCCCACCTTCACCACCCGCCGGTTGATCAACGCCGCCAACCGGAGCCCCACCTTCACCACCCGCCGGTTGATCAACGCCGCCAACCGGAGCCCCAACTTCACCACCCGCCGGTTGATCAACGCCGCCAACCGGAGCCCCACCTTCACCACCCGCCGGTTGATCAACGCCGCCAACCGGAGCCCCACCTTCACCACCCGCCGGTTGATCAACGCCGCCAACCGGAGCCCCACCTTCACCACCCGCCGGTTGATCAACGCCGCCAACCGGAGCCCCACCTTCACCACCCGCCGGTTGATCAACGCCGCCAACCGGAGCCCCACCTTCACCACCCGCCGGTTGATCAACGCCACCAACCGGAGCCCCACCTTCACCACCCGCCGGTTGATCAACGCCACCAACCGGAGCCCCACCTTCACCACCCGCCGGTTGATCAACGCCACCAACCGGAGCCCCACCTTCACCACCCGCCGGTTGATCAACGCCACCAACCGGAGCCCCACCTTCACCACCCGCCGGTTGATCAACGCCACCAACCGGAGCCCCACCTTCACCACCCGCCGGTTGATCAACGCCACCAACCGGAGCCCCACCTTCACCACCCGCCGGTTGATCAACGCCACCAACCGGAGCCCCACCTTCACCACCCGCCGGTTGATCAACGCCACCAACCGGAGCCCCACCTTCACCACCCGCCGGTTGATCAACGCCACCAACCGGAGCCCCACCTTCACCACCCGCCGGTTGATCAACGCCACCAACCGGAGCCCCACCTTCACCACCCGCCGGTTGATCAACGCCACCAACCGGAGCCCCACCTTCACCACCCGCCGGTTGATCAACGCCACCAACCGGAGCCCCACCTTCACCACCCGCCGGTTGATCAACGCCACCAACCGGAGCCCCACCTTCACCACCCGCCGGTTGATCAACGCCACCAACCGGAGCCCCACCTTCACCACCCGCCGGTTGATCAACGCCACCAACCGGAGCCCCACCTTCACCACCCGCCGGTTGATCAACGCCACCAACCGGAGCCCCACCTTCACCACCCGCCGGTTGATCAACGCCACCAACCGGAGCCCCACCTTCACCACCCGCCGGTTGATCAACGCCACCAACCGGAGCCCCACCTTCACCACCCGCCGGTTGATCAACGCCACCAACCGGAGCCCCACCTTCACCACCCGCCGGTTGATCAACGCCACCAACCGGAGCCCCACCTTCACCACCCGCCGGTTGATCAACGCCACCAACCGGAGCCCCACCTTCACCACCCGCCGGTTGATCAACGCCACCAACCGGAGCCCCACCTTCACCACCCGCCGGTTGATCAACGCCACCAACCGGAGCCCCACCTTCACCACCCGCCGGTTGATCAACGCCACCAACCGGAGCCCCACCTTCACCACCCGCCGGTTGATCAACGCCACCAACCGGAGCCCCACCTTCACCACCCGCCGGTTGATCAACGCCACCAACCGGAGCCCCACCTTCACCACCCGCCGGTTGATCAACGCCACCAACCGGAGCCCCACCTTCACCACCGGCCGGTTGATCAACGCCACCAACCGGAGCCCCACCTTCACCACCCGGGTTGATCAACGCACCAACCGAGACCTAATGCTCGAACAAAAGAATCTTCAAATGAATAAACTGTCAAAACGGGATATCTCATCGATATATTATCATATAAACTGTCACTAACAAATATGTCCCTAATTCAACTAAAAGCATAACTTTTTCAACCTGCATTGTTGAATAGACTTTTCTGCGCAAAACTTCTAGACATCGAGGACATATTAATTCAATTTGAAATTAAAAGTCATAACTCTGCTTAGACCTTTTAATATCATTCTAATGTAAAAGAAATAGTATATTTTGTATATTAAGGAGTATATTTAGAATCAAAAGGCACTTTTTAGAGTAGCTCATAGAGAGTAACCATAACAAATATGGTATATAATCATACTAAAACATTTGTAACATTAACAATATATTAAAATAACAATAAGTCCATTGATATATTCAAGGCCATTTAAAACACTTAAAGAGAATACGAAAGAAAATAATGATGTTTACACAACATGGTCACACGCTCACAACAAAAAATCATGCCCGATAGATAAAACAATACTTTAAGCGAGTTGGGCTGGCCAATTCCGCAAGACTTATTAGAACAAGTACGATTGTGAGTTTGGCTAAAAGCCTAAAACCTTTAAATATTAATACGAGTAGATTAGAACATATGTGTCATAACCAAACTTATTTAAAGTAGTAGTCATATTGATTTTAATAATGAAATTCATTGATAATAATATTGTATAAAAACTATAATAAAACTTGACCTATAACTCTAACAATAACAACTCGATCAACCAATTAACATCGCATGGAATTTCCAAGTTACATATGCATACTAGAATAAATTCATATATTACTAAACGACTAAAGGGGCTCGAAAAATGTTTGACCCGATCCTATCAAAACTTGAGCTTGTATTTCAAGCTTGATTTTTAGACTGGAATTTGAGCTCAAACTCAAAAAACGCTGAGACTTAAATGATTTAGAAGTGGCCGGGTTGCTTGATTATAAAGAAAAAACGATCGACTCATTTGCAATCTAACATCGAGTATTTTTTTTTTTACTCCTTTGATGGGTTTGAAAACACAATTCCAATAAACTAGTGATTTTTAGTACTAATTAAAATACACGCTTAAAAATCAGAGTGATCATACATCATATCTTTACCATGTTATAAAGCATTTGGTATATAGCTTTATTTACTAAAAAAGATATGTTAGTTAAAAATTCAAGATTTTGATTTTACTTTTTATATACTTGTACACTTTTAATAGTAAGTATTGGTTATTGCTAATGTTTTATATCTACATATTCTAGTATATTTAGTTGGTTTAGATTTTTAGTAATATTTTTTAAAAGTTTACTACTAACCAACTAATTTTGCAAGGTAAATATTTAATTAAGAGTAATGAAGAAAGTTTATATTGGAAATGATTTTGACATACCATCATTTTTAATCATATATACAATATAACATGTGTTTTAAGATGTTGTATTGTATAATAATGTGAAACATGTTAATCGTGAACAACTAAAAATAGCTGGTGTACGGATCAATCTTGTATCAAGACTAAAACCTATGTATCATGTTTGAAGAATCATCAACTGTATTTTTTATCCATAGCTTTCTAAGAGTCATAAATCGTCAAATATATAGTTTGTTCTAGTCTCTGTAACAAAGTCTAAATGAAATCAAAGCAACTTAAAACATCTGACGGAAACATGTATAAGAAGCTGATGGTATCATTAAGCCAAATGCCACTAGGCGAAAAAATATTATACAACTTTGTCAAAATGATAATGCCCATCTTTATACGGATTTTGTAGCTATAATGAGCATACTCATAGTACAATTCTGGGTGAATTTGTAGTCATTTCTTCTAAAGAGGCAACAACTTCAGCCATTGTAGGTCTATGTTTATAATCTTTGTGGAGACACTTTAACGCGAGTGCAGCCACGGCTTGTGCACCTTTTCTTGAATAGCGACCACCTAACCGTGTGTCCATTATTCTAAAAACGCCTCTGTCGTCAACTAAAAACGGCTTCACCCATTCGACCAATGTCTCTTCAATACCCCCGTCTCTCTCATCTGCAATTGCTCGGCGTCCTGATAACAACTCCAATAAAACTACCCCGAAACTGTACACATCGTTGCTTCTGGTCAAGTGTCCTGCACAAACAATGCATCAAAAAAAACTAATCCAAACAACATAATGGTAGCAAAGAAAAGTTTGGTAACATGTGGTTCAATAATCAATATATATTTTGGACTTTCACGTTTTTTAAGGTCAAATTAACAACTTTTCAACTCTAAATTTGGAAGTTTCTTTCAACTTATGGATAATTTTCTTAACCTGGTAAACATGACTTAACATTACATTTAGCCGGTTTGACCTGAAAAGTCAACGGCTGCCTTTTTACCTGTGGCCATGTATTCTGGAGCTGCATAACCAGTGGTTCCAACAACCCTGGTTGAAACATGTGTGTTGTCTCCTACAGGACCATTTCTAGCCAGCCCGAAATCTGAAAGTACCGCAGTGAATTCCTATAAATATTCGAAAAAATATAAGATCATCAATTAAATATAGGGACAGAACACGAGTTAATTTTTCATAATATTGCAACGCATATTGACATACTGAATCGAGTAATATGTTAGAAGCCTTCAAATCTCGATAAATAATACTGGGTTCTTTACTATGCAAGAAAGATAAGCCTTGGGCTACATCAAGGGCAATGCGCATCCTTGTGGCCCAAGCTATGGGCTCGACACCTTCTGCAAGAAACAACATGATCGATCATATAGTCAATATACGAGAAATAAATGGTTCTCTAAATTTCCTGCAGGACCTCATGACCATGGTAAAGAAAGAAACTCACTTCTAAATAGATGGTTCTCTAAATTTCCTTTTGGTAAGAACTCGTAGACCAGAAGTCTGCTTTCGCATTCCTCACAATATCCAATGAGTTTTACAAGATTTTTGTGGCGAAGCTTGCCCAAGTAATCAACCTCTGTCTGCATCATGACCAAAACTAATTGTAACCATTGCGCGCATATATGGTTTTTAATTAAAACATGTGTAAATTTCAGAATATCAAAAAGAAAAGGTAATTACTTACAAGCCATTCTCTATGGCCTTGATGGCTTTCGGATTTTAGTACTTTAACAGCAACTACTAGTCCAGTGCCTGGTCTCGCTGGAGCAAAAGTGGTTTCATCAACCCAACCTTTATAAACCAGACCGAAACCTCCTTCTCCAACGAGACTATCCGGCCTGAAGTTCTTGGTTGCGGTTCTAAGATCGTTCAACGTAAATGCCTTGAGGTTATTCGGTATAGGAAAACTTTCTTCTCCTGATGCTTTCGAAACTTTCCTTATTTTGAAAACCTTCTTACTTGCTGATCGTTGCTTTCCTTCATCCTCTTCTACAATGACAAAAACAAGCAATTAAGTTAGAAACATCTTTGATGTTAATTATCTATTTTTAAAGTTTATATATCACTATCTGTATTAAAAAAAAAAAAAAAGCATACTAATGAGCTGTGATGAAGAAACATGGACAACATTTGCTGGTTTTCCTACACAGATGCCCATTTGAGAATTATTATTATTAAGGTTTTGGTTCAAGATTTTAATTATGTGTTATTATTAAGGTTTTGGTGGCGACTTTGGACCTTTTGGTCCCTCTAAAAAAAGTACTCTTTTGAACTTTCTAATGTGTTGGTCAAAGATTAAGACTTTTATTCCATTGTTTTGAGATAATCATCTGCTCAGTGTATTTTTCTGGGTTTTGAGCCCTAATACCATGACGGTGTATGGGGAGGTTAAGATGTAAACAGACCTTACCCCTACATAAGTAGAGAGACTACTTTCATTTTCAACCTAAATGGTAGAAAAGGTCCTCCAATCTTTGCATGGGATGATGATTGAACCCATGACCTCTGGTATTTACCACTGATCCAACCATACTGCTTTTAGTTAATATAAATATATTCGACCAATTTTTAGTTAACTTTTATATGTTTTGTAATGTTTAAAATGCCATTGTTAATAGAATTGGCTTAGGTCAACTATTTAACTATTTAATTTATTAAACTATAAAACTTGGTTTTAGTCAATTTATTGTAGCTCATATTTAGTTTTTAATTATAAAAATAACGTAAAACATAGTTTATAGAAAACTATTTCATATGCAATATATAAAACTTATAATATTTGATCAGCCGTATATACCTTAGTTTTTGGAGACAGAGGTCAAGAGTTCAATCTTCAGTTTATACAAAGGCAGATAAGGTCTGTGAACATATTAATTTCCCCATGCACCGTCAGATTATTGGGCTCAAAATCCGTAAAAACGATAATAAACAGTTTCTTTTCATTTTTAGAAAGAAAAAAAAAACTTATATAGTTGAATAATATAGGGTTTAAAATGAAAATAGGTAGCAAATAATAGTTATAGGGTTTAAAATGGAGAAATCACTAACTTATACTTTCTTGTTGAATGAATGAATTTGAAGACGGCGAGCAAGAAACACAATCGATGACAGACGAGCATCAGTTAACTAAGTCGGCGGAGCGGCCATTAAAGATCCCCAGAGTATCAGAAGAAGAAGGAATGAAAAAGGGGGTGCAAAGGTATTTGATAGCAATTGAATACAACGGAACTCGTTTTTCTGGTGCTCAACAGCAAGCCCCTCATTGCAGAACTGTTGTTGGTGTTCTTCAGGTCAGGTTTTCCCCTTTCTTAAAAAATAAATAAAATTTATCTATTTATTTTATTTTATTTATTTTGTTTTATATGATGATGATGGTATTCTCAATGAATTTTGTTTAATGTAGAATGCATTTCATAAGTTTATCGGTCAGCCCGTTTCCATTTTCTGCTCTAGCCGTACTGTAAGTCTTTCTTTTTCATTATTAATTATCATCGTCCTGTTTATATATATTAAATGTTTGTATCTACTTGCCCCCTGGCAAAATAAAGAAATGAATGATGGTGTTGGTTGCCAAAATAGCCCGTCCTTTTAGTATGTGATTATGTGGAAGAATAACGGGTTGTTCATAACATGTTTGTTACAAAAACACTGATACGATTGTTATATTTTGCACCGGTTATTCATGAATAAATGTATATATCTAGTTGTAGCATGTTTTTAGTTTTGTGGTCAGAATATGTAGGGAGAAAATGATGACACATATGCATGAGTATGGTACCCAGGGATTACACTTATTTGAACTGCGATCTAAGTTGAAATGCGGAGCCGAGGATATCTTTTAACTCATTTGAATGTTGGAAACTGTAAACTTGATTATCTATTACAACAAAAAAGGAAGGTGTAATATTTACCAGGTGTAAAGCCTTTACCCAAAAAAGGGAAAATGTAGAACGATTCAGTTGGCGACTAGTTGTGACTTATATGATGTAAGAAGCATAGTTTAGCAGCAATTTCTTTCTTACTGAAAGTCTCAAACTACTTGAAAACTTAGAAACTAGGATGTTATATTATGGCCGTTCTGATGTATTTTTGGTGCTAGAGGTTCTTCATTTACTACATTTATGTTTGGTAGAGTGGGTCTTGACTCTTGAGTGGACTTGTGTATCGTTATGGAAATTAGTTTGTGCATCGTTTAAGAAGATCAGGTGTAGATTTTGTATTCAGTTTAATGATGTAGTTTTTCTTAGCAATCAAATGGCTCGAGAACTAAAGATGAATCAAAGACATGAATTGAACCAAAGAGTTCTAAGAACACAAGTTCTTTAATATAATAAAACTCAAAAACTTACATTTTTTTAGATCTCCTTCCTTCTCCGTCTTGTTGTCGAAAACTTCATCTTTAACGATTAAAGACCCGGTTGCCCAAAAATACCATTCTTCATCTTCGTATTCATCAAACACGGGAGGTGCTTGATAGAGGGTGCCACAATTACCAAGATACTCCTCATTCCCAAAGTTCTCATCCCGGATGAAAGACTCTGAGTCGGTTTCTTGACACTTGTAACCATCGCAGTCTTCAGGATGCTCCTCTTTACCAACAACCTCATCCCGGATGAAATCTTTTGGGTCGGTTTCCTGGATCTTGCGATCTTGTGAATTGAACAAGATTTCATCGCTGCCTCTTTCGGCGATTCGGCGAGTAAAAAACTGGTTCTCATCACGCATAGCCATTTGAATTAACCTGAGCTCTAATACCAACTGATGCAATTTATTGTAAAAGCTTTCTCCTTCCACCATGTTACTCACAGATTCGCCGACCGAGGCAGTGATGGAGTCTATGCTGACGCACAGGATTTTGAGATCGAAAGACTCAAGGCACGAGTCCTAGATCCGGAAACACTACCGCTTAAGGAAACCGAACCAGGAGGTTGCGTCCGGGACGAAAACCTAGGGGAAGAGCAGGATCCTTACGGTACGTGTGATGTTATTTATGATTCTTTACCTGTTTTTGATGAATATGAAGACGATGAATGGTATTTTTTGTTTACTGGTGGTGATCGGAACTTATCATATGGAAAACATGTTAAAAGTGGTGATAGATTGGGTGGAGACAACATTGGTGCGAATATTCATTGTGATTTGCGAAAAATTGGGGTATCCATATTGCAACAGCCAACTTCGAAATATCATGGCTTCCAAATTGAGAGTGATATCTATTTTATTAATAAAAAAGTCTTAGTTGCTTTCAGTAAGGAAACTATCGATTATAAGGTTGGATTTATGGGTGATGAGAATTCAAGTGGCCCAATAATGAGTATTGAAATATTAGATGAAAGTATGGCAATGCACGTGAGAATTGTGGAGCAATTAAATTGTGATGCGCCACTTCGGCTGTTTAACTCTAATCGATCAATGACGAATACGATCGGTAAAGTTAAGTTGTTTTTCGAGGTTATGATGATAATGAAAGGGAGTCACATTGATGTTCCTTTCGATCCAGGTGGCTGTGGTTCGGGTCTGTGTTCCAAGGTAACGGAAAACTCGAGGACGAGTTTTTTCAAAGAGGGAGAGAATGATGCAGTCATGATCCGACTTGGATGGCAAGCTAAAAATCATTATATCTATTAATTATATTATTTATATTTGGGATTGATTTGATTTGTGTTTATCTTTAGTTAAATTTCTATCCAAGTTTCATGCCTATCTTTTAGTTAGGAGCTCCTATATATATGGTTTCAAGTATTCTAGTTTAATTAGTTTTTGAGTATTTGAATAAAATAAGAAACCGTGAAGGTTTTATCGGTCTTTGATTAATCGAGTGTTCTTGAGCCATTTGATTGCATAAGAAAAACTGCATCATTTAATTTAGTTCTTCTCCTTTGAATAGCCGAGCTGGTTTTTTTTTTTATCGTTTTTGTTCTATAGATATCATCTTCCATTGGAAGATTTAAGTGTGTTAATAAATGTGTTCTTCACATGTGCAGGATGCAGGTGTACATGCGTTAGCAAATGTTTGTCATGTAGATGTAGAACGAATAAGCAAAAGAAAACCTGGTGAAGTGGTAAATCGCTCGCCCTTCAAATTATATTATTTTCCTGTGCACAAGACATTTTAAATATTAATGAAGTGCCATATTGTTACTAATATTTATATAGTGCAGTAAAGTATATGCCTTACACTAGTTTACTTTTGTTGCCTGTCTAATACGATTAATACTTTTGTTGTCTGTCTAATACGATTAATAATATCATACATAGTAGAAATGTACAGTCATCTATCTCTGTGCTTGTTGATATAGTTCTTAAGGGCACATTCAAGACAAGTAAGATAAAAGAATGATATGTATCTATTGAACCATTGCATATTATTTATGATTGTAGCTCTATTTGATTTGAGAAATGCACTCTCATGCATTGACATTCTACACAAAGACCAGGTAGGATATATTATTTATGATTTATTTTATTTACTTGATCAGTTATTTGATCAGTTATTAATCTGTCGAACTCTATTAAAAAACTTTGAATTTTATCTTTGTTACTTAAACTTTTATTGTCATTTCATTGGTGTGCAGTTGCCACCTCATGAACCTTCTGTAGTCAAGAAAGCTGTCAACCATTTCTTACAGGTATAGCATCTCATCTGTTAATAAAATACATAATCACACACTAGACTTAAGATACCTGTGGCTCGTGACAAGAACCATCTGTTTTGCCATCTTCAAGAACTACATTGCATTCAATAACTTTTTCTCCTGGTGCTGAAAATCCTATTGTCACATTCTTACTTTGAGGCAGAAGAATGAAGGTGATATAATGATTACTGATGTTCGATGTGTTGCGGCTGACTTTCATGCTAGATATAAAGCTCAAGAGCGAACGTAGGTATCAATATGAAATTTTATTCACAATTTAATTGTGTTAATCATCTGTGGTTATGTCCATAAATTATTATATATCAAATTTCAATGAAGATCTTGTAGAATCATTTGACATTGTTTGATACCTTGTTATTCAGTGTCAAAAGTTTTAAAAGTTTTTAGTAGGATTCATTCGTATGTCACTTCTACCAAGTAATTGTCTAAGCTGAATTTTTTTCAACCGATGTACATTATAAATAAAAATATCTTGCTGTTCAGGAAAAAAAATTCATCTAAGCTGAAGTTTATAATTATATATTGTAGTCTAGATACGACTATTATTCAACTTCTATATTCATTATAACATCAGTAAATTGGTTTGTGTACATGCCTTTGCAGTTACCATTATCGCTTGCTATCAGGTCCAGAGTCATTATCGACCTTTGAGAAAGATCGGGCATGGCATGTACCCGAGGAACTAGATCTTTCAGCAATGCTGGTTTGTTAATCTTTTATTAGTGAGAATTGAGTTTCTAGTTTACATTAGTTGGGGGAGCTAACTGAAACTATTATTTTGTTGATAAAGAAAGCTTGTAAAGTTCTTGAGGGACTACATGATTTCAGTTCCTTCCGAGCTTCTGGCTGTCAGGTTTTCATCTCCTCCTAGTAGAATTACGTTAGTTTGCTTGTATGTTTCTATTTTAGTGCTGCATAATTCCTTGGTTGTATGTTAGTTTGGGGCTATGTTGATTTCTTAAGGTCTTAATAAAAATTAAATCTCCTCCAGTCCTCCTTTATGTTATCATGTGTTTGCAAAGGCTAATCTGTTTTATAACTCAAGTTTTAACAAATTGTGGCTGCTTTAATACGTTTTTCTCATTATTGTCATGGCTCGCTTACCAGGTTCGTTTTAGGTTTATAGTTTTTTGTTTCAATAAGTTTTTTTGATTTGCTATGTTGACTAAGCTTCTACTTTTCGGTACTTATTTCGAAAACTGGTTTCATAAAAAATTAATGAATTTAATTTTGTACTCGTATTTATGTTGCTGTGACTGTTTAGCATTGAAGAAAAACTTAGAAAGCCACATTTGTTTCAGAAAACTAGAAAAGAAACATTTAACAGGACTCGTATTCTTGTTATGTCAGGAACAAAGAATAATATTTATGCTTGCATGTGCACACACATTACTATATATGTCAAACTTTGTGTAAGTTCGTTTCTGACCAGTATTATGGTTTTTAAAGGAAATTAGAACTCGTATGTAATTTTGGTAGCAGATGTATCTCGTTATAATTTTAATGTTTCACAGGCTAAATCACCAATCAGAAGCTTGGATGAGCTTAATGTTATCGAGGTTTTGCCATCTCCATATTTCCCATTAGCAAGGGAGAGAGAAACACAAAATCTAGTGAAGGAAGATCTTTCTGGTTGCTCTGTGCCTACTGATGAGGCGAGTTTTGAATTTGGCTTGAGGAGAAGGCATCGTTGTTTTGTGGTTACTGCACGTGCACGTTCTTTTCTTTACCATCAGGTTGGTATTTATGCTTCTGTTGCATCTAAATCTTGCTGAATAATTAAATAATAAGTAGTTAGAGTAAAACATAAATTAGTTTAAACTCACCCTTGAAAATAGCATTATGAAGAAGCTTCTTATTCTATCCAAAAAAAGTTAGACACTTCCCTTTGGGATGTTCCCAAAATTCAAATGAATTCTTTTTGGTAGGTTTCCATCTAATTCGATCTCATCATTTGTAATCGTTGGTTGACCTTTTTGTTGGCAGGTCCTTCGTTCCCATTAAGCAGCATTTTAGATATTTGACAAACAATCGCATATCTTTTTAAAATTTGTGTTGAGTAACACCATTGTTTTTTTACAGTATGCTTTATCTTTTTCTTGTATTAGAACACTTTCACTGTTTGGTGCATGATGTCATCAATCAAAAAGTCATATACATCATATATAATTCATAAATTTTGTGGGGTCGTTTTTATTCCAAGATAATTTGAACTTGATTAGTGACTTAACACAGGTGAGATTTCTCGTTGGTGCTATAAAATCTGTGGGCACTGGAGAACTAACAGTTTCTGATGGTAAGATTTAGTTTCGTTTCCCTATACACATAAATATTCTGAGGAAATCTATTCATTTTATTTCACTTGTCTTTGAGCTGATTTAGCATATTTTTTCAGTTGAACGCATCCTAGAAGCTAAGACAGTAACTGCTAATGGTCCATTGGCTCCTGCTTGTGGTCTGTACCTTGCACACGTCAAATATGATCTCTAATGATCGCTTCAGGAGTCTACAAACCACCTTCAAGGAGATGATTTCTTTTGTGAGTTAGTAGCTTTATTTGGCCTTTATGTTTTGCTTCGAAAAAATTTCATAAACTGGCCTGAAGTTTCTGCAGTTCAATGAAATCGTCCCACTGGAAAGCTGCAGCTCAATGTGAGTGTTTGAGGTTTCGTAAACTAGTCCGAGATGTAGAAGATTCAGATCTTTTGCTGATTGTCATAATGGAGAGTACTAGAGAAGTATTCTATATTTGAAGTTTCGCTTTGCAGATCAATGTAGTTTAATAGATTTTTACTATAGAGTATTCAATAATTTGAAAAGTGGGGTTGGTTTGTATGTTAAAAAGAATCGTCACTAATTATCAAATTTTGGGTATATCTCTTATGTTATACGAACAGTATTGTTTTGATAAACATAATCAATGCATTCTGTTGGTTTACGTTTGGTGTCAGAACCAGGTCTAAATTCCTTATCGTCAGAAGGCTGGTTGGAAGAAGTAGCTATGATGCCCACATCAACTATAACATAACTATAGTCTATAGCTAATCTGGAAAGCCGGCTTCACCACGAAACTCTCCCGAACACGTTCCTAGCCCAATTGTGATCCAGCTCCGACAAAATCGACCGGCCAAATTTTCCTTGAATTTATCAAAACCTTAAATATGTTTCTGAAAAATCCTTGATCATCTACCAGAACCATAAATCACCTTGATCGATTCTAAAATGTTACCACAATCAATTTATTGCGAAAAATAAAGGAGAAACGTTTTATAACTCTCAGAAGTTTGTATGCATCGTGACCCAGTAACTGATAATTGAGAATGATGGTTCAACCACTTCTCACTACTATATCCAGTTTGGATCGCTAATCATGCACACGTCTGTATAGTATCTCACAACCATTTTTAGAGTCTATTTTCAACATTTCCAAAGCGCAGCATGTAGTGATCTCTAGTTTGGTGAGATAAAACAAGGGTTAAATGCATATAGAAATGAACTTTGATCATATTATCATCTAAAAACGATCTACCAAATTTTTATGGTTTAAATGATGGTTTCTAACATTATAGTCGCTGGACACATTTGCCCTGACTGCAATTTGAGGAATAGGAGATCTTGCGGCTCAACGAAATCCTAAACATTTAACTATTTAAGTCAATCATTGATATGATATTGTTGGATGAAACAATGGATCTATTGTTGATAATAAAATAGTATTAAAAAGAATCTAAAAGTAGAGAATGAAAAGTGTTAGTATCGAAATTATCAATATCCCCCCTTTCATACTAAAGGAGGAATCCCGAGTGACATCAGAATGTTGTGTTGTCGAGCTGAGAAGCTTGCCACATTGGATGTATGATGTCAAGTTGTAGGTATTTTATGGTGTATTTGGTGTGTGTGAGGACGTGTTTGGGTAAAGTATGATGACAAACTTTATTTATATTTAAAGTGTAAATTGTGTGTGTTTTGAGTGTGTTGTGTTGGCAGGGGGTGGGTTTGGGCGGGAGGTACAAAAAGTTGTGAATCTATATGTTTTTGAATTTTGAATTTGAATACATAAAGTAATTGGAGAGAGAATATGTTAGTTTCCCCATACAATAAAAACAGATGTCCATCAAATTGAAAAATGGGTGGGCTATTGATTTTTAAGTGTGAAAATAAAGAGAGTGGAGCTAGAAAGCAGAGAGAAACAAAAAAGTTTTAAACCTTTATATTTATAATACTTATCAGATTATGGTTTCTATTGAGGGTTTTATATCATCTATAGATCGATTTCTTTACTTTTGATGATGGATGATATATGCACAGACATATATATGTTAAATATATATGTTAAGGCGACGGTTGTTGCTGCTTCTGATGATGATGATGATGATGATGATGATGATGATGATGATGATGATAGAAAGGAAGAAAAAGATATGATATGAACAAATGTAGGTATATATGTTTATATATTGTATATTTATTTTTATATAATATAGAGTGATCGACACGAATCGTCCTTGTGGTTTGTCTAAAAAGTCTGGTTTCGTCCTTTAAGTTTAAAACTGTCTGATATCATCCTTTATAGATGGAAAATGATCACGTTTCATCCTTTTCGAAAACGGACGTTAACTCGAATCCGTTAACCCCCTCACGTGCATTCCACGTGAGGGTATTTTCGTATTTTCCAAAACTAAAGGACTACTAGTGATAATTTTTTCTAATTCTTTTATTTATCTGCAAACCCAAAAAACTAAAGTTGAATATAAATAAATACATACACACAATTCATATATATCTATATTAAATTCATTCATTACCCAGAAACATGAACAGTCAACAAAGCCAATCTTCTAGATACATGAATAGTCAATAAAACAAAAAACTCATAATTACCCAACCTGCAAAACACAACCGTTTCCATTAACTAATAGATTTCCCAATTGAATTAGCATCAGGCCTATAACTAATATTTTGTAAGCATATTCTTTGCCTAATTCTCGATCTAAGGAAATTGGGCAAAAGGGATATGAATTCAGACACAATTAATGGATTCATGAGGTGGCTTTTTTTTGGGTTGTCTTTTTCAAACTTAATCATTCATGGCAGATTTTGATGTTGATGATAATTCGGGAATTTGGTTGTAAAGCAATACGCAAGATGGTGCGTTTGGAACGATAGAAACCCCATGGTATCGGAGATTCCTGTGTGTTGGGAGAATGGGGAAACGAGAAGGCATAAATTGAATTGAAGATCGCATGATCGAAATGCAGATGGATCGAAATCGGAGAAGATCTGCTAAACAAATCTGTGGTCTTGCAGCCATCTTAGATGTCCGATTAGTTATCTAGCATGAATACATCCTTATTACATCACTTGCTACACCAGATCTAAAGCTGCTCACTTCAAAGTTAGGTTCTTCATAGCTCGAACATGTTTAATCTGCTATGTCGCTACAACTTGTGGTTCAGCCGCCACCTGTGGCAACATGGGATGGACGAATCTTATCTGAAAAAGGGTTGCAAATGACGCATAAGAAATTAAGGAGTCCAGTGATGGCATCCTTGGTTCGTGGGATTACTCGAAAAAAAGCCGAAAAAAAAAACACAAAAAAAAAATTAAAAAAAATTAAAAAAAAACAGATAAAAAAAATTTAAACAAACAACAACAAAAAAAAAAAAAAAAAAAAAAAAAAAAAAAAAAAAAAAAAAAAAAAAAAAAAAAAAAAAAAAAAAAAAAAAAAAAAAAAAAAAAAAAAAAAAAAAAAAAAAAAAAAAAAAAAAAAAAAAAAAAAAAAAAAAAAAAAAAAAAAAAAAAAAAAAAAAAAAAAAAAAAAAAAAAAAAAAAAAAAAAAAAAAAAAAAAAAAAAAAAAAAAAAAAAAAAAAAAAAAAAAAAAAAAAAAAAAAAAAAAAAAAAAAAAAAAAAAAAAAAAAAAAAAAAAAAAAAAAAAAAAAAAAAAAAAAAAAAAAAAAAAAAAAAAAAAAAAAAAAAAAAAAAAAAAAAAAAAAAAAAAAAAAAAAAAAAAAAAAAAAAAAAAAAAAAAAAAAAAAAAAAAAAAAAAAAAAAAAAAAAAAAAAAAAAAAAAAAAAAAAAAAAAAAAAAAAAAAAAAAAAAAAAAAAAAAAAAAAAAAAAAAAAAAAAAAAAAAAAAAAAAAAAAAAAAAAAAAAAAAAAAAAAAAAAAAAAAAAAAAAAAAAAAAAAAAAAAAAAAAAAAAAAAAAAAAAAAAAAAAAAAAAAAAAAAAAAAAAAAAAAAAAAAAAAAAAAAAAAAAAAAAAAAAAAAAAAAAAAAAAAAAAAAAAAAAAAAAAAAAAAAAAAAAAAAAAAAAAAAAAAAAAAAAAAAAAAAAAATATAACTACCCCAAATTCGTTCCATTCAGATCTAAAACCCGTCTTCCTCCATCAACAAGCCACCGCCACCGTCGTTCTGCTTCATCTGCCACCGTCTTCCTTCTAATCTCCACCTTCGTCTTCTTCCTCGTTATCTGTATCAATCCGGCAACCGGCGAATAATCAAGCGGCAATAAAGTCAGAATCGCACAAACATATCGTCTTCCTCCAGCCACCGACGACCATTCACTGTTATCGATTCCGCCATCTACCCACCAATTCTCCGATCTCCGACGATGTATGACGTACTATAACCCTTTTTCTTCCTATTTTCTGATTTTTCCGATCAATTATATTCCTGTAAATTAATATTTAGAAATTTCAATTTCCGGCTACACCCTTTATAAATTTTCCGATCTACTACAATTATAAGTACTAATTTTATTACTTTTTGAGTTCAAGCTAAAGAACAATCAAAAATGGAAGATACAAATGTCGATGAAGATGTTAATTCAACTATGAAACAAGTAAGTTGTTACTTTTCTAATTTCATACATTTTATTTTGAATTTCATGATAATTGATATGAAACTGATGTATCATTAGTAGTCCTTTAGTTTTGGAAAATACGAAAATACCCTCACGTGGAATGCACGTGAGGGGGTTAACGGATTCGAGTTAACGTCCGTTTTCGAAAAGGATGAAACGTGATCATTTTTCATCTATAAAGGATGATATCAGACAGTTTTAAACTTAAAGGACGAAACCAGACTTTTTAGGCAAACCACAAGGACGATTCGTGTCGATCACTCTATATATATATATAATAATATAATATATATATATATATATATATATTATTACATACACATATATATATATATATATATATATATATATATATATATATATATATAGATTTTAGGTAAAATAAAACAAGTATTAAAATAAAACAAATATATATATATATATATATATATATATATATATATATATATATATATATATATATATATATATATATATATATATATATATATATATATATATATATATATATATATATATATATATATATATATATATATATATATATATATATATATATATATATATATATATATATATATATATATATATATATATATATATATATATATATATATATATATATATATATATATATATATATATATATATATATATATATATATATATATATATATATATATATATATATATATATATATATATATATATATATATATATATATATATATATATATATATATATATATATATATATATATATATATATATATATATATATATATATATATATATATATATATATATATATATATATATATATATATATATATATATATATATATATATATATATATATATATATATATATATATATATATATATATATATATATATATATATATATATATATATATATATATATATATATATATATATATATATATATATATATATATATATATATATATATATATATATATATATATATATATATATATATATATATATATATATATATATATATATATATATATATATATATATATATATATATATATATATATATATATATATATATATATATATATATATATATATATATATATATATATATATATATATATATATATATATATATATATATATATATATATATATATATATATATATATATATATATATATATATATATATATATATATATATATATATATATATATATATATATATATATATATATATATATATATATATATATATATATATATATATATATATATATATATATATATATATATATATATATATATATATATATATATATATATATATATATATATATATATATATATATATATATATATATATATATATATATATATATATATATATATATATATATATATATATATATATATATATATATATATATATATATATATATATATATATATATATATATATATATATATATATATATATATATATATATATATATATATATATATATATATATATATATATATATATATATATATATATATATATATATATATATATATATATATATATATATATATATATATATATATATATATATATATATATATATATATATATATATATATATATATATATATATATATATATATATATATATATATATATATATATATATATATATATATATATATATATATATATATATATATATATATATATATATATATATATATATATATATATATATATATATATATATATATATATATATATATATATATATATATATATATATATATATATATATATATATATATATATATATATATATATATATATATATATATATATATATATATATATATATATATATATATATATATATATATATATATATATATATATATATATATATATATATATATATATATATATATATATATATATATATATATATATATATATATATATATAAGTTGTTACTTTTCTAATTTCATACATTTTATTTTGAATTTCATGATAATTGATATGAAACTGATGTATCTTAAACAAAATAGTACTGCTGTTCGAATTGATACATTTTATCTTAGTATTTGGGAATGTTACCAAACAAACCTAATTCTGAAACCGATTAAGAATGGAATTAAACCACTAATAAAATGTATCAAAACTTTATAATGATGATGTTTAAAAAATGCATCTAATGCATAGCTAACCAAGTTGTGGATGGTTCACACAAAACCATGCTCTGACTCGTGAGTATGAGAGGATGGGTTTGTAAGCATTATAACCATGCTCTGACCCGTGAGCAGGCGGGTACTCAAGCCTTGAAATTGAGTGCATGGAAAGAACTTGCACATTTTAAACCTGGCTGTAGATGATTAATCCATCGTAATTTGCAACTCTTTCCACATCTTTGTAAACCTGGAAACCTGGATGTAGATAATTAATCCATTGTAATCTTCAACTCTTTTGAGTATGCTAAATTACTTTGATTTATGTGTTAGGATCAAGAAGACAAGTGAAGGAAACATGTGGATAACTACAACCGAGAAGAGTTCCAGGTATTGTAGATGATTAGCTTGCTGGTCATTTTAGAATAGGATCGTCAATCAATTCTTTTGACAGGGGGTTTTGATGCATGGTCAAGAGAAAAAAAAAGAACCCTGTCTTGTCTTTTGAGATCATTCTAGATTCCAGCTATAAAACAACTAGATAGGAGATTAGGAGGGTTTTATGTTTCGATTGATTTGGGTTGTGCTATATCTCAAACGTATCAGATAAGAAAAATAGTTAAAAGAAAGTATTCATCAAATCTTTTAAAAGCATACCACCTTCTAAACAAAGATTAATAATGTTTCTGAAAGTATAATAAAAGTGGTAAGTTATTTTTAGAAAACTAAGAGTATGGGCAAACAAAAATTTGTCCCAACACTGCCTATTTTGTTTTCGTCTCTACCAGATAGTGACTTACTTAAGCTTGATCATCAACCTTTGTTTCAAAACTAGATAATGGCTCTTACGACAAAGAAAGCGCAATAGCTTTAGGTGCAGTATCAAACAATAAAACAGTAGCAAGATTTTTTACCAAGAAAAGATGATACGTTCTTTTGAACAATCTTTATTTTATTTGTGAAGTTTGTATTTTATTTTACTTTTTTTTGGCAAAAGATTTAGAAGTGTTTCTGACCCGTTTTAATCCACACAAACATTACCTGCCCGGTTTACCCAATTTGATATTTGTATTTTATCTATATCTGATTGGTGATCTTTTCTAAAAATGGCTGTGACATATAAATCTGATTTTCTGCTGCAGGTACTTAAAGAACTGAAGTCATATGTTACACTTTCTGAAAAACTTGGAAGGTTGGCTGTCCAACTCAAGAAATGGACACGAGAACTATCTTCATCCCGGTGTGGGTGGACCTTACCATTTTCCTTTTCACATTCTAAATGCCAAGGTATATTAAATCTTCAATTTGTTTGTCCTTCTAAGTCAAAGTTAGAGATGGAAAAATGGGTGGTTTAGGTTGGCAAGGTGCCGGGTCAAAATAATAGCTGCATTCAAATATCTCTATCTTAGGATCAAATAATCAAACTATGACAAACAAGAACACGAAAGTGAACTTTAGAAAATGAAAAAGTTAAGACAATTTTCATTTATTCACTTATTCACCAACATTTATGGGGTTGCTAGGATTTTTTTATTACAATTTGTTTCGGTTTTAATGCATTTTTATATTGTAAGTTTATGACTCCATAAACAACAGCTGGTCATGTGCAGGAAGCTTTCCAGATTGTATTAAGTTACCACTGACGTTGAACTTTAGCTTGCATTTAGTGGCAACAGACGGGTTGATTTATCACTTAAAGCCGGATCCAGATGGCTTGTACATGGAAGCAATATCTACTCCCAGACCAGACTCAAAGGACCATTCGCTAGGCACATTAACTTATCTTGTTTGGGTAACAGAAGTTAATCATGTTATCCCTAGAAAAAAAATGATGAATCGATTAACTAAACAAGATGATCACCAACCACACCATGCTAAAGATCAGCTATGTTTTCAAACATCTTAAATCCAGAATGGTACACATAGGATTTCAATGGTCAAACTGTGCCTCTATATGATTGATATATACTATAGTAAAATTGCTATATGTTCTATAGGTTGTGGAGACGCCACTAGCATTGCAGGAAGCTGGGTGTTTCTCTGTTCTTGAATGTATGGCTGCACGAGGTCATGTTTGCCAAGATGACCAAGTCATCCACCAAGGTGAGGAGCCTTTCCTATTTTGTTTCCAACTTTAATAGTTTTGGCGTAGCTATTAGACCACCATCATTCTCAATTTCTCATGTTACCATTTGTCAACTAAATCTTCAGACAATACTTGTCGGTGTCAGAATCTTGCTTCTTGAACTAATTATCAGACAAAAAGATTTGAACTTTGGAAGGGCTTCCAACCAAAAAGGCAAAATGCTAGATTGGGTACTCTTCGAGTCTAAAACCTCAGTTATTATTAGAGTTGACTCAATGGATAAGTAATGTAGTTTCTTATACAGGTAAAGAAGCTCCAACTGGAAGTGAAACTAAACATAATGGTGGCTAAAACATAATGGTGGCTAAGGTCACCTGCACCTTCAGGAAAGTGAGCAGTAGCAACACTCTTCTCAAGCAGAGAATGCTGCTAACTCTAACCCGAATGCATAAAACATTTAAATTGGATGCCCCTGAAAAGCAAGTAACTTTCTGATTTTTAGTTAGAATTCTTGAAAGTTTCTGTTTGATTATGGGTTTGAACAGTTTCAAGAAGTTGTATACACAGTTGATATCAAGCAACAAGGATGGCTAAAGAAAAACAACAAAGGTTCAATAGAAAAGCAGATATTGAAAGGGGTTACAGGCATGGTGTTGCCAGGAGAATTACTGGCAATGTTAGGTCCATCTGGCAGCGGAAAACGACCCGATTGACAGCATTAGGAGGCCGACTAGGTGGCAAACTAGGCGGAACCATTTCCTACAATGGCAAGCCATTCACGAGTAGAATGAAACGAAACACTGGTTTCGTTACTCAGGATGATGTTCTGTATCCACACTTAACAGTCACCGAAACACTAGTGTTCACCGCCCTGCTTAGGCTGCCTAATAGTCTTACTAGTCAAGAAAAAACGAGACATGCTGAGGACGTGATCCGTCATCTTGGATTCACAAGATGTAAGAATAGCATTATTGGTGGCCCGTTGTTAAGAGGGATATCGGGCGGGGAAAGAAAAAGAGTGAGTATTGGGCAAGAAATGCTTATAAATCCGAGTTTGTTGTTTTTGGATGAGCCAACATCTGGGCTTGATTCAACTACTGCGCAAAGGATTGTTTCAACGTTATGGGAATTAGCTAAAGGTGGAAGAACAGTTGTCATGACCATTCATCAACCATCAAGTAGGCTTTTTTACATGTTTCATAAGGTTTTGTTGCTATCAGAAGGAAATCCATTGTTTTTCGGTAAAGGATCAGAAGTTATGGACTATTTTCATGATGTTGGATATTCGCCATCTGTTGCAATGAATCCTTCAGATTTTTTGCTTGACCTTGCAAATGGTATGTATGTATATTCTAAAGAATACATATATGTCTTGTTGTCTTTTTTGCATTATAACTAATTAAGTCTGTGAAATTTTGTACACCTGATCAAATACAGGGATATCGTCAGATGATTCTACCCAGGAGGATCAAAATGAAGTCAAACAGAAGTTGGTTTTGGCTTATAAATCTAATCTAGACGAGAATTTGGTAGCCGAATTAAAAGAAGTTGAAGAACACCTTAATGATGTCCCGGACCACAAGAAGGCTGAAAGATGGAGCACAACTTGGGTACAACAATTCACGGTTTTGCTCAAAAGAGATGTCAAAGAAAGGAGACATGAGTCTTTCGATATTCTCAAGATTGCTCAGGTTTTAGTAATTGCATTTCTCTGTGGTTTGCTATGGTGGCAATCTGATACGTCTCACATTCAAGATCAGGTAAAACATTTTGTACACACTAACATGATAATTACATAGCTAAACAAACTATAGGAATTAGTTGAGCAAAAGTTTGACATTATTTTACATACAAAACTTGCAGTCAGGATTGCTGTTTTTCTACACTGGATTTTGGGGTTTTTTTCCCTCTATTTCAAGCGATATTCACATCCCTCAAGAACGTCAGATGCTTGCAAAAGAAAGATCTTCAGGAATGTACAGGCTTTCATCTTATTTCATGTCAAGAACAATTGGTGATCTGCCAATGGAGCTAGTCCTTCCCACCATGTTTTGCATTATAACTTACTGGATGTCCGGGCTAAAAGCTGACATAGGAAGTCTTTAGTTTGGTTTTGCTTTGTACTGTAGGCCGAGATCATGCTCAGGTGGAATAGAGTACCTGCTCTGTACTTTCCTTGAAGAGTTTGATGTTGCAATCATAGAGTTCTTGTACGCAAATACTTGCTGCAGAACAACATTGTATATGACAATGTTTTATATCAAAATTTATAACAATCTTTTCAGTAATTCATATTTAATTTTCTTGCAATCACCGAGTCTTATTTACTTTAACATGTGTAAACCAATTCATTTGCTTTTGATATCTAACTTACACATGAGTAAGTACACAGCTTACACATGTGTAAGCAATACAACTTACCAGTTCTAAATAATCTTACACATGTGTAAGTACACAGCTTACACATGTGTAAGCAATACAGCTTACACATGTGTAAGCAATACAACTTATTTCATGTCAAGAACAATTGGTGGTCATACAAATGATTATTCAGAACATATAAGTTGTATACTTACACATGCGTAAGTTATCTAATTTGTAAAAGCAATATAACGTTTAATGTAATTTTGTATCGGAATATGGTATCCTCTACTTTATACATGATAAAATTTAATCCGTATCAAAATACTAAGGAGTATATATTTTTAGATATTTAACTTACACATGGGTAAGTCATGTAACTTACACATGTAACGGCTAACCCTACAACTTCAAACCCTAAACCCTAAGCTACAATATAAAAACCGATTGGAAAGATCTAAAACCCTAAATGCTAAACCCTAGAATGCTAAAGCCTACACGAGGGGGACGGAAGTAACGGTACGCTTAAGGGTTTAGGGTTTGAAGTCGTAGGGTTAGCCTAACGGCTAACCCTACAACTTCAAACCCTAAACCCTAAGCTACAATATAAAAACCGATTGGAAAGATCTAAAACCCTAAATGCTAAACCCTAGAATGCTAAAGCCTACACGAGGGGGACGGAAGTAACGGTACGCTTAAGGGTTTAGGGTTTGAAGTCGTAGGGTTAGCCTAACGGCTAACCCTACAACTTCAAACCCTAAACCCTAAGCTACAATATAAAAACCGATTGGAAAGATCTAAAACCCTAAATGCTAAACCCTAGAATGCTAAAGCCTACACGAGGGGGACGGAAGTAACGGTACGCTTAAGGGTTTAGGGTTTGAAGTCGTAGGGTTAGCCGCTAACCCTACGACTTCAAACCCTAAACCCTAAGCTACAATATAAAAACCGATTGGAAAGATCTAAAACCCTAAATGCTAAACCCTAAACCCTAAGCTACAATATAAAAACCGATTGGAAAGATCTAAAACCCTAAATGCTAAACCCTAGAATGCTAAAGCCTACACGAGGGGGACGGAAGTAACGGTACGCTTAAGGGTTTAGGGTTTGAAGTCGTACCCTAAAACTTCAAACCCTAAACCCTAAGCTACAATATAAAAACCGATTGGAAAGATCTAAAACCCTAAATGCTAAACTCTAGAATGCTAAAGATTACACGAGGGGGACGGAAGTAACGGTACGCTTAAGGGTTTAGGGTTTGAAGTCGTAGGGTTAGCCTAACGGCTAACCCTACAACTTCAAACCCTAAACCCTAAGCTACAATATAAAAACCGATTGGAAAGATCTAAAACCCTAAATGCTAAACCCTAGAATGCTAAAGCCTACACGAGGGGGACGGAAGTAACGGTACGCTTAAGGGTTTAGGGTTTGAAGTCGTAGGGTTAGCCTAACGGCTAACCCTACAACTTCAAACCCTAAACCCTAAGCTACAATATAAAAACCGATTGGAAAGATCTAAAACCCTAAATGCTAAACCCTAGAATGCTAAAGCCTACACGAGGGGGACGGAAGTAACGGTACGCTTAAGGGTTTAGGGTTTGAAGTCGTAGGGTTAGCCTAACGGCTAACCCTACAACTTCAAACCCTAAACCCTAAGCTACAATATAAAAACCGATTGGAAAGATCTAAAACCCTAAATGCTACAATATAAAAACCGATTGGAAAGATCTAAAACCCTAAATGCACTTCAAACCCTAAACCCTAAGCTACAATATAAAAACCGATTGGAAAGATCTAAAACCCTAAATGCTAAACCCTAGAATGCTAAAGCCTACACGAGGGGGACGGAAGTAACGGTACGCTTAAGGGTTTAGGGTTTGAAGTCGTACCCTAAAACTTCAAACCCTAAACCCTAAGCTACAATATAAAAACCGATTGGAAAGATCTAAAACCCTAAATGCTAAACTCTAGAATGCTAAAGATTACACGAGGGGGACGGAAGTAACGGTACGCTTAAGGGTTTAGGGTTTGAAGTCGTAGGGTTAGCCTAACGGCTAACCCTACAACTTCAAACCCTAAACCCTAAGCTACAATATAAAAACCGATTGGAAAGATCTAAAACCCTAAATGCTAAACCCTAGAATGCTAAAGCCTACACGAGGGGGACGGAAGTAACGGTACGCTTAAGGGTTTAGGGTTTGAAGTCGTAGGGTTAGCCTAACGGCTAACCCTACAACTTCAAACCCTAAACCCTAAGCTACAATATAAAAACCGATTGGAAAGATCTAAAACCCTAAATGCTAAACCCTAGAATGCTAAAGCCTACACGAGGGGGACGGAAGTAACAGTACGCTTAAGGGTTTAGGGTTTGAAGGTTTAGGGTTAGCCGTTAAGCGTACCGTTACTTCCGTCTCCCTAAAATATAAAATAAAACATCATCTAATTTCTCAAATATAATCAAGTTTCTTCTTGAATATATTAAGAGGCAATTAAAATTTACCACTAAAAAAATTCACCTAATTAATATTTCTTAATCGTACTTAAAAAAAATTATTTTTAACTTTTTAATTTTTAAAGTACCCAAAATACTTTTAATAATATAACCAACATTATCCATGAATTTATTGAATAACCAATATACCATTCATGAAATTGATTTATAATATTTAGTATTGAAATCGTAAAATAACTACACTACTCACCAACGACATCAGTCACCACCATCATCACTCTGCCGTTACCATCATTTTATACTTCAAATCAATCTGGTTCTTGTGAAAGTTTTTTCTGCTAAATAAACAAACTAAATACACCAATGCCTACTATACTCAATCATGAAACCTCACAAGCCATGCCCTAGAATTTGTTTGACGATTCTCTTTACGTCAAACATGAATACAGTGAAATGTGAAAAATTGAAAACTAAAGATTGCATTGATGACACTAGTGTCTTCTTAGTAAAGATCAAGCTCGTGGAACCCATTAGAGAAAAATCTATGTCGGTAAAAGTTTGTCCGAGGCATGGATAGCCTAGACATGAAAGTCCAAATCAAATTGCCCCTCGATATGAGAATCAGATTAAAGGGGGAAACAAAATTAAGTGGATGGTCGCTTATATAATGATAAACCAAAGTACCAAACCCAAACCAAAACTTGCTATGCCTCTGCAAAAACTTAACCCAGTCAAGCCAACTACATGCATCAGCACACAACATAAAAGATATGGGCCACTTTATTACTTCGAAAATTCTGCACATAATCAAAATAAGCAAACAACTACAAATATATACTCCATGAGTCAAAACAACCTTTTTTAATCCTTCTGCCATCATACTCAAGTTTCCCCAACCATAGCTTGACTAACTTTACTCCAACTAATCCAAAACCAACAGAAAAAATGTCCCTGCACACATACTCCTCACCAAACTTTTATTTATGCATTAGCAAAATATAATAATTATTATGCTGAATTAAATAGAGGTTACAAAGAAAAGTACTTAAGAGTTATGACACAGTGACTAATATTCAAAGTAAATTAACAGACAACAAGAAAAGACATTTTGGACTCAGACTAAACCTGGCTCTCCCTCTACACCAGGTTCTGACCCAACATATATGTCTGAACGAGAATAACCCAGTATAAACACAACAAACTACAAACAAAACCACATATTCTGAAGAAAACATATATAACATTGATCAAAAACAACAGAAAATTTTTATGATTGTATGTAATGTACAAAAGTTGAATCCTAAATGTTTAAATAATAGATGCAAGTTTTTTCCCTATTTTTTGCATTTCTTTTCGATCAAAACTATGAATATCACGTAAACACAACACAAATCATTCTTCTGGAACACACTTGCCTACTTCCAGGCTTTGTCGTAACTCTCACGTAATGTAACAGTTCGGTTAAATATGAGCTTTTTGGGTGTTGAATCTTTATCAGCCACAAAATAGCCTGACATAACAGATAAAAAGGTAAGATCGATTAAGGTTTTTTGAATTTCAAGAAACTTGTATTTCATAACCAAAAAAAAATGCAACGCTGCGAGGGTCCTAGAACTTACCGAGCCTTTCGAACTGAAATTTGTCATCTACCTCTGTGTGTTTGAGAGATGGTACGGCATAAGCACATGAGATCACCACTTTAGACTCGGGGTTTAAATCGTCAAGCCAGTTATCAAGTTCTCCGGGATTCTAGTTCAATCAAGAAAAAGAATTAGTTTGATGGTGTGATATAGGAATATAACTAGCTACTGCATAGTAAATAAACATGACCAACCTCGGAAAGAAATAGTTTATCAAAAAGTCTGACTTCCACCTTCAAAGGATCAACCCCAGGAGACGGCTCTGCTACCCAATGAAGAACCCCCTGCAAAACAAAGTGGCTTTCAAAAACTGCACTCATGTCTCAATTAGAGGTGGCAAAAGGGGCAGATCGCGGATAAGGCAATGGGTTCGGGTCAGAATGGGTAATATTCTTGCAGATTGAAATGGGTCAGGTCAAGTTGACTTGAGGTGAAACACTGTTTTTGCAGCTCTTTTAAGTTACCAATCGTGAACTTAACTACTTAAGACTTAAGAGACGTTGGAAAAAAAGAAGAGCAATGCCAGTATAACTTGCCTTTGGTTTCGTCTTCATGAAAGGATCATACTCGGCATGTATCTCAGCAATAGTCTTTTTATCATCAGAAAGCACCACTTCAGTACACTTGATAGGAAATGCGTATCTGCATATACATGATTACCATTAGACCATGAAAGTTGAAACCATTGCCAAAAATTCATGAGATTATTTCAGCATTAATGCACCTGAGTAGGAGAGTCTTTCCTGGAGCAATCTATTGACTTTTAAATCTTAATTTAAGATCAGAAACTTGCCTTAGCATGACCTATATGCAGGTATCCATTTGGTTCTGGTGGAAAACGGGTACGGATTCAACTTATAGACTTGAATCTATAAGTTCCTGGTGAGTAACCCATGAAAAATGGTTACCAATTTCGTAATTTCTTTTGCTATAACGTTAATAAAACTTTAGCGAGTTATTTACCCTGACAATCTTTCGATTTGCCCAAGGCTGCTTTTTTAGCACACGAGCAATTAGATCACCAACTGAAGCCAATGACAAGATGACATATCAGAATCACATTACATAGTAGGTTTAAAGGACTAATCAAGATGACATATCAGTACACTTACCTTGGACCTAAGCATGTCCAAAGTGTGTGGAACACCATCAACGAGTGTATCTCCTTTCCATATTACACCTGTATTTATATAAATATTTCATTTCATCATAAACGAAAACACAAACAATATTCAATATCATCAACACCAGGTTCGGATGATCAAACATATCTTCGTTTCATATAAATGTACTTAAACTTAAAGTTCAAAGTTCGAAGTTTAATAAACAATTTCTCGAGAGGTATGACTGTCTACGTCACGCCTCCTCAGGCGCCGGGAGGCGGGTATTGTTGTTGTATATTTTATATGAAAAAGAGTAGGGAATGAAAGAGACCGTCACAATCGAAAAGTCGACTGAATCAAAGAGTTGTGGAAGGTTGGAGGGAGATAAAAGCTTGCAATCTGTTGTTGTTGTAACTGAAGCTGATGATGATGGTTTTCTTGATTCTTCTTCCTTCATCATTTTCTCCTTAAAATTGTTATATTCTTCACTTTCCCCTGCCCAAGAAGCCTGTACATATATAATGTACTAAAACTGAGTTCTTGATATATGGAGGATTTAATCGGAGACTACTTAATTATATAGTTATCTCTGAAATATGATGGAGAATGCGAGTGACGACGATGGAGATCGAAATCGCATACCTGTTACATTTTTACCAGAAGTAGACTGAAAAGAAGCAGCAAGTTCCAGCAGCTCATGGTCTGCATACAAACACGCCACTAGTACTTTAGCAATAAGCCAAAAATGTTCTTTTTTACTGTTTTTCATACTGAGCGTGGCACAAATAATGCAACAAAACCATTCATCTATACCTTTAAACATGGTTTCTGGTTAATCATGTGTCATAGAACAATGATACATGTGGTAGTGGTTCATTATAGGTTTTCTTTTAATTACATTCCAATACTGACAAGTTACAAGTTTTTGGGTGTGATATATACAGAAAATCAAGTTGTTGAAATTCCACAAGTTTCAAAGAAACCACAAGTTTTCGGAAAGCAAGTCCAGACTCACAAAACTTTCAACAATTACAAAAAAGCTCACATAGCCGGAAAGAAAAAAGAATACTTTGTGTTTTTAACTCTAGACTACTTTAAACTTAAGCAAAAACTATAATCCTTATAACTTAAAAAAATAATTAAAGAGTATATATGCTCAGATATGAAAGTTACGCATGTGTAAGTGATGTAACTTACACATGTGTAAGTTATAAAAATCCCCTGTTCTGGCTAGTCATTTGATCTTTCATATCTAAGTTACACATGGGTAACTTATAAAGCTTACTAGCAGGATCAGGAGAGGTATCAAACACTTACTATTAAAACATGTTATATAAATCTCCTGTTCTGGGACTTATTAATGTCCTCTAAGTAACAAAATAGTTAAACCTACAACTAGACACCAGTAGTCTTCAGATATAGGCACTGTAATTGCAAAAGAAACCAAGTCCAGACCCACAAAACCTTCAACAATTACAAAGAAACTCACATAGCCAGAAATAAAATAAAAAAAATACTTCGTGTTTTTATAATTTCCTTCCTAGTACCTATTTTAACTCTAGACTACATTCACCTTAATCAAAAACTATAATCCTTATAAGTTAAAAAAATAATTAAAGAGTATATATGCTCATATATGAAAGTTACGCATGTGTAAGTGATGTAAGTTACACATGTGTAAGTTACATATGGGTAATTTATATAGCTTAGTAACAGTAGCACTATAACTTTGATACAGATTAAGCAACACAAAAGAGTTATTTGAACTGGGTTATTCCTAACGGCTAACCCTACAACTTCAAACCCTAAACCCTAAGCTACATTCTAAAAACCCTGGAAAATCTAAACCCTAAATGCTAAACCCTAAAATGCTAAACCCTACAGGAGGGGGACGGATGTATACAAAGAGAATACAAATGAGCAAAGGACTCAATGACGCGATCTCAAGAAGATCAACTAGGGCTATATTCTAAAGAAATTTCTTAAAAGGAATAAAGTCAAATAGGTTTAGATTTTAGAGCAGCCAAAGCATACTCAAGTTTTAACAACCTCCTACTTTCTTACATTAACATAACAAAATCATTACTCATCTAGTAGTTATTTATAACAATATTTACTAACGGTATCAAGATTCGAAAACAAATATTGGCAAGTCAATATTTTCAATCAGTTTGGCGGTTCACTTATAATCCTAAAACTTAATCATTTAACTAATTTATCAAACAACAGTATAATACAAAAGAATAATGTAATAGTTCCAGATAAAAATGGCACCTTGGATAGATGAAGCCTGTTGGTTCAGCTCCATCCAAGTATTCTTTAAGCATATTGGGATGGTATTCAAGAATCTCTCTATATATCAGTTCACGTACATCTTCCTTGTTAATTCCTCTTCTTTCAAACTCAAATTCCATTTTGGTAATATGTTGAGCAGATGGCTCCCTCTCAACCTTAGCCAAATTCTTGAAATATGGATCTAACAGAGCATACAGAAAGAAACCAAGATACATTTCGTTTAACACATATGAATAAACAATATCAGAATTCAGAAAACGTAAATAAATACTCGAGTAGATGAGAATTTACCTCCTCGGTACTAGGACGGTCCTGGGGCTCAAATGCAAGCATTTTTCCTAATAAACGTAGTGCAAGAGGATATGCATTTGGGAACTTTTGTGAAAAAGGAATTGGTTTTTTCTTCCTCATGTTGTTTAAGTATCTCCTGGCCTTCTCATTGCTTATCTGATTGTGTCATATCAATGTTAGTATGCAAGAAGATGAATGCATATAAACTATAAAGGTGTTTGAATTTGTGTTCTAAAAGTGATTATATCATACTGAAAAATCATAAGAAACCAGTAGATAACGAAGGCAAATGTCTCTCATATTTTGGGTTGGCTTTGGTTTTTAGCATGATCTGTACAAGTTTTTGGGTCTATATTCTCATTTGGAAATGTTCATTTGGGCAGTAAACTTACCACTATGTAATCTGCAAGAATATTCAGAACAGTAGAACATGGGCAGCCATGAAACAGATAACGACATGTTAACAAAACATGCATCTACTCGTGTTGTCAAAATACTGAATAACGCAGAACATGTGGAATTGTGTGGCCAATGCCCCATCTATGATGATAAAGCAGTGCAAAAAATGCTACTTTATGAATTTGAAAGAGTGCATAATAACAGTGTTTTAAAGCAATAGCCTGAGTGCTTGCGCTGAAGAACATTTAAAGGCAGTATAAAGAAGAAACAGCAGGCATTGGACTCCCGAACCTTGGTATTGACTCCAACCAAGTTCGGGTCAAACCAGACACTAAAACCCGCCTGAAGCAGATCCAGATTTCCAAGGGCAGGTTTACAGATCAAATTTCATTGTGTAATCGGTTTCTGGATCGATCCAAGCAACCACCAGCCCAGTCTTTTAACCATTGTGTCCTAGGAATATCCACTTAAACACCTCACAAAGCTCACAATCTCACATCTTTACAAGTTTATAGCCACCTTAATCCAAAAACCCTAAACTCTTTAATACTAACTAAAGATAACCATTAGGCATCAGCAGTTGGTTAAAGTGTTAGAACACCTTCTTTAGTCATTAATCGTAACGCTATAAGCTAGGAGCAACTGACTATTAGTCATGCCTAATTATAATTTTACGATCATTATTAAATGGCAGTCTATATTGTCATTAGCTACTCTTATTAGTCGAGATTAAAGACTGTGTCGAATGTCTTAATGTTACAAACGAACTGGAATCTTAAGTGGAAAAACATGCTTTTTTTGTTGTGTGTGTAATTTCAAGACACGAATGAATGACATTTTAGTATTACTTGCAGGTCAACACCACTGTTGACTCTTCATGGAGATGAGCCAAGGACTAAATTTGAAGCTTATCATTACAAGATTCCCTATGAAAGGTTGCTAGCTAGAAAAAGTCAAAAAAGTCTTCGTCTTACCTCAAGCTACTCAGATATATATTCGATACAACTTTGAAGAAAATTTGACACAATTTGTGAAACAAACAACATGGTATGGACATTAGCTATGCATTCGATACATCTTTAAACATCATCATAATAAAATTTTGATACATTTTATTATTGGTAGATACACAAATCCTATTCAAATTTATTTATCCACTCAAATTGATCTATCCACATACAAATTCATCAGATAAAGTCAATCACCATTCTAATTGTATCAGCAAGCTCAAAAGATACATAATTGGTATGTAAATATACACAATAACATTTATTTTATATGTAACTGATGCATTACAGTACAATATAAACCCTAATTAGACTATAATTTATATATATATATATATAAATCCCGTCGCTCGGTTTCCGTGCACGGTCCTTTTTTGACAACTATAGTCCCTGCCGTTAAATACTCTTACAACAATGGTCCTCAACGTTAAACATTTTTAATATTTTTGACAAATATAGTCCCTGTCGTTAAATACTTTTACAATAATGGTCCCCAACATTTAAAAATATTTTTTAATCTTTCCCACATAACTTTAACCTTTTAACTTTTTGTCACATAACTTTAATTTCTTTTACTTTTGGCACGAAAGTTTTGTTTTATTTAGTTTTTAAATTTTTGTTTTTCTAACTTTTGCTACGAAAGTTTCAATATCCTTACTTTTTATCAACGAAACTTTTAACCTTTTACTTTTTGTCACACAACTTTAATTTCTTTTACTTTTGACTCGAAAGTTTTGTTTTATTTACTTTTTAAAGTTTCGTTTTTCTAACTTTTGCCACAAACTTTCATTCTTTTTACTTTTTATCACATAAACTTTTAATCTTTTACTTTTTTTCACATAACTTTTATTTCTTTTACTTTTGGCACGAGATTTTTGTTTTATTTACTTTTTAAACTTTCATGTTTCTAACTTTTGCCACGAAAATTTCATTCTCTTTGCTTTTTATCACATAAATTTACTAAAGTTTTGGTGTCGAACACTCACATACTAATTTTTTAAACCATAAAATTCAATAGTAAACAAATATCCGCCGCACCGTATTTTTTTACTTTTTTTTTTGAATTGTATATTCGTTTTTAATTTTTAAACATTTGGTTTTTATACCTTTTTTACATGTAACATTTGGTTTTTTTATAACTTTTTCATTTGGTTTTTCCCTTTATGTTTTTTTTTTGTTCTCTTTTTTGTTTTTTGGTTTTAGTGTATTCCTTTTGTATAACTAAATGATCAGTTTTTATATAGTTTTTAATTTTCGTTTTTATCCTTCGTTTATCGTTATACATATATCACCGACGTTACACACGATCTACAATTTACGTATCGTTATGTGTCCCGGGGCAACGCCCGGGGTTAAAATTCTCGTTAGACTATAATTTAAGTTAAATAAAAATTAAATTAAAACTTACCAAATCAATGGCTCTACTAGTAGACACAAAATTAGAAGATTCGTCTTCAGAATTAGCATCTCTCCAGTTTCCGACCACCGCCACTCTATTCCGTCACCACCGGCGTCACCAAATCCGGCAACAAAGCTGCCAATTTTGAGCTCCAAATTCTGTTATAAACTAAAATCGCTCGGAATAATGATGGTTGAGACGTAATGGCAGAGATATTGATCACAAACTGAAAGAAGAAAGATACGTATAAGGTTTTGTGTTTGAGATGTTAATGGAATAAATATTAATGTCAGATATATTCATCGGAAATGGTAGGAAGAAGGAGTTTTAAGCTTTTGTAAATGATTTATACATTAATTAAAATCAAATTAAACATAAAACTTACGAGTAGGAGGAATATTCTTCCATTTCTTCATGATTAAGCGAGAAAATGGCGGCGTAATATACAGTAGTAAAAGGTGGAGGACGACGGACGGTGGTAAAAAGGAAGAGAAAATGATTGAAGAGAGAGGCGAACGATTTTATATGTAAGGATAAAATGACAGATATACCCTTCTACGTGTAAAACATATAGCGTGCGATCTTTAGAGCCGGATGATCTGAGCCGTGTAAAATACCTGATCTAATGGCTGGAAATTGTTCCTTGGTACTTTTTTTACACCTTGTACTAAAAATAACTTTCTCCTATATATGTTTATATAATATGGGGAAAGCATTTGTACTGCGGGCAGTTCGGATCATTTGTACTGCAGCCGGGAGGATTATTTGTTTCATCACATGGGAAAATGCAGGGGATTGTGAGTAGCAGTTCGGAACTGCTAGCGGTTCCAATTATTTCCCCATATAATATATACATATTTACATGTTTTTTTGGATGGCTTATACTCCTGTCTCAGATCTAAAATAAAAGGGGTGTGAATAATGAATCGGCTATATGTAGAGACATAAATATGTTAAGGCGCCGGTTGCGGTTGCGGTTGTGGCGGCTGCTGCTGATGATGATGAAAGAAAGAAAAACCATATTAACTATGAACAAATACAGGTATATATGTTTATATATTATATATATTTGAAAGACTTTTAGGATAAATATGATAAGATTCTTCTTTGATTGTATTTATATAGTAATATATGTTATGTTTGAGGTTCTATATTGTTGTTTGCTTATTCTAAGTAAAGTGCTATATTTTCAGTTCTTGCATGATGACGAGAAGAGATCAAAAAGAGATTCGTCAATCAATAACACGCATTTTGTAGGTTTGATATAGGTCATCTTCTTTAAAATTTTCAGATTTGTATATAAATATCAAGTGTTTGATAAAATGCTTCAATGAATATTTGGATTTTGATAACCCGCTTTGCATTTTGATAGTTAGCTTTTGTTTGCTTTTGTTTGAAATTGTTAGAAAAGTGATCAAACCACTAATTGTGAAGAGCTTTATAGGTGATGAAATAGTCCTAAACACTAATTTGGGTTCTTGTGATGACAAGGTAACTATATTCATATATTCAACATTATTTGCAGTTTGATGTATACAATATTTTAATGGTCAATTATTATATTTATTAGTTAAAAACCTTCATCGATAGGGATATGACCCCTGAACCAAAACCAACTTCCAACAGTAAATACTATTCCAAAAGAAGCATCGGTATGTATAGTATAAATAGGAAAGCATGTACAATTTAATAGATAATCACCATCAATCAAGTTAGTTTCATATATACCATGTATGTTTCAGTGATTGTGTTTGTGAATGGTGTTTTTCAGTCACCAACGATTAGTGACCAGTATAGATTACAAGTGACCAGTGAAGCTTACCAGTCTCACTACACACTTCACTAGACACTTCAATGAGTTTTTGATCACACAACATATATAATTTGCAGGAAAAAGTTGTAGGATACAACATAGTGGGAGTCATTTTGCTCCAAGAGTTGCCTCACTTATCTCATCTTGGTGCAGGGCGTGACAAATTTATTATCAAATGTAGTATTGCTACTAATTTGATTTTAACTTGATTGGGAGTGAAGAAGATGTGATTGGTTGCGTAGAAATTTGAAGCTCAGTTTAGGTACAAGTTGGGAGGTGTATAAGGTATTACATATATCCATCATATCTAAAATCTAGGTATGAATTAAACTATGGAGTTGTGATAAAAGAAACATGATATATCATAAATACTTACTAAGCATTCTGTATTTTGGCTCTTTGATAGAGTGCAAATTTGAGAGTGAAGTTCATAGAATGCAGATCTATTTGATGTGAGAATATTACTTATGCATTTAGATATTAAGCCGTTTTATGGGTTTATATGTTAACTTGATATTGAATTTGTTACCAGGGTAATTATGGATGATGAAACAAGCGAGAAGATGCACAAATTGTTTTGTTTATATTTGTTGGATTCATCATCTACAAGTGATCTAATTGCTGCATACTATTATAAGCATATATACAAGGAACCATGCATGACGTCATCTCAAACAGGGATGGCTTGGATGATGGAAGTTTTGAATGGCAATCCTATACGATGTGTAAATGCATTTAGAATGCATCCAAATGTGTTTAGGAATTTATGTGGAGAGCATGTACAATTAATAGATAATCACCATCAATCAAGTTAGTTTCATATATACCATGTATGTTTCAGTGATTGTGTTTGTGAATGGTGTTTTTCAGTCACCAACGATTAGTGACCAGTATAGATTACAAGTGACCAGTGAAGCTTACCAGTCTCACTACACACTTCACTAGACACTTCAATGAGTTTTTGATCACACAACATATATAATTTGCAGGAAAAAGTTGTAGGATACAACATAGTGGGAGTCATTTTGCTCCAAGAGTTGCCTCACTTATCTCATCTTGGTGCAGGGCGTGACAAATTTATTATCAAATGTAGTATTGCTACTAATTTGATTTTAACTTGATTGGGAGTGAAGAAGATGTGATTGGTTGCGTAGAAATTTGAAGCTCAGTTTAGGTACAAGTTGGGAGGTGTATAAGGTATTACATATATCCATCATATCTAAAATCTAGGTATGAATTAAACTATGGAGTTGTGATAAAAGAAACATGATATATCATAAATACTTACTAAGCATTCTGTATTTTGGCTCTTTGATAGAGTGCAAATTTGAGAGTGAAGTTCATAGAATGCAGATCTATTTGATGTGAGAATATTACTTATGCATTTAGATATTAAGCCGTTTTATGGGTTTATATGTTAACTTGATATTGAATTTGTTACCAGGGTAATTATGGATGATGAAACAAGCGAGAAGATGCACAAATTGTTTTGTTTATATTTGTTGGATTCATCATCTACAAGTGATCTAATTGCTGCATACTATTATAAGCATATATACAAGGAACCATGCATGACGTCATCTCAAACAGGGATGGCTTGGATGATGGAAGTTTTGAATGGCAATCCTATACGATGTGTAAATGCATTTAGAATGCATCCAAATGTGTTTAGGAATTTATGTGGAGAGCTTGAATCTAACTATGGATTGCAATCGAGTGATAGAATGTCAGCTTGCGAGAAGGTAGGGATATTTCTATATACATTGGCATTGGGATTATCTAATAGGGATGTTGGAGAGCGTTTTCAACGTTCCGGTGAGACTATTAGTAGATCATTTCATGAAGTTCTAGAGGCAATAACCGGTAGAGGTAAAGATTTACAAGGTCTAGCACGCGACATTATAAGACCAAAAGATCCGACATTTCAGACTGTACCACCTCAAATATTAAACGACAAAAGATACATGCCATATTTCAAGGTATTGAATTGATTATGAATACCAGCTACTTTTTAAATATGTTATTTATCTAATGTTTGAATTACATTTAGGATTGCATTGGATGTATTGATGGTACACACATAAGGGCCTGCATCCCAGAGAGTAAACAACTACCTTATATTGGTCCAGAGAGTAAACAACTACCTTATATTGGTAGAAAAGGAGTACCTACTTTTAATGTGATGGCAACATGTGATTTCAATATGTGTTTCACATTTGTATCAGTCGGATGGGAAGGATCAGCGCATGACACGCGTGTGTTTATTGACGCGACCCAAACTCGTAAATTTAACTTCCCGCACCCACCTGAAGGTAAATATACGCATCTTTGAAATAATTGTTGCATGTCACTTTCAATAAATTCCAACACATTTTGTTTTTTAATCCCTTTATCAGGTAGATATTATTTGGTTGATAAAGGATATCCAGACAGAAAGGGATATCTTGTTCCTTATTCGAAGACACGATACCATCAATCTCAATTTCAAAGAGAGCCCCCAAATAATATGCAAGAAGCTTTTAACCGTTCACATTCATCTTTACGGAGTTATATTGAGAGGTCATTCGGGATTTTAAAGAAACGATTTAAGATACTAGGTGAAATGCCGAAGTATAGTGTGCAAACACAAATTGATATTATTATGGCTACATTTGCGTTGCATAACTATATTCGTAATTCTCAAGAAGACATCTTGTTTACTACAATGGAACAATATCCAAATTACATACCACGAGATGAACTACATGATGTTAGTAACCGTGACATAAGCATCGACGGTGTATCTGGGGGAAGAACGAATGAGATGAAACAAGTTCGTAACAACATTGCTACTCTGATATGGAATGCACGTCATTAGTGATTAGTATTATTATATTATGTTTTCGAGTGTTTGTAAACGATTATGTTTTACTTTGTTAAAATGACCATGCTATATTTAATTATGAAAGAAATTGTGTGTATGTCTATTTTTGTCATTTTACATATATTGTTAACAGCTACAGCTACTCTGCCAAACACCTAAATTTATCTAACAGCTACAGCCTCCAGCTTTTAGTTACAGCTACCAGCTAGTTTTGCCAAACACACCCGTTGTATTTTACGTTTTGGCTTTTTAGGCAGGGTTTTGGGTTGGCTTTAATTTGGTTACATGGTTAAGATTTTGGTTGGAAGCTTGGATTAATGGACGGTTTTATATGGACTTAAAAGTTGGATATAGTGTTGAGATGCAAATGGTTGTATTTGTGTTAGTAAATGACCACTAGAAATTGATGCATTCAATAATATATGGGATTGTAAAATCGTGAGTCATTGAATGAAAGGACAATGATAAATGTTAATTAAAGCGCATTCATCTTTACGGAGTTATATTGAGAGGTCATTCGGGATTTTAAAGAAACGATTTAAGATACTAGGTGAAATGCCGAAGTATAGTGTGCAAACACAAATTGATATTATTATGGCTACATTTGCGTTGCATAACTATATTCGTAATTCTCAAGAAGACATCTTGTTTACTACAATGGAACAATATCCAAATTACATACCACGAGATGAACTACATGATGTTAGTAACCGTGACATAAGCATCGACGGTGTATCTGGGGGAAGAACGAATGAGATGAAACAAGTTCGTAACAACATTGCTACTCTGATATGGAATGCACGTCATTAGTGATTAGTATTATTATATTATGTTTTCGAGTGTTTGTAAACGATTATGTTTTACTTTGTTAAAATGACCATGCTATATTTAATTATGAAAGAAATTGTGTGTATGTCTATTTTTGTCATTTTACATATATTGTTAACAGCTACAGCTACTCTGCCAAACACCTAAATTTATCTAACAGCTACAGCCTCCAGCTTTTAGTTACAGCTACCAGCTAGTTTTGCCAAACACACCCGTTGTATTTTACGTTTTGGCTTTTTAGGCAGGGTTTTGGGTTGGCTTTAATTTGGTTACATGGTTAAGATTTTGGTTGGAAGCTTGGATTAATGGACGGTTTTATATGGACTTAAAAGTTGGATATAGTGTTGAGATGCAAATGGTTGTATTTGTGTTAGTAAATGACCACTAGAAATTGATGCATTCAATAATATATGGGATTGAAAATCGTGAGTCATTGAATGAAAGGACAATGATAAATGTTAATTAAAGCGCATTCATCTTTACGGAGTTATATTGAGAGGTCATTCGGGATTTTAAAGAAACGATTTAAGATACTAGGTGAAATGCCGAAGTATAGTGTGCAAACACAAATTGATATTATTATGGCTACATTTGCGTTGCATAACTATATTCGTAATTCTCAAGAAGACATCTTGTTTACTACAATGGAACAATATCCAAATTACATACCACGAGATGAACTACATGATGTTAGTAACCGTGACATAAGCATCGACGGTGTATCTGGGGGAAGAACGAATGAGATGAAACAAGTTCGTAACAACATTGCTACTCTGATATGGAATGCACGTCATTAGTGATTAGTATTATTATATTATGTTTTCGAGTGTTTGTAAACGATTATGTTTTACTTTGTTAAAATGACCATGCTATATTTAATTATGAAAGAAATTGTGTGTATGTCTATTTTTGTCATTTTACATATATTGTTAACAGCTACAGCTACTCTGCCAAACACCTAAATTTATCTAACAGCTACAGCCTCCAGCTTTTAGTTACAGCTACCAGCTTTCAGCCACCAGCTACCAGCTAGTTTTGCCAAACACACCCGTTGTATTTTACGTTTTGGCTTTTTAGGCAGGGTTTTGGGTTGGCTTTAATTTGGTTACATGGTTAAGATTTTGGTTGGAAGCTTGGATTAATGGACGGTTTTATATGGACTTAAAAGTTGGATATAGTGTTGAGATGCAAATGGTTGTATTTGTGTTAGTAAATGACCACTAGAAATTGATGCATTCAATAATATATGGGATTGTCACAATTGGTAGTTATAAACTTGGATTAATGGACGGTTCTGACTGATGGCCATACACGCAGTTCATAATTGACGTGGTTGGCTCTTTTTGTTTCGCGGGGATTGAAGGCAGCTCTTGACAAGGCTGTGCAACTATAACATGATGGAAAGACTAGGTATATATATATATATATAACTATATATATATATAACCAAAATTTCATTTTTTTTACAATAACAACTTACTGATTTTTACTTGATTATTCAGTGTAGTTAGTCCCGAGAGCATGAGCATTGCGGACCGTGATGCATTGCTCCTTTTTCGCACCCTTTGTAAGGTTTACTTTTTTTTTTGCCTGTCGTTTTCAGTAAATTCTTCGCTTAAAGTTGGATTCTTGATTTGATATGTTACTGCAGATGTGTATGAAAGAACATAATGGTGCAATTACCACAAAGACACGAATTCTCTCTCTCGAACTTCTGCAGGTCATTCATAGTAGTTGATAACTTATATCTTTGATCCTTTCTTTTTATAACGTGTCTCGGAAATTAATGGACAGAATTTGTGTAGGGAGCTGGTTGTACCCAACTCAATATTCTCAGTCCTTGGTGCCGATTCAATTGACACGGTAACTTTTCATCATAGTTTACTATTATCAAGTTTTAGTTTTTTGTATAATCGTGAGTCATTGAATGAAAGGACAATGATAAATGTTAATTAAAGCGCAGTTGAACTTCTAATTTAGTCGCCAGATAATACATTGATTTCTCTTAAACGGACTGTTAGACTAAAGATGTCAACATGGGTGGGTTGGATATGGGCTCGGTTATAACAAGTCTCATTTTTAGTACATATCAGGCTGACTTGAAACACTCCTTGTCCTTTTGCTTCTATAGAATATCAAATGGATCAAAAATGATTTAGGCGCTTCTAGCATCAAAATACACTATGGGCGATGTTCATTGGCCCATTCTTATTTTAGGTAAATATGTAACCCGTTTTATATGTTTTTCAAATCTCATTATTGAACAGCTTATGTTTCTTGAATAACCCATATTATTTGTAAGGATGGAGTGATCGTTCAATGCTTTCAACCATTGCTCTTGGGGCAGCCCAGGTATATCATTGCACTAGACCTCAATGATCTAATTTACATATTAAGTGGTGTAATACTAGACCAGGCCATTTTAAAATGAGTGAGTCAATCTGGGCTAAATGGGTCAACTACAAAACGTTTGGTTGAAAAGGTAACTCACCAAATGTGTAGTGCTAAAAGTAGGCTGGTAATAAGAACTAACTTAATAATGACTAAAATGTTACAAGTAATACTAGCAACTAACTGAACACGAATGACTTATCATTGTTTTTTGGGAATGGATAAATAAAGGGATTGGAATTTTTTTCTATTTGGAATGTTCATGTATGGTTATGGAGTGTAAACTTCAGGCAACCTTATGCAGTATTACTGTATATCCATATGTATACATATATCTATAAATCGATTTGTTTATTTTTGTCTTGGATTAGATAAGAAGAAGATTAAGAATGATTGCAAGGGAATGTAGATTTGAAGAAGGAATGGTCAAGGTAAAAGATACAGAGGCCAAAAGCAGCTTCATATCTTATTAGCTTGAAAACATTGGCTAGAAACGGAAATAAAGATCGCATCTTGTAAGTGGATTGTCGTAGATATTTTTTTTGAAACACATGGTATTATATTGTTAGTCAAACTAATTATTAGATTGTCGTAGTATTATATTTTTTTGAAATACTCTACAAAAATTTTAAAAAATATGTATGTCATTCATTTTATTACTTACAACTAAATATTTACATTTATAAATGTAAAACTTTCGATGTATTTTGGCAATCGATAAATTCTGTCATGCACATACTCTCTCTATTATTCAAGATTTGCAGACTCACACAATGTCAAAACGCATACAATGTTCAGACCACAATGTGGGTATAAAGTTGAGGTTACTTAAATTGAGTCTTAAAGGTGCATTGCTTATGAAGAGTTAAAGACTAAGTGAGAAATTTAGTGTTAAAGGTTTATACCGGATGGGAGTGATATGGGTGTTTATACTGTTTTCTAGGTACTCAAATTGATTGGTTAGAATTAGTATGATGAAGTAATATAGAAATGTTCATAATATTGATTTTGTAAATGGTGGGAATGTCATCATGAATGAAGTGAGAATAGATTGTAATATTTGGTTTTGTGATCAATAGAATGAGGTACTGACCTCTTTTGAGGAAAAAAAATAAATAAATATGCGTAATAATCTAAATAAAACTTTCTTATATCATATTTCATAATTGATTACTTTTGTCTAATTTTTATTATCGGAAAACAACAAATATATAATACCTCTTTTTCGAAAACTTCTTTAATGATTTTACTTAACTCTTACCCACTTTAAAAACGATTTTAGTAAACTTACCCGCGTCTTCCGCGGGATAAAAATCTATTTGTAATATTTAATGTATAACTCCTACTTTGTCAGGTTTATATCTAATCCTATTTCATTACTTTCACATTATATATAGCTAATATATTTTTAGTGTTAAATTTCGTTGTTTTAAAATCGATCCGAGGTTTCCCGCGGGATAAAAATCTAGTTATAGTCTATAAAAAGAAATTGTTTCTCAAAATTGTAACAACTCATCTGCCGAAAAATTGTTTCCGAAGCAACATGATTGGATCAGTCGTAAACACTCTGGCCTCTGGAGACAAAAGTCATGGGTTCGATCTTCATCCCATGCAAAGGTTGGAGGGCATTTTCTACCATTTAGGTAGAAATGGAAGCAACCTCTCTACTTAGGTAGATTTAAGGTCTGCCTACATTTTAACCTCCCTCATACACCATTGAGGTAGGCTCAAAACCGCAGAAGGCGGCACGAGCAAGTTTCTTTCTTTCTTTGTAAAAAGAAATGAAAGATTATGTGCTTTAGATTATCATTTTAATTGAATTAAAATAGATTATCAATATTATATTTTATTAATTGAATTAAAATCGAATTATCTTGCAATATCAAATGTAACCAATTCGGTTGCATGGATATTTTCCAATAATTTTTTCCAACCTTTTTCTCCAATTAACCCAACCTATGTTGTCCGATATGGAAGATGTAACAATTGCCAAAATTGACTTGGTTTGACTTGAATTTTTAATGTAAACGATTTTTATGATTTAATGTGATTATTGAGCGTAATGTTGAAATGAAATGAAACGTGGAATTTATAAATGTTTACGGAAATGTTTTAGTGTTTAAATGGTTAACGTTTAGCTATTTGTCGGAATTAGCGGAGTGGGAGCCAACTAATTAACCAATAGACCGGCCCCCCCAATAGATCACACACACACACACTAATCATTTTCCTTCCTAATCAACCTCCTTTTCTCCTCATAAAAGTCAACTCATCAATTCCCTTTAATTTCTGGAAATTGGAGTGTAATTGGGCAAGATTTGTGATAGTTAATCCATCATCTTCATCATCTAAACAACATATAAAAATTTGGGTTCATCAAGTGCAAGAAACCTCCATCTTTTAGTCATTCTTGGTCAAATTCGGGTTTGACCTTTGAAGCAAGATTTGGTAAGCCAAATTCATCCCATATTCATCTAATTATGTTTATTTATATGTTTCTAGTGATTTCAAAGTAATCTCAGGTCTTAGATTGGGTCAAATCGGATTTTTGATAAAATTTGGGTTAAATAGGGTTTTTAATTGGTTTGGTTGATTTTGAAGATTTGATGGTGTTTTGGACTGAAATATGAGTTGGGTTATGTGTAAATATGTTTAATGGTACTTAGTTATGCTTTAAAATGAGTTTCAAGCTCCTACAAGTTGATTTGGAATGGTTTGGGTCGAGTTTAAAGGCTTGTGGTTCGTTCTTCCTGCACTTTGAACTGCTGTGCAGATGCAGGAAAAGAGGCCCACTGCGGCGCAGTGAGCTTGGCCTCTCCCCACTGCGGCGCAGTGGTTATTCTCGACCATTTATTCATGCCACTGCGGCGCAGTGAGCATGTCCTGGCTCACTGCGGCGCAGTGGCATGTCATGCCCACTGCGGCGCAGTGAGCATGTCCATGGCTTACTGCGGCGCAGTGGATACTTGCGTCGAACTTGCGCGTCAGTTTTCAAACGTTAATAACTTTTGAACCGTAAGTCCGTTTTAGTTGTATGACCTATCGTTGGAATCGTAAGAGAGTCTACTTTATCATGGTATAATCCTTATACCTTGAATCCACTGTCATTTCCAAAGATGACGTGATAAAGTGTCCTTGTCTATATTCGGTTGAACCGATAAGACAATTTAAGATTGTGACGTAACCGAGTTGAGTCCCAAATGTCCTATAATGTTGATTTACCCTTCAAAAACCTAATTAAGGTTTGACACGTGAATTGTAATGTATATGATTATAGGTGGTGAACGCTAAGCGATTGTTGGACGTTTATAACTCGACTATATCTTGTATTTAGCTTGCATATCCAATCAAGGTGAGCTTCGTAAACCCTCCCTACTCGATTGAGATTCGGGCTGAAAAGTGTACATATTTGTTAATTGATTGATTGTTAAATGTATTGACTTGTTGCTTGGATAAGTATGTGTTTGTATTGGTTACTTGTTGTGCTTTAGATAGTTGTACATACATGGAAGATAATTATACCTTAAATGAGTTGGAGATGTGGTGGGAAGGCTGCGGGTGACCCTATATATAAGCATCAAAGATTCCTTTAAAGCAGAATTATATGAAATGTATGTGCATCGTATCTATATGGTTGATTTACTTGATATGATATGGACCGAGATGTAAATTGCTTAACTATTGATTGTTAATGTGAATGTTAATGTTGATTGTCGCTTTGATAACCATGTAAGTGGTTTATCATGTTAGGCGTATTGTTTAATGATGATTGTCGCTTTGATAACCATGTGAGTGGTTTATCATGTTAGGCGTATTGTTTAATGATGATTGTCGCTTTGATAACCATGTGAGTGGTTTATCATGTTAGGCGTATTGTTTAATGATGATTGTCGCTTTGATAACCATGTAAGTGGTTTATCATGTTAGGCGTATTGTTTAATGTTAAATGTCGCTTTGATTATCATGTAAATGATATATCATGTTAGGCGTATTGATTAATGTTTAATGGTGTGTTGTAAGATGACATTGATGTTGAAACGTTGATTGTATTGAACTGTGCTAATGTGAAACCTTTTAGGGTTTCTTGGAAATGATTAGATATTCTAATCCACGCTTATTACTAACGGTTGTCATCCCGACACGGTTTATTCCTTGTTACTTGTCCCTACGAACTCACCAACTTTATGTTGACGCTCTTTAGTACACTTTTCAGGTAATCAAGTTAATGAAAGACAAAATGGATGATAGCTTGCTTGCATTGCTAGGAACGGCTTCATTACGGACTTCCTGGATCCGTGATCCTTATTCCCTTTTATGGGTTACATTTAGGATCAACTACTATCGATTGAATTTCTTTTATTATTGATTGAACATGTATTTGATGATTGATGATGATTGTATACATTTGTACAAACTTATGGATTGTTTCAATCCCATGTTTTCATATAGTTAACTCTACATAATTTCCATGTCGTGCTGTGCTATTTCTAAGTGATATCCCATTATTCCGCCATGTTGGGGTGTTACAGAATGGTATCAGAGCCGTGGTTGTAGAGAACTAGGAGGATTTACCTAGTCTATAGCCATCGCACCCACATCTCATATTAGCATGCATAATAGGGAACTTTGTGTGCAACGTGAACTGTATGATGCATGAAAACGTTTTAAACAGAGTTCGTAGGGTACTTATGATTGATAACTTGATTGTTATGTGACAACTTGATGAATGTAAATGATAGTGTCGGGATACACCGTGGATTGTTGGATCGCTGTGATAAACATTGATGTGTTAAATTTTAGAAGCATTTATTATTTGTCCCCTAAGCAAAATGAAACGATGACATTAATGGAGTATAACATTCGGTAACCGTAGAGGCGACTGATCAACAAATCGAAAGTTACCCTATGTCATACAAAGTTAATGATCTCGTGGATTGCGCCTTGTGGATAAAGTATAGTAGCTACTCCGGTGTGTTTAATGAGTGTTGATTAGGTGGAGGGTTAGCCGTTGGTACACCCTGTATACATACCCGATCAATACTTAGTGAACATATTGGAACCGAGTTTTGATATCCATTCAATATATTAACGGTGTGGAGGGTTAGCCGATGGTACACCCTGTATACAAACACTTTTAATATGTCGAATGTTGAAGTTAAAATTCGGACTATGCTTTACCCACCTTGTTATGACTTGACCCCTTTTATTTATATGGTATTGAATGTTCTGTGATTAAATTGTTGATTGTAAACTGTATGATTGCTGAAACCTTAGATTATTGCCATGATAATATCCCCGAAAATTTTATATTCCTTGCAATGATTTAGATGAATTAAGTATGTAGTGTTTGTTATAATGACGACCGATTTTGATTATTCGTGTGTGAATGTGAGAATTAACTTGCTAAATTAACACGTGTGTTCAGGAAAGATGGTTAGACCAAGGAGAGCTAATACTAACTACAGGCGTCAAAACGAGCAAGAGGAGCCGATTGAACCAGGGATAGTTGGTGGTCGTGGAGGTAGAGGTGGTCGTGGAGGTAGAGGTGGCCGTGGTGGTCGTGGTGGCAGAGGCGGCCGGGGTGGTGTTAATCGCCCGGTAAGAGCCGAAGTCATTACTCAAGCTCTCAATGAGCTTATGCCAGAACTTGTGGCCCGAATCTCAGCGGCCATGGATGTAGATGAACAAGAGGAACCTGTAATAGAACCAGAAATTGAAAATGAACACCCAATTGCAAATGAAGATGTACGAGTGAATGGTGAAGCTCTTGTTCACCCAAGAAACAACACTGGTTACCGCCAAGGTTGTATTTTCAAAGATTTCAAGGCTTGTGGAGCTCCAGAATGGAAGGGTGAAGGTGGAGCCACTGGTTGTTTAGAGTGGCTAGAGAAAATTGAATCTGTAATCCCTAGAAGCGGATGCACTCATGATCAAAGAGTTTCCCACGCCACCGGTATGTTAGGTGGTGATCCACTAGAATGGTGGAACCTTGAAATAGTATCCTTGGGGATTGACCTTGCAAATTCCATCCCTTGGGAAAATTTCAAGGAAATGATCATCTCCAAGTATTGCCCACCATATGAAATGAGAAACTTGGAAGACACTAAACTCACCATGGGGTCTTATTCTCTCGATTAGTGAAATAAACAAATTTTATATAAACCTAAATTACTTCACACAACGTAGAATTATATAAACCGGAAGAAGACCTCGCAAATTCCATATCTTGGGAAAATTTCAAGCGATCCAAGTATTGCCCACCATATGAAATGAGAAACTTGGAAGAAGAATTCACTAAACTCACCATGAAGGGAGCTGATCATGTGGGGTACACTCGCCGTTTTGGCCAACTTTCTAGACTTGTACCTCACGTGGTGAACCCCGAAGTCCGTAAGGTAGCAAAATATGTTGTCGGGTTGCCTCATAAGGTGAAAATGCTTGTCGCTCATCCCACTATGCCTTTGACTATCAATGAGGCCATTACCCGTACTGCTAGTGTCACCATGGATCTGGTGAAGGGCGGTGAACTAAGTAACAATGATGCGAAGAAAAAGGATGTGGCCGAGTCAAGCGGCACAAAGAAAGATGATAGGCGTGATAATAAGCGCCATGGTCGGGGTGGAAAGGTTTATGCGGTGGTTGAACCAAGGGTTGAGCCACAAAAGGGTGGTTATGCTGGGACAAATCCTTTGTGCACCCGGTGTAACCGTCATCATCGAACTGGTGTGAGATGTGATGCTTGCTTTATTTGTAACAACCAGGGTCACACATCAAGATTTTGTCCTGATCGTCGAAATGCTCCTTTGAACGTTGCCCCTCTTAATGCTATACGTCCCCCGATGCTCCCGGGTTCTTGTTATGAATGTGGTAGCCAAGACCACTATCGTAACCGGTGCCCTAACCTCATTGGCCAACAGGTACAAGTGACTGTGCACCCTAATCAGTTGCAAATTGCTGGCCCAAATCAGAACCGGGGAAACCAAGGTCAGCCTCAACAACAACAAGCCCGACAACAACTTGCTCCCCGTGGGAGAGCTTTTGCCGTGAATGCGGCCGAGGCTCGTGGTGATCCTAATGTTGTAGCAGGTACCTTTCTTCTCAATCACCAATATGCTACCGTGTTATTTGATTCTGGAGCCGATTATAGTCTCATTTCCAATGATTTTATTCCGTTGATCGATGCTAGTCCTAGCCCGTTGTCCTATTGTTTTGAACTTGAAATGGTAAATGGTGGATTGTCTAGGATTAGTCAAGTTGTTCGTGATTGTGTGTTAGACTTATGTGATCACCCATTCTATATTGACTTAATGCCTTTTGATATCGGTAGTTTTGACGTGATTGTGGGTATGGATTGGTTATCGGCCATGAACGCGATAATTGATTGCGGTAGTAGAACTGTGAGAATTCCGTTAGAAAATGGGGAAGAATTAGTGGTTCAAGGCGAAACGACTGAACTATGGGATGGGAATGTATATAGTGTTAAGGTTACAAAGATTGAATTGAAAACTGTGCTCGTGGTTAAAGACTTTGCGGATGTATTTCCGGATGACCTACCGGGTTTACCTCCATCTCGTGAACTCGACTTCCGTATTGAACTTATTCCTAACGCTTCTCCCGTGGCCAAAGCGCCTTATCGCTTAGCCATGACCGAATTACAAGAGTTGGCCGCCCAACTCAAAGAGCTTCAAGACAAGGGTTTCATTCGTCCTAGTCAATCGCCTTGGGGCGCACCCGTTTTGTTTGTTAAAAAGAAAGATGGCTCATTCCGAATGTGTATTGATTATAGAGAGTTAAACAAGCTAACGGTAAAGAATCGTTATCCTCTTCCTAGAATTGATGATCTATTTGACCAACTCCAAGGTGCTCGTTTCTTTTCCAAGATTGATTTGAGGTCGGGTTATCATCAATTGAGGGTTCATGAAGACGATATTCCAAAAACCGCCTTCCGAACTAGATATGGGCATTTTGAATTTACGGTGATGCCTTTTGGGTTGACTAATGCACCGGCAGTGTTCATGGATTTGATGAACCGAGTGTGTCAACCCTACTTGGACCAATTTGTCATTGTTTTCATCGATGACATTCTCATCTATTCTAAGACAAAAGAGAATCACTTGGAACATTTGAGACTAGTCTTAGAATTACTCCGGAAAGAAAAACTTTATGCCAAGTTCTCTAAATGTGAATTTTGGCTTGAAGAAGTCCAATTTCTTGGTCATGTAGTGAGCAAAAATGGTATTCATGTGGACCCAAGTAAAGTTGCAGCAGTGAAGAATTGGAGACGACCTGAAACACCTACCGAAATTCGCCAATTTCTTGGTTTGGCGGGTTACTATAGACGGTTTATAGAAGGCTTTTCAAAAATCGCCCAACCTTTGACTTTGTTGACCCAACGGGAAAGAAGGTTTGATTGGGGTGAAAAGCAAGAACAAGCATTCCAATTGTTGAAAGACAAATTGTGTGATGCACCCATTTTAAGCTTGCCCGATGGAGCCGATGACTTTGTTGTATATTGTGATGCATCCGGGCAAGGATTGGGTTGTGTTTTAATGCAACGGGATAAGGTGATAGCTTATGCATCAAGACAATTGAAAATTCATGAAAAGAACTATCCAACCCATGACTTAGAATTGGGAGCGGTAGTATTTGCTTTGAAATGTTGGAGGCATTACTTGTATGGCACCAAGAGTGTAATCTACACTGATCACAAAAGCCTTCAACATATTTTCACTCAAAGTGATTTAAACATGAGACAAAGAAGATGGCTTGAATTGCTGAGTGATTATGATTGTGTTATCCGGTATCACCCGGGTAAAGCAAATGTAGTAGCTGATGCTTTGAGTCGAAAGGAGCGTATAAAGCCAAGAAGAGTTAAAGCCATGAGCTTTACCGTGCTAAGGAGTGTTCGTGACTCCATTATTGAAGCACAAGAATTGGCAATTAGACCAGAAAACTTCATCAATGAAACCTTGCATGGTCTAGAAGAACAATTTGATAGGAAGAATGACAATGGCTTGTATTTTGTTGATAGATTATGGATCCCTCTTCATGGAGGATGGCGAATGAAATTGATGGATGAAGCGCATAAGTCGGCTTACTCGGTTCATCCGGGTTCCGACAAGATGTATTATGGTTTGAGAGATTTATATTGGTGGCCGGGAATGAAGACGGACATTGCTAGGTATGTTAGTCAATGCCTCACTTGTCTACAAGTGAAAGCCGATCACAAGAAGCCACCGGGTTTACTAGTGCAACCGGCGATGCCGGTATGGAAATGGGAAGAAATTGCCATGGACTTCATCACGAAGTTACCTAGAACGAGTAGTGGTAGAGACATGATTTGGGTGATAATTGACCGGTTGACTAAGTCGGCTCACTTCTTAGCCATCCGGGAAGACGATAAATTTGACACCATGGCACGTTTGTACATCAAAGAGGTAATATCCAAGCATGGAGTGCCAATTTCCGTGATATCGGATCGGGATGCCCGATTTACTTCAAAATTTTGGAAGGCGTTCCAGAAATCCATGGGTACTCGCCTCGGTTTGAGTACGGCATTCCACCCGCAATCTGATGGTCAAAGTGAAAGAACAATTCAAACGTTAGAAGATATGTTGCGAGCTTGCGCCATTGATTTTGGTGGTAATTGGGATGTACATCTTCCTTTGGTTGAATTCTCTTACAATAATAGCTATCATGCTACGATTGGAATGGCCCCGTTTAAGGCATTATATGGGAGAGATTGTAGGTCACCGCTAGCTTGGGCGGAAGTTGGTGAAAACCAACTTGTTGGACCCGAAATTGTTATTGAAACGACCAAGGTGATCTCACAAATCAAAGAGAAGTTGAGAGTATCCCGTGAAAGGCAATTGAAGTATGCAAATGTTAGAAGACGACCTCTCGAATTTGAAGTTGGTGACTATGTCTTGTTGAAAGTGTCCCCGTGGAAAGGTGTAGTCCGTTTTGTGAAACGTGGTAAATTGGGCCCAAGATATATTGGCCCATTTAAAATCCTTGAACGTATTGGCCCGGTAGCTTATCGATTAGAACTTCCTCAAACCTTGAGTGGAGTTCATAATGTGTTTCATGTTTGTAATCTTAGGAAGTGTTTGGCCGATCCAACACTTCACGTGCCCCTTGAAGAAATCCGGGTTGATAAAACGTTGAAATTCGTGGAGGAACCAATTGAAATTCTAGACCGGCAAACTAGAAGACTTAAGAACACCCGGTATACGCTCGTTAAAGTGAGATGGCAAGCTAGACGTGGACCCGAGTTTACTTGGGAACGTGAAGATTCCATGAAAGCTAAGTATCCTCATTTGTTCAACGAGCCTAGTTAAACACGAATTTCGGGACGAAATTCATTTAACGGGGGAATAATGTAACAATTGCCAAAATTGACTTGGTTTGACTTGAATTTTTAATGTAAACGATTTTTATGATTTAATGTGATTATTGAGCGTAATGTTGAAATGAAATGAAACGTGGAATTTATAAATGTTTACGGAAATGTTTTAGTGTTTAAATGGTTAACGTTTAGCTATTTGTCGGAATTAGCGGAGTGGGAGCCAACTAATTAACCAATAGACCCCCCCCCAAATAGATCACACACACACACACTAATCATTTTCCTTCCTAATCAACCTCCTTTTCTCCTCATAAAAGTCAACTCATCAATTCCCTTTAATTTCTGGAAATTGGAGTGTAATTGGGCAAGATTTGTGATAGTTAATCCATCATCTTCATCATCTAAACAACATATAAAAATTTGGGTTCATCAAGTGCAAGAAACCTCCATCTTTTAGTCATTCTTGGTCAAATTCGGGTTTGACCTTTGAAGCAAGATTTGGTAAGCCAAATTCATCCCATATTCATCTAATTATGTTTATTTATATGTTTCTAGTGATTTCAAAGTAATCTCAGGTCTTAGATTGGGTCAAATCGGATTTTTGATAAAATTTGGGTTAAATAGGGTTTTTAATTGGTTTGGTTGATTTTGAAGATTTGATGGTGTTTTGGACTGAAATATGAGTTGGGTTATGTGTAAATATGTTTAATGGTACTTAGTTATGCTTTAAAATGAGTTTCAAGCTCCTACAAGTTGATTTGGAATGGTTTGGGTCGAGTTTAAAGGCTTGTGGTTCGTTCTTCCTGCACTTTGAACTGCTGTGCAGATGCAGGAAAAGAGGCCCACTGCGGCGCAGTGAGCTTGGCCTCTCCCCACTGCGGCGCAGTGGTTATTCTCGACCATTTATTCATTTTTAGCCCACTGCGGCGCAGTGAGCATGTCCATGGCTTACTGCGGCGCAGTGGATACTTGCGTCGAACTTGCGCGTCAGTTTTCAAACGTTAATAACTTTTGAACCGTAAGTCCGTTTTAGTTGTATGACCTATCGTTGGAATCGTAAGAGAGTCTACTTTATCATGGTATAATCCTGCCCCCCCAAATAGATCACACACACACACACTAATCATTTTCCTTCCTAATCAACCTCCTTTTCTCCTCATAAAAGTCAACTCATCAATTCCCTTTAATTTCTGGAAATTGGAGTGTAATTGGGCAAGATTTGTGATAGTTAATCCATCATCTTCATCATCTAAACAACATATAAAAATTTGGGTTCATCAAGTGCAAGAAACCTCCATCTTTTAGTCATTCTTGGTCAAATTCGGGTTTGACCTTTGAAGCAAGATTTGGTAAGCCAAATTCATCCCATATTCATCTAATTATGTTTATTTATATGTTTCTAGTGATTTCAAAGTAATCTCAGGTCTTAGATTGGGTCAAATCGGATTTTTGATAAAATTTGGGTTAAATAGGGTTTTTAATTGGTTTGGTTGATTTTGAAGATTTGATGGTGTTTTGGACTGAAATATGAGTTGGGTTATGTGTAAATATGTTTAATGGTACTTAGTTATGCTTTAAAATGAGTTTCAAGCTCCTACAAGTTGATTTGGAATGGTTTGGGTCGAGTTTAAAGGCTTGTGGTTCGTTCTTCCTGCACTTTGAACTGCTGTGCAGATGCAGGAAAAGAGGCCCACTGCGGCGCAGTGAGCTTGGCCTCTCCCCACTGCGGCGCAGTGGTTATTCTCGACCATTTATTCATTTTTAGCCCACTGCGGCGCAGTGAGCATGTCCATGGCTTACTGCGGCGCAGTGGATACTTGCGTCGAACTTGCGCGTCAGTTTTCAAACGTTAATAACTTTTGAACCGTAAGTCCGTTTTAGTTGTATGACCTATCGTTGGAATCGTAAGAGAGTCTACTTTATCATGGTATAATCCTTATACCTTGAATCCACTGTCATTTCCAAAGATGACGTGATAAAGTGTCCTTGTCTATATTCGGTTGAACCGATAAGACAATTTAAGATTGTGACGTAACCGAGTTGAGTCCCAAATGTCCTATAATGTTGATTTACCCTTCAAAAACCTAATTAAGGTTTGACACGTGAATTGTAATGTATATGATTATAGGTGGTGAACGCTAAGCGATTGTTGGACGTTTATAACTCGACTATATCTTGTATTTAGCTTGCATATCCAATCAAGGTGAGCTTCGTAAACCCTCCCTACTCGATTGAGATTCGGGCTGAAAAGTGTACATATTTGTTAATTGATTGATTGTTAAATGTATTGACTTGTTGCTTGGATAAGTATGTGTTTGTATTGGTTACTTGTTGTGCTTTAGATAGTTGTACATACATGGAAGATAATTATACCTTAAATGAGTTGGAGATGTGGTGGGAAGGCTGCGGGTGACCCTATATATAAGCATCAAAGATTCCTTTAAAGCAGAATTATATGAAATGTATGTGCATCGTATCTATATGGTTGATTTACTTGATATGATATGGACCGAGATGTAAATTGCTTAACTATTGATTGTTAATGTGAATGTTAATGTTGATTGTCGCTTTGATAACCATGTAAGTGGTTTATCATGTTAGGCGTATTGTTTAATGATGATTGTCGCTTTGATAACCATGTGAGTGGTTTATCATGTTAGGCGTATTGTTTAATGATGATTGTCGCTTTGATAACCATGTAAGTGGTTTATCATGTTAGGCGTATTGTTTAATGTTAAATGTCGCTTTGATTATCATGTAAATGATATATCATGTTAGGCGTATTGATTAATGTTTAATGGTGTGTTGTAAGATGACATTGATGTTGAAACGTTGATTGTATTGAACTGTGCTAATGTGAAACCTTTTAGGGTTTCTTGGAAATGATTAGATATTCTAATCCACGCTTATTACTAACGGTTGTCATCCCGACACGGTTTATTCCTTGTTACTTGTCCCTACGAACTCACCAACTTTATGTTGACGCTCTTTAGTACACTTTTCAGGTAATCAAGTTAATGAAAGACAAAATGGATGATAGCTTGCTTGCATTGCTAGGAACGGCTTCATTACGGACTTCCTGGATCCGTGATCCTTATTCCCTTTTATGGGTTACATTTAGGATCAACTACTATCGATTGAATTTCTTTTATTATTGATTGAACATGTATTTGATGATTGATGATGATTGTATACATTTGTACAAACTTATGGATTGTTTCAATCCCATGTTTTCATATAGTTAACTCTACATAATTTCCATGTCGTGCTGTGCTATTTCTAAGTGATATCCCATTATTCCGCCATGTTGGGGTGTTACAGAAGGTCTCACAGCTTGGCGTTATGTTGTCCGACGTGGAACGTCTCACATCTTGTCATTGCATTCAACGAAGCAAGTTTCAGCCTTTCAAGTCTGCATTTCCAATGTCGTAAAAGACGTCATTAACATGGATTATCGGTACAACATTATCGTTAGACTATCTCCAATTTTGGGCGTCCTTGTGTGCCCTTAGGTGCCCTTGGATATCCTTTGCGGTTGAAGCTTGTTCAAAACTAAAGATTTTTTGATGCATGCCCTTACCTAAGGGCATGCCCTTAGGTGCCCTTACCTTATATTTTTTTTGTTTTAAGTGAAGTTAAAAGGATATGTAAGGATGTTTCTATGGTTGGGGATAAAGTTATAGGATTTTAAGAATTTATAAGGATTTGTAAGAATATGATGTGGCAGCTCAAAGACACCTAAGGGCGTCCATAGCATTGGAGATAGCCTTAGTTATATATAATTTATTCAAACTAGATAGCGACACAGCGTGAACACGATATAACATCTAAATATTCGTCCATCTGTTGTTCAAAATATATATATATATATATATATTATATATATATATATATATATAATATATATATATATAATTTCTATCTTCAAAATACCTAATATGCCCTTACCAATATAACTAATCTTATCTAAAAGTCTATTTAATACATAATATACCCTTAATAACTACACCCCTACTATATATCAATAACTAGGGATGAGCAAAATGTCCCAATTCCCGATCCCGTACCGGTACCGTCCCGATCCCGGTACCGAAAAGTGGTACCGAATCCTGAACGGGATCGGGACCGGTACCTACTTTTTGTAGTTTACGGGACCAGGACTAATCGGTACCGGGACCGGGAAATCCCGAGAAAATCTCGATGGTCCCGTTTGATCCCGATTGCAAGGAAAGTAGCATCTTATATTCACATTTTATAAACGCTATCTATATTGATATCTGACATATTCAAATTTGTATGTATTTATATATGATATTTATATCCATGTATCAGTATATCTAAATCTATGTATATATCTCAAACTGTATAAATATTACAGGAATGTAAAATATTAGGAGAATTGAAATACATATTATTACTTGAATGCAATAGTCCACTGGTACGGTCAACTAGAACATATAAATGTGGAAATTTATGCCGAGTATCATTCACTTTAAAAGTTGATTCTTGCAATTGCAAACTTACAATAAACATGTTGACACTAGTATATTTAGTCGTGGGCATAGGAACCGAACCGGTTCCTCAGGAACCGGTTCTTGAGGAACCGGTTCTTGGTCAATGTTGACTGGAACCGGTTCTTCAAGAACCGGAACCGGTTCGGAACCGGTTCTTGGTCTTGAAAACCCGAACCGATGGAACCGAAATATAGGTTCGGAATCGGTTCGGTTCGGAACCGGTTCCTGGAACCGGTTCCTCAGGAACCTTTTTTTTTTTTTTTTCTTCCAGAACTTAACGGCCGTTAGAGGTATTTTTTTCATCGTAAATCGATTTTGGGCCACTTGATTGTTAATACAGAGCTTAAGACCTAAAATACCTTCATAATGATAATATCTAGTGAATTAACACAAAAAACTCCAAGTTATTTCACAAAAAACACTTGAAAAAATTAAAAACTCACTAATAATTCACTATAATTCATTTAACGGCCGTTAAGGCCACTTTTTTTCATCGTAATTCGATTTTGGGGCACTTGATTGTTAATACACCGAGCCATAAGACCTTAAATACCTTCATAATGATAATATCTAGTGAATTAACACAAAAAACTCCAAGTTATTTCACAAAAAACACTTGAAAAAATTAAAAACTCACTAATAATTCACTATAATTCATTTAACGGCCGTTAAGGCCACTTTTTTTCATCGTAATTCGATTTTGGGGCACTTGATTGTTAATACACCGAGCCATAAGACCTTAAATACCTTCATAATGATAATATCTAGTGAATTAACACAAAAAACTCCAAGTTATTTCACAAAAAACACTTGAAAAAATTAAAAACTCACTAATAATTCACTATAATTCATTTAACGGCCGTTAGAGGTTTTTTTCATCGTAATTCGATTTTGGGCCACTTGATTGTTAATACACCGAGCCATAAGACCTTAAATACCTTCATAATGATAATATCTAGTGAATTAACACAAAAAACTCCAAGTTATTTCACAAAAAACACTTGAAAAAATTAAAAACTCACTAATAATTCACTATAATTCATTTAACGGCCGTTAGAGGTCTTTTTTTCATCGTAATTCGATTTTGGGCCACTTGATTGTTAATACACCGAGCCATAAGACCTTAAATACCTTCATAATGATAATATCTAGTGAATTAACACAAAAAACTCCAAGTTATTTCACAAAAAACACTTGAAAAAATTAAAAACTCACTAATAATTCACTATAATTCAATCTTTTTCGTCAAAAATGCATACTTTTATTATAGATCATCTTAATCTTCAACAAAGTTCAAAGTCTTCAATCAAATACAATGTCTTCAACCAAATACAATGTCTTCAACCAAATGACAATGTCTTAAACCAAATAACAAGTCTTCAAACAAATACAAATTCTTAAACAAATTAAATAACAAGTCTTCAAAGTCTTCAATCATCATTGTCTTCAAATTTGTCTTCAAATTGTTTTCATTTGTCTTCATTTGTCTTGATTGGTCTTCTTGAAACAAATACAAAGTCTAGAAACAAAGTCTTGAAACAAATACATAGTCTTGAAACAAATACATAGTCTTCAAATGGTCTTCATCTTCAATCTTCATCAAGTGGGATTGGTTGAGCTTGAGCTTCATCAAGTGCAATCTCTTCATCGGAAAGTGATAAGGATGTACCTTCTTCAACTTCTTCATGATGAATATGTTCTTCAAGGTCCAAAGTATCTTCAAGGCTTGATAAGTGTTGTTTACGGGCCATGGCGTCCAAGTGGTCTTTATAACAAATACACATCTCCAATGATGCCGGTGTAAGTTTTGTTCTTCTTATGGACAAAACTCTTCCACTTTGTGAAAATGCGGATTCACTAGCAACCGTTGAAGCTTGAGCGCTTAGTAAATCACGTGCCATGATAGATAGAATGGGAAATTGATCTTCCCTTTCCTTCCACCAATTCAATACATCCACATTCATGAAAGCCTCAACTCCAAGGCTAGCCAAAAAGTTTGTCCCGATATACCTATGATACTCGGTGTTCTTGTTGGAAGTTGAAGCCTCATTTCTTTGACGTTTGGTGGTTGTTTGGATAACATAATTGTATAGGTTTATCTTGGAATCCTTGCTTTTTTTGGTAGAAACAAAGGGAGAAGGAGTAGTAGAAGAACTTGAGCCATATCTAGCTTCATAAACCTTATACAATCTTTCAAAATTCGCATTAAACTCACTTTTTGCCGTCATGGAAAAGTTTATATCGAGCGATGAGTAGTGTACCTTGGTTGGATTAAAGGGGCGAAGGTTGGCCTGAGAACTCAATGGAATAGACGAACACGAGGAACGTTGTAGAAGGGGTTTATATCCTTTTCATAACACTCACACAAAAACTAATGCATTTAATCTTATATTTTTATTGTCGATAAAGTTGCCAAGTCAACGGTCCGCTCGTGAAACGTAACAAGTGCATCTTACCCTTGGGGTCTACCTAGTTCGGCTACTCCCCACCCCTAAACCAACACTTGTTTTCCACCGCCTTGATTACCTCCAACTAGGGTAGCAGGCATTGTTTGTGGTCCTCTTTACCAAAGCACTTTTATACCAAAGCTTACACTCAGAATCCAGACACAACAGGACAGATAGGGCGGGAAAAAGCTCCATCGACATACTGAGGGCACCGAGAGGACAAGATGTGTCTATAAACGCGAAAAACACGAGTAAGCAAAAAAGATGAAGAGACACAAAGATATCGCACGAGAGCCAAAGTAAGAACAAAGGACTCGTGGGGATGAGTATGACGATGACGATGGCAATTTGAGCAAAAGCAATTACAACGGGGGGGGCGGAAGGTGTAGATAGCCAAAAGTGATCACGGGAGCGAAAAGGCGAAGATGAAAAAGGGGCGGGTAGGCTCCGCAGAGGATGGAGTACTGAAGACAGGGAACAGCGCGCAAAGATAAGTAGAAAGCACAATATGTAAGCGAATGTGCACCTATATACACGGCAGGCTTGAAAACCGTCACCACGAGATCCCCTTTAATAGAAGCCTATGGGGGAGAGACTTGAACAGTCGAGATCCTAAATGTCAGGATTACAAAAAAAGGCGATGTGTGGTGAGGATAGCAAACAGATCCCACGGTGAAACGTAGAAGACAACGGAGAGATAGAGGAAAAGCGCGCGAAGTCGACCAGAGTGGCGTAGGAAAACCATTACATCCAACACTCAAATTCTACCAATTTTTCACCAATTTCATAAATTTGGTGAAGCACCAAATGACTAGTAGAATAATAAACCCCCGAAACCAAAACCGTGGCATTTTTAAACAATTGAAGTAAATCTACTAAAGATTGAATAATTTCCCAATGGTCAAACTTAGAAGATGCCAAACGGTTGTCAACTAGATCATCATGAAAATGTTTCAAAGTAATTTTTTGACGTAAAGCACATTCAAACATTGTAAGAGTCGAATTCCATCTAGGACAATCCCAATGAGGTGACAAATATATCGAATCGGTATCTTTACACAATTTGATATACTTCTTATGTCTAGTCTTACCCCCCAAAAATACCTCCTTTAACATCTTAACAAAGTTGTTCCTAACTAATGCAATTGTAGCGTCACCCAACCCGCTTTGCACAACCAAGTTAAGAATATGTGCAACACATCGACCATGATAAAAAATACCATCACAAATAGGAGTATATTTTATTTTCAAGTGGTCAACCGCTTTTGTATTATTACTTGCATTATCAAATGATATTGAAAAAATCTTTTGCTCAATTTTATAGTATGCAAACACTTCCCTTAACTTATAGTATAGATTTTCACCGGTATGAGGTTCCTCAAAATTTTCAAAAGCAATTGTGCGTTTCATCATTTGCCAAGTACTAGGATCTATCCAATGCGCCGTAACACATATGTAAGAACCGGGCAAACCATGAGGAGCACTCCAAACATCGGTTGTCAAATTTAAACTACCATTTAAATTTTCAAATTCCGTTATAAGTAGTTTTTTAGCCAATTTCCAATTTTTCATACATGTACGTTTTAATGTAGAGCGAGTTAGAGTAGTGTACCTTGGTTGGATTAAGGTTTGAAATGTGGAAGTGACCTCCGGATCGTCCCAATGGTTGAATGGCCAAGCTTTTTTAATGGTCAAGTTGGAAAGTCCTTCACGAACCGCCTCCGTCGAATAATGAAAAATAGTGCCATCATTTCCTAATGTTTATTGACCTTGTGAGGTGGTACCCCCATCTTGTGCTTTTTTTACCGCACAATGAAGTCTAACATGTTTGTCCAAAGTCGAGTTTGCACCTTTAAAGAGATTGTGACAATAATTACACCGAGCCTTAACAACACCATTCGACAACTTAACCAATTGAAAGTGTTGAAATACGGGAGCCGTTCTTTTATGATCCGTTATTATTTCCACCACCGTTGCCTCACTTGTGGAACCAATACCGGTAGATTGCGTTTGTGAAGCGGAACTAGACTCCATTTTGTGAGAGATTTGATATATATTATATATATAGTGTATATATAATATATATATATATATTTTGTGATATATAAATATAAAATATGTAGAGATATAATGATTTTGGTAAGAGATTTATGAATACATAGTGTTTTTGTAAGATATATAGAGTGTTTGTAAGTGATGGAATGTGTAAAAATAAGCCTAAATGATGCTACATATATATACTAGTTGTATAATGGCAAAATGGTAATTATTGGGTGAAACTAACGGCTCCTAACGGCTCCTAACGGTCAAAAAGGACCAAAAGTGGCAGATTCTAACGGCTAGTAACGGCTAGTTCTTGGGACCGGTTCTTGGGATCGGTTCTTGGAACCGGTTCCTGAGGAACCGGTTTGGGACCGGTTCTTTGAAAAAAATGTGGAACCGGTTCCTAACTGCGGGACCGGTTCCTGAGGAACCGGTTCCAATCGGTTCCGGTTCTCGGTTTTTTTGGAACCGGTTCTTTGGAACCGGTTTTTTTGCCCACGTCTAGTTGACACTATCCAAACAACCTGTTTTTTTTTTTAATGATATTTTTCAAATGATATTTGTTGTCCATAGTGGAATAAGCTCATATGAAATAATAGTTTGCAAGGCCTGTAGCAATATTTGTTGTACAATATGGATTTGAATAATCATGAAAGTCTGCTTTAGGAGCTAATTTATGCAGCCCTATCTCTTTACTTGTTACTTCACATTTTGGTTAACTTTCGGGACTAGTCGGGATTTGGTACCGATATCCCGGTCCCGTCTCGGTACGGTACCGGTACCGGTACCATTACCATTTTAAATGGGACCGGGATCGTTACCATGTTTTGCTCTATTTCAGGATCGGTACCATCGGTACCGGGACCGGTACTGGACGGTACAAGTCCCATGCCCATCCCTATCAATAACCTGCGTTACCCGCTGTGACCACCAACACGTTAAAGCTACCACCATTGCCGCCGCATCAGGCATTCCTCAAAAATGTCAAACAAAAATATATACTACAATGCTGGATAAGATTGACTAGTCTTTCACATATGACAGCTGATATACACAGATCATTTCCTACAAATTGAGGCGGTTGTTTTTTTATCTACCAGAGTAATAAGTACTTGATTTTTCTTTTTTTTGGAATACATGACATTCCATTGCTTTGCCTTGATTTTACTAAATGCTCCCACAAGGTCCTTGATGCATAAGTCCATATCATTCTTGAACGTGGTTGAACAGGTCGTTCTGTTACATGACATTAAGATATCACGTGCACGACTATAAAAATGCCCACGCACAAAACCCTCAAAATTCTGCATGTTTCATCCAACAATATCACATCAGAGAAAAACATACTAAACAGCTAGTGCAAGTAGAAGAAAAAAAATCAATCTTACCTTGGGTGGTTTCAATATGGTATACGTCATTGTTTTGAGTGACTTTATTAGGATATTCTCATTGTATAGCGCCGATGACTGGTCTCCATAAACAGAGCCTTTCATAAGTGCATATGTGGGTTCATTGAATAAAGGATTGGCATTCAGTATCTGATTTTGTATGGAGACAAGCAGTTGGAGGATAGTCGAAGTGCGTGGCACCCACATTGTCTCCTGACCACCACTTGTTTTGGGAAGGCTCAAACGAACCTCACCACACTTGTCCAGATTTGGGTTGATACCAAGACCGCCAGAGTGATAGTACACTAGCTGTAACCAAAACATTGGAAAAGCTTAGACCAACAATACATGTATATGTGCGAGTGTCTATATACGACTTTAGACACATCAATTAGATAAAAGAAGACGAGGATTACATACAGGTGGGCTTTTAGGATAGTTTCTTGGGAAACACACATCAAAGAAGAAGAGACCATTATGATAAGGAGTTCCCTCTGGTCCGACAATTACAGCTCTTAGAAGATCTATCCGCGATTTATAAACCCTCACATATATGGTGCCTGCAGCCAAAACAAAGAAACCCGTGTTTGCATATAACCTACTGTCGCTGATTAAGCTCGAATTACTTGCTTATATATCGATTAAGGAAAAGGTTAATATTTGACAATCAATATTTCTGAGGTATAGGCATACCAGGCAACTGTTTCTTAAGAATCTTCCATTCTTTACGTATTCTTTTACCTGGCAGCTGAAACATATCACGTGTACGTATATCAGAATTCTGTATTTAAGCAAGTAATTCCAAGAAAAATAAACAGCCCGATACTGTTATTCCAAAAAAATAAACAGCAACACAAGTACCTGGTTCATATCAGAATTCTGTGCTGAAAAAAAATGATCCGAATGGTCCACGACAGAGTCAAACTTCTTGAAGTATTTATAACTTATCTTAACATCTTTATAATCAGCACGATCCTGGTTCGCCAATGGATCTTCCATAGAAAAGATGCCAGCACGTGAACTCTGGTTAGCCTCCAGAATCTTCTGAATCGCTGAATCTGGTTGTCTTACACTACTAGGTGTGTGCACTTGCAGAATAGCATCCTACAGGACCATACACAAACACAAAGGTGATGATAATTTTAATTAAAAAGAAAACAGACTATACTAGAGATCCGCAGTTTGATTTCTAACCATCATATATGCGGCATCAATGACAAACAAAGGTTGTTGTGCTTGGACTTTCATTCCTTCCTTGACCAGAACCTTAGTAACCAAACAAGGCTCATAAGCAGTGACGGTCCATGACCAAGGCACATAAAGATCGTCTGAACCATGACCTGTTTCAATGTCCTGCAACTTGCGACAAAAATCCTGATTAACAGGCTTCTAACGATTGTGCTTTCCCTTTAAGAAAAATATGAACTTTTTATCTTTCAACTAATTCTCATCTACATAAAGGTGTGTTTGCTAAACAGGCCAGGCGTGGTCAGATGCAGAATGCAGCAAAGAGACTCAGGGTGTAGCTTCTGAGCTACATTTAGTAAACCATTATAAGTAGAGCTCAGAGAAAGGATGGTCGGATGCGTTGGATAACAGGTCAAACAGGCAGAGCCTGGTTGGATCAACCAACATCTTTTGAACATAATAATTTATATTAACAATACCAAATCGGTGACTCCAATGGTGACGGGTTGCAAATGGGGGTTAACGTGACAGCAAGCAACAATTCACAATTCGGAAAACTTTGTTAAGGTTTAGTCACTTCATAAAAAAAAAACATAGTAGGGATTGGTTTGCAAGTCACACATCCGTACAATACAAAAACAACAAGTGACCTGAACAACATACCTAAGCAAGTAAGAATACTTGAAGCCTATGATTCTAAAACTGAGACATGAAAGAGGAAGAGAGAAAGAAACTCGTACCGTCCCCTTTTCGCTCACTGCATCATTGCGGTGTTCATCAAAAACTACCTGATGAGCTTTTGGTAATTAATGACCCATACACAACAGAGGAACAATAATTAATCTAAAAGATGAAAGGGAAAGAATGGAACTTATACCTTCCTCTTTTTGTCCAGCGCATAACTGGTAGGTTCGTCATCCATAACACTCCTCTTTTTAACTAAAGAAAGGAATTCCTGAGCGCTCTGTGCTCCGATTTTGTCAAATCCATCTACAAGGGACTTGATGCATAACGCCACATCATTTTTGAACTCGATTGAGCAGGTGACATCACTAGCAAGACACCCAAGTTGCAGCCCTTCCATGTAAGCTTTACATGCCATTTTGATATCACCTAACGCGTACGAAAGTGGCCAACTACAAAATCCTCAAAGTTCTGCATGCATGCATATCATCCAATTAACAACTTCAAATTAGTTAACCACATGAAACAAGAAACTATGAAAAACAAAATAATAAAAAACACACACTTTACCTTGGGAGGCTTGTTCATGGTATGTACCATCGTTTTCAGTGATTTTATAATGGTGTTCTCGTTATATAGTAACGAAAGGTATTCCCTGGGTGTCATTGCATTTCCAATTCCATTAAAGTAAGGCTTTGTGTTGAAAATTAGATCCTGTATGGAGACCAGAAGTTGGAGCATCGTTGTGCCGGGCACCCACAAATTTTCTTCTCCGGCATCTGTATTGAGAAGGCTAAAGCATACTTCACCACACATGTTCATATTTGGACTGATACGAAGACCAATAGAGTGATAGCGAACAAGCTGACAGGGAGATGGAAAAAAGATAACAAAATAAGATGAATCACTTACTGAATAAGTTAGACTAACTGGCATATTTGTGTACATCACACAGGAGCAATTAGTTAATAGAAGAGGAAGTGGATGACGTACAGGAGGGATATAAGGATATTTGTTTGGGAAGAAGACGTCAAAGAAGAAGAGACCGTGATGATAAGGAGTCCCCTCTGGTCCGATAATTACAGCTCTTAGAAGATCCATCCTCGATTCATAAGCCCTCACAAAGATAGTCTCTGTACCACATAAAAAAAAAAAACATGCTTATTTTTATATAAGCATAGCAAAAAAGTTAAGATTTTTATAAAAATTATTTTCGAATGAATCAGCATTATATACGAGGCAAGTGTTGCTCAAGAATCCTCCGCTCTTGCTTGATAGTGCTAGTCCAGTCAGGCTGAAACATATATGATAAAAATAAAAATGTTCAGCAACGTTACAAATGCAGGGGTATGTATTAATGTTAAGTGAAACACACATACACACGACGTACTTACATGTTTCATTGCACAACTGTACGATGAAAAAAGATGATCGGAATGGTCCTTGACGATATCAAACTTTTTGAAATTTGCATATCTTTTCATCACATCATCATCAGCAATTATTAGGCTGCTGCTAACAATGTGTTGTTCCTCAGGCTCAAAAATCTTGTCAACATTTGGAAAAACATCAGGGGGGAAATGCGAGAGGCTTTCGATAGACTTCTTATACATAGATTTCTGGGATTCGTCAGACAACGGCTTGGGGACGGAAAGGGATAGGATTTGAGTCTTGATGACAAACAAAGGTTGTCCTTCTTTGACATACATTCCATCCTTGATCAGAACCTTGGAAACCTCACCAGGAATATCGGAGCAATAATAATGATATCCGTGTTCCATCATGATCGATCGATGGGGTAATTTCCTAACCTGGTGACCAAATCACTATCCTTTGATTATTATGGAATATTCTTATTATTTACAGGCAAATATCAGATTGAAAATACGATAAGGAATTTCAATAACCAAAAATTTTTACTAATAAATGATCCATCTTCTTCTAGCCCTAACCCTAACTAATTTATCTACATCGCAGATTCATTGAAACTATATATACCTATACATACTATATGTATGTATATTGATATTTAAACCATTGTTTTGGGATACATTAAGCTTTTTACCTCTGCGTGACCAACCGAATGAACACGCCAACCAGCGCCGTGGTTTATCGGTCCGACAAATCTCTTCGGGTTCCCCTAGTGTTCCATTTTATTCAATGGTAAAAAGAAATATGAGGCTGTTAGTTTATGGGAAGTGATTCAACGATTATTGTGCATCTACCACAAATTTACAAGTTTCATTGCACAGTATATAACTGTATAAAGCAGATATCATTGTAGATGGCTAAAATTTGTTGTAATTTTACTTCTCCCCTTAGTTTATTAGTCATTTAAGTTGGTAAAAATCTTTTGGATTAGGATTCCCTAAAGTTAAACATCAACTTTGGTCAAGATTCAAGATTAAAATGTTGACCATTGGATTTAATCCAATGATTAAAATTGGGACAACTTTACAAATCAACTTTAGGGAATCTAAATCCAAAACTTTTTACATGTCAATATGGGTCATCAAATATTTATTCAAAACATGTATTTGGGAATATAATGAATTATGTTGTGTAATGAACTACTTGGATGTTTATTGTATATAATAAACTTTTACCGGTTATTGGATGTATCCGACCAATTAAAAACGTACGGTATATACTCAGATACATTCAATAATCACGATATAAAAGTTCATTGCGTATAATAAACATTCGAGTACTTCATTAGAAAACATAAACATTTTTGTATAACTTATTACATTTCCAGATACTTATCTCTTTTAGTATGTGAAAGGTTTTTCCCCAAGTTAAGAACAACACAATATTCATTTTTCCTTTATTTTATTTATATATATATATATATATATATATATATACTTTTCTTTTGTTTTTTATCTTCCATTATAGATAACGGGTGGAAATATAGGCACGTTGTAGTGTCTGGTCTACATGTCCGTTATATAATAAGTTTGTAATTGTTTTCTTTGACAGCGTTATGTTTATTTCAAAATTCAATTCGGGCACGAAGTTCTTTTTACGAGAGGCCTAGAAGATACTATAAAGGGAAGAGTTTCATGTCAATTAGTTGGATGAGCAATCTGATTTGGAGAAGTGCAATTATCACAATCGCATGATTACTTAACGAGGGAATATGGTAGACCCGGCTTGGATTAGTGCATTGACGAGATGGGACAAATACAAGATCAACATATATTAGAAGTTTCGTGGTTGACGGGTGACAAATGACGTTTTATTTTTGGCCTCTTGAGTATAGTTTCACCGTTGACAGAGTACTTAGAAAAAATTTAAGGTAAGTTTGGAGAAAAGAATAAGAAGTTAAATTTTGATAAGCTATGAGAAAATTCAGTAAAGCGCAATGCTCATATTACCTTAAGGCTTGGAGGATATGTTGGCTTAATGTGACATTTCAACAGTATAGTTCTGACATTAAAATAATTTTCTAGTATTTTGTTTTTAGATATGGAGTTATTTTAGTTGGAACCTTAGTAGCTAACGGGTATAATACCCCTTTTTGTTTTAAAGAAAACATGACACGCTGAGAATTACCATGCCTTGTGATTCATCCTCTTTCTTTCATTTCTACGAACCATTCTCATCATACACTTTCTAATTTTCTTCTTCTTAACAATTTCTCTCTTGAAATTATAAATTTATTGAACCTCCATGATTGAATATCATAATAATAACAACATCCAAGTATTTTATCAAGTTAATATCGGGAGATGTGTCATGCATATGTGTGTATATGTCGAAAATTATAAGAAAGATGATGAAGGAAATTTGTAAATTTTCAATCCTAGTAATTATTGCTCAAAGGTATAATTTTTATTTCTTATGAATTTAGGGTTCTTGAAAGTTGGAATTTTTTTATTGGGGTTTTTATATAAATGAACTAATTTCATTTAATTTCAAGTTAGGGTTCATGAGATGAAGTTAATTTGGGGATTTCTTGCATGGTGGGTGTTTTGCTCTAATTCAATTAGGGTTCTTGGAACTAAAATTAATTTGGGGATTTTGGGAAAAATGAGTATGTGACCTTAGAACCCTATGTTATTGGTAAATTTTAGACCATGCAAGATTGTTTGTGATTTCTCCACTTTCTTTTAGATGCTTTTGTTGTCATTCGGTTAGATGATTGATTTTATTATTAATACTGTAGTGACTTTCATAGTAAAGAATGAAAAATGGTGATTTTGATTATAATTTGGAATGACCAAGTGGTGATGGCTATAGATGATGTTTCTTTATAAAATGAGATTTTAAGATGATTCAACTCAATGGCAAAATGGGATACAAATGGGTAAAGAATGATAGTGGAACTAGTGAGTATGGTTTATGCCTATTATGTGAAAAATGGCCTTATGCATGTTTTATGATTTGAATTGCTAGGTTGAAAGCATTCATATTTGATATCGTGGTTTTGTTGTCGCGGAGGAGGTGAGTACTCTTGCATACGATTATATGTATGTTGGGTCGATTACCATATGGTGGTGGATTCCATGTGTGGTAATCGATTTGCGTTGGGGCCTAATTTGAGGTCGGGACCTAAGAATCCCATAGTTGATTTGAGATGAGGCCTAAGAACCTATTGTTGTATTGAGATAAGGCCTAAGAACCTCTTGAGTATATTGTTAGCGTATATGGATCCATTGGATCCATTTTGTGTTGTTAGCGCAAAGGTGAGTATGCAAGTGATGGTATGACGATGCCATTAGCTACATGTGATAGTCCTTTGTATGTTTTTGCCCTCATTCGTGTGTATAAGCGTATGCAAAATTATTCACTAAGCTTTGCTTACTTTTTAGTTGTTTACCCTTTTTATAGGTTGTCACAAATGTGGAAATAATATTTTGTGCTTGAAGATTAATGATGATATGAATTGTGGAAATGTTGACTTTTACGATAAAAATTGGTTTATGGTTAGAACCCATAGTGACTCCCTTGGACTAATGGCTCTTGGTACATATGAAGTGGTTTTGGTAAAGTTTTGTTATGTACATTTTTGCAAAAAGTTGGGTTAGAGTCATGGTCTTTGGTATCTTAATGTATTGTAAAACCCTAGTCGATGTCAACTTGGGTAATATGACCCGTTTGGTTGTAAAATGAACGTTTGATCAAATGAACACTCTTGTTATATTTACTATGGTGTTTGAAACTTGTTTGAATCAGAAATGTTGTGGTTTGAATTTGTATTTAAGTTTGGGAATTTTGCAAGTCAATAAAAGTGTCAAAATAATGATTTTTGTTGTTAAGTAAAAAATTGCGCCACAACTATTTATGGGTTCAATGCAACTTTGGTCTATTCTATTTTTCTGACCTCTTAGGTTCGTTGCAACTTTGAAGTGGTTCACGCAACTACCCTGTTAAGCACAAAACCGAATTTTCAAATGAACATAACTTTTAAACCGTAACTCTGTTTTTAACGTTCAAGTTATCCACGGAAAGACGTGTTAGAGTCTACTTTCCAATGGTAATGTCCTCTAACGATCAAACAAATTTTGGTTTACTATAAATCCGGTTTAAAGTGGATTGGTCAAGTCCCGGATAAAGGGAAAAAATTACTTTTATTTTTTGTTCGAGTCGTTTCAAAAACTTGTAAATGTTTCGGTTGATGATGTAAATACAATCCACATAATAATTTATATCCGCTGCCTATAAAATACAACGTATATTACTTGATATATAAAAAATATATTAAAAAAAATCTGTTAACATCTATATATTAAAATAAACTTTCACATATATTTAATTAATTAATTTTCATTAATCAACCAAGTGCATAAATGTTTAATAGCTACATAGAGAACTAAAATACCCTATATGACATTTATATTATTCGAACTAGTAAAAACTTTTAACGTAAAATATCTTAGTTCTTAACCTTAATTAATAATAAAAGATTATATATCAATTTGTTTTTAAAACAAAATTAAATATATTTATACAAGGTACATTTTATTATTAAAATATTAAGTATACATTAATTTAGTAATTATTAACCTTACGCAAGGACAATTATATACCTTTATTAACTTAAGTTGAAAGATGAACAATAGTTTTGATGAACAGTAACTTTTTAGATTTACAATATATATTACATGAACTAAATAAAAAATACGAGTAATATGGCTTTTAGAATGAGTAGCTCCACCTCCTAAATTTTTTTTGTTTTTACATTTTTACCTCTTAACTTTTTTTGTTCTTTACAATTTTGGGTTTTGTAGGTTAGAAAAACTTAGATTTATAGTTTACCTTGTATCTTAACTTTTCAGATTTTTAATTTTACATGTATAACTTTTGAATTTGATGATTTATATAATTCTTCATATAATTAGCATATTAGTTTTAGATTGTTAATTCTAATATTTAAACCTTTTACAAATTTAAGTTTAATAACATGTTTTCACGTGAAATCATTGATTTAACATGTTTTTTATATATAATTAATTATCTTTTTTTTTGTTTTGATATTGTTTAATTAATTTATAAACCATATATATATATATATATTATATATATATATATATTATCGTTAGAGTTTGTATCTAATTCTAATACTTTACTTTTCTATTTTCAATTCATGTATTACTTTTATTAAATATGCATAAATATTTTTTGTCACTTAGACTTCTTTTTACAAAGAAAATTGAACAAAAACTTCACTCATCTAGATACACGATTTTATGATATGTAAACATCAGATTATATCAAAATCACGTCAGTTTAAAATTTTTAAGATGGTGTGTTTGGGATGTTTCTCTTCTATACTACCTAATAACACAAAAGACCCTTTTTTAAAATAGAAAATTCTGTCTTTGAAATGTCAAATTTGCTCTTGGGCATTTTGACATCTATATAATCTTCTATACTACTTGACCTGTCGTCCCTACTAAATGAAGACTTTGATATACAATAATTGCCCCTCATCTCTCTAACTACTGACACCCTAACTTCATAATCTTTTTCTGTTTCTTTCTTTAAATCCATGTTTTCTTATCAATATTTTATCTTTTTTCACTCAAAATTCTCTATTTTAACAACTTTTTTATCTACTATTTTGGATTTCTTGGCTGAATTCTACTAAACAATTTCTTTAAAAAACCCTAATTTTAAAATTCGGGGGTTTTGTTTTTGAGCTTCTTTTCTCCTTCTTATATGAAGATTTTCTGTTTAAAAACTTCTTATACAAATTAAACAATGCCCTCTAACCTTTCCAAATCTAGATACCATCTTCGATCTGGATCTAGCCAAAACGAACACGTGAAGGAGGCGAAACCGTTTTCCTCGATTCAACCACTGTTTGTTGATGTGTCTGATGGTGGGGACGAAGTTGTGGCCACTGATAACCACCGTATCCCGGAAAAACTCCTTACAGATATCTCTTTGCCGCCGGGTATTCATTTAAGTAGGGATAATTCTAATTCTGGAATTGGTGAAAACGGAAACAATTCTGATGTGGCGAGCCTTAATCTGGTCACGGACATCTCGAAATTGGAGATGGTGAGTTGTGCCCCAACCGTTACTGCTGCTGATTACCAACCGAATAGTCCAAAGGTCCACTTACCAGTTTCTTTTGCTAATCTCTTCAAAGAAGCAACAAATATCTTGAAAACAGGTAAACTTCGTTTCATTCCTCCTGTTTTCACTAAAATTGGTACTAAGCATGCTAGCATACCAGATGAGCTTCTTTTGAAACAGAATGAGAAGTGGTTGTTGACATTAGTAGGTTGCTTCGTTGGAAAATGACCTTCTTTCCCATTTGTTAGATTTCATGCTTTTAGATTGTGGAAACAATTTGGTTTAGTCGAGGTGATTCTAAATGATCAGGGATATTTCTATTTTAAATTTAGCAAGGACGAGGGTATGCAACACGTACTTGCAAAGCGCCCTTGGCTATTTAACGATATACCTATTTTGTTGAAACAATGGAATTTGGCATAGAGCATGATAAGATTAGGCCGACTGCAATTCCATTATGGGTAAACATTTACGACCTGCTTCCCGGTATGTGGGACTATGAAATTTTGAGCTATATTGTTAGTGTTATTGGGGTACCTATTGCTATAGATAGGTACACTGAGGAGATGTGTGAGAAAAAGTCTGGCAAGGCTGTTTTTGCGAGAGTTTTGGTTAAGATTAATGCAGATCAAGATATTCCGACTTTTGTTGAGGCTTTAGTTTTGGGCAAATGAAGAAATTCAGGTTGCAATATCATTGGAAACCAGATAGATGTTCGCATTGTGCCATTTTCGGGCACAAGTTTATTGATTGTATTGACAGGCCTAGATCAGCTGAAGAAATGGAATCTACCATGGAAACTGTTGCCCCGATTAATGAGGTAGATACTTCAGGTTCTAAAAAAGAATGTTGAACAGAAGGACGCGGTCTTCCAGCTTCCAAAAAGAAGGAAAAGGAAGGCCAAGTAGAAAGCATGGGTGATTCAAATTCCCAAGCCCAAGGTTCAATATATTTCCCATAAACCAAAGAAGCAAGAGGATCCTAGAGGCAAAGCTAATAATACAACTTCAGACTCTGCAACTTCATCTTCTTTACCCAAGATGCCATCAGCACCCCCAGATACACAATCAGGTACTCATACTCCCGTGCATCTGGATATTCCTGGTCATTCACTCCCAGCTGAGACACACGCATGTGTTTCCAACGATCCGGATATTGAAGTTGGTCCAGATCCCCAAGCATATCATACGGGTTCTTTTATTCCAGAGATGACTCAAAATGCTACAGATGACCCAACTTCGGCTGTAATGCATTCACGGGAACATCATCCAGGACTCAAGGAAGAAGTAGATGCAACAAAGAATGTCGGCACGCTTCTTTGTATGAATCTCGAGGGCTTTGAGTCGCAGATAGAAGATCTTATTCTCGCTGGCGGGTGAAGCGGATTAAAATAATCTCAACTACTTGGGATTACCTTAGGGATGTTTATTTCGATTTTTAAGACGTGCTATATTGGGAGATTAATTATGGTTCTTATAAGAATTGCTATATATGTTGTATTTTGATAGTTCTAGCAATTTGCTAGTTAAGTAATGAAATTATATTTGTTGGCCGTTAAAAAAAAAACTACTGACACCCTCATCTACTATTGAAAATACCCTCAAAGTTTAAACCCTTTTCTCTGGAAAAAACACACAACGAACCCTCTTCCGCCTCCCTCTATATCTCTCTCGCCATCACCAGCGGGCCACCTCCCCATCACTATCTCTCTGTTAATGACGACAACGATGATCAATTTAAGGGTAAAGGGATATCTTTCAGTCGATTTGTTTTTGCAAGATCCGATTGTTTCAAAAGCAGATTTGTTATTTCAAGGTAAAATAATTTGTGCTAATGTAATTTCTCCTGCGTTGTTTCAATCGATATCTATAGAAATTAGAGGTTGAATATATCATTATTAATAGTGTAGGGACTGATATTGTAAATATTAGAGTTTGTTAGAACAGACTTTAAATTAGTTTAGGCGGTTAAGATAGATATAATAATTAGATATAGATTTCGATATATATACACTCTGATCTTGTAAATTCAATCAATCAATTCAGTTAATAAAATCATTTTTTCACTTTCTCTCTCAAATTCTATATGGTATCAGAGACAAAAGATCGAGTTCATCAATGGCGATTTTGTTCCTCGTTATTACGATAAGCTATTTGATTCCTTTCTTCTTCAATTGGAGTTCATAGCTTGTTCGATTTCGTTCTTTTCTTGATCTTCCGTATTTTCCGCATCTTTATTCTTGATTTTTACATAATTAGGGTTTTAATTGAACGTTTTGTTCATTCTTGTTGACCTAAATCGGAATTTCATGATTTTAGGGCTTTAAAAAGGGGGATTTTCTTAATTCTTGAAATTGTTTGATAATTTTTGTTCAATGGCAAACCCTAACCACAATAATAACAATAATAATGTTGAAATTGCCATTAATGATCCATTGTACACTGCAAGCTCGGATCATCCTGGCATGATGTTGACAAATACTCCATTTAATGGAAGTAATTTTCTTGGATGGAGTCGTACTGTGAAAATGGCATTGGGTGCTAAACTCAAATTAGGGTTTATAGATGGCACATTGAAGATGCCAGATGCTACTGATGCTACTTTTAGCAGATGGACCAGGTGTAACTATATGGTTACATGTTGGATTCTCAACTCTATGACTGCACAGTTGTCATAAGCTTTTTTGTATGCTCCTTGGTTTTAAAAAGCGATAGGCGCACAAAAGCGATAGTGTCCATTTCGGAAGCGCAAAGCGCTAAGCGCAAAAGCGGCGAGCTTTTCGTACGCAAGGCGCACACTTATGAAGAAATTTTATAAATTATTTATATAGTATTTATAACACATAAAATACCAAAACAACATCAGTAAGATACTCGTTTAAGTCCAGCTTTGATCAAATTTGGTATTTATAAAGAAATTCTCAAAAGATTATTGTTCTCGTTGAGGAAAAAGAAAGGAGAGATCAATCTTGTTGAGAAAGAAGAGGTAAGAAAAAAAAAATTACTTATTTTTATAAAAAAATCCTCTTGTGTACAAAAAGCTCACGCTTTTTAGCGCCTAGGCTCACAAAAAAGGCCCAAAAGCGCGCGCTTTCTGTACACCCTGCGCCTTGAGTACCAAAAAGCTCTAAGGCTTGCGCCTAGGTGCGCCTAGCGCTTAAGCTCGCCTGAGGCGCGCTTTTTAAAACCAAGGTATGCTCAAACTGCTCATGAGCCTTGGAAAGAATTAGAGGAAAGATATGGTCAAAGTAATGGTCCCTCTTATCTTTCATCTTGAAAGGGAATTAAGCAAAGTGGTTCAATGTAATCTTTCTGTTGCAGTTTACTATAATAAAATGAAGAAAGTTTGGGATGAATTGCATAGTCTTAATGGTATTCCTGCTTGTACTTGTGGCAAAATGAGTGAGTGTAGTTATGGTATTGTTGACAAATATGCTAAGATTGAGAGTAGGTCAAGATTGATGCAATTCTTGATGAAATTGAATGATGATTTTGAGGCTGTAAGAAATCAGATTTTGTCCATGGATCCTCTTCCAACAATTAACAAAGCTTACCATATTGTGCAACAAGTGGAGAAGCAAAAACAAGTTACTCATAATACCCCTGATCCTACTGCTTTCTTTGCAAATAACTCAAATAGGGGTCATCAGTCTTTTAGGAAGCATTTGGTAGGAGATAATAGGGGAGAAAACCAAGTTGCACTTTTTGTAAGCAATCTGGTCATGTATATGATCAGTGTTTTGAAAGGTTGGGGTATCCTGATTCGTATAAGGGCAAGAAGTCAAAGAAAGTGGGAAGAATGGCTGCACAAGTTAGTACTAATATGGGTGAATGTGTGCAAAGAGATTCTCCATTTGATTTGAACTATGAAAATGAGATTCATACTGATCACAAGGCTGAATTGGATCAAAAATTGGTTGCGGCTATTTGCACTGAGATGATGAAGATGCTCAAAGGAAATCATGTGGTTATGGGACCAAATTATGAATTTGGTAAAACTGCAGAGCCCCATGCAGGTATGTCTTTTCATGCAAGATTGCAGGCTCTCACTTCTCTCATTGATATAGATTTTAAGAAAGATTGGGTTAATGATTCTGGTGCTACTGATCATATGTCTCCTCATATTGACTTATTTCATGACATTATCAGTCTTAAGAACCCCATTCGTGTCAAACTTCCTGATGGTACATATAAATTTGTTACAAAAATTGGAAAAGTTATGATCAATTCATCCTTACTTTTAACCAATGTGTCTTATGTGCCAGATTTTCAAATAAATTTATCTGTTGGCAGACTGTTAAATTCTAGACCTCTCATTGCTATTTTTGGTGATTCTTGGTTTGCTTACCAGGACCTTACAACTAAGCATGTGATTGCTGTTGGAAAGGGCACCAAGAATCTTTATGTTTTCAAAGGATCTGCCAGCTCTCCTTCTATTACTTCTGCAAATTTCTCTTCTGTGGTTGATGTTTTTGTAAATAATGTTGTTAATAATAACCACAAAAACTCATATGCTACTTTGTTACATCATAGATTGGGTCATACTTCAGTGTCTAAAATGATTCATATCAGTGATTGTAGAAATGTGAATGTTACTCATTTCTTTTGTGATACTTGTGTTTTAGCTAAACAACACAGATTCCTTTTCCTATTAGTCATACTAGAGCTTTATCTCCTTTTGAGCTTATTCATGCTGATCTTTGGGGTCCATATAAAACCCCTGCTCTTAATGGTGCACATTATTTTCTTACCATAGTTGATGACTGCACCAAGACCACTAAGACCAAGTGCCTTCTATCATTTCTAGTTTCCTTTCTTATGTCAAAAACCATTTCAATAGTAAACCCAAATACATAAGGACTGATAATGGAACTGAATTTGTCAATAATGAGTTCATGACATATTTGAGATCTCAAGGGATTTTACATCAAAAATCCATGGTGTACACACCTCAACAGAATGGGGTAGTAGAAAGAAAACATAGGCATTTACTAGATACTGCTAGAGCTTTGAGAATTACTGCTAGTTTGCCTATTCAGTTTTGGGGGCATTGTGTATTAACTGCAACTTATTTGATAAACAAAATGCCAATGAAAATTCTTAATTGGAAGACCCCTTTTGAACTGCTTCATGGTAAACCTCCAATTTATGATCATTTGAGGGTATTTGGATGCTTGTGTTATGCTGCTATGACCATACCACATAAGGATAAATTTGATTCAAGAGGAATTAAGTGCCTATTTTTAGGATATCCACCTGGTCAAAAGGGATACATTGTATACAATCTGCTCACAAAAGAAGTGTTTTTAAGCAGAGATGTGCTTTTTAGAGAACATGAGTTTCCTTTTAAAGAAAATGTTGTACCCATTCCTTCTTCATTGCAGAAATCTGTTAATAATTTTCCTTTTCCTAAAGAAATAGAAGAACAACATTCACAACCTTCACTGACAACTACAAATCAAATTCACTCTTCAAATATGACTCCCATCACTTCAAATAAATCTTCTGTTTTACATCCTCCTGTTAGAAAATCTAACAAAAATACAACTCCTCCTGTTTGGCTGAAGGATTTTATTGTTTCTAAACCAAAAAATGCTATAGTATCTATGGATTCTACTTCTTCTCAACATAAGAGCCCTGTTTATCCTATTTTTCAAAATCAGGATTTTGAGGCATATCCTTCATATTATGTTGCATCTCTAACCAATGTTCTAAATCATTTTGAGCCAACTACTTATATTCAGGCTGCTCAACATCCTGAGTGGGTTGAGGCTATGAATAAAGAGTTATTTGCTTTAGAAGAAAATAATACTTGGACTCTCACCACTTTACCCTCAAATCATAAAGCTGTCACCTTAAAATGGGTTTACAAAACCAAATATCTTTCTGATGGTTCCATTGATAGACTCAAGGCCAGATTGGTGATAAGAGGTTTTGATCAAAGAGAGGGAACTGATTACAAACATACTTTTTCTCCAGTAGCTAAGGCTGCCACTGTTAGAGTCTTGATTGCCATTGCCACTGCAAAGGGTTGGCCTTTACACCAAATGGATGTAAATAATGCTTTTCTTCATGGATATGTAGAAGAAGAAATTTATATGCTTCCACCTGAAGGATATAATAAAGCATTGTCAGATCAGGTCTGCAAAATGAACAAATCATTATATGGTTTGAAACAAGCATCTAGACAATGGAATATTGAATTAACAAAATTCTTGGTTTCTTTGGGTTTTCTTCAGTCTAAGCATGATTACTCTCTATTTGTCAAAGCAAGAGGGGACTCATTTACTGCTATTTTGGTTTATGTGGATGACATTATTGTCACAGGGAATGATGTCCAGGAAATTAAAGATGTTAAGATTGCTTTGGACAAAAAATTCACAATTAAAGATTTGGGCTTAGCTAGATATTTTTTGGGTATTGAATTATGCAGAATAGAGTCTGGTACATATCTTAACCAGAGAAAATATACACTTGATTTACTTAAGGATGCAGGGCTCACTGCAACTAAGCCAGTTGGTTTTCCTTTGCCCACTCACACAAAATTTTCTTTAGACAATGGTCAATTAATTTCTTCTCCAGATGTTTATAGAAGATTGATTGGCAGATTGTTATACTTGTCTATGACAAGACCTGATATCTTTTATGTTGTTCAGCATCTTAGTCAGTTTGTATCTACACCTAGAGAACCTCATATGAAGGTTGCAATGCATTTGCTGAGATACTTGTAAGGAACCATTTCTAAGGGCTTATTTTATCCAGTTCAACCTCAGCTTAAGGTTACTGGATTCAGTGATGCTGATTGGGCATCTTGCCTGATGACAAGAAGATCACTTACTGGTTATTGTATCTTTCTTGGGCATGCTCTAGTTTCATGGAAGACAAAGAAGCAAGCAACAGTTTCAAGGTCATCAACTGAAGCAGAATATAGGAGTATGACAGCCACTACATGTGAGCTTGTATGGCTTACTTATCTTCTGAAAGGATCTGCATATTTCTGTGCAAGTTCCTTTAACTCTGTTTTGTGATAATAAGGCAGCTCAACAAATTGCTGCAAACCCATGTTATCATGACAGAACCAAGCATTTGGACATTGACTGTCACTTTACAAGAGATAAGGTGCAAGAAGGTTTTCTGCAAACTGCTTACATTCCTACTCACTTACAACTTGCAGACATTATGACAAAGGCATTGGGATCTTCTAAATATTCATTTTTGAGTGACAAGTTGGGTCTACAAGAAGCTCCAACTTGAGGGGGGTATATAGAAGTTAGAGGTTGAATATATCATTATTAATAGTGTAGGGACTGATATTGTAAATATTAGAGTTTGTTAGAACAGAATTTAAATTAGTTTAGGCGGTTAAGATAGATATAGTAATTAGATATAGATTTCGATATATATACACTCTGATCTTGTAAATTCAATCAATCAATTCAGTTAATAAAATCATTTTTTCACTTTCTCTCTCAAATTCTATAATATCCACTTCTGATTACATTCCTTTTTGTATATCCTTATCAAAATATAATAACCCAAAAGTTTTTGCAGCTAGCCTCACTCGTCGTCACCTATGTCATCACCACCATACACCAACCCCGCCATCCAGACAAGAGTTTCTTTATTTGGTAATGTTTAAATATTTGTATTTTTTGGTTGATATCGATGAATTCGGATGAGTGTGCGTATAATAAAAGTTCAACATTAGTCATTCTTTAGTAGTGACTTTTGTGAATTTTTTTTATCTATTCCATCATGTGTAATAGTCGTATCAATAATCTAACTTTGGTTCTTACTATATTTGTTGTAGTACATCCTCCAAATGGGATAATTGAAGTGTTAAACTGTTGTTTTAGACAAATAGCCGTTGTGATTTCTGAATATGATCAACACCTTTTGAAGTAAATGTTCTTATGGAAAGTTTTTACGAGACCTTATAGTTTATCCAAGCTGTTTGTTTAATCATTTTATTTCAGAGATATCTTGATCAAGTACTCTATACGATTGATCAAAATGGGATGTTCTTTATTCGAGTTGATTTCCGAGGCTCTTGGGCTTACTTCAAGTTACCTCAAAGATATTGGTTGTCCGGAATAAAAGCTGAATATGTTTTAACTAAAGGTCAGGTGTATGTAAATTATGTCATTCAAATTGGTTCAAATTGTGTTGCCAGCTCCAATATTATAATGGTAACCAAGGGCTTTTTATGTTAATTGTTATCTCCATCTAAAAGAAAACTCTCATCCATCTCATACTTCAATTGTTCATACTGTTAAAGTGCAATTTCGAAGTTATACACTTATACGATTATTGCATCCAAAGGCATGATGGTGTGGCCAACATACTTGAACAATTTCTAAACAGAATATAATAACTCTATGATTCTCAAATCATACAAATCTAATCTCAATTAGATTAAAAAACTCACAAAGATTACTCCCGCTATTCGATCGTAATCCACTCAACTTATTGTTGAATGTTCTATTACAAATTAAGAACAACGAATCTAATTATTATTATTACAAGCTTTTCTGGAATAATAAATTGAGAGAGAAACAAGAGAAAGTTTATTTCGATATAAACTGAATGAATGAATATTGGGGCATGATTCGGTTTATATACTCGAACATCTTTTGAGCATTGGCAGCCTAAGTCCCTCAACATATAACCGACTTATCTTGAGCCCCTTCTTCTTTATCTTCTTCTTTATGACATAAGCAGCCCTTGAACTTTTGTTACTTACACTTCTAGTCCTGCAAAATATTCTCAACCAATAATAAGAAAAAGAATAAGATTATAAATTTAACACCCTCCCTTAATCTTATTCTTTTTAAAAATATCAACCAGTTTCATTTTCTCACAAAGATTGTAATGAGACAATGTATCCAACCCTTTAGTGAAGATATCTGCAATTTGTTCTGCAGAATCTATCTTGACAGTTTTTATAACCCCAGCTAAAATTTTCTCTCTTACAAAATGTAAGTCTATTTCAAGATGTTTTGTTCTTTCATGAAAAACAGGGTTGGCAGCTATCTTAATAGCTGACTTATTATCACAAAACATGTTAACAGGAAGAATAGATATAACATCTAAATCCTGCAAATCTTTATAATCCAAATAATTTCACAAGTAACTTCAGCCATGGCTCTATATTCAGATTCTGTAGAGGACTTTGATATAGTGTTTTGTTTTTTACTTCTCCAAGATACAAGAGACCCACAGAAAAATATGCAAAAACCAGTAACAGATCTTCTATTAGTAATACATTTTGCCCAATCTGCATCAACAAAGGCTTCAAGAGAGAGAGAATTGGATTTAGAAATAAGAATTCCTTTACCTGGAGCATTCTTTAAGTACCTAAGTACTCTTAAAGCAATAGCAAGATGAGACTTGAGAGGCTTGTGCATAAATTGACTCAAACAATGAATAGTATAAGATATATCAGGTCTAGTGTGAGTCAAATATATCAACCTTCCAATTAGCCTTTGATATTCTGTTATGTTTTCTAAAACAGGATCATGCTCAGTTGCAATAGAAGAAATGCACACATTAGGATCCAAAGGAACCTTGACAGGTTTACTAGCAAGAAGACCAAAATCAGTCAAGATATCAAGGCAATACTTTCTCTGGTTTAAACACAAACCATTATCAGTTTCAAGTACTTCAATACCCAAAAAATACTTAAGTTTACCAAGATCCTTAATCTGAAATTTGCCTTGCAAATAAGTTTTGAACTTATTAATCTCAAAATCATTGTTACCAGTAATGATTATATCATCCACATACACAAGTAAAGCAATGAACACATCTTTATCAGTTTTAGTGAACAAAGAATAGTCACTTTTACTTTGTATAAAGCCATGTTCACACAAAGCAGTAGTAAGTTTAGCATTCCATTGCCTAGGAGCTTGTTTAAGACCATATAAGGATTTATTCAATTTGCATACTCTTTTATCATCTTTGTCAAAGAAACCTTCAGGAAGATCCATATAAACAGTTTCATCTAAATCACCATATAAAAAAGCATTGTTTATATCAAGTTGATATAGGATCCAATCCTTTTGCACAGCTAAAAAGATAAGACATCTAACAGTCACAATTTTTACAACAGGTGAAAAAGTCTCTTCAAAATCTATGCCAGCTCTTTGACTATAACCTTTTGCTACCAACCTAGCCTTATATCTTTCAATCTCACCATTAGATTTATACTTAATCTTGTAAACCCATTTACAGCCTATAGGTTTTCTATCAGAAGGTAATTCAGTGAGTTCCCAAGTATTATTTCTATACAAGGCTTCCATTTCATTACTCATAGCATCAATCCAATGTTTATCTTTACAAGCATGCATATAAGACTGTGGTTCAATACTTTTGTTTAATTCAGAAACAAAACAGAAACAATCAGTTTTGAGATAAGCATAGTTAACATATCTCTCAAGACCATATTTAACTTTGCTATCAACAACATAGTCATTATACTTGATAGGCATAACAGAAGTTCTATCAGATCTTCTTAAATTCAAATCATTTTGAACAATTTGAGCAGGAGCATTATCATCTTGATTATCTAAAACAAGATCATTATCATTTTGGTTTTCAACCAGATTACCACCAACATTATTATTGACTTCCATGTCAATATTACCCTCAGCATTATCATTATTATCATCAAGTGTTGCTGTAGTATCACTCTCACTAGTAGAATTCATATGAAAACTGCCAGAGTGAGAGGAACTACTGCCATCACTATGCAGGCTCCCATCTCTCTCTTCATCATTGGGTATGTTAGGGTAATCATAGTTGTCAAAAAAATTTAATTGGTTTATATCAGTGTTTAAAGAATCAGAATTTTGAACAGAAGATTTAGAAGTTTGTTTTAAAGGAAATTCATTTTCAAAAAACTTGACATCTCTAGAAAAAAATATATTATTATTTTCAATGCAAAGAAGTTTATATCCCTTTTTTACATTAGAATACCCTAACAAGACACATTTTAAAGATCTATGAGAAAATTTATCATTATTATTTAAATTTTTTGAAAAACATAAGCAACCAAAAGCTCTTAAATGAGAGAGATTAGGAGAAAAGCCATATATCATTTCAAAAGGTGATTTTCCATCAAGCACAGAGGAAGGCAATCTGTTGATCAAATAAGTAGCAGTTAATATGCATTCAGTCCACAAATTAAGAGGTATCCCCCTTGAAATAATAAAGACCTAGCAACATTCAATAAGTGTCTATGCTTTCTTTCTACAATACCATTTTGCTGTGGTGAATAAACAGAAGTAGTTTGGTGTATTATTCCATTTGTTTCAACAAATTTAGTAAAAGCATTGTTAATAAACTCAGTACCATTGTCTGATCTAAAAACCTTAACAGTTTTACCAAACTGATTCTTTAGAAGATTATAAAAAACTTCAACATTTTCTAAAACTTCTGACTTAGTTTTCATAAGATAAACCCAAACTGCTCTAGAATAATCATCCACAATGGTCAAAAAATATCTATATCCCCCCTGCTTGTGATCCTATAAGGACCCCAACATCTAAATGAACAAGTTGACCTATATCAATAGACTTATGATCACTTAAAGGAAAAGGATCTCTAACTTGTTTGGCTTTATGACAAATATCACAAGCATGATCAGAACCTTTTTTATATTGAAGAACAGAATGTAACTTTTGAAGAACAATATCTGCAGGGTGTCCTAACCTATTATGCCAAACAATTTTAGACACATTGCAAGAAAGCACACTATTACCTTCAACAGTTTCATCAAGATAATATAAACCTTCACTCTGTCTACCAGTCCCTAGAACTTTCATAACTTTCAAATCCTGACACATCACATAGCACTTAGAAACATCAAAAGCAACAATCAGACCACTGTCTTTAGCAATTTTATGCACAGATAACAAACTAACACAGTATTCAGGAACAACCAAGCACATCAAAAAGAGTTAAATAACTTGTAATTCTCAAATTACCAATTTTCTGAATATAAGCAAAGGTTCCATTAGGATGTCCTACTCTAATTTTAAGATTAGAAACATCAATGACATCAACAAGACCTTTATCTGAAAAAGTTATGTGATGGTTTGCTCCAGAATCAGTAATCCAATTTTTTCTTTTAAACAAATGATTCTTGTTAGTCTGTGCACAACAAAAAAATCTTTTAAAATTTTTGTGAAAAATTTTACTTTTGTTATAAAACATACCTGCCATATTTGACTGAACACCCTTCTCTGATTCAGAATTATCCTTAATCAAATTCAACACCTTTTCTAACTGTTCAGAAGTCAAAGAAACAGAAGAACTTCCAGAAGTAGAAGTATTATTAGACATTCTCTTGAAATTATTATTAAATTTTTTCTTACCAAAATCAGGAGGATATCCAATTATCTTAAAACATTTCTCAATAGTGTGACCATTAAAACCACAATTCTCACAAACAACAGGACTTTGGTTTCTATAATTTGCTTTTAAATTTTTATTATTATTATTTCCAGAAGAAGAATTAAACCTAGGCACATTTTCTCTATTAACCATTTTAGAAGCAAAAACAGAAGTTTGAGACTTATGTGAACTACTAGCAGTAATACCTCTATGACTTTCTTCCCTAGACAGAATAGCATAAGCAGATTTAACATCAGGCAGAGGCTCTCTAGTGAGAATATTACTTCTAACAACCATGTAGACATCATCAAGTCCCATTAAGAATTGCATAAGTTTCAATAACTGATTATGTTTAGAAAAATCCTGAGCAGCATGGCAAGTACATCTAGGTAATTGAACAAGAGCATCAAATTGTTTCCACAAAGCATTCAACTTATGATAATAATCAGATAAAGACATACCATTCTGACACAAAGAGTTGATTTTATGATGTAAATTAAATGTGACAGATCCATCTACTTTATCATAAGTATCTTTTAATTCTTTCCATACCAGAGAAGCTCTTTTAGAGAAAATTTGACCTAGATACAGTTCTTCAGTAATAGAGTTCAAAATCCAAGACATAACAACTGCATTACATCTATCCCATTGTTTACCAAGAACTTCATCAGTATTAGATCTTCTGCAAGTACCATCTATGAATCCAATTTTATTTTTAGCTTCTAATGCAAGAATCATAGCACAACTCCAAACCTTATAATTCTCAGTTCCTTTTAACTTTATAGAAACAATAGACAATGTACTAGAATCATTAGGATGAAGATGCAAAGGACTACCAAGATCTAACTTACTAATCAAAGTAACATTATCATCACTTACATTAGAATCAGTTTCATATTGATAATCAAAATTTATATTATCATCATCCATTTTGAATAACAGAATTCAAATAAAAAACACAAATAGCAGATAAAATCCTAGATCTAACCTCAATTAGATCAAATAAGAACACACAGATAATTTCAATTATCTATAACAAATACCAGATTAATTCTCAAATTAACCCTAAACACAAGAACAGATAAAAGTAACAGATTATTCCGTAGTTCTCAGGATTCCTTGCCAATCAAGTGGTAGATCAAGAGCAAAAGAATAATCTGGATCTTTAAAAAATAAAAAAAAAAAAAAAAAAAAAAAAAAAAAAAAAAAAAAAAAAAAAAAAAAAAAAAAAAAAAAACCAAAAAAAAAAAAAAAAAAAACAAAAAAAAAAAAAAAAAAAAAAAAAAAAAAAAAAAAAAAAAAAAAAAAAAAAAAAAAAAAAAAAAAAAAAAAAAAAAAAAAAAAAAAAAAAAAAAAAAAAAAAAAAAAAAAAAAAAAAAAAAAAAAAAAAAAAAAAAAAAAAAAAAAAAAAAAAAAAAAAAAAAAAAAAAAAAAAAAAAAAAAAAAAAAAAAAAAAAAAAAAAAAAAAAAAAAAAAAAAAAAAAAAAAAAAAAAAAAAAAAAAAAAAAAAAAAAAAAAAAAAAAAAAAAAAAAAAAAAAAAAAAAAAAAAAAAAAAAAAAAAAAAAAAAAAAAAAAAAAAAAAAAAAAAAAAAAAAAAAAAAAAAAAAAAAAAAAAAAAAAAAAAAAAAAAAAAAAAAAAAAAAAAAAAAAAAAAAAAAAAAAAAAAAAAAAAAAAAAAAAAAAAAAAAAAAAAAAAAAAAAAAAAAAAAAAAAAAAAAAAAAAAAAAAAAAAAAAAAAAAAAAAAAAAAAAAAAAAAAAAAAAAAAAAAAAAAAAAAAAAAAAAAAAAAAAAAAAAAAAAAAAAAAAAAAAAAAAAAAAAAAAAAAAAAAAAAAAAAAAAAAAAAAAAAAAAAAAAAAAAAAAAAAAAAAAAAAAAAAAAAAAAAAAAAAAAAAAAAAAAAAAAAAAAAAAAAAAAAAAAAAAAAAAAAAAAAAAAAAAAAAAAAAAAAAAAAAAAAAAAAAAAAAAAAAAAAAAAAAAAAAAAAAAAAAAAAAAAAAAAAAAAAAAAAAAAAAAAAAAAAAAAAAAAAAAAAAAAAAAAAAAAAAAAAAAAAAAAAAAAAAAAAAAAAAAAAAAAAAAAAAAAAAAAAAAAAAAAAAAAAAAAAAAAAAAAAAAAAAAAAAAAAAAAAAAAAAAAAAAAAAAAAAAAAAAAAAAAAAAAAAAAAAAAAAAAAAAAAAAAAAAAAAAAAAAAAAAAAAAAAAAAAAAAAAAAAAAAAAAAAAAAAAAAAAAAAAAAAAAAAAAAAAAAAAAAAAAAAAAAAAAAAAAAAAAAAAAAAAAAAAAGAAAAAACCCCAAATTAGAAAACCCTAACTTGAAGAAAACCCGATCTAAATCAAAACCTAACTTATTATTATTTGTGATTAAGAAAATAATATCAGATCCAGTAACCTGTCTCTGATACCATGAACAATTTCTAAACAGAATATAATAGATCTATGATTCTCAAATCACACAAAATCTAATCTCAATTAGATTAAGAAACTCACAAAGATTACTCCCGCTATTCGATCGTAATCCACTCAACTTATTGTTGAATGTTCTATTACAAATTAAGAACAACGAATCTAATTATTATTATTACAAGCTTTTCTGGAATAATAAATTGAGAGAGAAACAAGAGAAAGTTTATTTCGATATAAACTGAATGAATGAATATTGGGGCATGATTCGGTTTATATACTCGATCATCTTTTGAGTATTGACAGCCTAAGTCCCTCAACATATAACCGACTTATCTTGAGCCCCTTCTTCTTTATCTTCTTCTTTATGACATAAGCAGTCCTATAAACTTTTGTTTCGAAAGATATGATAATTTGTGTATACTTTTGTAAGTTCCATGGACATTAATTTATCGATGACGTCCATGACAGGCTTTTGAGAGGAAACAATTTTTTTTATTAAATTGGTAGGGTTGGTGTGTGCATTTGTTGTTTCTTTTGCTTTTTTTTTCAATATTTATTTTTTTCTTTATTCTTAGTTCATTAACTTTTATTTGATTTTTTTAAAGTTAGTTTAAACATTTATATATTACTTTTTATTTAAAGTTTATGAGTGGGATGACTTGGATAAATAGTTTAAAATATCATATTTTAATAATGATATACGAGTACAACTTAAAAGAATTTCATCATATATGTGGATATGCATTTTTAAACTTATAGAACATCCTATTTTTCCTCATTTTATCATTATGCATTCACGAATACCTCCATTTCTACTATGATCATTTTTTGTGCCATAGATCAGCAATATATTACTTGATGAAAGGTTTGTAGGAAGTAGGAACGGTAATGCCAATCATGTTTTCAAGTGTTATATTTATCAAAATCAACTTGGTGGTATTTATTTGCTACCCGAAATTTTTGGTCCTCAAATATAATATAAGTTTCCTGTTATAATCTTTGTGATCCAGGTTGCATACTTTGGTCACATGAACAGCCCTGCTTCATGAATGCACTCTTTTGTGTATTTGGAGGTAATTGTAAATGAATAAATATTGAGCTGTTATATTTGACTGTCATGGTTTGTTGTATATCATAATGTTTACTAGGCATCTTTGGTACTATTTTGAGCTTAAGTACTAATCTTCCTATAAACTTTTGTTTCGAAAGATATGATAATTTGTGTATACTTTTGTAAGTTCCATGGACTAATATTTATCGATGACGTCCATGACAGGCTTTTGAGAGGAAACAATTTTTTTTTATTAAATTGGTAGGGTTGGTGTGTGCATTGTTGTTTCTCACAACCAGACTTATCACTCCATCCATGAACAAAAGTTTCCCTCCAACGTTATTACCAATTAATTCATTCATTACATAAGGATTTGAAATATACAACCTATAATAAAAGATTGGAAAATAATTAATCAATCTAACTCAAATGCTTAAAAATCAACCTAAAACCTTAAGAATTTGACATATGGATTCTACTAATTCTTTTTTCTAATCTTACCTCCTGATTTTTCCACATGTCATCATCTTACTATTAGGCATGTATTTAGACACACCAATTAGGTTGATTTATCATTATTCAGAAAGATTTGTTTTTTATTAGATGGGTGGGGTCGGTGTTCGTATTGCTGCTCAGAACCAGGCTTATCACTACATCCATGAGTGAAGGTTTCCCTCCAAAGTATATAATCCTCCCCTTACTATTCTTTCTTACTCACTAACTAAATATGCACAATGTGATTTCATCAAGAAAAAGGTTTCCCTCCAAAGTGTATAATCGTCCCCTTACTATTGTTATATTTTTTAAGTTATACCAAATTATATTTATTCTGCTTCATTTTTTAGTCTTATTTTGGTTTTAATTTTGGTTTTGTTGCTATGTTTTCAAAGTTATATTGTTTTGAATTTGCTTTTTTTTTTCAATATTTATTTTTTTCTTTATTCTTAGTTCATTAATTTTATTTGATTTTTTTAAAGTTAGTTTAAACATTTATATATTACTTTTTATTTAAAGTTTGTTATATGGTAAATTTTGTTTCAATTACTAGGTATATTTTATTTTTGTTAAAAATATAGATTTGGTTCATAGTTATTTAACATTGAATAAATTTTGATAAGTGTATGAATTGAAGTTTACAATTTTTATCAACATGAATCTCAAGTTTATCTTTTTATTTTACCAACTCCTCAAAAAAAGAGTTCGTAAACACATTGTATACAAAAGTCATGGTCACAAGTTCGAATGTTCAAACCGCATTTGAAAGTATACACATTTTAAAACTTACATAATAGTCACGCAATATATTAGGATGAAATATGTTATGTCTTAAAAAATTGTTTATATTGGTTGATAAATACATAGTGATAAGTTATATATAGTGGTATGTAATAAAAAAATCATTAATATTGGTTAAGAATTTTTTTCATAAATATTGCCTTTTTTGTTAACTTTCACATAGCTTATACATATGAAAGTGACACTTATATATTGTCGAAAATATATAATTTATACATGCTTAAGGTTATTACATATGTGTAAAACATTAATATTCAAAATCAAATTCACTTATTTACACATGCATAAGTAAATAAAAAGAGTCACTATATACGAAAATGTCACCGCGTAACTTTCATATGTGTATGTTAATGGAAAAAAGTGAAGAAAAATATGTGGCTACAAATGCTTCTCGCGTTGTTTTTTCTGTTTGGTAGTTCTCATTATTTTTTTATTTAAACTAAGAGAGTGCATGTACGATGTGCCCGCAATGATGGGTGGTGGTGCTGAATTGCCGCCAGCGATAGGTGGAGGTGGCGGCGACAAGTAGTGTAGGTAATTGATATAAAATGGTTAATGTTTATTTTTGGAGTTAATAAGAGATGTTGTATATTAATTTCATTATAGATATTATAGGTTTTTAAAGTGAATATCATAGGTATTTAAATTGAAGATGTTTGTTTAGAATAATAAATAGAAGTGAAGGGTAATTTAAGGTTACCAACTACTATAATAACAAAAAACGGAGAATATATATCGACAAATACATTTGTATCATTAATGATTTTATCTTTGATTCAAAATACAATAGTTCTTGGTGAAAAAATAACTTGCAAATTAACCCATTTTAATATGATAATAATCAACTCGACATCATCAGTATTAAAAATATATATGGACAATGTGTGGCAAGTCTCAAAAAATTATAAATATTCGGTAAATCAAATTCAAGAACAAATTAGTAAACTTCAGTTAGTATATTAAGCAAGTAGTGTGATCGATGATTGTTTCACCGGCCGTTGAGTTAGGGTTATTACATACCAAAATTTAAAAATTGTGATATTTGGCAAATTTTGAAAATGGAATAATTAGGCTAAACAAAAATATAAAAATGTATAAAAATTTAAGTCTCCAAATTCATTTCACAATAGTATATATAACATCTTATATTATAATGTAAAAAGTTTAATACTAATTTAGGAAAAATTAACTTCCAATATTTTACTTTTTGTTATTAAGATAACATTAATTTATTTTGATATTAAAACTTTTATGTAGCTTTCATATTTATAGTAGTTTTTTAAAAGTTAACCAAAAAATTTACCCACGCAATTAAAACAATGTATGTCAGATATCTTGATATTCACGAGTAATTCACATTTATTTAAAAAAAATATATAAATTTATTTAGCTAAACAAATATAAAACATATATTTAGTTTTGCTACAAATAAAAAATTAAAAACATTATTACTAAAACTGTAATTTTGTATTAAACATTTATGATATCCCTAATAAATATTTACTATAAGCATTTTTCGTTAATATGTTAAGATATTTAAATAAAATAAAATTAGTTATTATTATATTACATATCGGATACAATATATGATTTTGAAAATAGTGATAACATCACCATTTTCAACAATTTTTTTATCTACATTCGTCAATCTTTTATAATATTATGAAAGAATAACATGTCATTAGTTATATAAGTTTACCCGCATATTACGCGGGTTAATAATCTAGTATAAATATCATAACTCATGTCTAATATTTAGTTTTGAAGATCACATTTAAACATATGGTAGTAATAAATAAACTTTTTTCCAACGGGAGGAAGCCGTGGAATTCCCGCTGAACAATGAAGACGTATCTATGGGTTTAGCTTTAAGTCTTTAAAAGGTTATGAGTTCAATTATGATGTTGCTTCTTTTATTAGTTGTTTTGCTCTTTTATCTATAATCTCTTATAAAGAGGATTGAGTTTAAGAAATTCAGCATAAATTTTGTTTCCAAAATACCCTCACTTTATTTATAAAGTTTCAAACTTACCCTTCAATACAAAAAAACCCACACGTCCTAGAAATACATATCCACACAAACAAAAAACTCACCGGTGTCTTTCTTTATTTTTCTTCTGATGCCGCCGGCGCCGGAATCAGATCCCCACCGGTGTCTTTTTTTTTTGTTTTTCTTGCATGTTTTGTATGTGATCACCTTAAAGTCGCCGCAACGGGCGGGCACCAGCTAGTTTTATAATAATGATTTTTGTCAAACTTTTGAGTAAACATTATTAGGATTGTGTGGTTGTGTTGTATTAGTTTTGGAAAAAAATAGATACACACAACATCAAGTATAAACCGACGTCTTTATTATTAGTATTAATATTATGATTTTTATTTATAACAAGAGGTTACGCGTGTAACGTGACGGTGTCCGTAGCAGTGAAAGTTTGGTGGCGGGAGACGTCTGTTGGTGGTAGAGACGGCGTCGAACGGTGTTGATAATTGATTTTAAAGGTTAGTGAAGATAAATTAATAGATAAAGGAATGATTTTGTATATAATCATTAAGGGTATTGGACATTTTTTTAGGTAACTTCTAATAGGGGCTCTTTTTTTTTTCTTTTTAATGTAATATAGATAATTTTTTTAAATTTGTTTTTACAAATACATCACCTTATATCAATTGGAGTATTATTATTAGGCCCATTATATCCAGCCCACTAAACGGACCATCAGACTTTCAATTTAGGGTTACATTTTAGTTTTAGTGGGCCAGATACACATACACATGTAATCGATATACTTGTATGTGTATATATATAGACGTTTACTAGCTTCAATTCTTGCACGCAACACTCACAAATATTCTCTTACATTAATTCGACAAATAATTAATTAAAACTATTAACATGGATACGCAGCCCTGCCGCCGTTGCACGACGGCCGGAAACGTTTGCCCTCCAGATTGTCCTTGGCGTAGAATTCGATTATTGGAACGGCAGAATCAAGAATTGCAACAGGAGATTGGCCGGCTCAATCTACTCCTACACGCTCGCTTTCACTATGTGGGTTCGACGTCATTTAACCCCGGAAATCCTAATTTACTAGCGTACCGACCACCGCTGGTTCCTGCAGTTGCTGTTGGTAACCCACCACCGGTGGGTGGTGAAAATGTTGCTCCGGTAGATGGTGGTGGTCAACCGGCGGGTGGTGAAAATGTAGCTCCGGCTGGTGGTGGTGAAGATGTGGCTCTGGTTGGTGGTGGTCAGCCGGCGGGTGGTGATGAAAATGTTGCTCCGGCAGGTGGTGGTGGTCAACCGGCGGGTGGTGAAAATGTAGCTCCGGCTGGTAATGGTAATGGTGGCGGCTCGACGGCCTCTGGTAGCTCGACTGCCGGTACAACAACAACTGGTGGTAGCTCCGACAGCACTGCTTCTGGTTCTGGTGGTGCTGTACCTTCTGTCTAAAGGTGATGGTGGTAATGGTCATGGTAGTGGGAGTACGTACATGTGACAGGAGAAGTTGTTAAGAAAAAAAGATATTTTAATGTTTAGCTAGTACGAGTATTTGTCAAGTTTTCATGATGTACGTTGTTGCTAGCTGTTTCATTTTAATCAAAAACTTTTTATTAGTTTTAATCAAGAATTTGGATTATTATCAATTGTTTTACTATATTTAATATAATATAATGTTTCCAAATCAGGATACCAACAATAGTTCTTTAATGCGCAAAAGATAAACAATACGGAGTATAACAGATCCGTATGTTTGTGTGCTAGTGAGTTGTTTTGTCTTATCTAGCTAGGTTACATATGTATATACTACTCCATTTCTATTTCTATTCATTTAATTTCTAATTAATCTATGTGATATGTAGTTATGTTATGTATGTATGAAATTAAAGGATGAAATATTCGGTCTAATTGCTTGATTATTTATCATATTTAAATACACATGGTAGCTATATATAATAGGTAGTATATATGTTAAGTAATAATCATACGAGTACAAAACAGTTTAGTAATCTGCTATATGACTTGATATTTTAACGAATACATTCGATAAGAAAGATGGACAAAATTAATTATGAAACTAATTAATATGCTTCTAATTATAAATTCATTAAATTGTTATTAGTTTGTGTTGTGATATATATTCTAAAATTAAATAACACATATAATGCTATTTAAAAGAACTTCGTGTTGACAATTCATTTTTTTTTATTAAGTTAGTATTTGTCATAACTTTGATACGTAAACTATACCTATCAAATTATCTTCACATAAACGTATTCGTCATAAATCAATAAATATTAATACTAATATATACGATATAAAAAAATAATGGAAACCCAATAACATTATAATTTCATAAATCAAGTCTTATTAATTATTATCATCTACTAAAGTGATTAAAGCAACTGAATTAACATAAGTTATAAGATACGGAGTAATAAGTATTCGTATTTGTGTTTTGATGATGGACACGGTATCCATTTGGACAAAAGAACAGGAATTTAACACATGGGAGTATGGGACTGTAAATGTTTGTGGCCTTGTGGGCCCACCGCACCTTTTTCGTATAATGTTCCGTCCGTACATGTTAACCATTGCTTCTTTTCAATATTTTTCCTAAAGTTTAGAGGGTGTTGTATTGAATCTACAACAAAACTACACTTTAATCAATTCCAATTATCAATATATTCTTAAAATAAAAAAAAACGAGCATGGTACCCGTGTAATGCGACGAAAATGGTGAGGAAGACGGTTTATTAGTGTCGGTGATTATATTATTGGTTAGGGGTGAACAAAAACCAACAAAACCGAAAAAACCGAACGAAAAATCGAAAAAACCAAAAACCATTGGTTTTGGTTTTCTAAAAACCGAAAGTTATGGTTCGGTTTTGGTTTCTAATGAAAAACCGAACCGAACCAAAAATATATATTGTTTACTTTATTTTATATTTATATCATTATTATTAATTTTTGGTAAATATGTTAATATATTTGCATTTTTAGGTGTATATAATAATATCATCTATATGTTTTAAGTGAAAATACACAACAAGATTGATTTTTTTAATTAAACAACGCATAAAACATATAAACAGTTATATATAAAATTTGTTTGAAGTTTGTACAACTTACTTTAATGGATTTGTTGTCATTGTTGTAGTGTTATTGTTACTAATATTGTTTTGAAAACTTGTTGAAATTAATTATGGTGTAATTATAAGGTATAAACTTTTCAAGTTCAATTAGACCAAAACCAAAAGTGGTTAAAAACCGACTAAAACCGAACCGAAATAGACTCAAACCGAAAAAATCGAAACCAAAAAACCGAAACCCAATGGTTTTCGATGGATGACAAACCGATATTTCGATGGACCTAAGCGGTAATGATGGCTCTCAAATCCAGCTTAGGCATAGGTCGAGATGGATGACAAACCGAGACTCGATATTTCGATGACCTAATTTTTATTTTTTTTATTTTTATATATAAAAAAGTTTATATATGTAATTAACTAAGTCCAATCCAAATTTCAGCAACTATTCAAAATCTAAAGCTTACATAAAAAGCCCGCTTACAAATTATTAACCAGATAAAAATAGTATCATTATATAGACATACGAGTAATTACTAATTTTCAATAACGTAACAACACATAATACATATTACATATGGGTATCCAACTTATATGATTATCTTTTGCACTGCTAAATATAAATTTTTCTTTTTAAATAGATTTAAAATCACAAAAGATCTAGCGACAATGACTAGTTATTATTATTAACGTTAAGAGAGTAAATACATAGCGATCTACATTGTCTAAAACAATAGCTTATAAAGAATGATGGAAACAATCTACATTGTCTAAAACAATAGCTTATAAAGAATGATGGAAACAATTTACATTGTCTAAACCAATTTCTTATAAGAATGATAGAAGACTTCACAAATCGTCGGCTAGTTATGCCAATATGTTTTCTTAATTAGTAATATGATTTTGCAATGTTTTAACTTTTATTGTTTGAACAATAACTTTTGGTATGTTTATTAATATAATAATATACTATTGATCGTTTTTTATTTAATATGTTATATAATATAATTTGTTATGCCTAGCTTAGTGACTCTTTTTTTGCTTGTCTTAGATCTATAAATTCATAAAGACGGCCCTGATAGCTCTAGTAGTTGATCAGTCGGTGACAATAGGGTGCTACCGAGTCCAAATAACTAGCTGTGAAAAGAAGTTGGGTTACTTCTTTGAAGATATTAATTACTAATTATTTAGTATTTGTAAAGTTAGAGTTACTTGCTATTGTTTTAGTGTTAAATCAGAAACACTTTGTTGGGCGCTTTTAAAAAGAATTTAGGATGTGGATTAAAATTAATTAGTAATTTATTTGTTGGCATGTTGATGTTTATTCCTGCTGCACAGTCGGGTAATCGTTACAACGTCAGAAAAGTATTTTTTCCAAATCAGGATAACACCCATATGACCATATCTCTCATTATATAAGTATTATATTAATTTAATTTAAATTTATAACGTACCAAGTCCGTATGTCGGGGCCAAGGTTGTCAAGTGATTTCGTGCTACTGGTAGTTTTGTCTTATATAGGTAGTTTTGTCTTATATAGATAGTGATAGAGTATGTATATACAACTATAGGTAGCTTTGTCTTATATAGGTAGTTTTGTCTTATATAGGTAGTTTTGTCTTATATAGGTAGTTTTGTCTTATATAGGTAGTTTTGTCTTATATAGGTAGTTTTGTCTTATATAGGTAGTTTTGTCTTATATAGGTAGTTTTGTCTTATATAGGTAGTTTTGTCTTATATAGGTAGTTTTGTCTTATATAGGTAGTTTTGTCTTATATAGGTAGTTTTGTCTTATATAGGTAGTTTTGTCTTATATAGGTAGTTTTGTCTTATATAGGTAGTTTTGTCTTATATAGGTAGTTTTGTCTTATATAGGTAGTTTTGTCTTATATAGGTAGTTTTGTCTTATATAGGTAGTTTTGTCTTATATAGGTAGTTTTGTCTTATATAGGTAGTTTTGTCTTATATAGGTAGTTTTGTCTTATATAGGTAGTTTTGTCTTATATAGGTAGTTTTGTCTTATATAGGTAGTTTTGTCTTATATAGGTAGTTTTGTCTTATATAGGTAGTTTTGTCTTATATAGGTAGTTTTGTCTTATATAGGTAGTTTTGTCTTATATAGGTAGTTTTGTCTTATATAGGTAGTTTTGTCTTATATAGGTAGTTTTGTCTTATATAGGTAGTTTTGTCTTATATAGGTAGTTTTGTCTTATATAGGTAGTTTTGTCTTATATAGGTAGTTTTGTCTTATATAGGTAGTTTTGTCTTATATAGGTAGTTTTGTCTTATATAGGTAGTTTTGTCTTATATAGGTAGTTTTGTCTTATATAGGTAGTTTTGTCTTATATAGGTAGTTTTGTCTTATATAGGTAGTTTTGTCTTATATAGGTAGTTTTGTCTTATATAGGTAGTTTTGTCTTATATAGGTAGTTTTGTCTTATATAGGTAGTTTTGTCTTATATAGGTAGTTTTGTCTTATATAGGTAGTTTTGTCTTATATAGGTAGTTTTGTCTTATATAGGTAGTTTTGTCTTATATAGGTAGTTTTGTCTTATATAGGTAGTTTTGTCTTATATAGGTAGTTTTGTCTTATATAGGTAGTTTTGTCTTATATAGGTAGTTTTGTCTTATATAGGTAGTTTTGTCTTATATAGGTAGTTTTGTCTTATATAGGTAGTTTTGTCTTATATAGGTAGTTTTGTCTTATATAGGTAGTTTTGTCTTATATAGGTAGTTTTGTCTTATATAGGTAGTTTTGTCTTATATAGGTAGTTTTGTCTTATATAGGTAGTTTTGTCTTATATAGGTAGTTTTGTCTTATATAGGTAGTTTTGTCTTATATAGGTAGTTTTGTCTTATATAGGTAGTTTTGTCTTATATAGGTAGTTTTGTCTTATATAGGTAGTTTTGTCTTATATAGGTAGTTTTGTCTTATATAGGTAGTTTTGTCTTATATAGGTAGTTTTGTCTTATATAGGTAGTTTTGTCTTATATAGGTAGTTTTGTCTTATATAGGTAGTTTTGTCTTATATAGGTAGTTTTGTCTTATATAGGTAGTTTTGTCTTATATAGGTAGTTTTGTCTTATATAGGTAGTTTTGTCTTATATAGGTAGTTTTGTCTTATATAGGTAGTTTTGTCTTATATAGGTAGTTTTGTCTTATATAGGTAGTTTTGTCTTATATAGGTAGTTTTGTCTTATATAGGTAGTTTTGTCTTATATAGGTAGTTTTGTCTTATATAGGTAGTTTTGTCTTATATAGGTAGTTTTGTCTTATATAGGTAGTTTTGTCTTATATAGGTAGTTTTGTCTTATATAGGTAGTTTTGTCTTATATAGGTAGTTTTGTCTTATATAGGTAGTTTTGTCTTATATAGGTAGTTTTGTCTTATATAGGTAGTTTTGTCTTATATAGGTAGTTTTGTCTTATATAGGTAGTTTTGTCTTATATAGGTAGTTTTGTCTTATATAGGTAGTTTTGTCTTATATAGGTAGTTTTGTCTTATATAGGTAGTTTTGTCTTATATAGGTAGTTTTGTCTTATATAGGTAGTTTTGTCTTATATAGGTAGTTTTGTCTTATATAGGTAGTTTTGTCTTATATAGGTAGTTTTGTCTTATATAGGTAGTTTTGTCTTATATAGGTAGTTTTGTCTTATATAGGTAGTTTTGTCTTATATAGGTAGTTTTGTCTTATATAGGTAGTTTTGTCTTATATAGGTAGTTTTGTCTTATATAGGTAGTTTTGTCTTATATAGGTAGTTTTGTCTTATATAGGTAGTTTTGTCTTATATAGGTAGTTTTGTCTTATATAGGTAGTTTTGTCTTATATAGGTAGTTTTGTCTTATATAGGTAGTTTTGTCTTATATAGGTAGTTTTGTCTTATATAGGTAGTTTTGTCTTATATAGGTAGTTTTGTCTTATATAGGTAGTTTTGTCTTATATAGGTAGTTTTGTCTTATATAGGTAGTTTTGTCTTATATAGGTAGTTTTGTCTTATATAGGTAGTTTTGTCTTATATAGGTAGTTTTGTCTTATATAGGTAGTTTTGTCTTATATAGGTAGTTTTGTCTTATATAGGTAGTTTTGTCTTATATAGGTAGTTTTGTCTTATATAGGTAGTTTTGTCTTATATAGGTAGTTTTGTCTTATATAGGTAGTTTTGTCTTATATAGGTAGTTTTGTCTTATATAGGTAGTTTTGTCTTATATAGGTAGTTTTGTCTTATATAGGTAGTTTTGTCTTATATAGGTAGTTTTGTCTTATATAGGTAGTTTTGTCTTATATAGGTAGTTTTGTCTTATATAGGTAGTTTTGTCTTATATAGGTAGTTTTGTCTTATATAGGTAGTTTTGTCTTATATAGGTAGTTTTGTCTTATATAGGTAGTTTTGTCTTATATAGGTAGTTTTGTCTTATATAGGTAGTTTTGTCTTATATAGGTAGTTTTGTCTTATATAGGTAGTTTTGTCTTATATAGGTAGTTTTGTCTTATATAGGTAGTTTTGTCTTATATAGGTAGTTTTGTCTTATATAGGTAGTTTTGTCTTATATAGGTAGTTTTGTCTTATATAGGTAGTTTTGTCTTATATAGGTAGTTTTGTCTTATATAGGTAGTTTTGTCTTATATAGGTAGTTTTGTCTTATATAGGTAGTTTTGTCTTATATAGGTAGTTTTGTCTTATATAGGTAGTTTTGTCTTATATAGGTAGTTTTGTCTTATATAGGTAGTTTTGTCTTATATAGGTAGTTTTGTCTTATATAGGTAGTTTTGTCTTATATAGGTAGTTTTGTCTTATATAGGTAGTTTTGTCTTATATAGGTAGTTTTGTCTTATATAGGTAGTTTTGTCTTATATAGGTAGTTTTGTCTTATATAGGTAGTTTTGTCTTATATAGGTAGTTTTGTCTTATATAGGTAGTTTTGTCTTATATAGGTAGTTTTGTCTTATATAGGTAGTTTTGTCTTATATAGGTAGTTTTGTCTTATATAGGTAGTTTTGTCTTATATAGGTAGTTTTGTCTTATATAGGTAGTTTTGTCTTATATAGGTAGTTTTGTCTTATATAGGTAGTTTTGTCTTATATAGGTAGTTTTGTCTTATATAGGTAGTTTTGTCTTATATAGCCCAGAGATTTCTCGAAAACCCACATCTAGACACTTAAATCAACATGCAACTCATCCAACTCAAATCTAAACTTCAAAGACTACATTTCATCTTTCAAACAAACACATGACATCAAAGTTGCTACTTACAATCATCGTTGTTACCAAAAATCATTGTATGACCCAACGGGTAGTTTAACCGAGTCATTAACCTACTAAACGTTTACATAACCATATACAATCCAAATAACCAAAAGCTTGACGTTATCACAGGTTTTATACCAAATCTGACTTGTTTAACCAAAAGAACATGTACCAAGAGCCATAGTAGTCAAAGGGGATTATCTATCCAAAATTACCCAAAGTGCCAACCTTCAAATTGGCTCCAAACCTTCAATTCAACTTCACTTGGTCAATTCTTTACCCTTGCTACTACCAACTCCTATAAAAAGGTTAAACAACTAAAACATAAGCAACGCTTAGTGAATGCATATACATATAATCATAATCAAGTTACCATAGCAATGTGCATCAAGCACCACATATAGCCTATCAATGATAGCCATTTCATTCATAACAAGCATAAGCACAATTTCATCATAATTCATATCACATGGCCATGGACAATTGGCTAGTAGGAATTTACCCACCTACTAGCTCTTACAACAAATCGGTTAGTAGGAATTTACCCACCTACTAACTCTTACAACAAATTGGTTAGTAGGAATTTACCCACCTACTAGCTCTTACAACAAATCGGTTAGTAGGAATTTACCCACCTACTAGCTCTTACAACAAATCGGTTAGTAGGAATTTACCCACCTACTAGCTCTTACAACAAATCGGTTAGTAGGAATTTACCCACCTACTAGCTCTTACAACAAATTGGCTAGTAGGAATTTACCCACCTACTAGCTCTTACAACAAATCGGTTAGTAGGAATTTACCCACCTACTAGCTCTTACAACAAATCGGTTAGTAGGAATTTACCCACCTACTAGCTCTTACAACAAATCGGTTAGTAGGAATTTACCCACCTACTAGCTCTTACAACAAATCGGTTAGTAGGAATTTACCCACCTACTAGCTCTTACAACAAATCGGTTAGTAGGAATTTACCCACCTACTAGCTCTTACAACAAATCGGTTAGTAGGAATTTACCCACCTACTAGCTCTTACAACAATTTGGTTAGTAGGAATTTACCCACCTACTAGCTCTTACAACAAATTGGCTAGTAGGAATTTACCCACCTACTAGCTCTTACAACAAATCGGTTAGTAGGAATTTACCCACCTACTAGCTCTTACAACAAATCGGTTAGTAGGAATTTACCCACCTACTAGCTCTTACAACAAATCGGTTAGTAGGAATTTACCCACCTACTAGCTCTTACAACAAATCGGTTAGTAGGAATTTACCCACCTACTAGCTCTTACAACAAATCGGTTAGTAGGAATTTACCCACCTACTAGCTCTTACAACAAATCGGTTAGTAGGAATTTACCCACCTACTAGCTCTTACAACAAATTGGTTAGTAGGAATTTACCCACCTACTAGCTCTTACAACAAATCGGTTAGTAGGAATTTACCCACCTACTAGCTCTTACAACAAATCGGTTAGTAGGAATTTACCCACCTACTAGCTCTTACAACAAATCGGTTAGTAGGAATTTACCCACCTACTAGCTCTTACAACAAATCGGTTAGTAGGAATTTACCCACCTACTAGCTCTTACAACAAATTGGCTAGTAGGAATTTACCCACCTACTAGCTCTTACAACAAATCGGTTAGTAGGAATTTACCCACCTACTAGCTCTTACAACAAATCGGTTAGTAGGAATTTACCCACCTACTAGCTCTTACAACAAATCGGTTAGTAGGAATTTACCCACCTACTAGCTCTTACAACAAATCGGTTAGTAGGAATTTACCCACCTACTAGCTCTTACAACAAATCGGTTAGTAGGAATTTACCCACCTACTAGCTCTTACAACAAATCGGTTAGTAGGAATTTACCCACCTACTAGCTCTTACAACAATTGGTTAGTAGGAATTTACCCACCTACTAGCTCTTACAACAAATTGGCTAGTAGGAATTTACCCACCTACTAGCTCTTACAACAAATCGGTTAGTAGGAATTTACCCACCTACTAGCTCTTACAACAAATCGGTTAGTAGGAATTTACCCACCTACTAGCTCTTACAACAAATCGGTTAGTAGGAATTTACCCACCTACTAGCTCTTACAACAAATCGGTTAGTAGGAATTTACCCACCTACTAGCTCTTACAACAAATCGGTTAGTAGGAATTTACCCACCTACTAGCTCTTACAACAAATCGGTTAGTAGGAATTTACCCACCTACTAGCTCTTACAACAAATTGGCTAGTAGGAATTTACCCACCTACTAGCTCTTACAACAAATCGGTTAGTAGGAATTTACCCACCTACTAGCTCTTACAACAAATCGGTTAGTAGGAATTTACCCACCTACTAGCTCTTACAACAAATCGGTTAGTAGGAATTTACCCACCTACTAGCTCTTACAACAAATCGGTTAGTAGGAATTTACCCACCTACTAGCTCTTACAACAAATTGGTTAGTAGGAATTTACCCACCTACTAGCTCTTACAACAAATCGGTTAGTAGGAATTTACCCACCTACTAGCTCTTACAACAATTTGGTTAGTAGGAATTTACCCACCTACTAACTCTTACAATACATATATCTATGAGTTCTATGAACTCAACTATTTCACAATCATCAACTAGAATTCAACATGCATTCTATATTATGGTGTTTGGCTTCACAAATCATTTTAGCAAAATTCCATAATCAACTTCATAACACAAACTTAGCCAAACACCCAAAACATAAGATTTATCACAATGGGGTTTATTATAAAAACTCAAATGCGTCGACCCCATGTTTCTCCTTATAATTCCATTAGGGTTCTTTATTCAAAAATCCCAAAATCCCCAATTTACTAGTCATGAACCCTAATTTTCATAATCAAGAACCCTATTTTTGAAATTGAAAGATTTGGAGAAACCTTACCTCAAAAACAACAACACAATTGAAATTTCCAGAATTTCTCCTTTCTCTTTGCTAATTTCGGCCTCCCCCAACTCAATACAACCCTCACTTTGCTTATTATGAGTGAATTGATTAAATGGGATTTATGGGAGAGTTTAATTGCATGTACTTCTTAATAATTCAGAAAGGAAAGAAGGATTGATGAATAAAGAATTTGAGAAGGAGTTTAGTGATATATGAATCACCCAAAATTGAAATTGGCTGGAATAGTTCTCCTGATGCCACGTTTTTCCTCAAAATAGAAAAGGGTATTATACCCGCTAGCCACTAAAGTTCCAACTAAATTAACCCCTTATCTCAAAACAAAATACTAGGAAATTAATTTAATGTCAAAACTATAAAAAGGGTTAATTTTCTATTACCTTAAAATATTGGGGTGTTACAGTAAACAACACAAAAATACGGAGTAATATTGATCCTATACAAATATTAGTATACCTATATGTATAATCAAAACAATATGAAATTATAAATTATAATTAAGTCGTGAATATCAAATAAACAAACATACATTATGTACTATGTCTAAAACGTAATATTATGAAAATAATAAATAAAACAAAGATTTAAGTATATATGCAATTAAATATACTTACAACATACGTAAAATCGATCAAAATGCAAAGTGGATTAATGATTCAATGATATGCCATACGTAAATATATATTGGGAAAAAAGGTTAGTTAGGTTATATGAGTTGGAGAAGGAGAAGGATAAGGATTGACAGGATTCCTAAATTTAACTAAAATTAAGGAAATTTTATTTAATAAATTAAAGGGGACACATGTCGCGTAAGGCTTGTGTCAAGTGTCGTTTAAATAATAATTCAATCATGTTTTAGTTTATTGGTAGATATCTATTTCTGTATTTCTCATTATAGCTCAATGATTGAGCACCGTTTTACATGTTGGAGGTCTCGAGTTCGAGACATGGGAAATACATCTGAAGAAATTTCACAATAAAGTCTTCCAGTAAAGCATGTTTGAGTCATGGGGCAGGATTTTATCCCAATTAAATGTCGTGCCTTCGGGCGGTTTAGTTGGGAGTTTCTCCTCCTACTAGGTATTGAGGGTGAGGGGGCTCTCTAGCGCGAACCCGGTTAAGACAACGTAAGCTAGATCCCCTGTTGCGAGCAAATGATCTACACCTTTCAAAAAAATATATAATAATACTCGTTGCAATTTATTCAACTTTTAGTACTTAACTGGTTATTACTCGCACATTGTTGTCGAATATGTTTTTTACACGATAAAATATTGGACTCAAATTTATATCAAATATTCGAACCTAAAGACAACTAAACATGTAATAATAACAATAAAAATATTGTAAAGGTATAATAAGTTGTATTACAAAGTATATATGACATCAATTCAATAGAAAACCTTCTAAAATACACATAAAAAAATTCTATATATATTAACATTTTTGTTTTATTTATTATAGAGATAATTGTATGTTACAACTTTTTAATTGGATCAGAATTTATATACACTCATAAAAGCTCAAAAAGTATTTTGTAAATTTGACATATGGGGTGAAAAATTTATTGCCATACATCTTTTGAAGCTCCCTTGTTTTTCAGTGAATAATATTATAGTTGTAAACTAGAGTGAAGACTCGTGCGATGCACGGCCGGGTAAGTTGATTAGTTTGACATCTTCAGTGAAGTGAAGTTTGATGATCATGCACCGAGGTTTACGTATGTACGTAGTATTTTAACGAATGTCTCAAATGTGTTAATGCATGTTGCGTTTGAGATCACTTCAGGTATTAGTTTTATGTAGGATAGGGTCAAATTCATAATTTATAAATGAATGCATGTAGTCTGATAAAGATTAATGATATTGATATTGGATATAGAAACAGAGTAGGCATAATTGTTTACTTATGGGAATTGAATATAACAATAAATATATAAATTTGGAATGGCCTGAAACTGTTGAGCCAACCGAAAAGGCTCTTTCACTTATTTGCAATGGTAATGTATACTTATGGGAATTGAATATAACAATAAATATATAAATTTGGAATGGCCTGAAACTGTTGAGCCAACCGAAAAGGCTCTTTCACTTATTTGCAATGGTAATTAAACATGTGTATTTTTATTGTATATGAGACCCACTATCTCGTATCCATTATACACACATAAAACCATAAAGTAGCAGTAAAGTAAGGGAAGACATAATAATCTTAAGCAACAAAAAAGGCAGTTATGGCCGGTTTGATTCATGGGATACACGGCAGTAATACATATACAATATGAACGATAGGAGAAGGAAGCCGGTGATGATAATTGCCGGAGTTTTGCAGCCGGATGAATCAATTTCGAGGAAGGGTTTCCATGGAGCTTTCATGCAGAAAAGTAAAAACCATTAACACCAAAAATTGCAACAGTTTCCACGTAGCACCCGTAAAAAACATATATGCATAAGAGAAACTACTTTATAACCCAATTACCATTACCTTGCTTATATATGGTTGTAACTGCAATGATAAATCAGATTGACTTCTATCCATGACAGATTTAGTCGCCTCCACCGAATCCTTTCCAAGAGTCTTTTCTACTACCAAAGTTGTGTAGCCAGTTAGCGTAAACTTTATTGACATGCGACTCCCCTCTTCTCTTTAAATCCATCTTTATACATCTAGGTCATTATACTAAGGTTTCATGTCCCATTGGGGTCATTTCGCAAACGGCTTTCAAGATGGAAAACGATATGTTTCATTTAAAATAAACAAACCTAGCCAGCTTCCTAGCCAGATATTGAGGTCTTCAATGTTACATACAGTATCGTTCACAGACTATAGCTTCAATCTGTTACGTATTATTCATTATATACTCCTTAATCAGGAGAGTCTAAAATAACAACGCAATCCAAATAGCAATACATGAAGTCTTTAAAATCCGGATTCTATAAATGGCCTATTTCAAAAAAAGTTTTCTATATCGATCAACCACATAATTAGCTCAAATTAGGGTATCCTTGTTAAAATAGATCACTCAAGGACGGGTGCCTCAGCCCGCCCGCTATAGCATCCCAACCAAATTCATTATTTTTCACTTCTCACTATGTATATCCAGACTTGCCTTCCACTAATCAAAAAATAAATGATCATATGATCCTTTTATCACAGACCAACCTACAATTGCTAGCTTCCCGCAGCTGCCATTTCAACATTGTGTAACAAAGATCAGACACAGCAGCCACATTAACAATAAAGTACCAAAGGCCTGCCATAGTCACTCCCACTCCAGCTTCACTTATTTACTAATCAACTGATTCAGAGGTTTAAATTATTGTTGAAATAAACTTTTCTGAATCCATAGTTACACATTTATTATTTATAAAGATTTATAGAAATCAAACATAGCAGTGTTGTGGGCCTACCCAGACCAACCCACTCAACCTACTCGTCATGCCACCTTTACTGATACATCATAACATGAAAGCAAACACAACATGATTCAGTCAACTACAATAGTGAAAACACGATCACTTTATAGGCGCACATTGTAGACAGTAACTAACCTTTATCCCTAATTCTTCAAACTTATCTTGGATCATGCCAACCCTTTCTTGTGTATCTCCCTGTCTAATTGTCTCAAAAGCATTTTGCTTCCAAAAGTAAGCCAACTTCACTATAGGAAATTACAACTCGAGGAACAAAATAAATGTCACAAAATATAACAGCTGTTGGAATATGATTTTTGTGCATTTGATGGAAATATAAATTCTTCGAATAGAATAAATTACCAATTTCAATGGCGATTCTTCATGTACAGAGAAACTGAATCCAAGCTGAAGAGATACGCCATGTTGATAGAAATACAAAATATATATAATTTTGGGAATTAATATAAATTAAATTATACAAACACCTTATACTAACACTAAACAACAAAAAAATAAGGGTATATAGCAGATAAAGATCCGAAGCAATTAAAAATCCCATTAGGTGATATTATCTGAACTAATTAACCAAAATAAACACACACATACACAAATGTCCTTTGCTTAAATACCCAAATGTCTTCTCAAACTGTACCAGTTTATCCACCGATATGGAAGCCACTTTGACAACCCAAAATCACATATCTATGGTTAAACCAAAAGTTAAAGATCATCTAGAAATAACGATAAATAAATAAAAAACTTTGAAGTCATAGGATTACCTAAGGTTCAAAATTCCTTGAAAGCAAATTATTAGTTGCCTTGATATCAGTATGAATGATGGTCCATTGACAAACCCCGTGAAGATAAGAAAGGCATGAGGTAGTGGTGTATCATATATTCATAAAGTATAATTTTACTGTTTGCATCAGTCATAATCTAACAGTTTTCTATATCATAAATTGTGAATAATAATGTAACTATCAATTATTGTATGTATATTTATGTATTCAGTCAGTCCCGCACAACGTGTGGGTTTAATCTAGTTGACAATATAATAATAACTAGCAACATCCGAAGCCCTGCTTTGCATGCCGCGGTTATCAATTGTGCATTCTTTCTTTTTTAGACAATAACATAAACACAACTCCCATATTAATAACTGCGTAAAACATTATGTTAAAAAAAAATTAATGCTCCATTCTTGAGTTTTTATTTTGAGGGATAAGAAAGGAGAAGAAAAGAAAACTTTTATTTTTGTATTCTTGAGTTTTTTTTTAAAGGAATAGAAAGGGAAGGGAAGGAAAAGTGAAGCATTTTAATCCTAAAACTTTCCAGCCAAAAGTGGGATGATTTGGAAGGAAAGAGTTATAACCCATTAGAAATTACTAATATACCCTCCAACCAAAGTTATAAAGAAAATATTGAGAGAGACATAATTGTAAAACTTTTCTTTTTCATTTCTTTTCCCTTCAACTCAAGAATGTGTGTTTTGATGTAAATTTTTTTTTTTTTTTTCTCTATCCAATCTTCTCCTTCCCTTTCTTTTAAATAAAATTTGAGAATGCAGTGTAAAAGAATAACGAAAAGTAGCATTATGAAGAAGCTGCTTATTCTATCTAAAAAAATTAGACACTTCCCTTTGAGATGTTCCCAAAATTTGACAAACAATCACATATCTTTTTTAAATTTGTGTCGAGTAAACACCATTGTTTTTTTAGAGTATGCTTTATCTTTTTATTCGAAGATAATTTGAACTTGATTAGTGACTTACCACAGGCGAGATTTCTCGTTGATGCTATAAAATCTGTGGGCACTCAGTTTTCTATGGTAAGGTTTAGTTTCGTTTCCCTATACACAAATTTATTCATTTTTTTCACTTGTCTTTGAGCTGATTTGGCATATTTTTTCAGTTGAACGCATCCTGGAAGCTAAGACAGTAACTGCTAATGGTCCATTGGCTCGTGCTTGTGGTCTGTACCTTGCACATGTCAAATATGATCGCTTCAGGAGTCTACAAACCACCTTCAAGAAGATGATTTCTTTTGTAAGTGAGTTAGTAGCTTTATTTGGCCTTTCTATGTTGCTTTGAAAAAATTTATAAACTGACCTGAGGTTTCTGCAGTTCAATGAAATCAACCCACTGGAAAGCTGCAGTTCAATGTGAGTGTTTGAGGTTTCGTAAACTGATCCGAGCTGTAGAAGATGCGGATTTCTTGTTGATTGTCATAATGCAGATCCATGTAGTTGTTTAATAGATTTTTACTGTAGAGTATTCAATAAGTAATGTTGAAAAGAATCGTCACTAATTATCAATTTTTGGATATATCTATAAAGCTCTTATGGTATACGAACAGTATTGTTTTGATAAACTTAATCAATGCGTTCTGTTGGTTTACGTTCGGTGTTAGAACCCGGTCTAATTCCTTGGTTGTCGTCAGAAGTAGCCCTGATGCCCACATCAACAATGACCTAACTATAGCTAATGTGAAAAGCCAGCTTCACCACAAAATTCTCCCGAACACGTTCTAGACGAATTGTGATCTACCTCCAACAAAATCGACAGGTCATTGTATTAATTAAGACTTTCTAATGTTTTAGTAATGTTTTGGTCAAAGATTAAGACTTTTATTCCATTGTTTTGAGATAATCATCTATAGATATAAGCTGTTAATTAATATTAATATATTTTACCATTTTTAATTAATTTTATATAAGTTTTGTACTGTTTAAATTGCCATTGTTAAGACAATTGGCTTAGGTCAACTATTTAAGTATTTAATTTATTTTACTATCTAACTTAGTTTTAGTAACTTAATTTATTGTAACTCATGTTTAGTTTTTAATTATAAAAATCACGTAAAACATAGTATATAAAAAAATTAAGAAACTATTTCATATGCAATATATAACTAGTTATTTATAATATAAGTCTATGATTGATATGATATTATTGAATGAAACAATGGATCTATTGTTGATAATAAAATAGAATTAAAAAGAATCTAAAAGTAGAGAATGAAAAGTGTTAGTATAAAAATTGTCAATATTATAGTCTACAAAAAAGAAATGAAAGATTACGTGCTTTAGATTATGTTTTTAAAGATTATTTATTTTATTAATTGAATTAAATTCCAATTATCTTGCAATATCAAATGTAACCCATTCGATTGCATGGATATTTTCAAATATATATATATATATATATTTTTTTTCTACCTTTTTGTCCAACCAACCCAAACTATGTTGTCCGATGTGGAGGGTCTGACCGAGCTCGTCATTGCATTCGACGAAGCAAGTTTCAGGTCTGCATTTTCATTGTCGTAAAAGACGTCGTTATAGGATTATCGGTACAGCATTATCGTTAGTCAATATATACTTTGTTTAGACTAGAGAGCGTCAACACATTTTACTCGTGATATAACATCTAAATATTCGTCCATCCATCTAACTATATGTCTAAGAAAAAAAATTGACTACAAATTGAGGCGGTTGTTTTTTATGTCTACCAAATTAATAAGTACTTGATTTTTCTTAGTTTTGGAATACACGACATCCCATCGATTTGCCTTGATTTTACGAAATGCACCTACAAGGTACTCAATGCATGAGTCCATATCATTCTTGAACGTGGTTGAACAGGTCGTTCTGTTACATGACATTATGATATCACGTGCATGACTACAAAAATGCCCACGCACAAAACCCTCAAAATTCTGCATGTTTCATCCAACAATATCACATCAGAGATATAAACAAACTGAACAGCTAGTGCAAGTAGAAAAAAGACTCGATCTTACCTTGGGTGGTTTCAATATGGTATACGTCATTGTTTTGAGTGACTTTATTAGGATATTCTCATTGTAAAGTGCCGATGACTGGTCTCCATAAGCAGAGCCTTTCATAAGTGCATATGTGGGTTCATTGTATAAAGGATTGGCATTCAAAATCTGATTTTGTATGGAGAGAAGCAGTTGGAGAATAGTCGAGGTGCGTGGCACCCACATTGTCTCCTGGCCACCACTTGTTTTGGGAAGGCTCAGGCGAACCTCACCAGACTTGTCCAGATTTGGGTTGATACCAAGACCGCCAGAGTGATAGTACACTAGCTGTAACCAAATAATTGTCAACCCTTCACTGGAAAAGCTTAGACCAACTGGAATACATGTATATGTGCGAGTGTCTATATACGACTTTAGACACATCAATTAGATAAAAGAAGACGAGGATTACATACAGGTGGGCTTTTAGGATAGTTTCTTGGGAAACACACATCAAAGAAGAAGAGACCATTATGATAAGGAGTTCCCTCTGGTCCGACAATTACAGCTCTTAGAAGATCTATCCGCGATTCATAAACCCTCACATATATGGTGCCTGCAGCCAAAATAAAGCAACTCGTGTTTGCATATAACCCTACTGTCGCTGATTAAGCTCGAATTACTCGCTTAAATATAGATTAAGGAAAAGGTTAATATTTGACAAATCAATATTTCTGAGGTATAGGCATACCAGGCAACTGTTTCTTAAGAATCTTCCACTCTTTACGTATTCTTTTACCTGGCAGCTGAAACATATCACGTGTACGTATATCAGAATTCTGTATTTAAGCAAGTAATTCCAAAAAAAATAAACAGCCCGATACTGTTATTCCAAAAAAATAAACAGCAACACAAGTACCTGGTTCATATCAGAATTCTGTGCTGAAAAAAAATGATCCGAATGGTCCACGACAGAGTCAAACTTCTTGAAGTATTTATAACTTATCTTAACATCTTTATAATCAGCACGATCCTGGTTCGCCAATGGATCTTCCATAGAAAAGATGCCAGCACGTGAACTCTGGTTAGCCTCCAGAATCTTCTGAATCGCTGAATCTGGTTGTCTTACACTACTAGGTGTGTGCACTTGCAGAATAGCATCCTACAGGACCATACACAAACACAAAGGTGATGATAATTTTAATTAAAAAGAAAACAGACTATACTAGAGATCCGCAGTTTGATTTCTAACCATCATATATGCGGCATCAATGACAAACAAAGGTTGTTGTGCTTGGACTTTCATTCCTTCCTTGACCAGAACCTTAGTAACCAAACAAGGCTCATAAGCAGTGACGGTCCATGACCAAGGCACATAATGATCGTCTGAACCATGACCTGTTTCAATGTCCTGCAACTTGCGACAAAAAAGTCCCGGTTAACAGGCTTCTAACGATTGTGCTTTCCCTTTGAAAAGAGTATGACCTTTTTATCTTTCAACTAATTCTCATCTACATAAAGGTGTGTTTGCTAAACAGGCCAGGTATGGTCAGATGCAGAATGCAGCAAAGAGACTCAGGGTGTAGCTTCTGAGCTACATTTAGTAACGGTGATGGGTTGCAAATGGGGGTTAACGTGACAGCAAGCAACAATTCACAATTCGGAAAAGTTTGTTAAGGTTTAGTCACTTCATCTAAAAAAATAAAACATAGTAGGGATTGGTTTGCAAGCCACACATTCGTACATTACAAAAACACACAAGTGACCTGAACAACATACCGAAGCAAGTACGGATACTTGAAGCCTATGATTCTAAAACTGAGACATGGAAGGAGAAGAGAGAAAGAAACTCGTACCGTCGTCTTTTCGCTCACTGCATCATTGCGGTTTTCATCAAAAACAACCTGATGAGCTTTTGGTGATTAATGACCCATACACAACAGAGGAACAATAATTAATCTAAAAGATGAAAGGGAAAGAATGGAACTTATACCTTCCTCTTTTTGTCCAGCGCATAATTGGTAGGTTCGTCATCCATAACACTCCTCTTTTTAACTAGAGAAAGGAATTCCTGAGCGCCCTTTGCTCCGATTTTGTCAAATCCATCTACAAGGGACTTGATGCATGACGCCACATCATTTTTGAACTCGATTGAGCAGGTGACATCACTAACAAGACACCCAAGTTGCAGCCCTTCCATGTAAGCTTTACATGCCATTTTGATATCACCTAAACGCGTACGAAAGTGGCCAACTACAAAATCCTCAAAGTTCTGCATGCATGCATATCATCCAATTAACAACTTCAAATTAGTTAACCACATGAAACAAGAAACTACCAAAAACAAAATAACAAAACACACACAAACTTTACCTTGGGTGGCTTGTTCATGGTATGTACCATCGTTTTGAGCGATTTTATAATGGTGTTCTCGTTATATAGTAACGAAAGGTATTCCCTGGCTGTCATTGCATTTCCAATTCCATTAAAGTAAGGCTTTGTGTTGAAAATTAGATCATGTATGGTGACGAGAAGTTGGAGCATCGTTGTGCCGGGCACCCACAAATTTTCTTCTATGGCATCTGTATCGAGAAGGCTAAAGCATACTTCACCACACATGTTCATATTTGGATTGATACGAAGACCAATAGAGTGATAGCGAACAAGCTGACAGGAGAACGTAAAAAAAATAACAAAATAAGATGAATCACTTACTTAATAAGTTAGACTAAGTGGCATATATATACGTGTGTACATCACATAGGAGCAATTAGTTAATAGAAGAGGAAGTGGCTCACGTACAGGCGGGATATAAGGATATTTGTTTGGGAAGAAGACGTCAAAGAAGAAGAGACCGTGATGATAAGGAGTCCCCTCTGGTCCGATAATTACAGCTCTTAAAAGATCCATCCTCGATTCATAAGCCCTCACAAATATAGTCTCTGTACCACATGAAAATGAAAAACTTGAAAGTTACATGCTGAACTATATACTAGCATAACAAAATGTTATAATTTTTATAAAAATTATTTTCAAATGAATGAGCATTATATACGAGGCAAGTGTTGCTCAAGAATCCTCCGCTCTTGCTTGATAGTGCTAGTCCAGTCAGGCTGAAACATATATATGATAAAAGTAAAAATGTTCAGCAACGTAACAAATGCAGGGTTACGTATTAATGTTAAGTGAAAGACACACATACACACGACATACTTACATGTTTCATTGCACAAGTGTGTGATGAAAAAAGATGATCGGAATGGTCCATGACGATATCAAACTTTTTAAAATTTGCATATCTTTTCATCACATCATCATCAGCAGCAGCTATTACTAGGCTGCTAGCAATGTGTTGGTCCTCAGGCTCAAAAATCTTGTCAACATTTGGAAAAACATCAGGGGAAAATGCGAGAGCCTTTCGATAGACTTCTTATACATAGATTTCTGGGATTCGTCGGACAATGGCTTGGGGACGTAACGGGATAGGATTTGAGTCTTGATGACAAACATAGGTTGTCCTTCTTTGACATACATTCCGTCCTTGATCAGAACCTTGGCAACCTCACCAGAAGTTTCGGAGCAATAATATTGATATTCGTGTTCCATCATGATGGGGTAATTTCCTAACCTGGTGACCAAATCACTGCCCTTTGATTATAATGGAATATTCTTATTATTTACAGGCAAATATCAGATTGAAAATACGATAAGGAATTTCGATAACCAAAAAATTTACTAATAAATGATCCATCTTCTTCCCTAGCCCTAACCCTAACTAATTTATCTACATCGCAGATTCATTGAAACTATATATACCTATACATACTATATGTATGTATATTGATATTTAAACCATTGTTTTGGGATACATTAAGCTTTTTACCTCTGCGTGACCAACCGAATGAACACGCCAACCGAGCGCCGTCGTTTATCGGTCCGACAAATCTCTTCGGGTTCCCCTAGTGTTCCATTTTATTCAATGGTAAAAAGAAATATGAGGCTGTTAGTTTATGGGAAGTGATTCAACATTATGTATTTTATTTAGTGTTCCATTTATTTTATTTTATTTTATTTATACTTTTTCTTTTGTTTTTTTATTATCTTCCATCATAAATAACGGGTGGAAATATAGGCATGTTGTATCGTCCGGTTTACATATTTATTGTATTTTTTTTTTTTAACAGTGGAGGACTATACCAAACCAGCACAATACTTCTACCAGTTACTTCATTTGCTAAATGCTTAAAATATATAGACATAAAGACATGTCTAAAATATTTAATGGACGACATTTATTCTCTTTCTTATCGTCACCTTTAATCATGCCATATGTCAACATTAGATTTTTGTACATCTTTAGACTTATAATTTAGGCATATCAAACATTTTCCTTTGCTAAGTTATAATCATTTATTGTATTTGTCTCATAATATATTCGGTTGAACTGAATAAAACTATAAAAAAAAATGTAATGAATGTGATAATAAAATGAAGATCATAATGAAATTAATAATTGACAGTCCATATCCTGTTTATTAAAGTTAAATGGAAATGAGACTAAAACAAAAAATCCAAAATACCCATAAATAAACAATAAATTTCATACACAATATAATTTTTTTCTACTTTTAGAGTTGAATTTTCATACACTATGTGACATAATAAAATGTGATTACTAAATATGCAAAAGTTTGTGTTGGATTATGAAATGAAAGAGTTTATGTTTACCGTTAAAAAAAATGTGATTACTAAATATGCAGAATGTATTATAAACAATGTAAATTTTATGATGATTATATAATAATTGGGATTTTGTTCGTTTGTAGCTTGAGGGATAATAGTATACTACTTCCATGATAAGAATGGAATAGAGTTAATGACATAAATCGTCCTTGGTTTACCTAAATAGTCACCTTTCGTCCTTTAAAATCAAAAACCTCAAGGACAGTCCTTTATAGGAGGATAAGGTTCACGTTTGGTCATTTGACTATTTGACCGTCAACTTCTCTCCGTTAAACCCCTCACGTGCCTCCCACGTGAGGGGTATTCTAGTCATTTCCACTCTAAAGGACGATACGTGACTATTTAGGTAAACCACAGAGACGATTTATGTCATTAACTCTTTACAAAAACCAAAAGGTGTAATTAATTCTTTTAATAATAACAAAACAAAAAAATCATCCACTTCTTTTCCAGGATCCCTTTAAACCTTTATTTTTTTTTGACAGGTTAATTTCAACAGTCGAACTCGCACTCCGAAGATACCTTCGCGAGTAAGATGCGAGACACCACCTTTATGAGAAAATACCGTCGGTGAGGAACCTGAGGCTCGAACCCGAGACCTCAGTAAAACTCACCCGGGACCCGCATAGCGGATTAGGGAAAATACCCCTGGCCACTGGGGTTTAACCCAGTGGATCCCTTTAAACCTTTATAACACATCTTCTTATACATATACATGGATATATCTATACATCTGCATCTATCTCCGTCAGACTCATTCATCACCACCACCAACGTCACCCCCCACTCGACCTCCACACCACATCTGGCAGCCGGAAACGGAGACCCACATGTTGTTGTGCTCGCATATCCGTCGGGTACCACACCGCCGGCCTATATCTAAATCTATAAAATCTGTTGTCACCATTTATATCTGGATCCATATATATCTAATCCGACCACCGCACCCTACCTCCGATCGATATTTATATCCATCTTCATTCATTCTTTTTTTGTTGTGTTCTCTGCCTTTGATTAATGGCAACCATTTCATTTGAATGGATGAATGAAATTGGATAGATTGATCTTCAAATAGAGATATATGTATTATTGTGTTTATGTATGTGTATAAATGTATTTAATTTTAGAATATCTAGGCTTTAAGTAAGTGAAACAAAAAGATGAAAAAATATCAGGTTTTTGTAAAGAGTTAATGACATAAATCGTCCCTGTGGTTTACCTAAATAGTCACGTATCGTCCTTTAGAGTGGAAATGACTAGAATACCCCTCACGTGGGAGGCACGTGAGGGGTTTAACGGAGAGAAGGTGACGGTCAAATAGTCAAAGGACCAAACGTGAACCTTATCCTCCTATAAAGGATTGTCCTTGAGGTTTTTGATTTTAAAGGACGAAAGGTGACTATTTAGGTAAACCACAGAGACGATTTATGTCATTAACTCAATGGAATAAGTAAAAGATGAGCCGATGAGGTAAGGTTGTTGAATGAATATGACAGTTATACCTCATGGCCTTATAATCCATTGGAATTGATTATTTCATTCCTCAGCATGCCAAACATGGCCTTATGTTTGAAGGCCCGTGCAAATAGCTTCACAAGCCCGGTTTTCCCTTTCTGTTTCATGTTTCTTTGTTTTGCAGGAACCGTTCGTGTTGCTGGTCTTCCTTAATTTTAATTTCCATTCTGTTTAGTTGCTTTATATTTATCTACTATTTTGTAACATGTTCATGGGTTACTCGTGTTATTATACTGTATTTCTAACAAACTTAAACAGATTGGTTTAATAACACGATTGGTTATTAACTTGTTCCGGTTCTTCTTTCAGAATGGAATCTCAGCCCATGTTCTCTGTTGTTCCCACTTCTGGTGTCTCTGCAGCTTCTGCTGTGTCTGCTATCATGACATCTGCTGTCTCTGTTACCTCCATGCTAGTTGCACCATTGCCTACTGCGGTTGCAACTCAGGCTGAAAAACCTGAGAAGTTCAATGGTGTGAACTTCAAACGTTGGCAACAAAAGATGTTCTTTTATTTGACAACGTTGAACCTTGCGAGGTTCTTGACTGAAACCGCTCCCCAAATCACTGAAGGGGAGATGGATGCTCAAACTGTGAGCGCGATTCAAGCTTGGAATCATTCTGAATTTTTGTGCCGCAACTATGTCTTGAATGGCCTGGTGGACTCGCTCTATAATGTTTATTGCAAAATGAAGACTGCCAAAGAATTATGGGAGTCATTAGAGCGCAAATATAAAACAGAAGATGCTGGCACCAAGAAATTTGTGGTGGCTAAATTCTTGGAGTTCAAGATGGTTGATTCAAAGACTGTCATGAGCCAAATCCAAGATTTGCAGATTATTCTCCATGATATTCATGCTGAAGGAATGACACTGAGCGAGACATTCCAAGTTGCTTGCATGATAGAGAAACTGCCACCAAGCTGGATTGATTTCAAGAATTATCTTAAGCATAAGAGAAAGGAGATGACCATTGAAGATCTCATTGTTCGTCTTCGTATTGAAGAAGACAACAAAGTTGCTCAAAAGCAAAGTTGTGTCCCAAATTCAGCAAAGGCTAATGTTGTTGAATATGGTCAATCTTCAAAAGGTAACAAAGGCAAGGGACGGGTTGAGAAGAAAGGCAAAGGGAAAGGTCCAAATCTTGGAGCCAAAGGTGGAATCGTGAAAAAGAAATTCCAAGGCACCTGCTACAATTGTGACAAGCCTGGTCATAGGGCAAATGAATGCAAACAGCCCAAAAGAGAGACCCCTCGCCAAGCTAACATGGTTGATATGGATAATCTGGTAGCTATGGTCTCTGACCTCACTATGATGATCTCTGAAGTTAACTTGGTTGGTTCTAATACCAAGGAATGGTGGGTTGATACCGGTGCCACCCGCCATGTTTGCTCTGACAAAGATCTGTTCAACACTTTCAAGGAGGTTACTAATGGTGAAAAGCTCTTTATGGGAAACTCTGCCACTGCTGATGTGAAAGGCGAGGGTAATGTGATCTTGAAGATGACTTCTGGAAAAGAACTCACTCTGCAAAATGTGTTGTATGTTCCAGAGATTCGTAAGAATCTTGTGTCTGGTTGGCAGTTGAATAAGTTTGGTTTCAAAATTGTGTTTGAGTCTGATAAGGTCGTGTTGACCAAAAATGTGTTGTATGTTCCAGAGATTCGTAAGAATCTTGTGTCTGGTTGGCAGTTGAATAAGTTTGGTTTCAAAATTGTGTTTGAGTCTGATAAGGTCGTGTTGACCAAAAATGGTGTGTATGTTGGAAAGGGCTATGCCCTCAATGGTATGTTCAAAATGAATGTAATTGCTATCAATGGAATGAATAAGACCGGTACTAGTTCTGCTTACTTGCTTGAGTCTTCTAATGTGTGGCATGGTCGACTTGGTCATGTCAATTTTAATTCCATTCGTCGTTTGATTAAATTGAATTGCATACCAAATTTCCATATTGACTCAAATCACAAATGTGAAACTTGTGTTGAAGCCAAATTAACAAGAGCACCATTCAAATCGGTTGAAAGAACTACCGAACCGCTTGATATGATACACACAGATGTGTGCGATCTAAAATCCATTCCAACGAGACATGGATATAAGTACTTCATCACGTTCATTGATGATAACACAAAGTATTGTTGTGTTTACTTGCTGAAAAGTAAAGATGAGGCAATTGAAACCTTCATTGCTTACAAGAATGAAGTTGAGAATCAACTTGAAAGGAAAATCAAGGTCGTACGAAGTGATAGAGGTGGTGAATATGTCTCACCTTTTGCTGAATTTTGTTCACAAAATGGAATAAGACATGAGTTCACTGCACCCTATTCACCTCAATCAAATGGGATTGCTGAACGAAAGAATCGAACCTTGAAAGAAATGGTGAATGCCATGTTGGTGAGTTCTGGTGTAAGTCAGAACATGTGGGGGGATGCCATTCTATCGGCAAATTATCTTTTAAATAAGATACCCCACAAGAAAAAGGATGTGACGCCATATGAATTATGGTGGAAAAGAAAACCATCCTATGAATATCTCAAAGTGTGGGGGTGCCTAGCCAAAGTAGTTGTTCCACTACCCAAGGCCCAAAAGATAGGACCCAAAACTGTTGACTGCATTTTTATTGGATATGCTGATCACAGTAGTGCATATCGTTTTTGTAACACCCCAACTAAGGCGGAACGATGAGATGTACAGAAAGTCGAGTATTCAAAACAAAGGATAATAGATAACATTCCACCATAGCTTTATTTGATAAAAATAATTTTACAATGCACAAGCATGTGAACCAATTCCCAAGTACAATACGTCTACCATACTTGGATATTAAGTCCACGAAACAAATAACAAATACATGAGATGATATACTACAATGATCAAGGCGGATTCCATTGCCCATCACAAGGTTTGATCTTTGACTCCAAAGTGCAATGCAAATAATCATGATGCATATAAATCCTCAAAGCTTACGCTAATTCCTGAAAAGCATGAAGAAAAAGTGTCAACTACGAAAACGTAGTTGGTGAGTGCATAGGTTTGCAAGTAAATCTCGTTACATATCCATTTCAAAACAAACTTAGAAAATATATTATTTCATATCAATTCACCCAAACCACATGACCGACAAAAATTCCCATATCAAACCATCAAGTTTTCAAAATACCATAACGTCATTTCAAAGAGTTGAGAAATCCATGGTAAATTATAAAGTTCTCATTTGTCACATTTATCGTGAGAGAAAAATATATCAATCGATTAATCATTCATCATACCAAAACCATTCGGTCATCAATACTTCAATATCGCCAATTTCAACAACTTTCGAGATTCCATATAAGGTCCAATACCCAAACCGTATGTTCAATCCATAATATCCAACCATAAGTAATAATCAATAATATTTAGCCAAAGGCATAATTTGATGAGTTGTCTTGAGCCACTACTAAGACCATTTCCTGTCCCAACCAACATAATATTTCATTTCATAGCACAAGCTGTCAATCAAGTGCAATTAATAAAGAAGGGGATCGTGCCATGGAGACGACCGCCTAATATAAAGTAGATTAGAGCACCGCTCGGGTCGGACTGGCAATGAAAGTGGCCACAAAGGCGACCAACATTCCACCGTTACCTATTTTAGTGGGTGAGTGGACGACTCCTAGTTGCGCAACCCTCTAACTACAGGCCCCCCCTTTCGGAGTTAATAGTAGTGTACCGAAGTGATACAGTTTGACAGAACTCAAGCTCATCATATAACTTATAATACATTGAACATACAATATATCCCATTTCATAATCATTCTTTCAAGAATCATTCATATATATAAAGCAATTTTATTTATCATGCTTTTCACCCGAAAGTAAAACACATAAAAGAGTTTGAAAGGGGGCTATGACTCACCTTGATATGCCGAGCATTATATACACTTATCCAAAATGGGTACTTCCCATCTATCGCTTCCTTGATCATGTATTCCTTATGGTCCTCAATCACCTTTCAATGCCAAGACTATCCCTATGATAGGACTAATATACGTAAGTTCCTATCTTAAGCCATCACTTAGAAATGCCACTTTCATTATGTTGTCATCAATTATGGGATCCAAGTATATTGCTAATATTCATATCTTTTTTATTGTAGAGATTGATGGTGTAAAAGGTCACTTTCAATATACATGTAGTTATAAGTTGTTAGAATTTCGGTAATTTGCCTTCATTTGTGGTTTTGTTTGGCATCTTAGGTTATCATATGGAAATGCCATATTAAGTTATGTTCTTTTAAACATAATTGGATGTGTAACCAATTTTAATACTAAATAGCATTTGTGATATCAATCTATATTTTGGTTAACGTAATTACTTATGTCCATTCTACTTAATCATCATTTTTGTGTTACTTTGATTACGCTTATCTTTTACTCACATATTCCTCAATATGTCTTATGATTATTCGGGTTTATGAAATTCGTTTAAGTGTTATGGACCATTACCAAATTGGGCCTAAGTGTTATGGGTTTTTAAGTGACTTGGGCTTAATTTAGTTATTGGGCTTGACCTTATTTGGGTTATGTGCTTAATGAGTTATATTGGTTATTGGGCTATATGGTTTATTGGGCCAAGTGGGCCTACTGATTTATGGTCCAATGGGTTTATTATTTGGGCCGGGTTAGCCCATTATGGTCCTTAGTGTATCTTTTAGCCCATTACACAAATTATTGATTTACTTCAGAATTTTCTGTTTTTACTTCACATTTTTATGAAATGTTGGCTACTGTTTTGGGGTTAAACCGAATTATTTGGACCCTCCTGATTTTTATACAATAACCTATATGTGTCCACTTATTTTTTTAATTTTTAGCTTAATTTATAAAGAATGTTTACTACCTCTAAATATTTTTATAAATGGAAGTGGTCAAAACAGTCACTGTTTTGCATACTCGAAAGTTTTATAAAAGTTCTTTGGGTTTTGCTCTTAATAAAAATTCCATGATTTTATTTTAAGTTTAGGACACATTGGACTTACTTTCCACCAAGTATGGCCTCCTGTAACCTTATGGATTAGGAGATAAAAATTGTTAAAGTTGATAAAATATTCAGACAAAAATGCAGTTTTGACCAGTTTTAGTAGAAAATCATATCTTTTGTTTGGTTCAGTATTTTTGAGTGATTCTAGTTGGTACTAAACACGGACTCATTTATCTACAACTTTTATTTTGAATGTTTTGCTTGAATCGGCCCTCACATGCTCAGTTTATCCGTTCCAAGACAGAAAATGGATTCTGTCAGAAAGTATTTGGGTCCAAACAACTCACCAATGACTTAGTTTGCTTATCTTACACTCTTAATCACCTCTCACATGTTTGTTATTCACTTTTGTGTTATTTTAACATCAAATATATAGATTATTAACAATTTCAAGATCATCAATCATCAACTAAAACTGAATTTAAACAAAACTTAATCATTAAACTTAGTTCTTGCAAAAATCACCTAAAAATGTGATTGCATGTGACCATCTAGCCATTTTATGAACAAATCTCTTAACAAATCTTTTATACAACATAAAAACAAGTTCATTTATGAAAATCACAGATTATAATCTCATAATATTCATCAAAAAAATCAGATTTAATCAAATCCTTAAACCCATTTAGCAACAAATCTTACAACTACTAACTCTTGGGTCTTGTTCTTGTTGAATCATTGAATCCTTTCTCTAGATCTTTACATGCATGAACATGTGAGATAAGGATCTATCAACTTTGCCCTCATTGAGTTTGTCTTTCAAAGAAAACAAGAGAAAACATAGATTTTTGATAAAGATCTTTTAGTATATACAAAAACAAGATAGATTAAACAAAGAGATGAAGATTTATACCCTTGATGAACTCGGATTTAATGATGAAAAGATGGCTGGAAATTTTCGTGACTTTGTACCCCTAATATCACCCTTTCTTTGCTTTAAAAACACCCTTTAATCCTTGCTCGATTCAACCCTTACTTGACCTTTATTATTACTATAAGTTTAGATGGATTTTTGCCTTGCTTTTCCTCCCCCTTTTGAGCCGAAAAATACAAGAAGAAAAAGGAGAAAGGAGTTTTTCTTGAGAGAAATTGTGTTTGTATGTGAAGAGTGTGAAAGTTGTAAGTTACAAGAAAAGTAAATGGGAGTTTCAAAATGAAAAGTGAGTGTGTGTGAGGGGGGGGGGGTTTGAGGCCGGTTTTAGCATAGGGAAAAGGAAGGGTCTTTCAATTTTTTTTTTATAATAAAAATTGTGTATGTAAATATGTGTAGATGTATATTTGTTTTATAAATGTATTATGTATTTACTTGTACTTGTAATTTAACTAGTTGTGTCCACATATATAAGCATATGTGTCGTGTGTGTGTGTGTATGTACACAATTTGTGTTTATAAATTTGTTACTAATTTCTTAATTATAACTTGTGTATGTATTAGACATATATATTCACTTATTATTATTATTCAAACTCACTTTTGTGCACATAATAGCTTATTAATATATTTCAAGATGGCCATTATATTTTTTTATGTTCAAATGTCCTTTAATTAGCTTGGTGTTTAAATTGTTGGATATTTATAAGATTGTTGATTGTTGTCACAACTTGTGATTCTTGTACAATTATTTTTGTATCTTAACTTCTCGAAATAAAATTTTTGGTTCATTGATATTTCATCAAGTTCAATTGGAACTAATATATAGCTTGAGATTGTCTTGAATGATTATAGTTATTGTTTATGGAATTTCTAAGGCAACTGGCTTTCTTTTGGCATTCTATTGAACTAGAGGGCAAATATCACCATGCCCTAAATGTCTAGAAGCTCAAATCTCTTAATAAACCTCTAGGGATAGATACCTAGATAATTCCAAGTAAATTGTCCTAGTCGGATTTTGAGGGTTGTTACAGTTTTCTTGTGCATGAATCCAAGATTCCTGATATACACAAAGGATCAATAATGGAATCAAGAAATGCCTCATTCTTTGAAAATGTCTTTCCATGCATTGCAAAAGAATCTGGAAATTCGTCTAGGATAGTCAATGAAAGTGTCCAAGATGAGACACTCAATGAGCCAGTCCAAGAGGAATTGGAACAACCTGAGGAAGAAGAGCTTGAGCCTAGACGAAGCAAAAGAGCTAGGACTGAAAAGTCTTTCGGTCCTGATTTCTACACTTATGTGGTGGAAAGTGAACCACAAACTTACCGTGAAGCGGTAACTTCCTCAGAAGGGCCTCAATGGAGGGAGGCCATCAAAAGTGAAATAGATTCTATTTTACAAAACCATACTTGGGAGCTAGTGGATCTTCCTCCAGGGTGCAACCCACTAGGATATCGATGGATTTTCAAGAGGAAAATGAAGCCAGATGGCTCCATTGATAAATATAAGGCAAGGTTGGTGATCAAAGGTCACAAGCAACGAAAGGACTTTGATTATTTTGATACATATTCGCCAGTAACGCGAATAACCTCGATCAGGGTGGTACTTGCCATTGCCGCCATTAGAAATTTGGAAGTTCACCAAATGGATGTGAAAACCGCTTTCTTGAATGGAAATCTTGAGGAAGAGATTTACATGGAGCAACCTGAGGGATTTATAGCTCCTGGGCAAGAAAAGAAAGTGTGTAAGCTTGTCAAATCCTTGTATGGATTGAAACAAGCTCCCAAACAATGGCATGAAAAATTTGATCATGTCATGCTTGAGTCTGGGTTCAAGATCAATGAATGTGACAAGTGTGTATATGTGAAAGACACATCAGATGGATATGTCATCCTGTGCCTATATGTAGATGATATGCTCATTGCTGGAAGTAATGACAAAATGATAAAATCTACGAAGGACCTCCTGAAGGCAAGATTTGACATGAAAGACATGGGTTTAGCAGATGTGATTTTGGGGGTTCAAATCACACGAACCCATAATGGACTTGTTTTAAGTCAGTCACACTATGTGGACAAAATTCTTGAGAAGTTCAATTCAAATGACTCTAATGTAGCGAGGACTCCTATTGACACGAGTCAACATCTCGCGAAGAACAGAGGAGAGCCTGTCGAACAATTACAATACTCAAGAATTATAGGCAGCCTAATGTATTTGATGAGTTGTACAAGACCAGACTTGGCATATGCTGTGAGCAAGCTAAGTAGATATACAAGTAATCCAAGTTCAAGTCATTGGAGCTGTATGACTAGGTTACTTCGGTATTTAAGGTACACTCGTGATTATGGCTTGCACTACGGCAGATATCCCGCAGTAATTGAAGGACATTGTGATGCAAATTGGATATCTGACACGAATGATTCCAGAGCAACAAGTGGGTATGTATTCACACTTGGAGGGGCAACCATATCGTGGAAATCATCTAAGCAAACAGTTATTGCTAGATCCACGATGGAATCAGAATTCATCGCCTTAGATAAAGCAGGTGAAGAGGCAGAATGGCTACGTCAGTTTATTGAGGATATACCAAGATGGCCCAAGCCGGTGTCGGCCATATGTATACATTGTGATAGCCAATCGGCAATTGGCAGAGCTCATAGCACAATGTACAATGGTAAGAATAGACATATCAGGCGTAGACATAATACGGTACGACAACTAATCTCTACGGGAATTATCACTGTTGACTATGTGAAGTCAAAGGATAATATTGCGGATCCGCTCACAAAAGGCTTAAGCAGAGAGTTAGTTCAGAAGTCGTCCATGGGAATGGGACTGAAGCCCATGAAAGGCTAAGTTTATATGAAGGAAAACCTAACTCAGCTGACTGGAGATCCCAAGATCTGAGTTCAATAGGACAACCTAATTGTATGAACTGGCGAGGTCACTGTGGGGGGAGTTATAAGAAAAACCCTACAATCTTAAAAGGGGAGATTATTATATGATTTAATAATATTCCTAGTCCATTCCTAAAAGTGACAAGTTACGAGGATAAGCCTATGGCTTTTAATGATTCGGGTAGCCTATATGGTGAATCACCTATGTGAGAGAGAAGTGGGGTCGCTTCTTAGGGTATTGTTGGGGGCACAATACTTAACAGCTCTTGCAGAACCAGGCGCATGTCCAGGACCATAACGGACATAACTATGAGGACTTGACTTTGTCAGGGAGAGTCTTGTGTGAAGCGTATTGTCGCCTACACAAATGGCAGACGAGTTCAAAGACATCACTGTCTACTCAGAGCCAGTAGACTAAGTGCGTTTCATGAGCGAGGGTTCAACGGGTAACACCTACCTTCGTATGCAAGATTCAACTGTTGGAACTTGAATGGAACACTGTTGTTTCTGAGATCGACCTCCATTCATGTGGGGGATTGTTGGAAAAAAGTGAATTTTCCCCCACTTTGGACATCAATAAATATATGGTCGAGTGACATATATCGAGAACCATTTAGTGGGTTTTGTAGTCTCTGGCCAAGGCTACGCAACGAACTAAGATGCGTCCAAATTGGGTTAAAGGTGAATGAGATGTCGAGTCTCAAAGGTGTGTGTTTGGAACAAAAAGTTGGAAGTGAGGTAACTTGTCCCACATTGTTGTGGGAACTAAGTTTATGCTTGTTTATAAGCATGAACCTCTAAGCTATGTCAAGAGCTTGTGTTGTGTTTTACTCTGACTCCTACCCGCGCGCAGGGGGGTGCAGAAAACGGGTTTCTGGGTCAAAATTCTATGAAACAATGCGTGTACGCGCGACCTGCGGACACGAATGCAGCTCCAAAAATCCAGGCCCGCGCGGGGCTCCTTTTTGCTGCGACCCGGGAAAAACCTGACCCATTTCTTTGACCCGTTTTAAGAATAATCTAGAACAGGCTTTTGGCATGGCATCTTTTGGCTTCCTGAAACTGATGAGTTATGATACACAATAAATATCAATCACCATTATTATTGATTAATGATATTGATTGTATATCAGTTTCTACTTTGTGTATATAAACACCATATCATGGACTTGTGATAGACACACAATACATAGAATTCGTATTACACACACTTATTCACTTTGCAGTTTTCGGTTTCAGAAACAGCATTCATCCCTGTGCTCCGTTCTTCTTTCAGGCAAGTGATCAACGTCCGGCAGTACGCTGCTTTCAACCGGTGTACCCTGGGAACAGACGCAAATCTGTTTAAGGGAATTGTGTCAAACACAAGCCCGGTTTTCCCTTTCTGTTTCATGTTTCTTTGTTTTGCAGGAACCGTTCGTGTTGCTGGTCTTCCTTAATTTTAATTTCCATTCTGTTTATGTAACATCCCAAACGTTTTATGTTTGACTATTTGACTTTCCGTTAGTTAACGTTAGGTCCGTTATGTTTATGTGCCCTATATGGGATTATGTGATTAAATGCTTAGGCGTTTAATATGAAATGATTAATATGATGATTAACGAAAGTAAAGTTAAGTAATAAGGTGCTTGTTAGTATGTTAAGACTCTCGGTAGAAAGTTAAGCTAAGAACGTTAAGTGGAAGAGTTGAGGGGTCCTAAGTGTAAGTTTGAGTTTGATGGCCAGGGGTTAGGGAGCAATTAGGCAGCCCTAATTGTCACAAAACACCTGCTCTTGTTTGTGTGAAACCCTTCAGTCGATCCCCTCTTATCCCAAGACAAGTTTTCCTCAAGATTCAATCGTTTTGTGCCGTTTTGATCAAGTTTTGATTAGATCTTGAATCCCCTAAGTCATCTACAGGTAATATAGGTAATATTATCTCTGAAATCTGATCTTATGAGTTATAGTTGAGTATTCAATCCAGGCCATGGGGTTTGGGTTGGGTTATTTGAATAAACGTTTACCGATTTCATGTTATTCGGGTGATTGAATGGGTGATTCATGTTGTAAAAGATTAAAGGATTGATTGATAGATTAAAGACATGAAAAGTGCTGTTAAAAGGGTTAATTTTATGTCCCCAGGTCGGATTATTGATTGGTGTTCGTATGGAATTCGATTAAGGGATTAAAAAGTTGGTTTTTGGTCGAACTGGCGTTGTGCGGCGCACAAGCCTTTTGTGCGGCGCACAAAATGAGATTTTGAAAAGTTAATTCCTGAAAGGAGCCCGATATGCGGCGCATGAATCCTTCATGCGGCGCATATCCTCCAGTTTTGTAAAATTGGTTTCAGTTAGGTGCCCGTTATGCGGCGCATAGAGATTCTATGCGGCGCATGGGCAAAATGCTAAAAGTTTCTGTCTCGAATTTAAGTGTTTTATGCGGTGCACAAACAATCCATGCGGCGCACAAATGGTCTTTTAATGATTTGTGCGGCGCACAGAGTTTCTGTGCGGTGCACAGATGAGTCCAGATTGGTACTTAAGTTTCGTTAGGCTTATAGATCGATCTTGTACTTATTCTAGGTAGTCGGGAGCACTTAGCAAGCACTGTTAGACACTTGTAACTGGTTGGTAAGCTGTGCCAAGGTAAGATAACATCTTTTGTCACCTGTTGGTACAACAAAATACGTTTTCATAAGATTAAACCTTCCAATTGAATACGAATGCACGTTTTATGTTTATGGGTGACTATGGGAGGTTGCAAAGGGACATTATACTTACTATTTATGATGTATAACATGCTTATGCAGGTTGCAAAGGTATGAGGTAAGTATATACGTATGAAATGATGAGATGATTATGTTATGTGACTATGAAATGATGAAATGTTATGCTATATGATTGCATGTGTGGCTTGATCACCTAGTCACTAGTCCTTTGATTAGGATTGCCATGTTCACGTGCACGTTAAGGGCCCTAAAGTAAAAGATGTTATGTGATTAGCTTAGGTGAAAGTGTAACCTAAACTAATACAAAGATTAAAGTCTCGAGCAATATGTAAAGTCTTGTGTTAAGCTTAACCCGTGCTAGCTCCTCGGGGCTGGTGTGTACGTGGTCACGTGGTTTGGGAATCATGATACCTCCCGTGGCATAGTTACGTTTGAGTATTCCGGGTGGAGTAACTAACCACCAATGCGTAAAGGTATAAACGGTTTATTCAGTTGGAAATGACTTTGTCTTTCCTTAACGACACCGATGGACCACCTTATGGTTTACCCATCATGTCGGGTGTGAGGACTCCATGTATGGTCTATGACCGCCTACACACAACCCCACATCCCTATGTAAGTGGCATAAGTCACTTAGCCTACGTCTAGGCAAAGAAATAAAGAAAAGAAAGAAAGATAAAGAAAGTAAAGCTAGGCACAATTAGGAATACGATGATCCTAATGTGTTATGTTATGTTATGTTATGATTGTATGAGATATTAACATTAAAAGATGACTTTGTTAATATATTACGAATTGGCAAATGTTTTCAAATTGTGTTATCTTACTTAGCTAATTTATTAGCTAACACTTGTTCTTTGAAAATGTTGTGCCTTCAGGATAATCAAGTTTGAGCTAGGCGAGGATTAGCTTGGTGAGACTTGGGTAGAACGAATAAAGAAGCTTAGCAAAGACATTAAACGCTTAGACTTCTTTTAGCTTTATGTTTGGCTATTTTGCTTATGTTTCAGATTTGTAATGATGGGCATTTATGTTGGTGCCAAAGCTTGGATTTACTTTTATTGTTTTGATGATGCTAGTAGTAACACCAATTTTTAAAGGTACCATCCGTTACGGATGGGGCAGATTTTATAAGTGATCCTTTTCGCTTATTTTAAACGCCGTTTGGCAAAGTTTTTGAAAATCCAAGTTTTTAAACGACGGGTGTTACAAGTTGGTATCAGAGAAATGGTTTAAGTGAACCAAAATTCGACCAAGACCTTAGGATTTTGGACTTAAACCGTACGAGAAATGATTGGCTTAAGTAGTAATGCTTTTGCTTTATGATGAAAATGCTTTTAGGACGGGTTGGGATGAGTGTGAGTGTAGGTTTATGGCTTATATATGATTATGTTATGCTTGTGTAATTAAGTAGGCCTAACCATACTTGTTCTCACTTGATTCATCTCTAACATTCGTCACTAAAATTGTAGAAAGATGGTTAATACCCGAGCTAACAGTCAAAGAGAAGGAGCTAATGCTAGCGATGCTCCGGCTAATCAAAATGGGGCTGAAAATGGTGTTAACCAAAGGCCTCCTCGAAGGCCACTTCCGGGTGCACAACCCACAAGATCAGAAATTGAGAGGGCTAACCCAGTGATTGAACAAGTTCCTACCCGAGCTGAAATGCATGAAGAGTTGAGGGCTATTCGAGCTCTTTTGTTAAGGAATGAAGAAGAGTTGGCTCAATTGAGGGCTGAAAAAGAAGCTAGCTTGCAACGGGACGAGCATACTGATGGAAACTATTCCAACCGCTTCAACCGTACCGAGCCATCTATGGTAAGGTCACAGGTTGCTCCTGAAAATGTTGTTGCTAATGTGAATGGTGTTGATAATGTAGTGGAGCCTCGTGTTGTGGTTGCCCCTCGAGCTAATAACTTTAAGTATGAGAGTTTTCAGAAGTGTGGAGCAAAGGCATTTGATGGTACTCAAGATGCTGTAGGTGCCATGGAATGGTTGGATGATATCGAGGTTGTGTTTGCTTCGTGTTATTGCCCTGAAGATATGAAAGTATTGTGTGCTTCCCGTATGTTAAAGAAGAATGCTCGAAATTGGTGGAGGGCTGCTACTGTTTCTTTGACCCCCGAGGTGCTAGCTGTTATGCCTTGGGGTACATTTAAGGAGAAGTTTTTGGAAGAATATGTGGGTACTCGTGAGCTGAGGTTGATTGAGAAGGAATTCAGAGCTTTAACCGCTAAGCCCGGTGCCATAACTGAGTATGCTCACTCATTTATGGAAAAGCTTAAGTTTGTTGGTCACTTGGTTCGTAGAGATGTGGATCAGGTTGAAGCTTACTGTGATGGTCTCCCCGCTAGCTATCGTGGCCTTTGTAGGCAACATACTACATTGTCTGCTGCGATTAAGGAGTCCAAAAGGCTGGATGATGACTTCAAGAGTGAAAAGGCTGTAGTGAAAGCTAATGATGATAAGCAATCAGGTTCAAAACGGAAGCATGATGGATCAAATGGATCGAATAGGAAGTTCAAGAAAGGTTCATCTTCAAGGGGTGGGGGCAGCAACTATGCAAAGCCAAAGAATTGGTGTGGTACTTGTAAGGCGCCTCATTCGGGTCCATGTTCAGATAAGACCCGAATGTGTGATACTTGTGGTGGTACGGGTCATCCTGCTTCAGAATGCAAAGACAAGCCAAAGTGTTACCGGTGTCACCAAACCGGTCATTTCATCAAGGATTGCCCACAAGGAAAAGATGATGGGAAAGAAGACGGCTGTCCAAAAGCCTAAAGCTCGAGCCTTTCAGCTGACAGTTGAAGCTGCCAAGGAGAACGATGAGGTAGTAAGCGGTACATTTCTTGTTAACTCAAAACCTGCTTCTGTTCTTTTTGATTCGGGTGCAAATAGGTCTTTTGTGTCCACTTTATTTGCTCCTAAGCTTGATAGGGTCACTACTCCCCTTGATTGTTCTATAGAGGTTGAAATTGCTAACGGTACCATTAGTGACATTCAAGAAGGTTATGATGATTGTTCTATTGAGATTGAAGGTCGCTCTTTTCCGGTTCAGTTATTGCCTACTACTCTAGCCGGTTTTGATATAGTGATAGGTATGGATTGGTTGTCTCAAAATGATGCTACCATTATATGTTCTCAAAAGATCGTGCGTTTCGCTACTCCGGATGGTAAGGTCATTTCCGTTTATGGAGATAAGAAGAAAGGGAGCATAAAGATCATTAATTTGATGAAGGCTCTCAATTGCATTCGACATAACAAGAATCACTTTCTTGCTTATGTTATCGATACACGAAAGGAGAAGTCTCCTACCTCTAATGTTGATGTAGTTTCTGAATTTTTTGATGTCTTTCCGGATGATCTTCCCGGTATTCCTCCCGACCGAGAGGTCACTTTCAGATTGATCTTGTACCTGGTGCTACTCCTGTTGCAAAAGCACCATATCGTTTAGCTCCTACAGAAATGAAAGAGTTAATGTCTCAGCTTCAAGAGCTACTCGACAAAGGTTTCATACAACCAAGTTCCTCGCCTTGGGGAGCTCCGGTTCTCTTTGTCAAAAAGAAAGACGGTTCTATGCGCATGTGCATAGACTACCGTGAGCTGAATAAGCGAACGGTTAAGAATAAGTATCCTCTCCCGCGTATTGATGATCTTTTTGATCAGCTCCATGGTGCTTCTTACTTCTCTAAGATCGATTTGCGGTCTGGCTATCATCAATTAAAAGTCAAAAAGGAAGATGTGGCCAAGACAGCTTTTCGTACACGTTATGGGCACTATGAGTTTCTTGTCATGCCATTTGGGTTGACAAATGCTCCATCTGCTTTTATGGATTTAATGAATCGGGTATGTCGCCCATTCTTAGATCATTTTGTGATTGTCTTCATTGACGATATTCTGATTTATTCAAAGTCTGAAGCCGAGCACCGTGAGCACTTAAGAGCCGTTCTTGAGGTTCTTAGGGAGAAAAAGTTATATGCAAAATTTTCCAAGTGTGAATTCTGGCTTCGAGAAGTTCAATTTCTCGGGCATGTTATCTCTTCTGAAGGTATTAAAGTTGATCCCGCCAAGATTGAAGCTGTATCTAAATGGGAACAGCCAAAGACACCCACGGAGATTAATAGTTTTCTCGGTTTAGCAGGCTATTATAGAAGGTTTATTCAAGATTTCTCCCAAATAGCTAAGCCAATGACTGAATTGACAAAGTTCGTATGGACGGAAGCTCAAGAAAAGGGTTTTCAAACGCTTAAGACAAAGTTATGTGAAGCTCCTGTCCTAGCCTTACCCGAAGGTACTGATGATCTTGTTGTATATAGTGATGCTTCTATTTCAGGTTTGGGTTGTGTCCTTATGCAAAGGGACAAAGTTATTGCATATGCTTCACGTCAGTTGAAGCCTCATGAAAAGAATTACCCGACTCATGATCTCGAATTGGCTGCAGTAGTGTTTGCTTTGAAGTTGTGGAGGCATTATTTATATGGCACAAAGTACACCTTGTACACGGATCATAAGAATTTGCAATATGTGTTCTCACAGAAGGAAATGAATGTAAGGCAAAGGAGATGGATGGATCTTCTGAAAGATTATGATTGTGAGATTAAGTATCACCCCGGTAAAGCCAATGTGGTGGCGGATGCATTAAGTAGGAAAGTGCAGAATTTTTCTTGTAGATTGATGAGCATGGTTGTTCAAGCAAAGTCGGGGTTACTTGACCGCATCAAGGAAGCTCAAGTTAAAGCTTTAATGAAGGATAATATCGACAATGAAAGCATTGGAAAGAAGAAAAGACTTGTGATGGAGACGAACAGCCGTGGATTTAAGACATATAAGGGTCGAATTTGGGTACCATTGCTTGGTGGTAATCGAGAGTTGATCCTTGAAGAAGCTCATAGGTCAAGATATTCAGTTCATCCCGGTATTACCAAGATGTATGCAGATTTGAAGCCCATCTATTGGTGGCCAAACATTAAGGGAGAAGTTGCTCATTTTGTTGAAAGATGTTTGACTTGTGCACGTGTGAAAGCTGATCACAAAAAGCCATATGGAATGTTGCAACAGTTGGAGATTCCGGAATGGAAATGGGACCATATTACTATGGATTTTGTAACCAAATTACCAAGAACTCCAAAGGGAAATGATATGGTATGGGTCATTGTGGATAGATTGACAAAGAGTGCTCATTTCTTGGCAACAAGACAGGATGTACCACTAACTAAGATGGCAAAGATGTATGTAGATGAGATCGTAGCGAAGCATGGTGTTCCTTTATCCATTGTTTCAGACCGAGACACGAGATTTGTGTCTAACTTTTGGAAGGGTCTTCAGCGAGAATTAGGTACTAGAGTGAACTTGAGCACCGCCTATCACCCTCAAACTGATGGGCAAAGTGAGAGGACTATACAAACATTGGAAGACATGTTAAGAGCTTGTGTTTTAGAATATGGTGGAGCATGGGATGAACACTTGAAATTGATTGAATTCACTTATAATAACAGTCACCATGCAAGTATTGGAATGCCACCATTTGAAATGCTTTATGGTAGGAGATGTAGGACTCCGAGTTGTTGGATGGAACCCGGTGAAAAGCAGTTTACGGGTCCTGAAATCATTAAAATCTCAGCTGAAAAAGTTAATGTGGCAAAAGAAGCACTTCGTGTGGCTAGAGAACGACAAAAGACTTATGCCGACAAGAAAAGAAAGCCGATTGAGTTTCAAGTTGGTGATTTGGTAATGCTGAAAGTTTCTCCATGGAAAGGAGTGATTCATTTTGGAAAGAAAGGAAAGCTAAGTCCACATTTCATTGGACCTTTCAAGGTTCTGAAACGTATCAAGGATGTAGCATATCAATTGGAATTACCCCCAGAATTGGATGGAATTCACCACACATTTCATGTTTCGTATTTGAGGAAGTGTTTGGCCGATGAGTCTAGTGTTATTCCGATTGAGGATGTGAGCATTGATCCGCAGAAAAGAATAGTGGACGAACCAGTAGCGATACTCGAAAGAAAGCAAAAGAAACTCCGCAGGAAGGTGATTGATCTCGTGTTGATTAAATGGAAGCATAATCATGGTGAAAGTTTAACTTGGGAGACCGAGTCCGTGATGAAAGAGAAGTATCCAGATCTGTTCACTTCTGAGGAGATTCCGAGGACGGAATCCTCTTAAGGGGGAGGTAATTGTAACATCCCAAACGTTTTATGTTTGACTATTTGACTTTCCGTTAGTTAACGTTAGGTCCATTATGTTTATGTGCCCTATATGGGATTATGTGATTAAATGCTTAGGTGTTTAATATGAAATGATTAATATGATGATTAACGAAAGTAAAGTTAAGTAATAAGGTGCTTGTTAGTATGTTAAGACTCCCGGTAGAAAGTTAAGCTAAGAACGTTAAGTGGAAGAGTTGAGGGGTCCTAAGTGTAAGTTTGAGTTTGATGGCCAGGGGTTAGGGAGCAATTAGGCAGCCCTAATTGTCACAAAACACCTGCTCTTGTGTGTGTGAAACCCTTCAGCCGATCCCCTCTTATCCCAAGACAAGTTTTCCTCAAGATTCAATCGTTTTGTGCCGTTTCGATCAAGTTTTGATTAGATCTTGAATCCCCTAAGTCATCTACAGGTAATATAGGTAATATTATCTCTAAAATCTGATCTTATGAGTCATAGTTGAGTATTCAATCCAGGCCATGGGGTTTGGGTTGGGTTATTTGAATAAACGTTTACCGATTTCATGTTATTCGGGTGATTGAATGGGTGATTCATGTTGTAAAAGATTAAAGGATTGATTGATAGATTAAAGACATGAAAAGTGCTGTTAAAAGGGTTAATTTTATGTCCCCAGGTCGGATTATTGATTGGTGTTCGTATGGAATTCGATTAAGGGATTAAAAAGTTGGTTTTTGGTCGAACTGGCGTTGTGCGGCGCACAAGCCTTTTGTGCGGCGTCACAAAATGAGATTTTGAAAAGTTAATTCCTGAAGGGAGCCCGATATGCGGCGCATGAATCCTTCATGCGGCGCATATCCTCCAGTTTTGTAAAATTGGTTTCAGTTAGGTGCCCGTTATGCGGCGCATAGAGATTCTATGCGGCGCATGGGCAAAATGCTAAAAGTTTCTGTCTCGAATTTAAGTGTTTTATGCGGTGCACAAACAATCCATGCGGCGCACAAATGGTCTTTTAATGATTTGTGCGGCGCACAGAGTTTCTGTGCGGTGCACAGATGAGTCCAGATTGGTACTTAAGTTTCGTTAGGCTTATAGATCGATCTTGTACTTATTCTAGGTAGTCGGGAGCACTTAGCAAGCACTGTAAGACACTTGTAACTGGTTGGTAAGCTGTGACAAGGTAAGATAACATCTTTTGTCACCTGTTGGTACAACAAAATACGTTTTCATAAGATTAAACCTTCCAATTGAATACGAATGCACGTTTTATGTTTATGGGTGACTATGGGAGGTTGCAAAGGGACATTATACTTACTATTTATGATGTATAACATGCTTATGCAGGTTGCAAAGGTATGAGGTAAGTATATACGTATGAAATGATGAGATGATTATGTTATGTGACTATGAAATGATGAAATGTTATGCTATATGATTGCATGTGTGGCTTGATCACCTAGTCACTAGTCCTTTGATTAGGATTGCCATGTTCACGTGCACGTTAAGGGCCCTAAAGTAAAAGATGTTATGTGATTAGCTTAGGTGAAAGTGTAACCTAAACTAATACAAAGATTAAAGTCTCGAGCAATATGTAAAGTCTTGTGTTAAGCTTAACCCGTGCTAGCTCCTCGGGGCTGGTGTGTACGTGGTCACGTGGTTTGGGAATCATGATACCTCCCGTGGCATAGTTACGTTTGAGTATTCCGGGTGGAGTAACTAACCACCAATGCGTAAAGGTATAAACGGTTTATTCAGTTGGAAATGACTTTGTCTTTCCTACTTAAGCCAATCATTTCTCGTACGGTTTAAGTCCAAAATCCTAAGGTCTTGGTCGAATTTTGGTTCACTTAAACCATTTCTCTGATACCAACTTGTAACACCCGTCGTTTAAAAACTTGGATTTTCAAAAATCTTTTCCAAACGGCGTTTAAAATAAGCGGAAAGGATCACTTATAAAATCTGCCCCATCCGTAACGGATGGTACCTTTAAAAATTGGTGTTACTACTAGCATCATCAAAACAATAAAAGTAAATCCAAGCTTTGGCACCAACATAAATGCCCATCATTACAAATCTGAAACATAAGCAAAATAGCCAAACATAAAGCTAAAGGAAGTCTAAGCGTTTAATGTCTTTGCTAAGCTTCTTTATTCGTTCTACCCAAGTCTCACCAAGCTAATCCTCGCCTAGCTCAAACTTGATTATCCTGAAGGCACAACATTTTCAAAGAACAAGTGTTAGCTAATAAATTAGCTAAGTAAGATAACACAATTTGAAAACATTTGCCAATTCGTAATATATTAACAAAGTCATCTTTTAATGTTAATATCTCATACAATCATAACATAACATAACATAACACATTAGGATCATCGTATTCCTAATTGTGCCTAGCTTTACTTTCTTTATCTTTCTTTCTTTTCTTTATTTCTTTGCCTAGACGTAGGCTAAGTGACTTATGCCATTTACATAGGGATGTGGGGTTGTGTGTAGGCGGTCATAGACTATACATGGAGTCCTCACACCCGACATGATGGGTAAACCATAAGGTGGTCCATCGACGTCGTTAAGGAAAGACAAAGTCATTTCCAACTGAATAAACCGTTTATACCTTTACGCATTGGTGGTTAGTTACTCCACCCGGAATACTCAAACGTAACTATGCCACGGGAGGTATCATGATTTCCCAAACCACGTGACCACGTACGCACCAGCCCCGAGGAGCTAGCACGGGTTAAGCTTAACACAAGACTTTACATATTGCTCGAGACTTTAATCTTTGTATTAGTTTAGGTTACACTTTCACCTAAGCTAATTACATATCATCTTTTACTTTAGGGCCCTTAACGTGCACGTGAACATGGCAATCTGACTAGTGACTAGGTGATCAAGCCACACATGCAATCATATAGCATAACATTTCATCATTTCATAGTCACATAACATAATCAACTCATCATTTCATACGTATATACTTACCTCATACCTTTGCAACCTGCATAAGCATGTTATACATCATAAATAGTAAGTATAATGTCCCTTTGCAACCTCCCATAGTCACCCATAAACATAAAACGTGCATTCGTATTCAATTGGAAGGTTTAACTTATGAAAATGTATTTTGTTGTACCAACAGGTGACAAAAGATGTTATCTTACCTTGTCACAGCTTACCAACCAGTTACAAGTGTCTTACAGTGCTTGCTAAGTGCTCCCGACTACCTAGAATAAGTACAAGATCGATCTATAAGCCTAACGAAACTTAAGTACCAATCTGGACTCATCTGTGCACCGCACAGAAACTCTGTGCGCCGCACAAATCATTAAAAGACCATTTGTGCGCCGCATGGATTGTTTGTGCACCGCATAAAACACTTAAATTCGAGACAGAAACTTTTAGCATTTTGCCCATGCGCCGCATAGAATCTCTATGCGCCGCATAACGGGCACCTAACTGAAACAAATTTTACAAAACTGGAGGATATGCGCCGCATATCGGGCTCCCTTCAGGAATTAACTTTTCAAAATCTCATTCCGTGCGCCGCACAAAAGGCTTGTGCGCCGCACAACGCCCAGTTCGACCAAAAACCAACTTTTTAATCCCTTAATCGAATTCCATACGAACACCAATCAATAATCCGACCTGGGGACATAAAATTAACCCTTTTAACAACACTTTTCATGTCTTTAATCTATCAATCAATCCTTTAATTCTTTACAACATAGATCAATCATTCAATCACCCGAATAACATGAAATCGGTAAACGTTTATTCAAATAACCCAACCCAAACCCCATGGCCTGGATTGAATACTCAACTATGACTCATAAGATCAGATTTTAGAGATAATATTACCTATATTACCTGTAGATGACTTAGGGGATTCAAGATCTAATCAAAACTTGATCAAAACGGCAAAACGATTGAATCTTGAGGAAAACTTGTCTTGGGGATTGAGGGGATCGGTTGAGAGGTTTCACACACACAAGAGCAGGTGTTTTGTGACAATTAGGGCTGCCTAATTGCTCCCTAACCCCTGGCCATCAAACTCACAACTTACACTTAGGACCCCTCAACTCTTCAACTTAACGTTCTTAGCTTAACTTTCTACCGGGAGTCTTAACATACTAACAAGCACCTTATTACTTAACTTTACTTTCGTTAATCATCATATTAATCATTTCATAATAAACACCTAAGCATTTAATCACATAATCCCTTATAGGGCACATAAACATAACGAACCTAACGTTAATTAACGGAAAGTCAAATAGTCAACATAAAACGTTTGGGATGTTACAATTACCTCCCCCTTAAGAGGATTCCGTCCTCGGAATCTCCTCAGAAGTGAACAGATCTGGATACTTCTCCTTCATCATCACGGACTCGGTCTCCCAAGTTAAACTTTCACCATGATTATGCTTCCATTTAATCAACACGAGATCAATCACCTTCCTGCGGAGTTTCTTTTGCTTTCTTTCGAGTATCGCTACTGGTTCGTCCACTATTCTTTTCTGCGGATCAATGCTCACATCCTCAATTGGAATAACACTAGACTCATCGGCCAAACACTTCCTCAAATACGAACATGAAATGTGTGGTGAATTCCATCCAATTCTGGGGGTAGTTCCAATTGATATGCTACATCCTTGATACGTTTCAGAACCTTGAAAGGTTTAATGAAACGTGGACTTAGCTTTCCTTTCTTTCCAAAACGAATCACTCCTTTCCATGGAGAAACTTTCAGCATTACCAAATCACCAACTTGAAACTCAATCGGCTTCTTTTCTTGTCGGCATAAGTCTTTTGTCGTTCTCTAGCCACACGAAGTGCTTCTTTTGCCACATTAACTTTTTCAGCTGAGATTTCAATGATTTCAGGACCCGTAAACTGCTTTTCCCCGGGTTCCATCCAACAACTCGGAGTCCTACATCTCCTACCATAAAGCATTTCAAATGGTGGCATTCCAATACTTGCATGGTGACTGTTATTATAAGTGAATTCAATCAATTTCAAGTGTTCATCCCATGCTCCACCATATTCTAAAACACAAGCTCTTAACATGTCTTCCAATGTTTGTATAGTCCTCACTTTGCCCATCAGTTTGAGGGTGATAGGAGGTGCTCAAGTTACTCTAGTACCTAATTTTCGCTGAAGACCCTTCCAAAAGTTAGACACAAATCTCGTGTCTCGGTCTGAAACAATGGATAAAGGAACACCATGCTTCGCTACGATCTCATCTACATACATCTTTGCCATCTTAGTTAGTGGTACATCCTGTCTTGTTGCCAAGAAATGAGCACTCTTTGTCAATCTATCCACAATGACCCATACCATATCATTTCCCTTTGGAGTTCCTGGTAATTTGGTTACAAAATCCATAGTAATATGGTCCCATTTCCATTCCGGAATCTCCAACTGTTGCAACATTCCATATGGCTTTTTGTGATCAGCTTTCACACGTGCACAAGTCAAACATCTTTCAACAAAATGAGCAACTTATCCCTTAATGTTTGGCCACCAATAGATGGGCTTCAAATCTGCATACATCTTGGTAATACCGGGATGAACTGAATATCTTGACCTATGAGCTTCTTCAAGGATCAACTCTCGATTACCACCAAGCAATGGTACCCAAATTCGACCCTTATATGTCTTAAATCCACGGCTGTTCGTCTCCATCACAAGTCTTTTCTTCTTTCCAATGCTTTCATTGTCGATATTATCCTTCATTAAAGCTTTAACTTGAGCTTCCTTGATGCGGTCAAGTAACCCCGACTTTGCTTGAACAACCATGCTCATCAATCTACAAGAAAAATTCTGCACTTTCCTACTTAATGCATCCGCCACCACATTGGCTTTACCGGGGTGATACTTAATCTCACAATCATAATCTTTCAGAAGATCCATCCATCTCCTTTGCCTTACATTCATTTCCTTCTGTGAGAACACATATTGCAAATTCTTATGATCCGTGTACAAGGTGTACTTTGTGCCATATAAATAATGCCTCCACAACTTCAAAGCAAACACTACTGCAGCCAATTCGAGATCATGGGTCGGGTAATTCTTTTCATGAGGCTTCAACTGACGTGAAGCATATGCAATAACTTTGTCCCTCACATGTTTTGCACGTGTGGGACTTAACGGCTGAAAATTAACGCCGTATGGCCAAAGGACGTCAATTGCAAAATTCTGTCAAGTTTAAGGTCAAAATTGTAATTTTTAAACTTTAAGGACGAAAAGTAAAAAACGTGCCAAGTTTAGGGACGAAAAGTGTAATTTACTCAACATATTATTAATGTGGCTATCCATAACATCCTAACTTTTTTTATTCCATCAATAATGTATCTATTAAGTGTATTGGTATTGTAAAGCCTATATATATTGGCTCTCCTGTATGTGTATTTGAGATATCAATGGAATGATTATCTATTCTCTCTATTGTTCTTTCTATTATTGTTGTATATGTTACTTTGCTATTAGGTCGTTGTTTCACAACACGTTATCAGCACGAATCACTTTTCATTTTCATTCATACAATACGACGATCTTTAAATTATGAAAGGATTGAATTTTATTTTAATTGAAAAGGGAACAATATTACGGATACTCAAGTTTTTCGTTGTTGGATAAAAGAAAATTCAAAGCAATGGATAAGTAACACACGTTCAATCATAATTACAAGTACACACTTTCTCATCCTTTGTTCTTTATTCTACGTTGATATATATAACTATATATATATGAATTGCATGATAGTGATGGCAATATGATATATGCGTTTATATGGGTATAGAAACATTGTGTTGAACTGCATGAACATGTTTAGATGTATTTATTCTGTCAACAAATTTAAGGATCTTTGTGCTGCATACTATAATCTTATTCATAAGGAATGATTATAACATTGTCTTTTAAATTTTTTTGATTTTATTGAATTTTCAAAAGTTGGTTTCAACATGAATACCGAATTTTACAAAATTTAACTGATGTGGTTGTTCATTGATTTGCGAGTTAATTGCATTTTTGGTCCCTATGGTTTGTATGTTTTTGTAGGTTCAGGACCTTTTCAGGTTTCATTGCATTTTTTGTCCCTATTTCGGAAACCTTTTGCAAATTTGGTACAAATTAACGGTGGTTGTTAACAGAAAGCGTTAAGTGTTGTTAGAATTAAAAATGGTGTTTAATTGTAAGTTTCTAGAAGTGTAAGGGGTATTTTGTGTTAATAGTGTTAGTCAAAAAGTTTGTCCTGTTGTCACTGAGATATAAACATGATTGTTTTGTAATAATTTATAAAAATTTACGAGCTCTATAATGAAAGTTTTGTAATTTAGCTCGCTAAATATAAGAAACAATGGCGGCCGAAATGTTCAACAGTTCGGCGGAATATTCAAAACGCGTCGGGAAAACGAAATTCATGATTTAACCCTCCTTTCTTCGAGTAAAAACTCAAAACTGATACCAATCGACTCAGAATTCCACCGCGCACAAACCCTGACCAAAATGAACTTCAGAAACCGTCGCCGGAAAATATGGCAACTCGCCGGAAAACTTAAATTTGCGATTTTTTTTTTTACGAACTAAAACACGAAACCGATACCAAAATGCTCAGGTTTGCATTCCGCACAAACCCTAGCCTATTATTTTGTCAAAAAACTTTGCCGGAAAATTCGCTGGAAAAGTAACTGTCAACGAATCTCGATGAATCAGAAAACTTAAAATATGAATATCACCGGAATCGGATCGCGAACAAAACCTGATGTTTTTCAGATCAATTTGTCAAACCGTGAAAACGGAATCGAAGAGGGAAGTTTGCAGGAAAAAAAATCTTTTTCTTTTTAAATTTTTTTTTTAAAGAAATAGATATAAAAGTAATAAAAGGAATAAATTGTGACAATAGAACAAACTTTTTGACTAACACTATTGACAAAAATACCCCTTATACTTTTATAAATTTACAATTAAACACCATTTTTAATTCTAACAGCACTTAACGGCTTCATTTAACAACCACCGTTAATTTGTACCAAATTTGCAAAAGGTTTCCGAAATAGGGACCAAAAATGCAATGAAACCTGAAAAGGTCCTGAACCTGCCAAAAGATACAAACCATAAGGACCAAAAATGCAATTAACCAAACACTTTTATACTATATTTTGAAGTAGGATATTTGACAAATAATAGTAGACAACCATACAATTAAATTTACGGGTTGAGTCAATTGTACCTGAGAATTGTTTGGTGACGAACGTTTTGGAAATTGAAAAAAATTGGTTGTACGTGTTGACGGTTCAATTAAGATGCGTTTGTTTTCCTCCAAAGAATTAACCGTGAGTATATGTAAATTTGTTGTGTGACACAACTTGTGTCTGATGGAAATTAGAGATTGAGTCTTAATTGGTAGAAAATAAAATAACATGATATTAAGTAATGTAAACCTATAAGAGATAATAAAATAAGTCGGTTTCATTTCCTTTCGAGTTCATCGTTCCGTTTTAAATGGGTAAAAACGTGGTCGAAGCATAACTTTTGATTGACCAATTAAATGATTTTTGTCCACAATTTAGAATCACTTAACATATACAATATATTTAGTCGTGTGGTGTTTTTTCTTTTTGGATAACTCATTTTTCAATTTATATAGATATTATATTGCAATCCCATTTTTTTTATTACAAAAATTTGAAGAAGGTAGTTGTATGTTTCCATGGATATTAATTACATACATGAATTATTGACAGTTTTAATATTCTCAATCATCGAAACAAGTGTTCTGAACTTGTGTTTGATTTATGTGATGTTCACAAATAAGTATTTGAATGATATCGTATAGCTCTATTTATGATCTTATATTTACTTTCATAACTATCTTTCTGGATTTAGTTTTAGATTTTCAAAAACTATAATCAATTTGATCCAGGTGGTTTCATTCAAGTGAATTCATGCAACAATGTATATATATAATTAAGGCCTTGCATATTTGCTTAGATTTATATGTTTATCATATTCAAGTGATCAATTCATGCAACAATGCATATATAAGCATGTTATGTATTCTAGTTAAATGTAATGCCGTTTTTATTATGACCTTGGTAACAATAAGCTAATAACCATAACCATATAGAATACAAGGCCTTATGTCTAAATGATTAAAGCTAGCTTGTAATGATTACACGTAATGCTTGTTTATAATTAAGTGTATAATTAAGTATATGAATTCATTTTATAATAATTTATGTTTTTGTTAATACTTTGTGGGCTTGAACATAAATCTCTTGTTTGAAAAAAAAACATGATTTTAATTGGCATGAAATTGCCGGATAAAGTATAATATAAACCTGTTTATTCTTATTGAAAATATTGTTATTAATTATTGTTATGTACAAAATACCTCTTGTTTGTGCAATTTTTGGATGACAAAACAAATTGGGATGGAATGTACGATGAGATAGTTTTCTATCTTTTATAGAGTTAATTGCATTTTTGGTCCCTGTGGTTTGTATGTTTTTGCAGGTTCAGGACCTTTTCGGGTTTCATTGCATTTTTGGTCCCTATTTTGGAAACCTTTTGCAAATTTGGTACAAATTAACGGTGGTTGTTAAATGAAGCCGTTAAGTGTTGTTAGAATAAAAAATGGTGTTTAATTGTAAATTTCTAAAAGTGTAAGGGGTATTTGTGTTAATAGTGTTGGTCAAACGTTTGTCCTGTTGTCACTGAGATATACACGTGATTGTTTTGTAAAAATTTATAAAAAATTACGAGCTCTATAAATGAAAGTTTTGTAATTTAAAACGCGTCGGGAAAACGAAATTCACGATTTATCCTCTCCTTTCTTCGAGTAAAAACTCGAAACTGATACCACTCGACTCATAATTCCACCGCGCACAAACCCTGACCAAAATGAACTTCAGAAACCGTCGTCAGAAAATATGGCAATTTGCCGGAAAACTTAAATTTGCGATTTCTACTTTGTTTTTACGAATTAAAACACGAAACCGGTACCAAAATGCCCAGGTTTGCATTCCGCACAAACCCTAGCCTATTATTCTGTCAAAAAACTTTGCCGGAAAATTCGCCGGAAAAGTAACTGTAAACGAATCTAATGAATCGAAAACCTTAAAATATTAATATGCCCGGAATCGGATCGCGAACAAAACCTGATGTTTTCCAGATCAATTTGACAACTTGCGAAAACGGAATCGAAGAGGGAAGTTTGCAGAAAAAAAACTTTTTGTTTTTTTTTAAATAAAAGAAATGATATAAAAGCAATAAAAGAAATAAATTGTGTTAACATGACAAACATTTTGACTAACACTATTGACACAAATACCCCTTACATTTTTAGATATTTACAATTAAACACCATTTTTAATTCTAACAGCACTTAACGACTTCAATTAACAACTACCGTTAATTTGTACCAAATTTGCAAAAGGTTTCCGAAATAGGGACCAAAATGCAATGAAACCTGAAAAGGTCCTGAACCTGCCAAAACATACAAACCACAGGGACCAAAAATGCAATTAACTCTTTTTATATAATAAATCTTTCTTTTTTCGCCACGTTTACGTGTCAATCTATATGTAACAACCGTGCATTTTGACCTTGTTGACTATGGGTACGTTTCCTAAGTTTTGATTTAATTAATATGTGTTCAAGTGCAATCTAAGGGTCATTTGAGTGCAATGTGTTTATATGGGTCAATTTATTGTTCAACTAGAGACTTATGTGCAAGTTGAGATCATTAGTTGGTGCTAATCGAATTTCATTAGATGATATTTATGGTAACTAGTAAATGGTTGGATCCTATCCATGGGTTATGCCCAAACCCATGACCCACCCAAGTAAAACAAACCCTATCCTCCCTCATTTCCTTCATCCATTCATTCATAATATTTACATTTTCTCTCCCATCTCACTAAATACTCTTACTCTCAATCTCTCTCTAAATTCTTGGTTCATTTATGTTAGCTTCAACTAGATTAATAACAAAACCATCATCCTTATTATCATTCTAGCACCATACCAAAATCCAAGTCTTCAAGTGCAAGAAAAAGCTTCATTTAGGTCAAAATCGGGTTTGATTGCTAGTGGAAGTTTTGGTAAGTCTAATTCATCTTATTTGTACCTAATTATGTTTGTTTATGCATTTCTAGTCATCTTGACATTTACAAGTCCTAAATCGGCTTAAATCTTGTTTTGGGTCAAACTAGGGTTTAATTAGGGTTTGAATGATTTGGGAGTGTTTGTGACGTTTTGGTCGAATTTGTGGAATGGGTTATGTTTGTATATGTTCCTAGAGGTTGAAAATGAGTAATTACACTTCACAAGTCGTCTCCTAGATCAAAAATGATGTTTGGGTTGGGTTTGGTTCGTATTAGGGTTGCTGATTATGGTGCTGGGCTGTTTTCTGGAATGTAACGCCCTTTACATGGCCGTTACAGTAAAAAGGGTTGTGATGGAGTTAACGGCCGTCACTTATGTGACGCCCGTTAGGGACTAGTTTTGTCGAACATTTTCAAACGTCAATAACTTTTGAACCGTAAGTCCGTTTTAGACGTATGACCTATCGTTGGAATCGTGTGAGAGTCTAGTTTTCTATGATAACATCCATTTGGAGTAAATCTTTGTCCATTTCTAAAAATGTCGAGTCAAAGTGTTATGTTTCACACTCGGTAATGTTAAGAACGTAATTGTGGGTTCGTGACTCAACTTAAACCCAAAGAACCAACTTGTTTATGATTGTAGAGTTGACATTATGGTATATTGATGTATAATTATAGGTTGTGGACGTGTGGACCGTAATACTCGCTTGTAATCTTATACTAGCTTCTTTGTCGGACAAGGTGAGTTTCGTATCTCCCTACTCGCTTTGAGATTCGGGCTGAAAAGTGTACTTCGTGCTTGATGTTATTTTGTGACGTACATGTTGTGTGACGTTTTTGTTGATGTGCAATTTTGTGATTTGTTGTATGGTCATTGTAAATTGTGACTTGAGTTGTTTTAGGTTAGTTGTGTATATATGGAGGACGGTAATGCCTTTGAAAGGTTGGAGATGTGGTGGGAAGGCTGCGGGTGACCCTATATATAAGCATCAAAGGCCTTTCAAAAGTAGTATCGTACAAAGTATATGCATATGATGTTTGGTTATGTGTGACATTGATGGTCATGGATGAGTACATTTACGTGCAATTAGTACAATGAGTACATTTACGTGCAATTGAGTACAATGAGTACATTTACGTGCAAATGAGTACATTGGTTACAAGTGTGCAATTTACGTGCAATTGAGTACAATGAGTACATTTACGTGCAATTAGTACAATGAGTACATTTACGTGCAATTGAGTACAATTAGTACATTTACGTGCAATTGAGTACAATGAGTACATTTACGTGCAATTGAGTACAATGAGTACATTTACGTGCAATTGAGTACAATGAGTGCATTTACGTGCAAATGAGTACAATGAGTACATTTACGTGCATTTGAGTACAATGAGCACATTTACGTGCAATTGAGTACATTGAGTACAAGTGTGCAATTTATTAGATCATGTTAATGTTAATCATGTATTGGTTGACATTGGAACGTGTTCTTGTTCATCTTTTCCTACGAACTCACCAACCTAGTGTTGACATTGTTTAGTACACTTTTCAGGTAACCAAGAGAACCCAAGAGCTTGATGCATTGCTAGATTGTTGACTTGACCATGGATCCGTGATTCATTACCCGTTGATGGGTTTTGCTTAGGATCATGAGCCATCTTTTGAATTGTTTTTTGTAAACTTTTGATGGTTGAATGCTCCTTATGCTTTTGTGACATGTATCTAAATTGTTGGGTTCCCGGAATCCTCTTTATTTTTCATATAGTCTCGTTCTACGATAATTCCATCTTGTGTCATGCTTTTCGGTACATTTCGAGCCTAGCTCGGGGTGTTACAGAATGGTGGCCCATGCAGGTCGTAGAGAATTAGGCGGATTGACCTAGACTACGGCTTAAGTAAAACTCTTCATATAGCATGCATGATTAGGAATCTTGTATGCAACGTGAACTATATGAGCATTATAAGTGTACGCTTGAAATTCGTAGAAAGGTTCATTATATGTGATAACATGAGTGCAATAGGTCGGCATGATTAATGTGTTGTTGTGGGATGGTCATGTGCATATTGTTGGATTGAATTGATATTGTTTGATGATGTAGGGCAAGATGAAGTTATGGCATCAACATGATATAATATTGTGGCAACCCTAAAAGAACGTGATCAACTCTTTTATGGTTACCCGGTATTATAACAAGTTAATGACATCACGGATTGCACGCGGTTGGTTTAGGGTATAATAAGGAACCGGTATGCTTTTTGGGAGTTGATTGGGTGGAGGGTTAGCCGCTGGTACACCCTGTATACATACCCGGATCAATAACTAGGAAGCATATCGGATTCGGATTATACTTTGGACCACTTGTTTAGTTGTGTGATTGTTTGATGTATTGAAATGGACATGTGGTTTATTGATGAACAATTATGGTGAAATATGGTATGATGGCATGATACATAACAATTCCCCTAGAATAGTTGCACTTTTGCCTTAGCGTAACGATATGAATTATGTGTGACATGTTGACATGAGAACACTAACCACTTGTGTGACTAACATGCGAGCATTTTGAGGCTAACTTTCGAGTCGACGTTTCCTTGTTTTATAGTAATGGTGAGGCCAAGAAGAACCGGGACTACTTATAGAGAGCAAACTCCGGAACAACAACCGGAAGTTCAAGGAGAAGGTCGTGGTGGTGGAAGAGGTCGTGGTGGTGGTAGAGGTAGAGGTGGTGGTAGAGGTCAAGGGAGAGGCCAAGGGAGAGGTCAAGGTAGGGGTGAAGCACAAACACCCGACTTGGCAACCGTGATCGCTCAAGTGGTCACGAACATTATGCCTAACATAGTTGCCCAAGTCACGGCAACTCTCCAAGCACCCGATAATACGGTGCCGATTGTTCAAGCTCAAGTGAATGGAAACAATGAAAATGTTCAACCGGTAGGGGTAGAGGAAGAAGAGGCACCGGTGATGCACGATAACTATGTCCCAAGGTACAATCAACACGGAGTATACCGGCAAGGGTGTTCTTTTAAGGATTTCAAGGGTTGTGGGGCCCCGGAGTATGATGGGAGTGGGGGTCCCACGGCTTGTATTAGGTGGCTTGAAGAAATTGAAGCGGTGATTGCTAGGAGTCATTGTACTTATGATGACCAAGTTATCTACTCATCCGGCATGTTTAGAGGTGATGCATTGAAATGGTGGAATAAGGAAATAGGGGCGGGCAATGCTATACCGTGGGATCAATTCAAGATTTTGGTGAAGAAAGATTTTGTCCACCCTATGAACTTCAAACTCTAACCTTGGAGTTCGTTCAACTCCAAATGAATGGGGCGGACTATAAGGGGTACATTCGGCGGTTCCAAGAGTTGTCAACACTTATTCCACACTTGGTGTCTCCCGAAGCTCAAGCTATTCAAAAGTTTGTTATGGGCTTGACTCCAAAGGTCCGACACTTGGTGAACAACATTATGCCTACCACCATGACGGAAGCCATAAACCGAGTCGGTAGTGTTACCGAGGACTTACTTAGAAGTGGTGAATTAAGCCAAGCATCGTCATCAAAGAGGAAGGATGCACCCGAGTCAAGCGGGGCGAAGAAGATGGGTAGGTTTGATCCTAAGCGTCCTAACAAAGGAAAGGTGTTTGCGGCTATCGAACCGGCCAAGAAGACTTATGTGGGTCCTTACCCATTTTGTAATAAGTGCTCCCGACATCATGTTTCCACCACTCCTTGTGGGACTTGTTTCAATTGTAATCAAGTTGGGCATCTTGTTAGAGATTGTAGGGCCCCGAGAGTGGCTCCTACTCATGCAGTTCCTCTCCGAGCACATCCTCCTCAAGCTAATAACCAAAGGGGTCAACGGGGTGGGTGTTATGAATGTGGAAGCACCGAACATTACCGTAATACTTGTCCTCAATGGGTAGGACAAAATGTACAAGTGGCGGTTCACCCAAATCAACTTCAAATCACCGGTCCTAACCAAAACCGTGGCCAACAAGGCCATCAAGTGCAACCAAGGGGAAGAGCCTTTGCGGTGAATGCAAATGAAGCCCGCAATGACCCTAATGTGGTGGCAGGTACATTTCTTCTTAACGGTCATTATGCCATGGTGTTATTTGATTCCGGAGCCGATTATAGCTTCGTGTCCCATGGTTTTGTTCCTTTGATAGATGTTCATCCTTGTGCCTTGAACTATGTGCTTGATATTGAGATGGTCAATGGTACTTTAACTAGACTTAGTCAGGTGCTTCGTGATTGTATCTTGACTTTAAACGACGTCGAATTTTATATTAATCTCATGCCTTTCGATATTGGAAGCTTCGACATCATTGTGGGTATGGATTGGATGACGGCGGTAAATGCGGTCATAGATTGTGGTGAAAGAGTGATCAAAGTACCGTTGTCAAACGGTGATATTCTTAGAGTCCAAGGTGAAACTTCCGATTCCCCTAGTTTCAAGGCTTTTAGTGCTACCGTCACTAAGGTAGAATTGAAAGCCGTTCCTATTGTTCGTGATTTTCCCGATGTTTTTCCGGATGACCTACCGGGTCTACCCCCGTCTCGTGAACTTGATTTTCGCATCAATTTGATCCCCGGGGCCGCACCCGTGGCCAAAGCTCCATATAGACTCGCCTTGACGGAAATGCAAGAGCTAGAATCTCAACTTAAAGAACTTCAAGAAAAAGGGTTCATTCGTCCTAGTCAATCGCCTTGGGGAGCTCCAATATTGTTTGTGAAGAAGAAAGATGGGTCTTTTAGGATGTGTATTGATTATCGAGAATTGAACAAGCTCACGGTGAAGAACCGGTATCCACTTCCTAGAATCGATGAGCTTTTTGATCGTTTGCAAGGTGCCAAGTATTTCTCAAAAATTGACCTCCGTTCGGGCTATCACCAACTTAGAGTTCATGAAGATGACATACCAAAGACGGCGTTCCGTACAAGGTATGGTCACTACGAGTTCACCGTTATGCCGTTTGGGTTGACTAATGCACCGGCGGTGTTCATGGATTTGATGAACCGGGTGTGTCGACCCTATTTGGACAAGTCGGTCATTGTCTTTATTGATGACATACTTGTCTACTCAAAAACAAAGGAAGATCATGCCGAGCATTTGCGTGAGATGCTATGGTTGCTTAGAAAGGAGAAGTTGTATGCGAAATTTTCAAAATGCGAGTTTTGGTTGGAGGAAGTTCATTTCCTTGGTCACGTGATTAGCAAGGATGGGATTCATGTGGATCCTAGCAAGATTGAAGCGGTAAAGAATTGGAGGCGACCCGAAACACCATCCGAGATTCGCCAATTTCTCGGATTGGCGGGTTATTACCGAAGATTCATTGAAGGTTTCTCCAAGATAGCACAACCACTCACTCTCTTGACTCAAAAAGAGAGGAGGTTTGAGTGGGGCGAGAAACAAGAAGTTGCATTTCAAACTCTCAAGGACATGTTATGTGATGCTCCTATCTTGAGCCTTCCGGATGGGATTGATGATTTTGTGGTCTATTGTGATGCTTCGGGACAAGGATTGGGGTGTGTACTCATGCAACGGGGCAAGGTCATTGCTTATGCCTCCCGACAACTTAAGGTGCATGAGAAAAACTACCCTACTCACGATTTGGAATTAGGAGCGGTTGTTTTCGCCTTGAAGCATTAGAGACATTACCCTTATGGCACCAAATGTGTAATCTACACCGATCATAAAAGTCTCCAACACATTTTCAATCAAAGTGAGTTGAATATGAGGCAAAGAAGGTGGATTGAACTTTTTAGCGATTATGATTGTGACATTCGCTATCATCCGGGCAAAGCCAACGTCGTAGCCGATGCTTTAAGTAGAAAGGAAAGGGTCAAGCCGAGAAGATCAAGAGCCATGAGCCTTACGGTGGGCAAAGTATTCGGGACCGTATCATAGAAGCTCAAGTGCAAGCTACCTTGCCGGAAAATTTTGGTAATGAAGGGCTAGATGGTATGGAGCAACTTTTTGACCGGAAGGAAGACAACGGGTTATATTTAGTTGGGAAGCTTTGGATTCCAATCTTTGGCAATTTAAGAACTTTCCTAATGAATGAAGCTCATAAGTCGCCTTATTCGGTCCACCCGGGGTCGGATAAGATGTACTTTGAGTTAAAGGATTTCTATTGGTGGCCGGGCATGAAACGTGATGTGGCTAAATATGTGAGCGAGTGCCTTACTTGCTTACAAGTGAAGGCCGATCATAAGAAGCCACCCGGTTTGTTGGTACAACCGGTGATACCGGCATGGAAGTGGGAAAGGATTGCAATGGACTTCGTCACGAAGTTACCGAAGACAAGAAATGGCCGTGATACTATATGGGTGATTGTGGATCGATTGACAAAGTCGGCTCACTTTTTAGCCATTCGTGAGACCGATAAGTTCGACACCCTAGCGCGTTTGTACATTAAAGAAGTGGTGGCAAAACATGGAGTTCCGGTTTCTATTATCTCCGATAGAGATAGCCGGTTCAAGTCAAAATTTTGGGAAGCTTTTCAACGTGCAATGGGTACTCAAATCGACATGAGTACGGCATTCCATCCACAAACGGATGGGCAAACCGAAAGAACCATCCAAACGCTTGAAGATATGTTGAGGGCTTGTGCTATTGAATTTGGTGGAAGTTGGGAAGATCACCTACCGCTAGTGGAGTTCTCATATAACAATAGCTATCATGCGACTATCCAAATGGCCCCGTTTGAGGCGCTTTATGGTAGAAAGTGTCGTTCTCCACTCGCTTGGGCGGAAATAGGCGAGAGCCAACTTATTGGACCGGAAGTAATAATTGAAACAACAAAAGTGATTTCAAAAATTAAGGAGAGATTACAAGTGGCCCGTGAAAGACAAAAGAAATACGCCGATGTGAGGCGTAGACCCTTGGAGTTCGATGTTGGTGATCATGTGCTTTTGAAGGTCTCCCCGTGGAAGGGTGTTGTTCGTTTCATCAAGAGAGGCAAGCTTGCGCCAAGATACATAGGACCTTTTGAAATAATAGAACGTGTGGGCAAGGTGGCTTACCGGCTAAAGCTACCTCAAGAACTTAGTGGAGTGCACAACGTGTTCCACATTTGTAATTTAAGGAAGTGCTTGGCGGATCCTACACATCACGTACCCATGGACGAGATACAAGTGGACAAGAAGCTCAACTTTGTTGAAGAACCGGTAGAGATCGTAGATCGGGTATCCAAGAAACTAAAGAAAAAGCGCTATACGATAGTCAAGGTTCGATGGCATGCTAGACGTGGAGCCGAATTCACTTGGGAGCGGGAAGACTTCATGAAGTCAAAATATCCGCATTTGTTTAGTGATTAGGGTTCCATCGAATTTCGGGACGAAATTCCCTTAACGGGGGAATAATGTAACAACCGTGCATTTTGACCTTGTTGACTATGGGTACGTTTCCTAAGTTTTGATTTAATTAATATGTGTTCAAGTGCAATCTAAGGGTCATTTGAGTGCAATGTGGTTCATATGGGTCAATTTATTGTGTAATTAGAGACTTAAGTGCAAGTTGATATCATTAGTTGGTGCTAATCGAGTTTCATTAGATGGTATTTATGATAACTAGTAAATGGTTGGATCCTATCCATGGGTTATGCCCAAAACCCATGACCCACCCAAGTAAAACAAACCCTATCCTCCCTCATTTCCTTCATCCATTCATTCATAATATTTACATTTTCTCTCCCATCTCACTAAATACTCTTACTCTCAATCTCTCTCTAAATTCTTGGTTCATTTATGTTAGCTTCAACTAGATTAATAACAAAACCATCATCCTTATTATCATTCTAGCATCATACCAAAATCCAAGTCTTCAAGTGCAAGAAAAAGCTTCATTTAGGTCAAAATCGGGTTTGATTGCTAGTGGAAGTTTTGGTAAGTCTAATTCATCTCATTTGTACCTAATTATGTTGTTTATGCGTTTCTAGTCATCTTGAACAGTTGCAAGGCTTGAATCGAGTCAAAAGACGATTTAGGTCAAACTAGGGTTTAATTAGGGTTTGAATGATTTGGAAGTGTTTGTGATGTTTTGGTCGAATTTGTGGATTAGGTTATGTTTGTATATGTTCCTATAGGTTGAAAATGAGTATTTACACTTCACAAGTCGTCTTCTAGATCAAAAATGACGTTTGGGTTGGGTTTGGTTCGTGTTTGGGTTGCTGAATTCTGCAGAAGGAAGATCAGGCTTTTGGCATGTAACGGCCGTTACATATGTAACGCCGTTACATATGTAACGCCCTTTACATGGCCGTTACAGTAAAAAGGGTTGTGATGGAGTTAACGGCCGTCACTTATGTGACGCCCGTTAGGGACTAGTTTTGTCGAACATTTTCAAACGTCAATAACTTTTGAACCGTAAGTCCGTTTTAGACGTATGACCTATCGTTGGAATCGTGTGAGAGTCTAGTTTTCTATGATAACATCCATTTGGAGTAAATCTTTGTCCATTTCTAAAAATGTCGAGTCAAAGTGTTATGTTTCACACTCGGTAATGTTAAGAACGTAATTGTGGGTTCGTGACTCAACTTAAACCCAAAGAACCAACTTATTTACGATTTTAGAGTTGACATTATGGTATATTGATGTATAATTATAGTTTGTGGACGTGTGGACCGTAATACTCGCTTGTAATCTTATACTAGCTTCTTTGTCGGACAAGGTGAGTTTTCGTAGCCTCCCCTACTCTTTTAAGAGTCGGGCTGAAAAGTGTACTTCGTGCTTGATGTTATTTTGTGACGTACATGTTGTGTGACGTTTTTGTTGATGTGAAATTTTGTGATTTGTTGTATGGTTATTGTAAATTGTGACTTGAGTTGTTTTAGGTTACTTGTGTATATATGGAGGACGGTAATGCCTTTGAAAGGTTGGAGATGTGGTGGGAAGGCTGCGGGTGATAAGTCGGGGGGGGGGTTGGCTGTAAATTTTTTTTGGGGGATGGGAGGAAGGATTTCACTGGTGGTGTGGTGGTTATGAGGAGCGGTTAGAATTGGATGAGAGGGTTGGGGGACTTTGTAGAGCGGTAGTGGATGAGGATCTTCAGGCTAGTTGTGTATATATGGAGGACGGTAATGCCTTTGAAAGGTTGGAGATGTGGTGGGAAGGCTGCGGGGGACCCTATATATAAGCATCAAAGGCCTTTCAAAAGTAGTATCGTATGAAGTATATACATATGATGTTTGGTTATGTGTGGACATTGATGGTCATGGATGAGTACAATGAGTACATTTACGTGAAATTGAGTACAATGAGTACATTTACGTGCAATTGAGTACAATGAGTGCATTTACGTGCATATGAGTACAATGAGTACATTTACGTGCAAATGAGTACAATGAGTACATTTACGTGCAATTGAGTACAATGAGTGCATTTACGTGCAAATGAGTACAATGAGTACATTTACGTGCAATTGAGTACAATGAGTGCATTTACGTGCATATGAGTACAATGAGTACATTTACGTGCAAATGAGTACAATGAGTACATTTACGTGCAATTGAGTACAATGAGTGCATTTACGTGCAAATGAGTACAATGAGTACATTTACGTGCATTTGAGTACAATGAGCACATTTACGTGCAATTGAGTACATTGAGTACAAGTGTGCAATTTATTAGATCATGTTAATGTTAATCATGTATTGGTTGACATTGGAACGTATTCTTGTTCATCTTTTCCTACGAACTCACCAACCTAGTGTTGACATTGTTTAGTACACTTTTCAGGTAACCAAGAGAACCCAAGAGCTTGATGCATTGCTAGATTGTTGGACTCGACCATGGATCCGTGATTCATTACCCGTTGATGGGATTTGCTTAGGATCATGAGCCATCTTTTGAATTGTTATTTTTGTAAACTTTTGATGGTTGAATGCTCCTTATGCTTTTGTGACATTGTAACTAAATTGTTGGGTTCCCGGAATCCTCTTATTTTCATATAGTCTCGTTCTACGATAATTCCATCTTGTGTCATGCTTTTCGGTACATCGAGCCTAGCTCGGGGTGTTACATAACTATATGATAAATAAAAGTTTGTATTAATTATGATTATAGTCATACATTTTGTTATGGACAGTATCTAAAGGAATAATAATGTACGGCCTTTGATGGACTATTTAGTTATTTCATTTTGTGTTTGATTAATTAACTGTTTTGTCCATTATTCCATACGTTTGAAATAAACCTAAATGACATTATTATTGATGTTAGTAATTTTTATCGCCAAAGTGATACTAATTAACCTTGAATATGTTGCCATGGGATAAATGGCTTTAAACCCCAGTGGCCAGGGGTCTTTCCTTAAACCGCTTATGCGGGCCCCGGGGGAGTTTACCACAAGGTCTCGGGTTCGAGCCTTGGCGGGTTCTCCTCGATGGTATTTTCCAAAGGAGGTGGTATGGTGCGAAGGCTATGGCTTAGCTACCCTTCATTGAGCGTGAGGACTCAGCCATACGCGTCTGTGAAAGTCACTTGTCAAAAAAAAAAAAAAAAAAAAATAAACATAGAACATTAATTTGTTGAGTTTATCAAAGTGACCAAATTAAAATATAAATATTGGTTGTTGTTATCTAAAGGAGAATGTATCAATATAAAAATCATTATTAATATTACAAAGATTTTAATTTGTTTCTATGTGATTTGTTGGTTAATTGATCAAATTATAAGATTTATGAAACTGGAGTTGTATGCTTATTTTATGTGGCTATACACCAACACGATATTATATTTGATTATATTAAATTATTTGAATGATCTAAATGAGTTGATACAAGTTTGTCACAAGAAGCAAATGTTTAAATGAGATACTAACTTTATCTTATATGGCTTATATTGCGTCACAAATGTTTATACATTATATGGACGTTGATAATTTGATAAGTGGCATGACCGGTTGTACCATTTCGGATCAATGATGATGCAAAACAGTGTCGTCTCTGAGGATTTATGGACCTTGGCCGAGGGGGGGAAAAAGGCCCGGAGGATAGGTGCAACAATTATATATATATAAACTAAGATATAAAAATAACGATAAGTATTATTATCAATAAACTTAGCAAAATACTGAATACATTAAATCTAAAAATAAGTCCGATCATAATACTGAACAATATCCTAAGTTTAATAGTTTGAATTCCAAAAATATAACTGTGCTGCTTGTTACCTTTTAGACTTTGTGAATTGTGACAATGATAATTGATTGCATATTTCAAGGCTTTAACATACAACACAGGTTTAGTTTTTTTAAGAGGCGTAATATTATTTTTTTAACCATAAAAGATATGTAAGTGGGCTTTTTTTGGGTTAAGTATCATTATATAATTTTTGGATAATTGTTAAGATTTGTAATGGCTTAGTTAAAAACATATATATTTTTTTATGTATATACATAAAAAAATCGGCCCCCCTAAAAAATCGGACCTCGGCCGGTCGTCCATCTCGGCCTATGTCTAAGCCGCCCTTGATGCAAAATATATAGAAAAGAGAAAAGATTTTTCAGTGTGATCATTTAAATTGTGTATTTGCTCCTATAAGAAAGTATATGCCAAGAAAAACAAGGATTAAATCCTTTTAATTGAATGGAACATATGTAAAGGAGATGTAAGTATGCCTATACATCGTTCAAAAGACCATTTAGTGTTTTAAATCGATGCATCGTCTAAATGGGTCATTAAAGTCGTAAAGTTTGCTATTGATTACTCATCTTATAAGATTGAGAGCATGTTCCATATTTGGCTATTGTGAGTAAATTCTATAACAATCATTGGAGAACAAAATAGTTTGGGGTCATGTTATTTAACATGCAAAATATGAATTCGTATCATGCCAATAGTTTATCGTATTTCCTCCCCATTGAAATTGGTTTATGGTCGGAAACCAAGTATGCCTCATATAATTGTTTTTGGTTGTGCGGTATATGTTAACGTTGCTCCACCACAATGCACAAAGATGAGACCTCAAATAATGTTGGAAATGTTGGGAAAATAGGCGTGCCTTGTAAGTGTGTAGGCTCATGCTTTGATTCAGTTAATGTCTGATTAACTAGACATTAGTATGGCTGTTTTGGGTATGAGTTTAAACATGAAAAAGGTATACGTATTCAATAAAGCCATCATTGGGATATTTGTTTATGGCTTAAGTTTGTTATTGACATGATTTAGTTTTCCCAACATTAGGGGGAGATGTTCCCAACATTAGGGAAGATGGAAAGCAGCTGAAATGAGTAAAAATGAATTATCTAAGATCCTCACACCAATGAATATAAACTTAAAGTTTGTGGGATAATTCATTCACAACATTTAGTAATTGCCAGCATGTTAACTAACCAGAAAGATATTGTGATTAAATCACATATATCAGCTGCTAATGCTCCAATTGGTAATAAGTCTACGCACATTTGAAAGTGGTAGAAAAGTCGATTCCAAATAAAAGCCTCGAAAGAAAAGGAGCATTAAGGTAAGATGGTCAAAGTCGAGGTATAAAGACCCCATAAGAGATTGATGATGAGAAACTAGACATGGAGGTTTTTGAGAAACCCCGGGTACCTGGAAATAATGAGATCTCAATGAATTGTGACATGTCTAGAGACTTGTGGAATCGAAAAGAAATAAAAGCGACGTCGAGAATGATTGTATATGATATAGCGCTAAGTATTATGAATAATGGTGAGGATCTTGAAAACATGCATGCATATATATTGATAAGATAAGGATGACTAGCCAAGTTTGGAAAGACGCATGCACTTGAAAGTGCATAATTATATGATGAAAATGGTATGTGTTACGAGATGTAACAAATGATATATGGCACATAATTATTAAACAGATCTTGAATTGATTATGAACAAGATTTTTTTTGATGGAGACAACTATTGATATATTAAAAGTCTGGCAAGATAAGATAATTGATTTGCGTCTAAAGAATATGAAAAGATTAAAAGGTTCTCGAAATATTATCTGATCATATTTGGCATATGGATATCCATTGCCTTAGAGTATATCTATTGAAAAGTGTCATATAAGTTATTATGTTTACCCATGAAACCCTACAAAGAAATCCGGATTTGAATATGATATAAGTTTCATGATAAGAAAATCACTGGAATTCTGAAGGAATGTCCAATGGTGATTGAAAAGATAAAAAATATATATACATGCGAAACACAAGACATAGTTTGTATTGGTTTATGAATTAGAAATCTTAAGGATGCAATTATTGTGCGCCATGAAAGCAAGGAAAAATATACTTTGTATGGATAAATGACGTTCATGCTTATGAAGTCACACGATGCTGAAAATGCCCCTTTAACGTCCAAAATATTGATTACAATGTTGGTTTATAAGTGTCACTAAAGTACTAATATTTCTCGCTGGTGATACATAGAATAATACATCATTTAATATGAAGTTGGTTGGGCCTAACTTGTGAAGTATTGTGACATAATTAAATAAAATGTATGATGTATGGATGTGATATATGAACCACAACCGAAAGGATAATATATGAACGCGAGAATAAAAAGAAAGTATAATATATCAAGGCACTAATTACGATAAAATTAAAAGGATGGTTTTGATATTGGTTTGTGACCGCCGCAATAGTTCAAGTAATGTGATTATTAGGGGGAGTGGATTTGCATTTGGTAAAGTTTCTTTGGTGAATATATAGATTCATGCTTTGATGTTTGTTATATATGCCTACAGATATCATTGAGATGAAAACTTGAATATATATTGTGAATATAAAAGATGTAAGTCTCAACTCAATAGATGGTACTAACTGAAGACACCTCTATGTCGATGGTGAGATTACTTTGCAATATAAACACTGAACTGGAGACGACCAGTTGCAGTGAGTGTATACCAAGTTACTGGATAGATTACTTATAAAGGTGACAATAACAAATAAGTAATCAACAATGCAATATTTAAATACAAGTAAGTAAATCTGGTGAGATCGATATGTAATTTTTCAAGTGTAATTTATTTATTAACTTTAAATAAGTTACAAGGTTGTTGCGGAACCAAGATAATACAAAGATGTAAATATCCTAACAACCTATGAAATACAATGATCTAATACTTGGAAATCCTCTTAACAATCGAAACACTTAAAGTTGTGAAATGTTCCTTTTTGTGATTGAGAGAATATTGCACAAGTTCACCAAGAATACTGCAAAGTAGGGTTTTGCAAAAGTTGTTTTCTTGTTGTGCAAAGACCTCTATTTATAGACAAAGTTGGTATTGGGATTCCAACTTTGTCGTACAAATATGGTTGAGAGCATTTAAGGAAGCAATCTGACTTCATTTGAAATGTTGTATAAAGTATGACATAAAGTCACTTTATTCAACCTGCTTTATTTACTTTTGTACTTTAATCATAGACAATTGCTATTGTCCGGATAATAGCACATAAAGCATAAAGGTCTTCCTCGTAATCAGTGTAAAGCATTGTAAAGGCTTTAAACTGACAATCTCCAGTTTCTATCTGAATAGAATGTCAACTGGGCTTCGCTGCCATTGTCATTCTCTATCTTCCACTTGTTGTCTTCGACTTCAATTGGAATGTCTTCAGGTCTGGTCAGATCTCAACTGGAGGAAGTCTTCAGTTGCATTAACTGTACATTGCAACTGGACTTCATATATTTCTGGACAATTCTTCAGGTCTCCAGATGCAACTGGAGACGCTCCAGTTTATCAGTAAACTGGACCTAACAAATTCCCCCTAATTGTCCTGAAATATTGCCAAGTCTTTTCAAGTTCTTGTATCTATACAAGTATGAACCGGAAAGACTTGTTTGACTAAATCTATCTAAATTTTCCAAGGCATTTTTATAGATCATTAAATGCCTTGGGTTTTTCTTTTGAGTTTGTTAGATTTAATCTGTTATCTATCTTGTTGTTACAATCTGGTAACTTCATTTATACAAGGAAATGAAATTTATACAAGTTACAAGAAAGTAAATAAAATTACAAGTAGATAAACTGGAAGGAGAACTTAAACAGATGGCCCTTCGCCAGTTCTCCTTCTCTTGTTCAGTGAACCAATAGGTTGAGAATCCTCTGGGTCAATATGCAGCCTATTTTCCAAGTTGTTCTTTGTGCTGTATCTTGCCCTTTAACAAGTTTATCCAGGCCTTCTCAAACCTATTCTTTTGTTCCTTGGCTTCCAAAAACTCAACCATCTAAACCCATTCACTGAACCCATACTGGAGAACTGATGGATCTTCAGTTGTCACCAGTGGCCCTCTGGTGTAACTGACTTGAACTCTAAATACTTTGGTGCCTGGCTTGACAGTGACACTTACACCATTTATCTTTCCATTGTGTTTCCTTTTAGCCATTATTGATGAATAATAAGCTCTGGCTTCAGATTCATTGGCAATCTTGGTAGATCCAGATAAGGCAGAATGCACAGCAGCTTTTATGTAATCATTTGACACCTCTCCAGTTGGTTCGACAAAGGTTCTCAGATTTGCATCTCTGGGCAGTGGATTTGGTTCCCTGGACCTTGGTGGATTCAATACTCTTTTAACAACTTTCTGAACATTCTCTATTCTTCTTTAAATCCCACCAGCCCTAAACTCTCTAGCCTTCTCCAAAGATACATTTGTATTCTTGGCATCAAATTCAGCTTCATCATCTGGATACTCTTGGTCAAGCTGAATGTCAAGCATTTCATTCACCATACCAATTATCCTTTGATCATTTTTGATTCTTTGATATTGCTCCAGTGTGATGCCCAGTAAAGCAGCATCATTTACATCCAAGTTCAAGATTCGAGACCTGGCCACCCTTTGGTCTTCCTTTCTTTGTTTCCTTCTTTCTTTAAATGCATTTCCAATAGCAGCCAGTCTCTTACTTTCTCTTTCTGTCACTGGAGGAAGCTTATCGATGTTGCCAGTTTCAAGCATTGGTGTATCCTTGGCCAGCTGGGCAGTTTCATCAGTAGTTTTGCCCTTACCTTTGTCAACATTCCCTCTTACACCAATATCATCAAATTGTTCAATCACCTGCTGACTGGCATCAGTACCAGCAGCTACCACTATTGCCCTTTCAGTTGTGTGCTGACCAGCATCAGTACTGGCAGCAGCAACACCAACTTGTCTTTCACTTCTTCCTTCAGTTGAGGTTGGTGCAAGGACTGCACTTCTTCCCCCCTTGGCAGCATCTAGACCTGCCCTTATAACATCCCAATCAGCATTATTGAATGGCAACTGTAACACCCCAACTAAGGCGGAACAATGAGATGTACAGAAAGTCGAGTATTCAAAACAAAGGATAATAGATAAACATTCACCATAGCTTTATTTGATAAAAATAATTTTACAATGCACAAGCATGTGAACCAATTCCCAAGTACAATGCGTCCACCATACTTGGATATTAAGTCCACGAAACAAATAACAAATACATGAGATGATATACTACAATGATCAAGGCGGATTCCATTGCCCATCACAAGGTTTGATCTTTGACTCCAAAGTGCAATGCAAATAGTCATGATGCATATAATTCCTCAAAGCTTATGCTAAATCCTGAAAAGCATGAAGAAAAAGTGTCAACTACGAAAACGTAGTTGGTGAGTGCATAGGTTTTCATGTAATTCTCGTTACATATCCATTTCAATACTTAGAAAACATATTATTAAATATCAATATACCCAAACCACATGACCGACAATTTCCCATATCGAACTATCAAGTTTTCCAAATACCGTAATGTTATTTCAATGGTTGAGAATCCATGGTAACTATAAAGTTCTCATTTGTCAAATTCAACGTGAGAGAAAAATATATATATCGATTTATCAAACATCACACCAAAACCATTCGGTCATCAAGATTTCAATATCGCCAATTTCAACAACTTTCAAGATTTCATATAAGGTCCAATACCCAAACCGTATGTTCAATCCATAATAACCAAACATAAATAATATCAATAACACTTGGCCAAAGGCATATTTGATGAGTTCGGCTTGAGCCACTACTAAGACCCTTTCACGTCCAAATAATAATAATGATAATATGTCCCGAGAAGAATTAATAATAGAAGCACATGCTGTCAATCACGTGCAATAATAATAATAAAGGGGTCGTGCCATGGAGACGACCAATAATATATAAAGTAGATTAGAGCACCCCATGACCGACACCATTGAAGGCGGCCACGTAGGCGGCCAATCAACCTGTCGCCACTGATGTGAGTGAGGGGACGAATCCTAGTTGCGCAACCCTCTAACTACAGGCCTCAATGAGTTAATAGTAGTGTACAGGGGACACCGTTTGACAGTACTCAAGCTCATCATATAACATATAACACGTTGAACATACAATATAATTCCCATATCATAAACATTCTTTCAAAGAATCATTTCATATATAGAAAGCAATTTTAATTATTCATGCTTTTCACCCCGAAAGTAAAACACATAAAAGAGTTTGAAAGGGGGCTATGACTCACCTTGATATGCCGAGCATTATATTTACTTATCCAAAATGGGTACTTCCCATCTATAGCTTCCTTGATCTTATATTCCTTACGCTCCTCATTCGCATTTCAAAGCCAAGACCATTCCTACGCGAAACTAAGGCGAATAAGGTTCTATCTTAGGTTATCATATAGAAATGCCATATTAAGTTATGCTATCCTTATTCATTATGGGATGTGTAACCGATTTTAATACGAATTAGCATTTGTGATATCAATTTATAGTTTGGTTAACGTAATTACTTATGTCCATTCCACTTAATTACCTTTTGTGTTACTTTGATTACACTTATCTTTTAACTCACATATTTCTCGATATGTCTTATGATTATTCGGGTTTATGAAATTCGTTTAAGTGTTATGGGCCATTACCAATTGGGCCTAAGTGTTATGGGCTTTTAAGTGACTTGGGCTTAATTTAGTTATTGGGCTTAACCTTATTTGGGTTATGTGCTTAATGGGTTATATTGGTTATTGGGCTATATGGTTTATTGGGCCAAATGGGCCTACTGATTTATGTTCCTTATGGGTTCACTAATTGGGCCGGGCTAGCCCATTAACTCCTTAGTTCATTACATAGCCCATCATACAAGTTATAAGATTACTTACAAATTTTCTGTTTTATACTTTCTTTTTATAAAATGTTGGCTAATGTTTAGTGATTGAAACTAATTATTTGGATCTTCCTGATTTTTATACAATAACCTATATGTGTCCACTTATTTTGTAAATTTTGTCTTAATTTATAAAGAATGTTTACTACCTCTAAATATTTTTATAAGTGAAAGTGGTCAAAATAGCCACTGTTTTGTGTATGAATATGTTTTATAAAAGTTCATTGGGTTTTACTCTTAATAAAAATTTCATGATTTTATTTTAAGTTTAGGACACATTGAACCTACTTTCCACCAAGTAAGAGCTCCTGGAACCTTATGGTTTAGGAGATAAAAATTGTTAAAGTTGATAAAATATTCAGACAAAAGTGCAGTTTTGACCAGTTTTAGTAGAAAAATCATATCTTTTGTTTAGTTCGGTATTTTTGGGTGATTCCAGTTGGTGGTGAAACTGGACTCTCAAGGATACAACTTTCATTTTGACACTTTCAAATGATTTGGCCGATTTCAGTGTGTTTTACCCATTTCAAACCCGAATTCAAATGCTGTTCAGATTTTCTTGAAAACATCAAAGCATGCATTTACTTTGTTACTTCACCCAACACTTATTTTGACTTCCCCAATGTATTAACTTTGTTTTATATCATCCTATTTCATTTGATTTGTATTTTCACAGATTTTATACTCACTTTTAATAGCAAATTTGTTGAATTAAAATGGTGGTTTCAAATTTGTACACTAGAGATTTTCGGTTTGTGATTTTGGACATAGTTTTGGCTTGATTCATATAAGATTCATATTTCTTGTAATATATTTATAAAATCCAGATTATTATACATATTTTAACATTCAAATATATATAAAATCATCAATCAAAAGATCCATCTCAAATCACATAACAAAATCTATCTCAAAACTACTTGAATCTATACATGCATGTTAAGATCTACTCATTTCTCCTACATATAAACATCTAACTTTTATATATTTTTTGAAAATCATCTTTTTATATAAAATCTCATAAACTTAAAGGTATTTTAGTTGATAAAAACTCATTTTAATGAAACCCATTTAACAAATCCATAACACATCTTACAACTACTAACTCTTGGGTCTTGTTTTTGTTGAATCATTGAATCCTTTCTCTTGATTTTAACATGTATGAACATGTGAGATAAGAATCTATCAACTTTGCCCTCATTGAGTTTAAATCAAGAAGAAAATGAAAGAAAATATAGTAGAAGTTTTATAAAATCTTTTGTAGAAAACAAGTTTAAGAAGGAGCTTATTAACAACCTTTATAGATCCGAAATATGTATGCATGGGGGCTGATTTTCGAGACTTGTGACCACCAAATCGGCTTCATACTTGACCTTAGATGATAAGTTAACAAGAAAGATTATTATTACAATAGATTAGATTAGATTTGAGCTCCATTTGCCTTGAAGAAATCCGAAAATAATGGGGGAAAATGGGAAGAAGGGTTGAGAGGAAACTAGGAGATGTGTGTGTGTTTGTTTTGTGTGAAATGAAAAGGTTTGGTGGGTTTGTGGGTGTATGGCCGTGGGAGAGAGGAGAGTGAGGTGTTCCATGGGCTCCTATTGGCTAGTGTGGTTGTTAGTTGAATGCCCATTGGCTAGGAGAAGTGGTGTGGTGTTATGAGGTTCCTAATGTAGTCTAGATTCAAAATAAGGGTAATTTTTGAATGAATTATGTATTTGTGGTTAATATATGTTACTCTTGATTGTATAAGTATTGGATGTGTAAATGTTTATATATATATATTTTGTTGTAAGCTCATTTGTTATAGGTTTTATATGTATATGTATATACATGTAGCCGTATTTATGTGTCTGTATACATGTAATTGACTTCAAAATTTTTATCGATGCACATTGTTATTAGTTGAAATGTTGATTTATTTGGCTTCTTAGATGTTTGATTGTTTAATTTACATACTTGTAAGGTTGTTATTACTCATTCTCTTTGAGTTTGTCTTGGATAATTATAGTTATTGTTTATGGCATTTCTAAGGCAACTAGCTACCTTTTGGCATTCTATTGAACTAGAGGGCAAGTATCACCATGACCTAAATGTCTGGAAGGTCAATTCTCTTAATAAACCTCTAGGGATAGATACCTAGATAAATCCAAGTAAATTATCCTAGTCGGAATTTGAGGGTTGTTACATCATTACCCACTTAACAAGAACTTCGTCCTCGAAGTTTGATCGTTCACATGGTAGTAAGAATGAATAGATTGACGATAAGATAGCTTCACAGGGACGTAAAAATGTGAAAATTCAACTAGGTCTCGTCACGGTCCTTTTTGGTCTCTTGCAAGATTTTACCTCCAAAGTTGGGGGCATCTCTCCCTTGGTGCCCTAACATTTCTCGTGATTAGAAACTTCGAAAACACTACGAATATCGCTCACTTCTTGAGACGACTGGAGATTTGATCATATGTAATCTCAAAAAGAGCACTAGTAATAAATGCGATGATGGCAAGAATGACAATACGGAGGGGTAGAATGAGCAAACGGTTCGTAAGGTGAGTTACAATAGAATTATAGAAAACGTATGAATATCGCTCAATAAGGTTGTGTCGCGGCTAACAATCTCCTCGGTTAGTTTATGCACGTTACTTCATCGTTCTCTTTCACAATTAAGGGATCATTCAAATGGCTTCTCACTTACTTCCATTTCCTCCAGTTTCACGTTTGGCACGCTTGTCACTACTTGGAAATATTGACTTCGTTTGTGACCAAGCACTTGTTAAGGGATTACCCCCTTAACAAGGGTGATGCTAACCCGGGATGCCGAGTTGTATTAAAATTGCAAAGGTACATCTCCATAGTACCTCATTTTAGGGTTTTCCAATGTCGTCTTTGTTGCTTTATGGCGTGCAAGGGAATCATGAATTGGTTGATGATAGTTCCATCTTACTCCTCATACTCACCTTTGTCCTTCAACTTCACCCTTATTTTCCAAAGTCACCTTTTCGTTATCCGTTAAGTCGCACCGTTACCCAATTTCTCTTGCTTTTGCCGATATTGGTTTGCAAATCGTTTTATGGCACCTTTAATTCTTCCTTTTTAATGTAAAAGTACTACCATCTATGACATATTGCCGACTAAACTCCTTTTTAACATTGCACATATAACCTCTCCCATTTCTCTTCTATCCCTATGCATTCCTCGCGATAGGATTTACACAATTCTTATGCTCACCAATACTCATATCACCACCATCTTGGCAAGACAAACACTTCAAGTCCTTGTTAGCATGAAATCCTTCTTAGGTCCTTTTGACCTAGTTCTACGAAACTTCCAATTACCTTGCTCTCAAAGGTCTCGTGTTCATTCTCAAAAAATTTCCTTCCAAGTACACTAGCCTAATGTTCTTAGGAATTTTGATTAAAAACATAATTTAGGGGAAACATCGGTTGTTTCGTCCTTTTCTCAACCATTCAGTTTTCTCCATTTTTCTTTCGTATTCCTATTTCTCACCATATACCTTATCGTTTCGCCACATAGGTACGTCCTAACCTAGAGTAATGGTTGTCTTGAATGGAACGCGCGCAGTCACTTAGTGTTTGTAGTTACGTCAGAGGTACTTGTCATGTCATGCTGGTACGGATCCTTTACTCATATCTCATCACAGAGGCGAGTTATCCTTATCAAACTTCCGTTCAAACGTTCCATAACTAGCTCTTCCCGGAGTTTGTAGTTGTTTGAAACTTAGTTCGGCGACCAACTTCCTTGATCGTCGTGGTAGTGTGTGCCTTGACTTCTAGCGTCGTATTTATTCTTTGCTTTCACTACCAACTTAGCGATTTCACATTGCTTTCCTTCTTCACTTTTCTTGGGTGCAATTATTCCTGGGGCAATGGTCCTTCACGGCTCACCATGTGTTACAAGATGCTTCTCACCCAAGTTTTTCTTATTTTTGCTTATCTACTGCCGTTGACCTTAAGGAGATAACCATCACCGCTCATCGTGCTTCCAAGCTAGCCTCCATCGGGTGTTGAGCATATACCGCTTTCTCTTAGCCTAGTTGATATGCTCTACTAATAGCTTGTCTTTCGATAGAGGTTTTCCAATTGGTATTCAAAGAATAACGCGTGGAGCGCCATAAAGATGAATACCTCCAGAACTACATGTTGTAGATGATGTCAATACCTTCACTTTACCGTTTGGGTTAAATCGCCTTCCTTTACCTTACTTTCTACCTCATATCTTTTTCAATGACGCTAGTGGATAACTCTTCGTGAAAGATAAGGTAAAATCTTGCGTTTCATGCTCCCTGCTCGAGTATCTTCCTTGTTGCGATTACCCCCTTAACATTTTTCCTCAAGGAAAAATGTAAGGGATTTCCTACTTTTCACTTCGTCTCGCCTTCCTTGACGATCTTCAATTCGCCAAATTCCTTATTCCTTCGTGTAACAAATCTCCATCTACACGGGTGTTTTGAAAAAGAAAAGGATAGCTCATAATCCTTTTTGTTACTCTTCCATCTTAAGGGTTACTCGACACATCCTATTTATCTTATTGTCCTTGGTTTTCTTCTTCTAACTACTTTCGTTTTCCAACATTGCTAGTGATATCCTCAATGGTTTAAGGAAGTCCTTATACTTAGCCAAGGGTGACCTTTATGTCACACGACCTTCCTTTCGTTGGCCACTCAATCTTTCTTTTTGGTTGATCAACATGGATGGGACAGATCTTTAAATCTCTCTCTAAGTTAAGGCTTAGTCTACTCCAAGTGTGTTTCCTTGTACTTGCCTGACACACAGCATAATATCCACGTCCTATGTTATGTACGTGATCCAATAGCATCTTCTATGCTATAAAGTTATCCCAAGTCTTCCACTTATGGAAAACTGATGTCTCAAATGTTCTTCGCATCCCTTGATGTCGCAGCGAGAGCAGGGTACCACTTACTCGGTTTCGCCATTGCTGAGTGTTGTGTAAGTGAGTTGTATGTTGTTGGGTTACTAACTTTTGAAGAGAAGCGATGGTGATCATTACTTTAAATCATCAAGAATATCAAGGATATAGAATTTGGTTTCGAATGAACGAAATAGAAAATATAAAAACAAAAGATTCATTAAGGCTCGAATTTGACTCCTTGCGTGAGTAAAAAAAATCACTTCTACGTTTTTCGTTGCCCAACGGACTTCAACTTTCAATGACGTCGATATATGTCGCACCTACTTAGATAGTATGGATAACTGTTCGTGTACGCGTGTTAGAATAGAGATATCGCACCAAATTTCAGAGCTACAATCCCCAGAATGTGTCGTCTAGAATGTATATCAGAATGTGTTCTACCGACGTCTTCGAATCGTAATTTGGCTTTAATACCACTCGCCCTTCACAAGTCTCCAACTCCATCCGACGTTTCCATATGTTTCGCACCATCTCAGATCGAATACAAAGGTTATGCGTAGTATCTAAGGGGATAGAGTCGCGTCATATCTTGGGACTACAATTCTTAGAGTATATCGTCCAACATTCGTGAGGAGATGCTCCACCGATGATATCGCGTTGTCGTATGTCCATAATGAATTGTCGTGTCATAAGAAATAGGATGTGGGATAATTTCAAAAGAGCACGAGTGAACGAATATCGGATTGGAGGGGTACTTAATGACAACTTTCATATTTAGGAAATTTCTAATTCATAATGAATTTCTCAGGGACAATCACTAGTTCTCAAGCGGTCAAATCTCAACGCGCAATATCTATATCAGTAGTAAGGGCTAACCACCCTATCATAATATCTAGCAAATACTAGTTCTCAAAAGTCAAACCTTAGAGCATAATAACTATCTCAATAATAAGGCACAACTATATAATCATTAAATCATCCATGCACTAGTCCTCAAATAGCTCAACCTTAGGGCGCAATAATTTTCTCAATATAAAGGCATGACTACATAATCCTCACAATATTCTCGCGCTAGTGTTCAAGTAGCTCGATCTTATGGGTGAAAGCTTTCATATCTCTATTGTCCATAAAATTTCTTATCAACTCGCCATGCTCATATTCTCTTCCAAATCAGTCATAAATAATCAACCTCACTACCCAATAATTAAAACATGTCATATTCCAAAATGATTTCATGCCTCATAGTAATCACATTATTTTAAAGTGCATATGCTACTTAAAGTTCAACATCATAAATCATAAAGCTTTTACGCATGCATTTCTCGCATAATTTCCACATTGCACATTCCAAACTTTCACATTGACAATACAAGCTTTCACATTGCACATTACAACTTTCACATTACACATTATAAACTTTCACATTGCAATCAAATCATGCTCAAATTCACGTGTTATAGCATTTAATAGTATGTATCAACGAATATCTTTCCATCTTAGATTCATTTCACTTCTAATGTGCAAGAGGGAAATCCTACTAAACTAGCATAATCCTCAAGTAAAGCAAGTCTCGGATAGTTATATATATGCTTAGGTGAATGTCTAAATGCAACAAGTATTCACATAAAAATGGATTTATTAAAGATCTTCTTCTTTTTTTTCTTTTTTTTTTTTGAAAAGGAATCCTTTTGAACATAAGTCCAAGTGGCCGTTTGAGTTTTACATGGTCCTCTCATAATTAAACATAGATTCATGACTCTATGTTTAATTATGGTCCTACCATGTAAAGCTCAAACTAATCCGCTTAACCTTATGCTCGACTCGACTATAAAAATTCGTTTTGAAAAGTGGCTATAGTTTTAAAATTCCCGGAGGAACCCCAATGTTCTCTATAACCTTAGGCTCTGATACCATTTTCTGTAACACCCCAACTAAGGCGGAACAATGAGATGTACAGAAAGTCGAGTATTGAAAACAAAGGATAATAGATAAACATTCACCATAGCTTTATTTGATAAAAATAATTTTACAATGCACAAGCATGTGAACCAATTCCCAAGTACAATGCGTCCACCATACTTGGATATTAAGTCCACGAAACAAATAACAAATACATGAGATGATATACTACAATGATCAAGGCGGATTCCATTGCCCATCACAAGGTTTGATCTTTGACTCCAAAGTGCAATGCAAATAGTCATGATGCATATAATTCCTCAAAGCTTATGCTAAATCCTGAAAAGCATGAAGAAAAAGTGTCAACTACGAAAACGTAGTTGGTGAGTGCATAGGTTTTCATGTAATTCTCGTTACATATCCATTTCAATACTTAGAAAACATATTATTAAATATCAATATACCCAAACCACATGACCGACAATTTCCCATATCGAACTATCAAGTTTTCCAAATACCGTAATGTTATTTCAATGGTTGAGAATCCATGGTAACTATAAAGTTCTCATTTGTCAAATTCAACGTGAGAGAAAAATATATATATCGATTTATCAAACATCACACCAAAACCATTCGGTCATCAAGATTTCAATATCGCCAATTTCAACAACTTTCAAGATTTCATATAAGGTCCAATACCCAAACCGTATGTTCAATCCATAATAACCAAACATAAATAATATCAATAACACTTGGCCAAAGGCATATTTGATGAGTTCGGCTTGAGCCACTACTAAGACCCTTTCACGTCCAAATAATAATAATGATAATATGTCCCGAAGAATTAATAATAGAAGCACATGCTGTCAATCACGTGCAATAATAATAATAAAGGGGTCGTGCCATGGAGACGACCAATAATATATAAAGTAGATTAGAGCACCCCATGACCGACACCGTTCAAATGCTGTTCAGATTTTCTTGAAAACATCAAAGCATGCATTTACTTTGTTACTTCACCCAACACTTATTTTGACTTCCCCAATGTATTAACTTTGTTTTATATCATCCTATTTCATTTGATTTGTATTTTCACAGATTTTATACTCACTTTTAATAGCAAATTTGTTGAATTAAAATGGTGGTTTCAAATTTGTACACTAGAGATTTTCGGTTTGTGATTTTGGACATAGTTTTGGCTTGATTCATATAAGATTCATATTTCTTGTAATATATTTATAAAATCCAGATTATTATACATATTTTAACATTCAAATATATATAAAATCATCAATCAAAAGATCCATCTCAAATCACATAACAAAATCTATCTCAAAACTACTTGAATCTATACATGCATGTTAAGATCTACTCATTTCTCCTACATATAAACATCTAACTTTTATATATTTTTTGAAAATCATCTTTTTATATAAAATCTCAGAAACTTAAAGGTATTTTAGTTGATAAAAACTCATTTTAATGAAACCCATTTAACAAATCCATAACACATCTTACAACTACTAACTCTTGGGTCTTGTTTTTGTTGAATCATTGAATCCTTTCTCTTGATTTTAACATGTATGAACATGTGAGATAAGAATCTATCAACTTTTCCCTCATTGAGTTTAAATCAAGAAGAAAATGAAAGAAAATATAGTAGAAGTTTTATAAAATCTTTTGTAGAAAACAAGTTTAAGAAGGAGCTTATTAACAACCTTTATAGATCCGAAATATGTATGCATGGGGGCTGATTTTCGAGACTTGTGACCACCAAATCGGCTTCATACTTGACCTTAGATGATAAGTTAACAAGAAAGATTATTATTACAATAGATTAGATTAGATTTGAGCTCCATTTGCCTTGAAGAAATCCGAAAATAATGGGGAAAAATGGGAAGAAGGGTTGAGAGGAAACTAGGAGATGTGTGTGTGTTTGTTTTGTGTGAAATGAAAAGGTTTGGTGGGTTTGTGGGTGTATGGCCGTGGGAGAGAGGAGAGTGAGGTGTTCCATGGGCTCCCATTGGCTAGTGTGGTTGTTAGTTGAATGCCCATTGGCTAGGAGAAGTGGTGTGGTGTTATGAGGTTCCTAATGTAGTCTAGATTCAAAATGAGGGTAATTTTTGAATGAATTATGTATTTGTGGTTAATATATGTTACTCTTGATTGTATAAGTATTGGATGTGTAAATGTTTATATATATATATTGTTGTAAGCTCATTTGTTATAGGTTTTATATGTATATGTATATACATGTAGCCGTATTTATGTGTCTGTATACATGTAATTGACTTCAAAATTTTTATCGATGCACATTGTTATTAGTTGAAATGTTGATTTATTTGGCTTCTTAGATGTTTGATTGTTTAATTTACATACTTGTAAGGTTGTTATTACTCATTCTCTTTGAGTTTGTCTTGGATAATTATAGTTATTGTTTATGGCATTTCTAAGGCAACTAGCTACCTTTTGGCATTCTATTGAACTAGAGGGCAAGTATCACCATGACCTAAATGTCTGGAAGGTCAATTCTCTTAATAAACCTCTAGGGATAGATACCTAGATAAATCCAAGTAAATTATCCTAGTCGGAATTTGAGGGTTGTTACAGCAACCGTTTAAGAGGCTGCCATGATTGCAAGTCCTTGCACTCTTTGAAAATAGTGCACATCATCCTGAAGGATCTCCATAAGTGGTTGGTCTCTCTAGACTGGGTCAGCACATTAGCAGCAACTTGTGTCTGACCAGTTTTTAGATCTTGTAACAACTGAGCATCTTCAGTTGAGAGACCAGCAACCACATTTTCCTTTTCTTCTTCCTTCTTCTTCAGATTTTCAACTTCAGTTGTCAGTTTATCAATGGACGTTGTATGAGTAGATACCTGGGTGTTCAGAGCATTTATGCTACCCCTCAACTGGTTGATCTCATTAGTAAGTGGGGCCAGATCAACCTGAGGAGGTGTAAGCTTGGTGATCTCAGACATCACCCTTTCAATCAATTATACCTCTCTGGTAACCAAGGTATCATCTATCTTTTGACCAACTGAAGTAGCCAACTGCTGCCCAAGCTCAGTCACATTGAAAGCAGGTCTTTCAACCAATTCCTTGACCTTTTCTCTATCTCCTTCAGGTTCAGTTTCTGATGTTCTAACAGTTGTGCCCAGCAAACTGGAGATAGAAGTAGTGACTTTGGTTTGAGTAAGGTCAAAGGCTTCCTTTAGAGAAGTGGCCAGATTGTTACAGCCAGTGACCAGCTCATTGAGCTTCTTGAACACCAAGTCTTCATTTACAGCAAACTTGTTTATCCCCAGATCAACAACCTTCGAATTTGTGACAGTTTCCTTGTTGTATCTGGAGAAAGACTTGGTGTTTTTGTCAATTGCCTTTTGAACATCCTCCACCCTTTGAATAAGGTTTCGAATGTCGGCTTGGAACGAGGCAAATTGACTGTCCAGTGACGGAGGGGAAGTTGTCACTGGACCAGCAGCAGGTTCTACTGGAGCAACTGGAGGAGGTAAATTAAAAGTGACCTCACCAGTTGACTGACCAGTAGAAAGATAAATAGAACCAACATATGGGAATGAAGAAGGACGCCTAGTGAGATCAAGTTGTTGGACATGCTGAGTATGCTCAGGTGTGTCCAACGGCGGCGGTGGTGGTGGCATATCTCGAAAAAGAGAGATCATACCTGATGGTGGTGGTGCCATATGTCTATTACTAGACACATAGCTGGAGGTGAAGAGAGTAGTTTCAGTAGGCTCATTTGAGTGAGATGGTGAAATTGAAATTGAAGCATCTGGAGGCGAGACACGAGATGAAGGGTTTTGATCTTGTACAGAAGAGTCAAGAATCTCAGTGTATGAAGCTGTTCTTTCAGAGTCCGAAGACTCTATTTGGATTTCACCCTCATCAACATCCATGTCCAGATCCATGAATGTTTCAGGTGGTTGAACAAGTTGTTCAGTCTCCTGATGCACTTGGTCAGTTTCCTGAAGAGTAACATCAGTTGTTGGCTCATTCGTGGTGACATCGTTGCCAGGAATAGAGGTCACTGGAATTGCCTCAGTAATGGTTGCTCTATCCTCAACCAAAACATCACTGGCCGAAGAGATTGGAACTTCAGTTGCCAGTTGTGACGCCGAGACTCTGTTATAACACTATTTTAACTACTGAATTCGATTCATCAATGGCGGATTTGGTGAGTGTGTGTTCTTGGTGTTTGTGTGTGTTTTGAGAGAGAATCGTGAGACTGTGTGTAGATCTGGTATTAAGATAAAGTTCTGTGTAAAAGTTATCAAAGGTTATGTCAAGGTTATGATCTCTAAGGTGTGAGAGGGCTATTTATAGTCTAATTACACAATTATGCTAATTGTCACAATTAGCCCCTCAACCTTAGTGATCATTTATCTATGACTTAACAATAAGAAATTCTTCTATTCTAGATTACAATTTATCACTATTTTTTGGATTTCTAACATTCTCCCCCTTAGTGATATATTGTAATGAATGAAATACGTGTTATATTGTCTTGTAGGAATGAATTTGATGAGCCCGGTGGTTAAGACAATTGGTATGTAGAAACAAGTCTTCAAAGCTTTCTCTTTTGTCTTTGGAGAACTTGATTCAGTCTTGGTCTTGGTCTTGAACTTCTTGAAGTTAAATCATGTGAGGATTCTCAATGTTCTTTTAGAACAGAGAATAATGATGCGTGTGAGTCTTGAAGAAAGAGAATGATGAAGTCGAACAAGTGTGTGACTTGAATCTTCAAGAATTGTTGAATCATGAACCAGAGTTGTCTTTTGAGATGCGGAAGGTATGAATCTTGGTTTTGACTGTATCAATCTTCGATTCTCGAGTGAGATTCAACTTTTTGATTCTTCGGTTTTAATTCTTGAATGAATCTCATCTTATCGAAATGAAGTTTCATGAATATGAACTCTCCCCCTTGATGTATGCATTGGAGTTTCTTGACAAAATGTTGTTGTATGACTTGAAGATCTTGAATGAAGTATGTTTGATGAAGACTCTTTTGAAGCTTTGATCTTTGTCACATCAACTTGAATACTTTGGAGAGTAAGCAATTGAATGAAGTTTGGATGAAATTCTTATGAAAATCATGCTCCCCCTTAATCCATGAGTATACACATTTTGGAGCATTTTTTAACTTTTGAAGCATCTTGAGTGAAAATCTTTTCATCTTTGGTTTCATTCTTATCTATGACATCAATTCAGATTCCCCCTTTTAAAATCAAATTCTCAATCAACTAAAATCTAGTGAAAATCTGAAACTATTGACACATCATGAAGAATTTTCTCCCTCTATACACAAACTTTGATAATCCTAGAACTTTGATAAGCCTAACACTTAGTGAAACAACCAAACCAAACACGAACTTTTCTCCTTGTTTCCTTATCAATCAGTAAATCAATCATAAAATTTTCTCCCCCTCATAATGACAGATTGGGAACCAATCTCATTATGGACATATTGATTGATTCATTGTCAACAAGAATAACATGATCAAATGTACATGGAGAACTATCAACCATCAAAACATCAACCCGAACCATTAGTCCTAACCCAAGAAATCCTAGGGGTGACTAAAATGGAAGATTGAAGTTGTTGGGACAAACGTTATAGCATGGTGTTGGTGTTTTCTGTGTTTGTGTAGAGAAATGAAACCAGTCTCCTTGGTCTTTCCATTTCTATAAAACATACTGACCCGAAAATTATTCTCAAAATGCTCACATGTTAGTCACATAAGTAGTCAATACTCTCATATCGATACAACATACATAACCCATATCATTGTGCTATGGCAAAGTGCTAGAGTTCTAAGGGGGATTATTACTTATCATGTCATCATGTCAAGTTCACTTCAATAATTTATCATCAATACAAGTACTCAGGTTCAACATTACACAATCAAGTAACTAA